>JAVJIX010000093.1:3385000-4062988 GCA_036785185.1 Paratrypauchen microcephalus
GTTTGGTCCTGGTTTGGTCCTGTTTTAGTCCTGGTTTAGTCCTGGTTTAGTCCTGTTTTAGTCCTGGTTTAGTCCTGGTTTAGTCCTGGTTTAGTGCTGGTTTAGTCCTGGTTTAGTCTTGTTTTAGTCCTGGTTTAGTCCTATTTTACTCCTGGTTTAGTCCTGGTTTAGTCCTGGTTTAGTGCTGGTTTAGTCCTGGTTTAGTCTTGTTTTAGTCCTGGTTTAGTCCTATTTTAGTCCTGGTTTAGTCCTGTTTGAGTCCTGTTTGAGTCCTGTTTTAGCCCTGGTTTAGTCCTGGTTTAGTCCTGTTTTAGTCCTGGTTTAGTCCTGATTCTGTCCTCATTTAGTGCTGGTTTAGTCCTATTTTAGTCCTGGTTTAGTCCTGGTGTAGTCCTGTTTGAGTCCTGTTTTAGTCCTGTTTTAGTCCTGGTTTAGTGCTGTTTTAGTCCTGTTTTAGTCCTGTTTTAGTCCTGTTTTAGTCCTGGTTTAGTGCTGGTTTAGTCCTGGTTTAGTCCTGTTTTTAGTGCTGGTTTAGTCCTGTTTTAGCCCTGCTTTAGCCCTGGTTTAGTCCTGGTTTAGTCCTGCTTTAGTCCTGTTTTAGCCCTGGTTTAGTCCTAGATTAGTCCTGCTTTAGTCCTGCTTTAGTCCTGGTTTAGTGCTGGTTTAGTGCTGGTTTAGTCCTGGTTTAGTCCTGTTTTAGTCCTGTTTAGTCCTGCTTTAGTGCTGGTTTAGTCCTAATTTAGTCTTGGTTTAGTGCTGGTTTAGTCCTGCTTTAGTCCTGGTGTAGTCCTGTTTGAGTCCTGTTTTAAGTGCTGGTTTAGTGCTGTTTAGTGCTGTTTTAGTCCTGTTTTAGTCCTGGTTTAATCCTGGTTTACACCTGGTTTAGCCCTGGTTTAGTCCTGTTTAGTCCTGCTTTAGTGCTGGTTTAGTCCTAATTTAGTCTTGGTTTAGTGCTGGTTTAGTCCTGCTTTAGTCCTGGTGTAGTCCTGTTTGAGTCCTGTTTTAGTCCTGGTTTAGTCTTGGTTTAGTGCTGGTTTAGTGCTGGTATAGTGCTGGTTTAGTCCTGGTTTAGCCCTGGTTTAGTCCTGCTTTAGTCCTGGTGTAGTCCTGTTTGAGTCCTGTTTTAGTCCTGGTTTAGTGCTGGTTTAGTGCTGGTTTAGTGCTGGTTTAGCCCTGTTTTAGCCCTGGTTTAGTCCTGTTTAGTCCTGCTTTAGTGCTGGTTTAGTCCTAATTTAGTCTTGGTTTAGTGCTGGTTTAGTCCTGGTTTAGTCCTGGTTTAGCCCTGGTTTAGTCCTGCTTTAGTCCTGCTTTAGTCCTGGTGTAGTCCTGTTTGAGTCCTGTTTTAGTCCTGGTTTAGTCCTGGTTTAGTGCTGGTTTAGTGCTGGTTTAGTGCTGGTTTAGTCCTGCTTTAGTCCTGGTTTAGTAAACTCAAATTATCATAGATTTTCATACAAATGAAACTGCAATGTAAAAATAAAAATGCACATGGACTAAACCCAGACCCAGACCACAACATGACAGCGTGTATGTGTTGTGTGTGTGTGGTGTTTGTGCGCAGTGAGAAACCTGCAGATGTTCCTCTGAAGTTTGTACTCACGTGTGTTGTGTTGTGTGTGTTGTGTGTGTTGTGTTTTGTGTGTTGTGTGTGTTGTGTTTTGTGTGTTGTGTGTGTTGTTCCTCTGAAGTTTGTACTCACGTGTGTTGTGTGTGTTGTGTGTTTTGTGTGTTGTTCCTCTGAAGTTTGTACTCACTCAGAAGGAGCCAGCGCAGTCCCGTCTTCTTCCACATTTCCAAAAAGTTTTAACCACAATTTGAGAAAAGTTCAGCGAAATTTCACCTCCGTCCTCGTGTCACGTCTTCTCCGTGAGTTTCAGATGCGTTTTTTTTTGTTTTTTTTTTTTTTGAAAATGTGTGTGGGTTTTTTTTTTTAAATAGTGGGTAATAGTGGAAGGAGAGGGCGGAGGACACGCAGGGGTCCCTTTGTTGGAGCAGGACGCTGGGGCCGAATGTTTGAGACGTTTCCTTGGCTCCGTCTGGAGGATCTGCCCCCACCTCAGAGATCACGCCTGTTATGAGAAGAGAGAGAGGAGAGAGGGAGGAGAGAGGGAGGAGAGAGGGGTGGAGAGAGGGGTGGAGAGAGGAGAGAGGGAGAGAGGAGGAGAGAGGGAGTTATATGCCTGTTATGAGATGAGAGAGAGAAGAGAGAGAGGAGAGAGGGAAGAGAGGGAGAAGAGAGAGGAAGAGAGTGAGGGGAGGGAGGGGGAATAGAGGGAGGGAGGGGTGGAGAGAGAGGGAGTTATACGCCTATTATGTGGAGAGAGAGAGAGGGAAGAGAGAGAGAGGGAGGAGAGGGAGGGCTGGAGAGAGAGAAGAGAGAGAGAGGGAGAAGAGGGGAGGAAAGGGAGGAGAGAGGGAAGAGAGGGAGGGGTGGAGAGAGAGAAAGAGAGAGGGAGGGAGAAGAGAGGGAGGAGAGAGAGGAGGGAGAGGAGAGAGGGAGGAGAGAGAGGGGTGGAGAGAAGAGAGCGAGGGGAGAGAGGATAGAGGGAGGGGAGACTTATACACCTGTTAGGTGGAGAGAGAGAAGAGTGAGGGGTGGAGAGAGAGGGAGAGAGGAGGGAGAGGTGGAGAAGGAGGAGAGAGAGGGAAGGTGGGAGGGGAGGAGAGAAGGAGGTAATAGGTGGGCAGGAGAAGGAGAGATGGAGAAAGGGTGAGAAGAGAATGAAAAAGAAAGAGGAAGAGAGTGAGAAAGAGAGAGAGGAGAGAAAGAGAGGAGATGAGGGGGAGTGAGAGGAAGGAGGAAAAGGAGGAAGGAGAGAGAGAGAAAGGTGGGGTGGAGAGGGAATGAGACGGGAGAAAAAGAGAATAGGAGAGAAGGAAAAGAGGAAGAGTGGGAGGAAGAAGGAGAGAGGGATGAGGAGGAAGAGTGATGTATCCTGGTCTTTGATCTTAAAATTGTCACGTCAAAACATTCGGGATGAACGGACGACAGACGAGTGAAGGAGGAAAAGAACAGCTCCACATTTTTACAGATCCATGAACTTTTCAGAACTTCTCTCCAGGTTCTCGTCATTTCTTTGACCCTCTGAAGTTTGGACTGATTCACGTCTGAGGAATCTTTAACGCTTTATTTTCACGACCTCATTTTAGTGTTTAAAATTTAATCTTAAAGGGATATGCCACCCCCAGGTCAAATTTGGGCATCTCCCCACAGTCCAGAGACTAAAATAAGTGGTGGAAAGCGTTTTCCTGCTCACCCAGCCATTGTCCGAGCCTGTCAGCACTGACCGCCGCGGTATCTGCAGCTCCTCCGCCTTAGAATGGAGTCTAACGTCGCCAGAGAAAGATTTCGGCCAAAAGGAATTAATTTGCTCGATGCGTTTCCCAATTACATTCTGTGTAGTGCGCATTCATATCGAGTGCAAATAAATGTGCAAATCAACACGGAGAGCTTGACTTGGTCATTTTGGATGGGAACTATTTTCCAGTGCGTAAGAATACAGCCGTATCACGCACCACGTTGTGCAACAGGGGAACTCCCTTCCAGGTGCGTAACTGGGATTCCCCTGGCAGCGTGCTGCGTGATACGGCTGTATTCTTACGCACTGAAAAATAGTTCCCATCCAAAATGACCAAGGCAAGCTCTCCGTGTTGATTTGCACATTTATTTGCACTCGATATGAATGCGCACTACACAGAAAGTAATTGGGAAAAGCATCGAGCAAATTAATTCCTTTTGGCCGAAATCTTTCTCTGGCGACGTTAGACTCCAGTCTAAGGCGGAGGAGCTGCAGATACCGCGGCGGTCAGTGGCGACAGACTCGGACAATGGCTGGGTGAGCAGGAAAACGCTTTCCATCACTTATTTTAGTCTCTGGACTGTGGGGAGATGCCCAAATTTGACCTGGGGGTGGCATATCCCTTTAAGAAAACCACCTTTTAAATATTCAGCACAAATATTTTCAAGCCTCAAATTCAACAAAATTCAGAGTGTAAAATTCAGAGTGTAAAATTCAGAGCGTAAAATTCAGTGTAAAATTCAGAATGTAAAATTCGGAGCATAATATTCAGTGTAAAATTCAGAATGTAAAATTCAGAGTGTAAAATTCGGAGCATAAAATTCAGAGCGTAAAATTCAAAGAGCAAAATTCATAGCGTAAAATTCAGAGCGTAAAATTCAGAATGTAAAATTCTGAGTGTAAAATTCTGAGTGTAAAATTCTGTGTAAAAGTCAGAGCATAAAATTTAGAGCATAAAATTCAGAATGTAAAATTCAGAGCATAAAATTCAGAGCTTAAAATTTGGAGCATAAAGTTCAGAGCATAAAATTCAGAGCATATAATTCAGAACGTAATATTAGGAGCATAAAATTCAGTGTAAAATTCAGAACGTAAAATTCAGAGTGTAAAATTCAGAGTGTAAAATTCAGTGTAAAATTCATAACGTAAAATTCGGAGCATAATATTCAGAATGTAAAATTCAGAGTGTAAATTCAGCGTATAAAATTCAGAGCATAAAATTCAGAGCGTAAAATTCAGAGCATAAAATTCAGAATGTAAAATTCAGAGCGTAAAATTCAGAATGTAAAATTCAGAACATAGAATTTGGAGTGTAAAATTCAGTGTAAAATTCGGAGCGTAAAATTCAGTGTGTAAAATTCAGAGCATAAAATTCAGAGCATAAAAACCAGAGGGTAAAATTCAGAGCGTAAAATTCATAATGTAAAATTCGGAACGTAAAATTCAGCGCGTAAAATTCAGAGTGTAAAATTCAGAGCGTAAAATTCAGAGTGTAAAATTCAGAGCATACAATTCAGTGTAAAATTCAGAGCGTAAACTTTAGAGCGTAAAATTCAGAGCATAAAATTCAGAATGTAAAATTCAGAGCGTAAAATTCAGTGTAAATTTCAGAGCGTAAAATTCAGAGTGTAAAATTCAGCGTGTAAAATTCAGAGCATAAAATTCAGAGCGTAAAATTCAGAGCATAAAATTCAGAATGTAAAATTCAGAGCGTAAAATTCAGAGCATAAAATTCAGTGTAAAATTCAGAACATAAAATTCAGAGTGTAAAATTCAGAGCGTAAAATTCAGAGCGTAAAATTCAGAGCGTAAAATTCAGAATGTAAAATTCTGAGTGTAAAATTCAGAGTGTAAAATTCAGAGTAAAATTCAGAGCGTAAAATTCAGAGCGTAAAATTCAGAATGTAAAATTCAGAATGTAAAATTCAGAACGTAAAATTTGGAGTGCAAAATTCAGAGTAAAATTTGGAGCGTAAAATTCAGTGTGTAAGATTCAGAGCATAAAATTCAGAGCGTAAAATTCAGAGCGTAAAATTCAGAGCGTAAAATTCAGAATGTAATATTCGGAATGTAAAATTCAGAGCGTAGAATTCAGTGTAAAATTCGGAGCGTAAAATTCAGAGTGTAAAATTCAGTGTGTAAAATTCAGTGTAAAATTCAGAGCGTAAAATTCAGAGTGTAAAATTCAGAGCGTAAAATTCAGAATGTAAAATTCGGAACGTAAAATTCAGAGTGTAAAATTCAGTGTAAAATTCGGAGCGTAAAATTCAGTGTGTAAAATTCAGAGCATAAAATTCAGAGCATAAAATTCAGAGCATAAAATTCACAATGTAATATTCGGAACGTAAAATTCAGAGCGTAAAATTGAGAGTGTAAAATTCAGAGCATAAAATTCAGAGTGTAAAATTCAGAGCGTAAAATTCAGAGTGTAAAATGTGCAGTGAAAAACCCAAAAACCCAAGACGCCAAGGCAGAAGTAATCGATCCTGTGTGATCCGATCGAACTTAGGCTACGTTCACACTGCAGCCTGAAGTGACCCAAATCTGATTTTAGTGTCTCTATGCGACCTGTATCTGATCTTTTAATGACAGTCTGAACGACACAGATCCGATTTTTTCAAATGCGACCCAGGCCACTTGGATATGTGGTCCTAAAAGCGATACATATCCGATCTTCTGACATGTGACTTCAATTCCTTCATGTTCCTTTCTACGGACGTTGCTGCCACTGCCCCACAAAACGCCAAGGCCAAAAACCTTCTCCTTCTCAATCTCCTCCTTTAAACAAATAAGCTGTACATGTTCTGGCTCCGGTACGACAGCAACTTTAGGCGACTTCCGTAAACACTGAGTACGCTCGCAGCACGTGACCTCGTCGTGTCCTCCAAGGCACTGGAGATCACATACAAGTCGCAAACCTCATCTCTTTGATTGGTTAAGTGTAAACCCCGCCCACAGATGAGAACCATTAGGAAACAGCCTCTGTCCTCCTCACTCGCACAGGATCGACTGCTTCTGCCTTGGCGTCTTGAGCATTCAATTGCTCTGAATTTTACGCTCTGAATTTTGATGGTTGAATTTGAGACTTGAAAATATTTGTGTTGAATATTTAAAAGGTGAAATTTTATCGTGAATTTGTAACCTGTTGTAAAAGCGCACTTAGAATTTCAGTTAAAAAATTCAAAGTGTGAAATTCAGCGGGATTTAAAGTTTAAAATCTGATGACGGCTGCTTTTCACTCACGACACAGGAAGTCCAACTCTCACATGTCGTGCTGAGCCGCCGAACGACACCAGGAAAGAGGGAGGAAGAGAGAGGGAGGAGAGAGGGAGGAAGAGAGAGAGAGAGGAGAGAGAGAGGAGAGAGGGAAGAGAGAGGGAGGGGGAAGAGAGAGGGAGGAAGAGAGAGAGAGGAGAGGGGGAGGAAGAGGAGAGAGGAAAGAAAGAGGGAGGGGGAGAGAGAGGAGGGGGGAAGAGAGAGAGAGGAGAGGGGTAGGAAGAGAAGAGGAAGAGAGAGAGGGGGAGGAAAGAGGGAGAGGAAGGGAGAAAGAGGGAGGAAAGAGGGAGGAAAGAGGGAGGAGAGGGGGAGGAAGAGAGAGAGAGCGAGGAAAGAGGGAGGAGAGGGGGAGGAAGAGAGGAAAGAGAGAGGGAGGGGGAGAGAGAGGAGAGGGGGAAGAGAGAGAGAGGAGAGGGGGGAAGAGAGAGAGAGGAGAGGGGGAGGAAGAGGAGAGGAAGAGGGGAGAGGGGGAGGAAAGAGGGAGGAGAGAGGGAGAAAGAGGGAGGAGAGGGGGAGGAAGAGAGAGAGGTGTCTTTGGGCTTCACTGATTCACAAAACAACCAAAGAGAGAGAATTTAATTTTAGAATGATACAGAGAGAGAGAGAGAAAGGAGTGAGAGAGGGTGAGAGAGAGGGGCAGAAAAAGAGGGAGAGAAAGAGATAGGAGAGAGAGAGAGAGAAAGAGAAGGAGAGAGAGGGAGGGAGAAAGAAGGAGAGAGAAAGAGGGTGAAAGAGAGAGAAAAAGAGAGCGAGGGTGAGAAAAGGGGAGAGAGGGAGAGAGAGGGAGGGAGGGAAAGAGAAGGAGTGAAAGAGAGCAGGGAAGAGCATGAGAGAGAAGGTGAGAAATGGGGAGAGACAGAAAGAGTGATGAGGAGTAGAAGGATGGAGTGATGAGGAGTAGAAGGATGGAATGTTCCAGAGTGTTTGTGTCAGAGTGAGGGATCCTGGGGTCATGACCTTAACATCTCTTTATCTCAGTTTTTTTTACTGAATACACTCTCTCTCCCTCCTCCTCTCTCTCCCTCCTCCTCTCTCTCTCCTCCTCCTCTCTCTCTCCTCCTCTCTCTCTCTCTCCCTCCTCCTCTCTCTCTCCCTCCTCCTCTCTCTCTCCTCCTCTCTCTCTCTCCTCCCCTCTCTCCCTCCTTCCTCCTCTATCTCCTCCTCTCTCTCTCTCCCTCCTCCTCTCTCTCTCTCTCTCTCTCTCCCTCCTCTCTCTCTCCTCCTCTCTCTCCCTCCTCTCTCCTCTCTCTCTCCTCCTCTCTCTCCCTCCTCTCTCTCTCTCTCTCTCCCTCCTCTCTCTCTCTCTCCCTCCTCTCTCTCTCTCCCTCCTCCTCTCTCTCCCTCCTCTCTCTCTCCCTCCTCCTCTCTCTCTCTCTCCTCCTCTCTCTCTCTCTCTCTCCCTCCTCTCTCTCCCTCCTCTCTCTCTCTCTCCTCTCTCTCCCTCCTCCTCTCTCTCTCTCTCTCTCTCTCTCTCTCTCTCTCTCCCTCCTCCTCTCTCTCTCTCTCTCTCCTCGTCTCCTTCTCTCTTCTTCCTCTCTCTCCCTCCCTTCTCCTCTCTCTCTCCTCGTCTCCTTCTCTCCTCCTCCTCTCTCTCTCCCTCCTCCTCGTCTCTCTCTCCCTCCTCCTCCTCTCTCTCACTCCCTCCTCTCTCTCTCCTCTCTCTCCCTCCTCCTCTCTCTCTCTCCATCCCCCTCTCTCTCTCCCTCCTCCTCCTCTCTCTCACTCCCTCCTCTCTCTCCCTCCTCCTCTCTCTCTCTCCATCCCCCTCTCTCTCTCCCTCCTCCTCTCCCTCTCTCCCCCTCCTCCTCTGTCTCTCTCTCTCCCTCCTCTCGCTCTCTCCCTCCCTCCCTCCTCTCTCTCCCTCCCTCCTCCTCTCTCTCTCCCTCCTCCTCTCTCTCCCTCCTCCTCTCTCTCTCCCTCCCTCCTCCTCTCTCTCCCTCCTCCTCTCTCTCTCTCTCCTCCTCTCTCTCTCCTCCTCTCTCTCCCTCCTCCTCTCCCTCTCTCCATCCCCCTCTCTCTCTCCCTCCTCCTCTCCCTCTCCTCTCTCTCCCCCTCCTCCTCTGTCTCTCTCTCTCTCCCTCCTCTCGCTCTCTCCCTCCCTCCTCCTCTCTCTCCCTCCCTCCCTCCTCTCTCCCTCCTCCTCTCTCTCTCTCTCTCTCTCTCCTCCTCTCTCTCTCCTCCTCCTCTCTCTCCCTCCTCCTCTCTTTCTCTCTCTCTCCCTCCTCTCTCCCTCCCTCCTCCTCTCTCTCCCTCCCTCCTCTCTCTCTCTCTCCCCCTCCTCCTCTGTGTCTCTCTCTCCCTCCCTCCTCCTCTCCCTCCCTCCTCTCTCTCTCCCTCCCTCCTCCTCTCTCTCTCCCTCCTCATCTCCTTTTCTCCTCCTCTCTCTCTCCCTCCTCCTCTCTCTCCCTCCCTCCTCCCCTCTCTCTCTCTCCCTCCTCCCTCTCTCTCCCTCCTCCTCCTCTCTCTCCCTCCTCCTGTCTCTCTCCTCATCTCTTTCTCTCCTCTTCCTCTCTCTCCCTCCCTCCTCCTCTCTCTCTCCTCGTCTCCTTCTCCTCCCTCTCCCTCCTCCTCTCTCTCTCACTCCCTCCTCCTCTCTCTCCCTCCTCCTGTCTCCCTCCTCCTCCTCTCTCCCTCCTCCTCCTCTCTCTCCCTCCTCCTCACTCTCTCTCTCCCTCCTCCTCTCTCTCTCTCTCCCTCCTCTCTCTCTCTCCTCCTCCTCTCTCTCTCTCCCTCCTCTCTCTCTCTCCCTCCTCCTCTCTCTCCCTCCTCACTCTCTCTCTCCCTCCTCCTCTCTCTCTCTCTCCCTCCTCTCTCTCTCTCCCTCCTCCTCTCTCCCTCCTCCTCTCTCTCTCCCTCCTCCTCTCTCTCTCTCCCTCCTCACTCTCTCTCTCCCTCCTCCTCTCTCTCTCCCTCCTCCTCTCTCTCTCCCTCCTCTCTCTCTCTACCTCCTCTCTCTCCCTCCTCCTCACTCTCTCTCTCCCTCCTCCTCTCTCTCTCTCTCTCTCTCTCTCTCTCTCTCCCTCCTCCTCTCTCTCTCTCCCTCCTCCTCTCCCTCCCTCCTCCTCTGTCTGTTCTGGACGTAAACAAAGTCCTGAGACGTTGGTACCATCCACAGTTTTGATAAGAGTCTCCTCCTGCATTCCTCTGTCAGTCCCACCTCAAAGTGAACCAAGTCTAAACCAGGACTGAACCAGGTCTGAACCAGGACTAAACCAGGAATGAACCAGGACTAAACCAGGTCTAAACCAGGACTGAACCAGGTCTAAACCAGGACTGAACCAGGTCTAAACCAGGACTGAACCAGGACTGAACCAGGACTAAACCAGGACTGAACCAGGTCTGAACCAGGTCTAAACCAGGTCTAAACCAGGACTGAACCAGGACTAAACCAGGACTGAACCAGGACTGAACCAGGTCTGAACCAGGACTAAACCAGGACTGAACCAGGTCTAAACCAGGACTGAACCAGGTCTGAACCAGGTCTAAACAATGTCTAAACCAGGACTAAACCAGGTCTAAACCAGGAATGAACTAGTTCTGAACTAGGACTAAACCAGGTCTAAACCAGGTCTAAGCCAGGACTGAACCAGGACTGAACCAGGTCTAAACCAGGTCTAAACCAGGACTAAATCAGGTCTAAACCAAGATTAAACCAGGACTGAACCAGGACTAAACCAGGTCTAAACCAGGTCTAAACCAGGTCTAAACCAGGTCTAAACCAGGTCTAAACCAGGACTAAACCAGTACTGAACCAGTACTGAACCAGGACTGAACCAGGACTAAATCCCAGTTTTCCAACTGTCACTTTCTGCTTCACTTCTGCATCCAGCCGCCTCCACTCTGGAATTCAGAAAGTTTTTGTTTACAGTTTTCCAAAGGGTCTGTATGGGACCCTTAAATGTGAGATCTTTCCGAGAACGTCTGTGGAACGTGAAGGTCAGACGGAGCAGAGCGGTGCCAGGGAGACCAGCTCCTCCCAGCGCAAACGCTCGGACCCGGGACCATCCGTGACCGGAGCGTATTCCCCTGCGGACACTTCGCCCATGAGTTTTCAGACAATCTTAGTGTATTAGTTTTTTTTACTGTGTTTGTTAATGTGTGTGTTCTGTCTCCATGGCAACGGCTGAACATTCTACCATAAACCATGTAGAACACCCCCCAGCACCCAGGACTGAAACCAGGTCTGAACCAGGACTAAACCAGGTCTGAACCAGGTCTGAACCAGGTCTGAACCAGGACTAAACCAGGTCTGAACCAGGTCTGAACCAGATCTGAACCAGGTCTAAACAAGTTCTGTACCAGGTCTGAACCAGGTCTAAACCAGATCTAAACTAGGGCTAAACCCGGACTAAACCAGGTCTAAACCAGGTCTAAACAAGGTCTAAACCAGGTCTGAACCAGGACTGAACCAGGTCTGAACCAGGACTAAACCAGACCTGAACCAGGACTAAACCAGGTCTGAACCAGGTCTAAACAAGGTCTAAACCAGGTCTGAACCAGGACTGAACCAGGTCTAAACAAGGTGTAAACCAGGACTAAACCAGGACTAAACCAGATCTAAACCAGGTCTAAACAAGTTCTGAACCAGGTCTGAACCAGGTCTAAACCAGGTCTAAACAAGGTCTAAACCAGGACTAAACCAGGTCTAAACAAGTTCTGAACCAGGTCTAAACCAGGACTAAACCAGATCTAAACCAGGTCTAAACAAGTTCTGAACCAGGTCTGAACCAGGTCTAAACCAGGTCTAAACAAGGTCTAAACCAGGACTAAACCAGGTCTAAACAAGTTCTGAACCAGGTCTGAACCAGGTCTAAACCAGGTCTAAACCAGGTCTAAACCAGGACTAAACCAGGACTAAACTAGGTCTGAACCAGGTCTAAACCAGGTCTAAACCAGGACTGTGTACATTGTGTCTCCATGGTAACGGCTGAAGTTTCCGTGCACCATGTCGAACACCCCCGGCGTGGCGTCAGTGAGTGCAGACTTACAGCGGCAAGAGAAACCTCAACTTTTTTTATTCAAGTAAAAGTACCTTTACTGCAGTACAAATATTACACATGTAGCAGTAAAAGTATGCAGTTTCTTTAGAAGTTCCTGCGAGTACTTCCACCTGCGATCGTGATTTAAAGGGACATAAATCAAAAATATCAGAACATAAAGCTGTGCTGGAATGCACGGAGGGGGGAGAGGGTCAAAACAGGTCAGGTCTGCTCATGCTTAAGATAACAGAGAAATGTACCAGAGTGTAGCATTAGAAAGGCTTTCCTGGGGGCTGTTGTGAGGCTGCGGGACACAGGGGAGGGGCACTTTTGTCCTGAGAGCTGTTACTCTCCTCAAATTGCCCGGGATTTTTTTTTTTTTTTTTTTCTGGAGTTTTCAGACAATCTTAAAAAAATAAAAAGTTTGTTCTCTGTGGTCTAAACCAGGACTAAACCAAGACTGAACCAGGACTAAACCAGGACTGAACCAAGACTGAACCAGGACTAAACCAGGACTGAACCAAGTCTGAACCAGGACTGAACCAGGACTGAACCTGGACTGAACCAGGACTGAACCAGGACTGAACCAGGACTGAACCAAGACTGAACCAGGACTAAACCAGGACTAAACCAAGACTGAACCAGGACTAAACCAGGACTGAACCAAGACTGAACCAGGACTGAACCAGGACTGAACCTGGACTGAACCAGGACTGAACCAGGACTGAACCAGGACTAAACCAGGACTGAACCAGGACTAAACCAGGACTAAATAAGGACTGAACCAGGACTGAACCAGAACTAAACCAGTACTGAGCCAGGACTAAACAAGGACTGAACCAGGAGTAAACCAGGACTAAACAAGGACTGAACCAGGACTGAACCAGGACTAAACCAGGACTGAACCAGGACTGACCCAGGACTAAACCAAGACTGAACCAGGAGTAAACCAGGACTGAACCAGAACTAAACCAGGACTGAACCAGGACTGAACCAGAACTAAACCAAGACTGAACCAGGACTGAACCAGGACTAAACCAGGACTGAACCAGGACTAAACCAAGACTGAACCAGGACTAAACAAGGACTGAACCAGGACTAAACCAGGACTGAACCAGGTCTAAACCAGGACTAAACCAGGACTAAACCAAGACTGAACCAGGAGTAAACCAGGACTGGACCAGAACTAAACCAGGACTAAACAAGGACTGAACCAGGACTAAACCAGGACTGAACCAGGACTAAACCAGGACTGAACCAGGTCTAAACCAGTTCCAAACCAGGACTAAACCAAGACTAACCCAGGACTAAACCAGGACTGAACTAGGACTAAACCAGGTCTAAACAATGTCTAAATCAGGACTAAACCAGGTTTAAACAAGTTCTAAACCAGGACTAAACCAGGTCTAAACAAGGAGACTGGAACATAGAGAGACGCAGGACCGAATTTGGCCAAACGGTGACGTCTATCAGAGGATCACAGTCGTGGAACACACGACCTGCTCGTGTAGGAACTGTGGGTCCTCCTCAACCTTCAAGAACATTCTGAAACACTGGTTAAAAATAATCAAACAGATGTTCTTAAACTCAGACAATGGTCTGTTGTGGTGAACTTGCCGTCATGTCCATGTGCACTTCTGTGGGTTCCTCTAAACGTTCTGTTCTGACCCGTCTTAGGACAAGGGATGTAAAGTAGCTGTTGTGCTAATTCCGGCGTATTTACATAAAGTAAGTAAGTAAAAACTCTTTCATACAAACACAGCAAACATGTATATACACATTTTTGGACATAAAAAATGCTACAAAAGTGCAAAACCTGCCGTACATTTCCGTGTTCATTACATTTATATTTGTACGGTTTCAGTGAAAATAGAGATGTGCAATTACGCAGACAAAGATGAGTTCATTTGCCATTAATTTGAGAAGTTGCTGCACCTAGAGCGTCTTTTTCAGTTGTTACAGACAGATGCCCAGAGCAGTCATGTATGTGCGGTTTTATAAAACATTTTCCTCGGTCTGTTAAAAGATTCACGGCCCAAACCAGAGAACTCACCACTGAAACACTCTGGCGCCCTCTAGTGGGAACTCTGTGTAGTTCAGGTAACTGACCAACACAGTTTCAGGTCACTGTCTCTCTCTGTAGGACATGTCTCTGTAGGACCTGTCTGTCTGTAGGACGTGTCTCTGTAGGACATGTCTCTGTAGGACATGTCTCTGTAGGACATGTCTCTGTAGGACGTGTCTCTGTAGGATGTGTCTCTGTAGGACATGTCTGTCTGTAGGACGTGTCTCTGTAGGACATGTCTCTGTAGGACATGTCTCTGTAGGACGTGTCTCTGTAGGACATGTCTCTGTAGGACCTGTCTGTCTGTAGGACGTGTCTCTGTAGGACGTGTCTCTGTAGGACACGTCTCTGTAGGACGTGTCTCTGTAGGACGTGTCTCTGTAGGATGTGTCTCTGTAGGACATGTCTCTGTAGGACGTGTCTCTGTAGGATGTGTCTCTGTAGGACGTGTCTCTGTAGGACCTGTCTCTGTCTGTAGGATGCGTCTCTGTAGGACGTGTCTCTGTCTGTAGGACATGTCTCTGTAGGACTTCTCTCTGTAGGACGTGTCTCTGTCTGTAGGACCTCTCTCTGTAGGAAGTGTCTCTGTCTGTAGGATATGTCTCTGCAAGACATGTCTCTGTAGGACGTTTGTAGGACGTGTCTCTGTAAGACATCTCTATCTCTGGAGGACGTGTATTTGTAGGACGTGTCTCTGTAGGACATGTCTGTATCTCTGTAGGACATGTCTATCTCTGTAGGACACGTCTCTGTAGGACATGTCTGCATCTCTGTAGGACATGTCTCTGTAGGACATGTCTGTATCTCTGTAGGACATGTCTATCTCTGTAGGACACGTCTCTGTAGGACATGTCTGTATCTCTGTAGGACATGTCTATCTCTGTAGGACACGTCTCTGTAGGACATGTCTGCATCTCTGTAGGACACGTCTCTGTAGGACGTGCCTCTGTATCTTAGTAGGACGTGTCTCTGTAGGACATGTCTATCTCTGTAGGACATGCCTCTGTAGGACAGGCATGTCCAAACTATGGCCCGTGGGCCAAATGTGGCCCTCAGCCAATTTTTTCTTGGCCCTCAGGCTTCCAGGTGAATTGGCCCAAATGACCTTGAGCAGAACTTTTGACTGCAAGTTTTTTTTAAATCTACCTTGATAAGACAATATTTAATATTTGTGTCATTTTGAGGATCTTAGCATGAATAAATAACACATTCTAACGTGTTAAACATGCATGTGTTTCAATTATTGACTCTGAGCACCAGGCCCTCGATCGACTCTCTGCTTAGTCTGTGTTTAGATATGTGGCCCTTGATGAAAAGTTTGGACACCCCTGCTGTAGGACCTCTCTCTGTAGGACATGTCTCTGTAGGACGCGTCTCTGTAGGACCTCTCTCTGTAGGACATGTCTCTGTAGGACGCGTCTCTGTCTGTAGGACATGTCTCTGTAGGACGCGTCTCTGTAGGACGTGTCTCTGTAGGACACGTTTGAAGCTTATTTGAAGTTTTTTTCCCCATTCCTTTATGGGGAAATTGTTTTGAAAAAATGTAAATTGCTTACGGCCCAAAATCAATCAATAAATCAATAATAATAATAATAATAATAATAATAATAGAAGATTCAAGTCATTAAAAATGACACTGGGAGAGAGTGATTTTTCAGTTTTTATTCAAAGGTTCAACAACATTAAAGCACATGTTAAATCTACAAAAAGACCTGCATGATCCGCCTTTTTCCTCTCGGGTCAGGAAAAAAAAACAAAAAAACAAAACGCTGTAAATAAAGTCCCATCACGTCAATGTACACCCCCCCACCCACTGAACCCGAAAAAAACAAAAACAACACATGACCAAAACGCACAGAAACACGACCTTTACCGTCACTACACTGAAAGAACAATATCTGCAAGTAAAAATGATGAAATTCAAAACCGCAGTTTTGGCAAATAAAAATAAACTTCAATAGTTTTTTTGTTTTTCCAACTGGTTTCAATGAATTTAAAAAGGCGCAATTTAACTTTGTGTGGTGGAGGGTCAGTGCTAAATGTTCCAAAGTATGGCATTAAACTTCGGAGATTTTACTGCTTAAAGGTGCAGTACGGAACTTTCTGGAGGTGGCGCATCACCTGCACGATTCCGCGGAGAGTTAAAACCACACTTCGGAACGTTCTCCACGGAAACCGATGCGTTTTAAGCTGTACGGTGGAACATTGCAACCAAACGGACAACGTTCCCCACGGAAACCGATGCGTTTTAAGCCGTACGGTGGAACATTACAGCCAAACGAACAGCATTCTCCATGGAAACCGATGCGTTTTAAGCCGTACGGTGGAACATTACAGCCAAACGAACAACATTCTCCATGGAAACCGATGCGTTTTAAGCCGTACGGTGGAACATTAAAGCCAAACGGACAACATTCTCCATGGAAACCGATGCGTTTTAAGCCGTACAGTGGAACATTGCAACCAAACAGACGTTCTCCATGGAAACCGATGCGTTTTAAGCCGTACGGTGGAACATTGCAACCAAACGGACAACGTTCCCCATGGAAACCGATGCGTTTTAAGCCGTACGGTGGAACATTGCAACCAAACAGACGTTCTCCATGGAAACCGGTGCGTTTTAAGCCGTACGGTGGAACATTACAGCCAAACGGACAACGTTCTCCATGGAAACAAGCAGAAACAGCCAAATAGGAGTCGGGTTTGTGGAGAGGCAAGCCCGGGCCCAGTAAGGACGCATGTTTCTCAGTGCAGCAATGAAAAATGCCTTTATTTTACGCTATTATTTGTCTAAAAAGTGACATAATGTGGCTTTACAAATAACTTGTGCGTCGCTACCGAGTGGGTTGAACTTGGCCTGTTGGCATCGCCCGCTTGGCGCCGTGGAGACGGGGACAAGTCTAATGCGTCACAAAGTGTGGATCATCACCCTGGAGACACCAACGTGACTCACCCCACGCCAGTAAAGTTACACAGTGCGCCTTTAGTATAAATTCACAAAGTTTAAGCAAACAACGTCTGTATTGTTAAATTAAATGTAAAATAAACCCAGATTTTTTAAAATATGGATTAAAGAGCTCATATTACGCTTTTTCCCGGTGTTCTAATGCAGTTTCCTCCTCATAAACAGACCTGGGCTGTGTCCGAATGTCTCCCCCAGCCCCTAACCCCTCATTCACTCCACAGGCCCGCTCTAGCGCCCCCTACAGTGCACTCCGACACGCAGCTCACTACAGTCCGGTCAAGAAACTCTGGCGTTTGGGGGTGAAAAAAAGTCAGACAAGACGTGATTCGTGTCATAAATAAAGATCGTACCAGTTTTTGTCACACTGGATTTCGACGTAAACGGACGTGATTATTTGATTTTTGTCTGAAATGTAGAAATTATCGCTCGTTTAACAGCTGGAGCTAAGATAAGAACGGTTTGTTTAGTCGAGTTTTATTCCCAGTGCGTTGTGGTCGATATTCGCCGCTCCACTGACCGCCGATGACCACGACTTTTTCACCGACTGGACATTTGGACGCCCCTAAAAATACACGGAGAACGCTGGAGAACCCTGGAGATGTAAGCCGAGTTCTTCTCTCGAATTGATTTCCTCATTTCCACCTCGTGATGTCATGTGGCGATACAGGAAGTGCTCCGCTGTGGTTTTAAACTCTACAGCTTTGCTAGGATCATTTGGACCATTTCCGCTCTGGAATTCTCGATTAAACAAAAGGAAAAGGAGCCGTTCACTTGGAAACTGCGAGGTGGAATGGAGCGTTTGGATTTTGGAATGGAGCGTTTGGACAGGTTTTGGTTAAGACTGGACTTTCCATCATTTTTACAGCAGCAGATAAGGTTTTTACAGAATAATCTTCAGACTAGCCTTAAAAACGGAGCCTCTTTCCGTCTGATTTGAACCAAAAATCCCAAAATCGCGTGGTGCGTCATGACTACACTACTGTCCGCCGGCATAGGCAGCCTCTGTACACGCCTCCCCTGCTCAACTTTGACCTTCGGAGGGCGGCGGACATCACAGTTGGAGTTTTCAAAGACAAACTCAGGTCATGAAAACTGGATCTGCTGCACAGTGGGGATCTGGGAAAAAAAAGTTAAAAAAAAAAGTTAAAAGTGGCAAAAAAACAAAAACACAAAACTCATAAAATGTCGTTATTTACACAAGAGAACATCAGATACCAGTGCTTTAAAAGGTACATTGTGTCACTTTTCTGGTGGACATGTTATCGCTTTGTCTGGAATGTTCCACAGTACGGCATTAAACCTTTATCTTCATGGAGACCAAGTTCCAGGTCAGATCTGTGGAGCGGCGACCCCGCTCACAGTCAGAATGTTTGTTTTTCTAGGTATTTTTGAGCTCTAAAACCACCTGTGACTGAAGAAATGTAAAGTAGAGCTGTTTAAAGTCACACTGTGGAACATTCCAGTCAGAGCAATGACGTATCCATAGAAACAAGCAGGTGAGGTACACGCCCACTGTGACGTCCGCACTTCCTGCTCCAGTTCGATGTTCTTCATGGTGATACTCGTAAGTTTGGGCAGCGTCGCGTCGTCGTTTTGGTCCAAAAAAATGCTCTGATCTAGTGTGAGGCCCACAGCCTGGTCCAGTCCCGGTTTAGGTCTGGTTTAGTCTGGGTGTGGTCCTGGTTGAGACCTGGTCTAATCCTGGTTTAGTCCTGGTTTAGTCTGGTTGAGACCTGGTTGAGACCTGGTCTAGTCCTGGTCTAGTCCAGGTACAGTCCTGGTTCAATACCGATTTAGGTCTGGTTTACTCCTGGTTTAATCTGGGTGTGGTCCTGGTTGAGACCTGGTCTAGTCCTGGTCCAGTCCCCGGTCCAGTCCCACTTTAGTCCCGGTCCAGTCCCGGTGGTACCTGTTGGTAGGAGGTGGTGTAGACCATGACGTTCTGCTGTTGTCCGTCTGCGGTGATGATGCCGGCAGGAAGAGGAGTCGCTGGAAACAGACACTTCATTAAAGACCATATCACACAGTTCTAAGGTTCTGATCCGGGTTCTTGTCATTCACTCATCACACACACAGCTGCAGTCGTGTTTTGAGTTCTTCTCTCAAACTGAAAACACCCTGTTCCACCTTGTGATGTCATGTGGTGATACAGGAAGTGCTCCTCTGTGTTTGTAACTTTAGTGTTTGTCATGTCCTGTTGTCTGTTGTATTGTTGTGCGTCTGACCGTTGTGTATCGTCGTGTACCGTCGTGTTTCGTCATGTATCCAGGGATGAAAGTGCCCAGTCATAAAAAAAGCGGAAAGTCACGCCCCCCCCGGAAAATGTTTGAATTTCTGAAATTTGGAATTCTAGATGCTATATGTTTGCAATAAAATAAAACTGTGTATCAAAGTACAAACAAAACCCACATTTTATCAACAGGTGCTAGTAGTATATATATTTAAACATAAATTTGGATTAGTTTTTGCTTTGCACTTCGTCTTGCTCTTCTAATCGGAGGCATTGAGGAGGAGCTTATGTGGCTATGAGCAGGAGGAGAGAGAGCGTGAAGACGAGGAGCGGCACGGGCAGGCAGGATGTTTTATAAAGTGTAACCTGCCCTGTGATACACGCTGGGACGCAAAGGTACACGCTGTTGTGAAAGAGCTGCGCTCGCTCGCTCGGTGACGTGCGGTGTCCGCGGCTCCAGACGAGCACACGGGCTCGCGCGGCCCGCACACCGGTACAAGTTTAATACGAGACACGTACTTTTGTTCTGAATACGGGACAATTCCAGTTTGCAAGGGACGGTTGGCGACCCTAAACACAACTACTGTATACATATATATAGGGCTGGGCGATTAATCGAGATTTGCGATATCTCGAGATGTTTTATAAAATCGAGAAAGATTTTGGCATATCGAAAAACTCGAGATGAATAAGATTTCGCCACTCTGCTTATTTTCCTTAACTGTGTTGTGGAGCTGTCCGCCCCGCCTCCTTCTTGCGTTTGTGTTTCACTGCGTCTCGTGGTTCCCCCTCCCCTCCCCGTGCGCACACCGCGTGTGTTTGTCGATAACTCATTTTCAACATGGCGGCGCCCACAGAAGCACGAGAGAATTCATACCAAAGAAAAGAACAAATGGCTCCATTATATGGCGGTATTTTGGATTTAAAACGTCCGATGAGGAGCAGAAAGAGGCATTTTGCAGAGAATGCAAGAAACTGGTGCCATCAAAATCATCGAGGGCAAACCCACCACCACTTCTTCTAAGACACAACAAACAACGTTCCAAACATCTTTACCCCGGTGTCTACCATATGGAAAAACAAGTGCAAGGTGGGTCAGCATTACGGAGTCCATTGCCTTTCATATCGCAAAAGACATGACGCCCATAGCGGTTGTTGAGCGACCGGGCTTCATACCAATGCTCAAAACACTTGACCCTAGATACAATCTCCCTAGTCGCCACTTTCTTGTCAGTGCGGTACAGAGCAAGGCTGCATTTGGCGATCGGTGAGTTTTAATCTCTCTCTCTGTGTGTGCGTGCGTGCGTGTTGCCAGTGAGTTGCCAGTGAGTGAAATATTTGGGTGGGTCGGGTATGTGGCGTTGATTCTAAAGCACACTTGCGTTTTAATGGTTGCAATAAATTAATATAGTATTTCTAGAAAAAAAAAATGATGCAGAATAATGTGCTAAGTTAAAGCAAATACACACACAAATATAAAATGTACTACAGTCACAAAACACACGAGAATTCATGGATTGAGGCTCTATTAATCTATATTTAAAAACAATTTAATATGTGCTTTTTCACTTGGATATGAAATGAGGGATTTTTTTTTGTCTTTTATCTTAAATGTTAAAGAAGCACTTCATAAGAACTGTCGACCCTCAGGTTTTATGTTTACAATTAAAATAAGGCAATATACTACAGGGATGAAAGTGGCCAATCATGAAAAAACGGAAAGTCACGCCCCGGGGGGAAAAAAAACTCCGGGGGGGAGGGGCAAAACTTTAATAAATAGCAATAAAACACATTTTTAAACAATTGTAGTGTTTTTTATTTGAAAGTTGATATCAAAACACGGCACTGACCCCGAGACGCCGAGAGAGCGCACTCGCGGCGCAGCTCGGGGCGTGCGGTGTCCGCAGCACCAGAAGAGCACACATGTACAAGTTTAATACGAGACATGTACTTTTGTTTCTGAATACGGGACGATTACATTTTTTTACGGACGGTTGGCAATGTTAAAAATGGTGCACAAGCACTTTGTTACTAGTACCTGTCTACCTTTAGGCACTTGGCTGCTTGTTTGCACTTCAATTAAAAAAAAAAAAAACCTTGCTGAATTTGGCGCGTTTGTTTTTTTTCCCCCTGCATAGATAGAGATATATATCGTATATCGAGATATAGCAAAAACATACGAGATAATTTTTTTTCTCCATATCGCCCAGCCCTACATATATATACACCCAAAATCTTTCTCAACGAATTTGCAGAAATAAAAAAAAATGACCCCGCGGCCGAAAAAAAGCAGAGATCCTCTAAAAGGCGGAACTCTTTCATCCCTGTGTATCGTGTGCACCATCGTGTGTCTCACCATTGTGTATCGTCATGTGTCTCACCGTCGTGTGTCTCACCGTTGTGTATCGTCGTGTCTGTCGTGTCTCACCGTTGTGTATCGTCGTGTGTCTCACCGTCGTGTGTCTCACCGTTGTGTATCGTCGTGTGTCTGTCGTGTCTCACCGTTGTGTATCGTCGTGTGTCTGTCGTGTCTCACCGTTGTGTATCGTCGTGTGTCTCACCGTTGTGTATCGTCGTGTGTCTCACCGTTGTGTATCGTCGTGTGTCTCACCGTTGTGTATCGTCGTGTGTCTCACCGTTGTGTATCGTCGTGTGTCTCACCGTTGTGTATCGTCGTGTGTCTCACCGTCGTGCATCATTGATCGCTGTGTGCATCATTGTTGTGTATCATTATGTGTAACGTCGTTGCGCATCTCATCGTTGTGTATCACTGTGTGTATCATCATTGCGTATTGTTACGTGTGTATTGTGTATTGTAACGTGTATCGTTGTGTGTCTCATTGTTGTGTGTCGTCGTGCATTGTTGTGTACTCACAGAAGCTCTCGTCGGCGAGTTCGTCTCCCACTCCGTCTCCCAGAGCGACTCCCGGCATCCCCTTCTCTCCTTTCAGCGCCTGAGAGCAACAACACAACACAATCACTCACAAAATACAACTACATACACACCCCCTACACACACCTCCTACACACACACCCCCTACACACACCCCCTACACACACACACCCTACACACACACACCCTACACACACACACACACCCTACACACCCCCTACACACACCCCCTACACACAGACACCCTACACACAGACACCCTACACACACACCCTACACACACACACACACACCCTACACACGCCCTACACACCCCCTACACACACCCCCTACACACAGACACCCTACACACACACCCTACACACACACACACCCTACACACGCCCCCTACACACACCCCCTACACACACCCCCTACACACACCACCCTACACACACACACCCTACACACACACCCTACACACACACACACCCTACACACACACACACCCTACACACACACACACCCTACACACACACACCCTACACACACACACCCTACACACACACCCTACACACACACCCTACACACACACACCCTACACACACACACACACACACCCTACACACACACACACACCCTACACACACACACCCTACACACACACACCCCCTACACACACACACACCCTACACACACACACACCCTACACACACACACACCCTACACACTCTGGCTGCTCCTCTGTCCACCTTCAGCCTGGGCTGCAGAGGACGTGGAGGCTCCAGCCCCTCCAGAGAATATGTCTGTTATTTTAGAACATTTTGCAGCGTCTATAGTGACATTTTTTCATCTTTTATCCCGTAACTTCTCCACACCCCCTTTCTGCCGCTTCTCCATGTTTCCACCTCAACACTGAAACTGTCAGGATCAGTGCAGAGAAAGGGGCGGGACCGCTCTCGTAAGCTTCTATATCCTGATTGGTTTAGTCCACTGTCTGTATTGAAGATGGACCAATGGGACGCCTGCTCTAAATTGTGGGCCGGTCTCTAAGTAAAAAAACGCATCGGCACTGGGAAAATGCCCGATTACCAGTCCAGGCCTGTTCACATGTTTTTTTTATTAGTCTGTCTACATCTCCAAAGCTCCAAATGCTCCAAAAGCTCTGCTCCACCTCAAGATGTCATGAGGTGGTAGTTTTCAAGTTGAGTTCCTCACCAGCTGCATCACTGTGTGGTACGGCACCTGCACCGTGTCCTGCCAGAAAAAGCTACACCGAGTAGTGAGAGCGGCTGAGAGAATCGTGGGTGTCTCTCTCCCCTCCCTGCAGGACATCTACCGCACCCGCCTCACCCGCAAAGCCCTCTGGGTGATCCCACCCACCCATCCAACTGCCTCTTCAGTCTGCTGCCATCAGGAAGGAGACTGAGGAGCCTCAGGGCCAAGACCAACAGACTGAAAGACGACTTCATCCACCAAGCTGTCAGGATGCTCAACTCTCTCCCAATCACACTGCTGCTTAAATGACACACTGCTGCTTAAATGACACTGATGCTTAAATGACACACTGCTGCTTAAATGACATTTAAATAACAATGATACTGCTGCTTAAATGACACTGAAACTGAAGCTTAAATTACACTTAAATGATACAGACACTACTGCTTAAATTACATTTAAATGACACTGCTGCTTAAATTACACTGACACTGCTGCTTAAACGACACATTTGGGCTTTATTCCGCTCCACATCGTGTGTTTTACTTATTTGTATTGTACACAAGCCTTTTGTAATTTTGCTACGGGTATATGTGATGTTTTAGTCATGGTAGTAGTAGTAGTAGTAGTAGTAGTAGTAGTAGTAGCAGTAGTAGTAGTAGTTGTACTTTTGCTACGGGTATACAGTATGTGATGTTTTAGTCATGGTGTTTATTGTCTTGTTTATCACATGTTTTATGTTCACTGTGGGCCTAGGGGGCGCTGCAATTTCAAATCCTGTGTGTGCGACCTGTACATACGGTTTTTGACAATAAAGCTGAACTTTGACGTTTCAAGTAAGTTAGCAGCAACTGGCAATTCCAGAGATGAAATGATCCAAATGATTCAAGTGAAAGTGTGTGGAGTTTAATCGGTTTGTGAGGAGCAAACGACAATAGAACAAAGATTAGCAACACGGGCCCTTTAAACCAGCCCCGGCTTCGTACCTCTCTGAACTTCTGCAGGTAGAGTTTGAGCGGCTCCACGTACATGTCGAACCCCAGCGTGGACATGGCGAACAGGATGTCCTCGCCGTTTATGGTCTTCCTCTTCTCCTGATGACATCGTTCTGACGCCTCTGAAGTGATGAAGCTGATGAACTCGCTCACACACTCCTGAACGCACTCTTTCGCGTCTTTAGCGATCTGTGACACAAAGACGCACAGGGAAATGAAAAACAGAAATGAAAAATCAAAGCCAGGCTACAGCGGGGACGACAAAACTATTGGAGAAAGTCGTAACAAAACTAGATCTGCTCCAACAATCACCACTTTTAAATCCAAACTAAAAACTCATTTGTACACTGTGGCCTTTTTATCTCCATCTTTTATCTTGCCTTTTTATTTCATCTTATGTATACTTGTGGTGCCATGTTCTTATGTATTTTAGGCTGCCGAATTTTATTTTGATATTGGCAAATTTATTATTTAATTTTAGTTTTTTTGACATTGTACAGCACTTTTAAATGTGCTATATAAATAAAATTTACCTACTACTTACTAGATACTCATTTTTCGCAGGTTTCGATACTAAAAACGTCCCATTGACGGAACGGAGCAGAACCTGATCCTGAGCATCAGCACAATAAGAGCAGAGACGAGTATACACCCATGATCGTGGTTTAGACCTGGTTTAGTCCTGGTTTAGTCCTGGTTTAGTCCTAGTTTAGTCCTAGTTTAGTCCTAGTTTAGACCTGGTTTAGACCTGGTTTAGACCTGGTTTAGTCCTGGTTTAGTCCTGGTTTAGTCCTGGTTTAGACCTGGTTTAGACCTGGTTTAGACCTGGTTTAGTCCTGGTTTAGTCCTGGTTTAGTCCTGGTTTAGCCCTGGTTTAGCCCTGGTTTAGTTCTAGTTTAGACCTGATTTAGTTCTAGTTTAGACCTGGTTTAGACCTGGTTTAGACCTGGTTTAGACCTGGTTTAGTCCTGGTTTAGTCCTGGTTTAGACCTGGTTTAGACCTGGTTTAGACCTGGTTTAGTCCTGGTTTAGTCCTGGTTTAGACCTGGTTTAGACCTGGTTTAGACCTGGTTTAGACCTGGTTTAGTCCTGGTTTAGTCCTGGTTTAGTCCTGGTTTAGTCCTGGTATAGACCTGGTTTAGACCTGGTTTAGACCTGGTTTAGTCCTAATTTAGACCTGATTTAGACCTGATTTAGTTCTAGTTTAGACCTGGTTTAGACCTGGTTTAGTCCTGGTTTAGTCCTGGTTTAGTCCTGGTTTAGTCCTGGTTTAGACCTGGTTTAGACCTGGTTTAGACCTGGTTTAGACCTGGTTTAGACCTGGTTTAGTCCTGGACCATGAGGGATTACACAGATAAGGACACATGGGAATAGAAAAGAAAGTTCTATATTTAACATGTAAAATCACAGGAGATGGTCTAAAGAGAGTTTTAGAATTATCATCGTGGAATCGGTATCAGTATGAGTATCAAGTTTGTTCCCTAGTATCATTTTTATGCACTAATTTCAGATCTTCTCATTTATCTCGATATTTGTCTGTAGCGATACATTTTGAAATGTGTTTTGTTGGTGTCAGAGCGTGTACCTTTCCGGTGGTTGGCACGGCGTTCTTCATGATTCGTGCCACGTTGGCGATGGGCAGGTAAATATCCTGTTCTCTGAAGTTCTCTTTGATCCCACTGTCATCGTGGTCGTTCAGGCCCTCCTCTCCCTCGTCTGGAAAAACAATAAACAGAAAAAAATAACTAAAACTGATGGAACACATGACAGATCTATACGTTTTATTATGATAAACTACTCTTTAAACCCGCTCTATAGCGCTTGTTATGACCTCTGACCTCTTATTACGCTGGTCTACACATTTTTGGACTTGATCTGCTTCTGAGATAAAAGTGTCTAAATCTCATTTATATTGATAAGATGAACTGAAAATCAATTGATAACTGTGTTGGTTAGCTAATGTATTCAAGACATTTAACGATATTGTTTTACATCAAAATCACATCTGTTTATACGATAGATTTAGGCATTTTTGTAGAGCTGGGTGATATGGCCTAAAAATAAAATCTCAGATAAAAAAAATAAAAAAAATCTGACTTCCAATTTTAATCGATTTTTCTCTGTCCTACTCAAAAACAAATAACAGATGACAGACAAATGGCTCAAAATAAAACAAATACATTACATCTTGCATCAATTAAGCCGTTATTGTTTTAAAAAATATATATCACTTGAAGACTAGGGGTGTGCAAAATAATCGTCATGACGATGCATCGCGATACTAACTTTCACAATATACTGCATCGATTCTTGATGCCAAATATCGATTATTAATTTAAAAAACGAATAAATAAAATTGTTTGAACGGTTGGTGAACATCGGCCAAAAACAAGTAGAATACAACTTCCAGTCCTGTAGATGTCGTTGGAGTTGTTGGCGCCCGCTGCCTTCACGCCAGCGGCATTTCCGGCGGCAGGCTACTGTATGTTGACATACATGCTGAAGCGGTTTTTAGAGCAACAACCTGCCATTCACGCTGCGCTCCCGTCTGCCGAAATACGGAAGTCTGAGAAGGACATCTGCACCCTTACCGAGTGTGACATAACGGCTGCCGAGGAGGTCGTCGCTGCAATGGAACCTATGAAAGTAGCTACACTCGCAATATCAGAGACGACCAGTCCAACGCCGTCTATTGTAGCGCCATTACGTGCTCAACTCGTCCACGAGCTCCAAGACAATCCGACTGATTCCATCTTGACAAGGGAAATTAAAACCACAGGATCTTAACAAGAGGTATTTGAGTGAAAAAGAGGCTCTGTATAAGGCCTCGGCTCTTGATCCCCGTTTTAAGGCCCTACCTTTCCTTTCCGAGGACGAGAGGGAAGATATTTACACTGGAGTAACTGCAGAAGCCATCAGGACCAAATGGGCATTACAGGTAACATTAACAACAATACAATTAAAGTGTAATTTAACAATATAAATTCATATTTTTGCGTTTAAAAGCATAAATAAGTAATAAATAAATGCATATTAGTACATAAATTCATGAATAAATAAATCTATGGTAGGTAAATGCAGTCGTCATCAGAAATGGATAAAAGCATTCACAATTCGATTGTGTTGAACTGATTTCCAGCAAAGCAATGGACTTCAGGCAGTATCAAGGAAGGATGGCAGCCTTTTTGTTATTGGTTTGGTTTATTTGTTTTTGTTATTCAATAAATTCAGTTATGAATTGAGTTCTGTATCAATTGAAGACACTACGCAGACACACAGCCACTGATATTTAAGTTATCCTCTTTTTTTGGTACATTTTCACTGAAGTATGTCGAATATATTGCAATGCATCGCAATAATTCAAGTATCGTGATGCATCGTGATAGTATCGCATCGTGGCATATGAATCGTGACTTCTTTGCCAATACTCACCCCTATTGAATACAGCTGTGGCAACTTCAGACAAATGTAGCACATACTTCAGGTCCAAATCTTTCACCATGTTAATGAATCCGGGCTCTTCCTCAGTATATATGGGCACCATGTCTTTTACGATATGTGCTCGCGCTGTGGGGGCCTGCACTTCTCCCATTCTGCTGTCTTAAGTTGTAATGTTTTCTATGCATCTGTTTTTCTATTGGCTGCCTACTCCGCTTTGATGTGTTCGCTGCTTCTGATTGGCTGATCGTTCTACATTGATCTTTGATCTTTCATCCTTGATCTAGCTCAGTATATATATTCAGACGTAGGGAACACATGACACAAGACAAGACAGGACACAGAAGACACACACACACAAGAAGAGACCACTAAGACATGAGGACCAGACCGGGACTAAGACATGAGGACCAGACTGGGACCAGACTGGGACTAAGACATGAGGGCCAGACTGGGACCAGACTGGGACCAGACTGGGACCAGACCAGGACTAAGACATGAGGACCAGACTGGGACCAGACTGAGACTAAGACATGAGGACCAGACTGGGACCAGACTCTTGAGACTAAGACATGAGGACCAGACTGGGACCAGACTGGGACTAAGACATGAGGACCAGACTGGGACCAGACTGGGACCAGACTGGGACCAGACCGGGACCAGACTGGGACTAAGACATGAGGACCAGACTGGGACCAGACTGGGACTAAGACATGAGGACCAGACTGGGACCAGACTGGGACTAAGACATGAGGGCCAGACTGGGACCAGACTGGGACTAAGACATGAGGGCCAGACTGGGACCAGACTGGGACCAGACTGGGACCAGACCAGGACTAAGACATGAGGACCAGACTGGGACCAGACTGGGACTAAGACATGAGGACCAGACTGGGACCAGACTGGGACTAAGACATGAGGGCCAGACTGGGACCAGACTGGGACCAGACCAGGACTAAGACATGAGGACCAGACTGGGACCAGACTGGGACTAAGACATGAGGACCAGACTGGGACCAGACTGGGACTAGACCAGGAATAAGACATGAGGACCAGACTGGGACCAGACCGGGACTAAGACATGAGGACCAGACCGGGACTAAGACATGAGGACCAGACTGGGACCGGAACTAGACTAGGACTAAACGTGGACTAAACCAGGTCTAAACCAGGTTTAAACCAGGTCTAAACGTGGACTAAACCAGGATTAAACCACCGCATGCGGCTCTTTGCCTCGTTTCATGCGTCTCTTGTGCGTGTTCACTTCGTGGCTCGGACTGCCGCGTTGGCTGTGGACGCGGTCCCGAGGGGGAGGCACGGTCCGGACACTGCCTCGGTCTCGTGCTCGCAGCCCCGGGTGGGACGCCGGTCATGCTGCTCTGTCACGGATTTGACCACGATGAGCGGGTGCACGTGTCTGCGCGCACACTTCTCTCTCAAACTTTCTTTTGCACCAAACTGCCTGGAGCTAATGTGGCAAGTGAATTTCTCCTATGTGAGATCAATAAAGTCTTATCTTTATTCATTCCCTCATCACTCGGCGGTGGTGAGATACTACAGGACTGCCAATCTGCACCATCAACACCACCTTCATACCAGAAAATGCGGGTGAAGTGTCTTGCCTAAGGACACAACAACAGAACTAGGTCCGAGCAGAAATCGATCCTCTGACCTTCGCCTTGAGGGACCCCTGCTCTGAGCCAATCTCGATGAAAGTTCGACTAACTGCTCAGCTCGAGCAGCGGCGAACAGAAGCGTCTCCTTACCGTCCTGTGACTGGAGGACATAGTGGCCGTACTCTCCGGCGATGCCCAGCTGAGAGGCGTCTGTGGTGGAGTTGTCTGCGTCCATCTACTGCACAGAAACAGGTTTTAATGAGCCATTCACTAGACATTTCAATAAATACAAAACCAGGGACTTCGATATTGTTAAATCCCTATATCTGAACCAGCTAATTTTTCAGGATTGGCGTGGATATCAGACACCCGCATCGGATCGGTGCAGCCTTACTTTTTACAGTTTAGTTTATTTTACTGATTTAGTGTCATGGACCATTTAGTTTGTGTCCAGCCGCGTGGGCTTAAAGCTCAATTTAGATTTTTTTTTTGCGAGGCTGTTCACATTTCCAATTAAAGGCGACTTGTATGTGATCCTCCGTGTGAACTTTAAACTCCCCAAAAGTGTCCTGCATGCGCCTTGGAGGACACAACGAAGTCACGCGCAGCGAGCGTGCTCAGTGTTTACGGAAGTCGCCCAAACATGGACACTAGCAATGAGCGTCTGGGGATTTTAAAGTTGCTGTCGTACCAGAGCCAGAACATGTACAACTTATTTCTTTAAAGGAGGAAATTGAGGAGGAGGTTTTTGGCCTTGGCGTTTTGTGGGGCAGTGGCAGCAACGTACGTAGAAAGGAACATGAAGGAACTGAAGTCGCATGTCAAAAGATCGGATATGTATTGGTTTTAGGACCACATATCCAAATGTCCTGGGTCGCATTTGAAAAAAAAAAAAAAATCTGGTCTGTGTCGTTCAGACTGTCATTAAGGCTACGTTCACACTGCAGCCTGAAGTGACCCAAATCTGATTTTAGTGCCTTTATGCAACCTGTATCTGATCTTTTAATGACAGTCTGAACGACACAGATCCAATTTTTTCAAATGCGACCCAGGCCACTTGGATATGTGGTCCTAAAAGCGATACATATCCGATCTTTTGGCATGCGACTTCAATCTGAACGCCCACGTTGCATTCATCCGACCTGCCTGCGTTTCCTCCAGCGAGAGTGGTACAAGTAGGCGCTCACAAATTTAAGTCCTGGTTTAAGTCCCGTTTATGTCCTGGTTTAGTCCTGTTTTAGTCCCGTTTTAATCCCGTTTCAGCCATAGGCGATCAACCGGTTGGGCACCCCTGCTTTACAGTGTTTTTCATTCATGGAGCAGACGCTTTTGAATCATCTGATTTGACAAACAGTACACATTACCTCCATTTATTTTAATCAGAAATAATAATAATCAAAACGGTAACTAGGAGAGTATGGAAAAAGGATATTGCACGTTTGGACTATACAGTGGAGTTATACAGATATAGAATGTGTGTGTGTGTGTGTATGTATGTATGTATATATATATATATATATATATATATATATACATATATATATATATATATATATATATATATATAGAGAGAGAGAGAGAGAGAGAGAGAGAGAGAGAGAGAGAGAGAGAGAGAGAGAGAGAGAGAGAGAGAGAGAGAGAGAGAGAGAGAGAGAGAGAGAGAGAGAGAGAGAGAGAGAGAGAGAGAGAGAGAGAGAGAGAGAGAGAGAGAGAGAGAGAGAGAGAGAGAGAGAGAGAGAGAGAGAGAGAGAGAGAGAGAGAGAGAGAGAGAGAGAGAGAGAGAGAGAGAGAGAGAGAGCAGAACCACATGATCCCCTGGACTTGACATCATCAAACAGTTTTCCAAAAGAATGGATAGACCAAAGGTTCATCTTCTCTTCTATTTTTCATATTTTTATAACATTGTTAGCCTTGATTGAATGTCTCACTCTACCTAATGAAACCCTGTTATGCAAATGATCAGAATAAGACAATTATTATTATTTTCCTTTACTTATTTGTAGACCTGCGCGGTTAATCGATTAATTCGACTTTACAGTTCAGGACGATGTGTTTTTATGAAAATCGATTTTTTATTTTTTTATTTTTACACGCGAGCGGAACTAATGCGCGGCCACGTTTTACACAGGTAAGTTAGCGGGGCGTACCCAAACATTGTACGAGCTAGCGCGGCAGCGACTGAGGGAAAGCCGGAGCTTGTACCAAACAAAGGTGTTTACATCTGTTATACGGAACTGGTTCGGTTTTCTTGTGTCGGACTTAGAACAAACGAGTGCTCGCTGTAAGGTCTGTTCAAAAGCTGTTGCAGCACGTTATCCTAGCGCCGAAAGCTGTTGCACGCAGCGGAGTGGGATTAGTGCAGGTCCGAACGGAATTAAAATAACCACCGTCCAGTCCCTAAAACATTTTTTGAACTGTTTGCAGTATGATAAGCACAGCCCCGACAGAAGTCAATCACACACGCTGTTGTATGTTTTACCAAAAACATGATGTATGTTGTAAAAGACATGGTGTCCATATATACTGTGGAAAAGCCCAGATTCATTAACATGGTGAAAGTTTTGGACGCAAAGTATGTGCCACCAATATTTTTCTTGTGCTGCCACAGCTGCATACAGACTGCACAAGCTACATACATGAACACAGACAGTGGCTTTTCTGCACTCGAGGAAAAACTAAAACAACACTACCCACTCCAGTCCACCTTTCCCACAATCAGGGAATAATTTAGCTCCATAAAATGCTTTATAAAAGAAAGATATTTATATAACTGTGTTATTATTGTTATATATATTTTGTTGTAATATAATTTTGAGTTGATAAGGGGCATGCTTCTTTCTGTTCCCTTTTCATTCATATTTAAGTTATAATTGTATAGATGTAATTGTGTTGCATCTGTTATTTTTGTTTTGTTTTAACGAATGAAATAAATATGAAATTATATATATATTTTAAAAACAATAACAGCTTAATTGATGTATTTGTTTTATAAAAGAACGTTGCATTGTTTTGAGCCATTTGTCATCTGTTATTTGTTTTTGAGTAGGGCAGAGAAAAAACGATTAAAATCGGATTTTTTTTTTTTTTTTTTAAATCGGAGATTTTATTTTTAGGCCATATCGCCCAGCTCTACTTATTTGCATAAATAAGTTTTTCCTCTTGATTAGCAGTAAGAGCTAAACAGCTTCTCCTCCTGAGATAAAGTGAACATTAGTGCGGATTTGCAACCCTGTTACCTGCAACCCTGTTACTGTGAGTAGAGGAAATAAATAAATAAACCAAATAAATCATGTAATAAAAACTGTGCAATTGATCCGTAAGCTGAGCTAATAGTTTATCACCTATTATTGATGAATACATAGCAGAAAATCTGAAAAGTGAAGGTTTATTTTTCAAGAATTTTAAAGCCAAAATGTCCTCCAATTCTGAAGCTTACGATGAATAAAACTACTTAAAAACTACTCTGCACCTTTCGGGATTCATTGTTTTGGGTTTAAAAGGTGCGACGTGGACATACATTTGGCTCGTCCATTGAAAGAGCTGCAGTCGTGATGGCAAAGCTAAGAGGCTAAGCTAACACGGCACTACTCACCAAAATGTGCACGCCGCATTGGAACATTCACGTTTTCCGCAACAGAATGTTTCCCAAAACAATATCCGGCACGTTTTGACCTGTTCTTAAGATTATTTTCACGCTCGTGTCGCAGTGTGCACCCATTTCCTTTGTTAAATCCACTCTGGCGAGGCTCGGGCCTGTTCTTTTGTGCTAAAGGAAGCTACGGCGGTGCGTGTAAAAATCGGGTTATTTTCAACGTTTGTCTCGATGCGCGCGTCCAAACGAATTACGCACATTCGCCTCCACAACAAATAAAACCCGGAGCCACTTCGGACATTTCCATTCGAGCGAAGGGCGCACCGGGAGTGATCATTGGCCGCAGCCCCGCACAAACCTGCAGATGATGGGATCCTGGTTGGCTCGCTGCGTCCGGATCAGTTCGCTCAGACTCGGTGGTTGGACAGAAAATGGCTGCGAAAGAACCAGTCCCAGCGCGGACAGAGGAGCAGAGGCCCCCGGCAGAGGGCCCTGCAGAGGCCCCAGCAGAGGGCGCACACACCCGCCTGCAGGAACCGTCTGGATCTGTGTGTTTATTCTTCTTTCCTTCTTTGTTTTTTTTTTTTTTTTTGGCATCTAATTTTGATGAAAAACAAGAGAGAGAAATGTTCTAATGATGCAACTTTACATTTTTCTTCTTGTTATTTATTTATTTATTTGTCATCTAATTTGATTTAGTTTAAAAAAAGACAGAAATGTTCTGACGATGCAACTTTACATTCTTCTTCTTGTTTTTTTTTTAGTCATCTAATTTTATTCTATTTTGTTTTTGATGAAAACAAGAGAGAGAAATGTTCTAATGATACAACTTTACATTTTTCTTCTTCTTGTTTTTTTTTTTTGTCATCTTAATTTATTTATTTATTTTGGCAAAACCAAAAAGAGAGAAATGTTCTAATGATGAAACTTTACATTTTTCTTCTTTTTTTTTTTGTCATTTAATTTTATTTTGTTTTTGGCAAAAAATAAAAAAATATATATATAAATAAATAAAAAGAGAAAATGTTCTAATGATGTAACTTTTTCTTCTTTTTTCATCATTTTAGTTTGTTTTTGGTGAAAAAAAAAACACGTTTACACTAGAACAGAGCAAACACTCCTTATCGTATAAACTCATCACGGTGAAGAATTAGGACGCTCTGAATGCAGAAGGTAAGTGAGGAACTTTGGACCACTGCAAACTGTTTACAATGAACTAGTTCTGTTTGTCATGTTTTGAAGATGCAGTGTTGTATAAAGTAGTGGAAAATCAAACTCAAGTAAAAGTATAGGTACCCCTCCCAAAAATGACTTTGGTAAAAGTCGAAGTCACTGACTGAAATGTTACTTGAGTAAAAGTCTTAAAGTATCTAGAACTTCTTGTACTTAAAGGAGAATTAACGTTTTTTACAATCTGAGCCTTATTTCGGTAATAAAACAAGTTGTTTTACTCACCCATAGCACTTTGGTGTCATATGGAGCACTTCCAGAGATGTTTTAGATTTGCGATCTCCGTAATTGAGTTCTCGGGGCATATGTTGGCGGTCTCCAAATAACACAAACTTTAGCACTTTTCAAATCATAGAAGCCCGATGTCTTAGTCTACGATTTCGTTTGGTCAAAAGTGGCCTGTAATCCGAGATTTAGCCATAGTTTCGAGTAGATGAGGACGCCAGTGCGCATGTGTGGACTGTGCTCTCAGCTCCCGGGACCCAAACATGAAACACAAAGCTGTAAACTATGGCTAAATCTCGGATTACAGGCCACTTTTGACTAAAATGAAAACGTAGACTAAGACATTGAGCTTCTATGATTTGAAAAGTGCTAAAGTTTGTGTTATTTGGAGCCCGCACGGGGCATATTACATGCTCGGGGAATATATTATATGCCCCGAGCTATGGCTAGAAGTCGCTCTAGGCCAGTGCTTCTCAATTATTTTCTGTGACGCCCCCCCTAGGAAGAAGAAAAAAATTCACGCCCCCCCTCCCTGCGTGCCACTATAAATAGTATTATTTGTCTAGAAAATTGTTATTAGTACACCTCTGCATAACATTGTATCCTTTTGTTAACATTAAAAACAAAAAAGAAACTTCCAACAAAGACTGCACTGTCTTTTTGCACTGAGGACTCAAATATTAATGTGCACATTTGTTTACGTTTCACAGAAACAAAACTTAAAATTACATTGCATAAACTAAAAGCGCTGAAAAAAAAAAAACACTCTGTCCTTGTGCCGCTGATGCGTCAGCTTCTGTCGGACTAAAGGACACGACTCAGTGGAATATACGTGTTTTTTCTGTGACAGAGGATGTTCTGCTGATGGTGAGTTTGTTCTGTATATCGCGTATTTAAGGTTGCCGCCCCCTGCCCCAGAGCGACAATGAGAGCGCCACTGCCAACTACTGTTGTTGATGTGCAATTACACTTAGTTCTAGTACAGTACGGCAAAAAGCATGTTTCCCAGGGTCACACGCTGGGGGGGGCCCCCTGGCATCACACCGCGCCCCCCCAGAAGCACTGCTCTAGGCTAACGCAAATCTAAAACATCTCTGGAAATGCTCCATATCACACCAAAGTGCTATGGGTGAGAAAAACAACTTGTTTTATTACCGATATAAGGCTCAAATGGTAAAAAAAACGTTACTTCTCCTTTAAGTATGACAAGTAATGTCAAAATAAATGTACTCAAGTAATGTAATTAAAAGTACAAGTAAAAGTATGAAGCAAAGGCAGTCTGAAGCTAACCCTCGCTTTGTTACTTAGCACAAACACACAGCGCTTGTTTACATTTTTAAAAGTAGGCACATGTTAATGTTATTTATTGTTCTTTTGAACTCGTGTGCTCTTTCTCATTCGTTACACTTCGCCTACAGCTATGCCTTCCCTTGAGCCCAAAAAGCTAGGTAGCCTGTTAGCTCCAACATCGTCAAATACGCTTTGTGTAACCGAAACAATGTCACACAAAGTTAATTTCTACATGTTATGCTCAAGGTTTCACAGTGTCTAGAATGTCCATGCTGTGGTTACTGAAATTGGAATATAGACACTAACAATTTCATTAAAGGGATATGCCACCCCCAGGTCAAATTTGGGCATCTCCCCACAGTCCAGAGACTAAAATAAGTGGTGGAAAGCGTTTTCCTGGTCACCCAGCCATTGTCCGAGTCTGTCGCCACTGACCGCCGCGGTATCTGCAGCTCCTCCGCGTTAGACTGGAGTCTAACGTCGCCAGAGAAAGATTTCGGTCAAAAGGAATTCATTTGCTCGATGCGTTTCCCAATTACTTTCTGTGTAGTGCGCATTCATATCGAGTGCAAATAAATGTACAAATCAACACGGAGAGCTTGACTTGGTCATTTTGGGTGGGAACTATTTTTCAGTGCGGAACAATAAAGCCGAAGCACGCAGCACGCTGCCAGGGGAATCCCTGTTACGCACCAGGAAGGGAGTTCCCCTGTTGCCAGCGTGGTGTGTGCTTCGGCTTTATTGTTCTGCACTGAAAAATAGTTCCCACCCAAAATGACCAAGTCAAGCTCTCCGTGTTGATTTGTACATTTATTTGCACTCGATATGAATGCGCACTACACAGAAAGTAATTGGGAAAAGCATCGAGCAAATTAATTCCTTTTGGCCAAAATCTTTCTCTGGCGACGTTAGACTCCAGGCTAACGCGGAGTAGCTGCAGATACCGCGGCGGTCAGTGCTGACAGACTCGGACAATGGCTGGGTGACCAGGAAAACGCTTTCCACCACTTATTTTAGTCTCTGGACTGTGGGGAGATGCCCAAATCTGACCTGGGGGTGGCATATCCCTTTAATCTAGAACTTACCTCGATGTGTTTCTTGAGGTTGGACGGGGAGTTTCTGTAAGATAGGATTTCCACGTTTCTCGGAAGGCACAAGAGGCACTTCATTCGATAGGACGAATCCTTCATATCAGCGTAAGAGAACATTGTGTTTAAGTACGGCCAGGGATGCTCATGGTCAGCTCCCCCTTCATTTGTAGCCGACGTGGACGCTGTCTCCTCTTCCATCAGGGATGTTGATTGATTAAACTAGCTGCATGAAACCAACAGGTGTAGGCTGATTGTCATGTGCAAGTAGTGAACAAGCCCAGGCACGTCCTGACTTCCTTCAGTCAGTAGAGGTTTTTTCTGTAACGAGTAACTAAACGGCACATTGAAAATGTATCGGAGTAAAAGTATGCAATTAAATTCAGAAATGTAGTGAAGTAAAAGTAAAAGTTATAATTTTTTAAAAAACTCAAGTAAAGTACAGTGGTACCTCACCTTACGAAAGACCCTACAAACGAAAAATCCAAGTTACGAAACGCCTTCACGTTAAATTTTTGTCTCTAAATACGAAAGAAAATTCAAGTTACAAAACGCGAGATCTCAAAAGTTCAAATAATGCGCGCTCAGATGCACGCCCCGAAACGTAAATACACTTTATCAACACACACGGGGTTAGGTTCCAGAAATAACCCGCAATAAGAGAAATCTGCGAAGTAGAGCAACTTTATATTTTACAATTATTCTACATGTTTTAAGGCTGTAAATGCCTCACCACACACATTATACACTTTTCTCAGACTTCTCACATTTCTTTTCACACATTTCTCTCTCGTTTAAACACTCAAACTTTCATAGATTTTCAACAAACTGTATTAAAATAGTGAAGTGTGGGGGGAGACAAGACTCCGGAAGCAGCGCGGAGACAGGAGCACCGCCCGCGAGGAGCACCGTGCGCGAGGAGCACCGTGCGCAAGGAGCACTGAGGAGCACCGCGCGCACCGAGGAGCACCGCGCGCACAGAGGAGCACCTCGCACACCGAGGAGCACCGCACGCACCGAGGAGCACCGCGCGCACTGAGGAGCACCGCGCATGAGGAGCAACGTGCGAGGTGCACCGAGGAGCACCGCACATGAGGAGCACCGCGCGCACCGAGGAGCACCGCCCGCACAGAGGAGCACCGCGCGCACCGAGGAGCACCGCGCGCACCGAGGAGCACCGCGCACACCGAGGAGCACCGCACGCACCGAGGAGCACCGCGCGCACTGAGGAGCACCGCGCATGAGGAGCAACGCGCGAGGTGCACCGAGGAGCACCGCACATGAGGAGCACCGCACATGAGGAGCACCGCGCGCACCGAGGAGCACCGCCCGCACAGAGGAGCACCGCGCGCACCGAGGAGCACCGCGCGCACCGAGGAGCACCGCGCACACCGAGGAGCACCGCCCGCACAGAGGAGCACCGCACATGAGGAGCACCGCGCGCACCGAGGAGCACCGCCCGCACAGAGGAGCACCGCGCGCACCGAGGAGCACCGCGCGCACCGAGGAGCACCGCGCGCACCGAGGAGCACCGCCCGCACAGAGGAGCACCGCACATGAGGAGCACCGCGCGCACCGAGGAGCACCGCGCGCACCGAGGAGCACCGCGCGCACCGAGGAGCACCGCCCGCACAGAGGAGCACCGCACATGAGGAGCACCGCGCGCACCGAGGAGCACCGCCCGCACAGAGGAGCACCGCGCGCACCGAGGAGCACCGCGCGCACCGAGGAGCACCGCGCGCACCGAGGAGCACCGCGCACACCGAGGAGCACCGCCCGCACAGAGGAGCACCGCGCGCGAGGAGCACGCATCCCTAGTCCTGGTCTGCACGACCGGCACCGGGTCTGCGAGCACGAGATAGAACTGCGGCGCCCGGACCACGTCCTCTGGAGCCCGAGCCACAAACCAGCCGCACGGCATGTGGTGGTTTAATCCTGGTTTAGTCCAGGTCCAGTCCAGGTTTAGAGCTGGTCTAGACCTGGTTTAGTCCACGTTTAGTCCTGGTTTAGTCAGGACGCAGAACACAATGTTACACTATAAAAAAAGAGCCTTGGAACGGAAAGAACGGGGCTTGGAACGAATCAGGCCTTTTTCCATTGAAATAGCTACTCAACTTACGAAAAATTCACGTTAGGAAACCACTTCTGGAACCAATTAATTTCGTACGGTGAGGTACCGGCTGGTTAGCTCAACTGGTAAGTCAGTGACTTTCCCCCGGGGGTTGTGGGTTCAAATTCCCCCCAGACAATGAGCTAACCAGTGTGGGTCCTCGGGCAAGACCCTTCACGGTACTGCCCCCCGGGCACCGAAAAAGATGGCTGCTCACTGCTCCTGAAAAGGATGGGTCAAATTTCTCCCGTGTGTCATTGTGTGTGAGACCAATAAAGGCTTAATCTTAATCTTACCACTGTATATTGTTATTGATAAATTGCATATGTAAAAGGATCAATAACAGATCCAATTATATTTTTCACAATCACCATGTCCAATCCCTCACAGTCAGTTGATCTTTTGTTTCCACAGTTTTTAACCATTTTTCTTATTTCATCTTTTTCCACCCTGTCCAGAAAAATCCTGTTCACATTGTCAATGATTATCAATAATTATCAATGATTATATTTCCATCGATCTTTTTAGAGGGATTACCTACAAGGCTAGACCCCGCATTAGCAAAATATTCACAAAACTCATTTGAAATGTGTTTTTCATCATATGTCAGTATTTTTCTGTACAAAGTGGTGTGGATAAGGATGTTTCACTTTCTTATCACTCTGTTTATTATTGCCCAAGTCGACTTCATGTTTTTATTTAGTTGTTCAGTGTAATTTTCTTTTTGTCTTTTCCTGATAATCCATACTCATTTGTTTTTATATTTTCTATAATTGTCTTTTGCCTCTCCTGTTTGTGTTTTCAAAAATCATGTATACAAATATTTTTTTCTTTTTACATGCATTTTTTATTCCTTTGGTCCATGGTTTATCTTCCCTTTTCTGTCGGGAGGTTAATAAAGGGCAACATTTATGATACAGTTTTATCAGTGTATCAGTCAAAGAGTCGTTTGCTTGATTGACGTCATTGACATAAACTGCATCCCGTCTTTGTGCTTTAAGATCTTCATTAAGTGTCTTTAGGGCTTTCATTGATCTGTTCCTTGACAATTTTACACTCTTGCTTTGTTTTATTTTGTGTTTGTATTTACAAGCTGTAAATAAAAGTCAAGTCAAAGTCAAAGTCGACTTTATTGTCAATTCTGCCATATGTGTTTGACACCGTGAGATTAACAGGGGAACTGTTACTCTAAATGCAGAAAAGACAGTTGCAATGTTTTTTACAAACAGACGAAAACTTCTAAATTATCCAGTCATTCATATAAATGGGAAGAAAATTAAAAATGTCAATGAATTTACATATTTAGGTGTCACGTTGGACTCAACATTGACTTTTAAAAACCATATAAAAAAGCTCAGAAATTCTCTCAAATTTAATCTGGCAAATTTTAGGTATATACGAGGATTTCTAACTATTGAGGCATCACACATGTATTTAAATTCCATGATTCTCTCTCGCTTTCTATATTGCATGACAAGTTGGTCGCAGGCATGCAAAACAGCCTTAAAGCCCCTTGAGTCAATTTACAAAAAACGCTCTAAAGATTCACGACAAAAAGACAGTATCACCACTGTCATATTCTTTCTAGATATAATTTTTTAAATTTTGATAACCAAATAATGTACGCAAACATCTGCCTAATTTTTAAAATGATTCATGGTATTGCTGCCCCTCCTATGAGAAGGTTTGTTACGCTGACCTCTGAAAAAACAACTCGAGTCACCAGGGCGACCTCTAGACGAGAGTGCAGCGCTCCAAAATGTAGGACTTCTTTTAGTAAAACTGCTTTCTCTTTTATTGCCATGAGTCAGTGGAATCGTTTGCCAAATGAGATTAGAACATGTACAAGTTTTCAAACGTTTGCACAGCAAACAAAGAAATGGCTAATATCAAAGCAAATTTGCACTCATTAGTGATGAGTGTGTGTGTGTGAGGTTAGGACTGTTGAGTGTGTGTATGGTTTTAGAAATGGCATAGTGATGGTTGTAATTTTATCTGATACTGTATGTATGCACATATGTGATTATTCTTATGCACTGGTCTATCACCCATTTACAATCTCTGTCATAGTATATTTCATTAACATCAACCTGTCCCGGGACGACAGGTGGAAATTAGCATTTTTGCTATAACCTGGCACCTGCATCTTTCTTTTGTTTATTTCAAAGGTCAATGAAATGTTGTGCACTGTCCCTGTGCAAATAAATAAACCATACCATACCATACAGTGAATCGAAATTCAGTTTCTCTCTGGCCAAGCAGTGCAAAAAGAAAAGAAAATACAATATAAAGACAATACAAAAACTTAACAAAAAAAGTACAAACACTAACAGATTTGTGACCTCTGCAGTTATTTGTGGATTTCTGAGACCTTCCTGACAGCGTTCGAGGCACAAATGTGTTTATTAAATGGCCGATCACATCAGCTGAAGTTGGAGCGTTTGGTTTATGTTGGAGACACTGATCTTCTACTGCAGAGTCGGAGTCGTTTGGTCCAGAGGTTCCAGATCATTTTCAGGTTGGCTGGAGAAAATGTCAGGGGAAGGAGGTTCATCTGTAAGTAGAACTTGTTTATCTCCTCCTAATTTAACTCGCTGATGTGACTGGCTGTTTAAAAAAAAAACAAAAAAAAAAAACATTTGTGCATCGAACTCTGAGCCGTTTCTATGACAACAGAGACAGACCCAACCTGCAGGACCAGACCAGGACCAGACCACAACTAATCCAGGCCCACACCAGGACTAGACCAGGATCTAAACCAGTTCTAAAGCAGGGTCTAACGCAGGTCTAAACCAGGATCTAAACCAGTTCTAAACCAGGGTCTAAACCAAAATACTTTTACAGTCGTATCTTTATATTTTCATTGTCAAATCACATTTACTGTTTTAAAGAGTCTCGTTAAATATTTGGATCAAAATGTGAGCAAACTGCAGATGTTTCCGGGCGCGTTTTAGGCTCAAAGTGGAACCAATCAGGCAGTTTGTTTTAGCATTAGCAGCTTCACATGTCAGACTTTTGCTCAGGTTATCTGTTCTAAAGTGAGAATAAACCGCTGAGACTCTCCTTGAACACGGCCACACAAGCACACGAGTACCCGAAGTGCACTCCGACCACTGCTATTGCGCCAAAGTGGAGCTTAAACCAGTGTTTGCGCAAAAAGCATGCTCCCGATCCATGCCCACAGCGGTGTCACAGCGACACGGCCAGGAATACACAGCCGCTCACTTTGGTTCCGCCCTGCTGCTTCTCTGGACACTGGCGCCCTCTGCTGGAAAGCGCTTGTACTGCTGCCTATAATCTCCCTATAATCGATTTGTTTTATTTAGACTTAGACTTAGACAAACTTTATTGATCCACAAGGGAAATTGTTTTGGGTATGGTCACTCACTCATCAAATATAATATATAACAGAGGGTAAAAAGGAAAAAAAATGACCAAAGAGCAATACACCAGTGTCAGATAACAATGACATAACAATGACAAACCCTGGTTTACTCCCAAACTCAAACGGCTGTGGCAAGAAAAAAGGCAGGCCTTCAGAAGTGGAGATAGAGACCTCTACAAGGATGCCAAGTACAGGTTTAGCAGAGAAGTGGGCACTGCTAGATGCCAGTTCTCAGAGAATATGCAGCAGCAGATCTCAGAGGACGACTCGGCTTCTGTGTGGAGGAGGAAAATTACGAACTACAAACCTAAAACTCCACACTCCACCGATGATCTGCCCCTAGCCAACAGTCTAAACGACTTCTATTGTCGTTTTGATGAGCCATCAAGCAGCTCTCACACCTCCAACCGTCCCAACAATAGAGACTATCTGGACACTTATCGCCCCACCGCCCCCGCTTCCCCCTCACCAGAGCCATCTCTACCCTTTCACATTCATGAGGCAGATGTGAAGAACCACTTCAGAAGGATGAATGCCCAGAAGGCATCTGGCCCAGACGGTGTCTCTCCTGCCACCCTGAGCCACTGCGCTAACGAGCTGGCCCCGGTGTTTACGGGCATCTTCAACTCTTCACTGCAGGCTTGTCATGTGCCTGCCTGCTTCAAAACCTCCACCATTGTTCCTGTCCCCAAGAAGCCAAGGATCTGCAGGATTTGAGCGCCTTGTTTTGACCCACCTCAAGTCCTTCACCTCCCCCCTCCTGGACCCCCTGCAGTTTGCCTACAGATCTAATCGATCTGTGGACGATGCCATTAACCTGGCCCTCAACTTCATCCTCCAGCATCTGGACTCCCCAGGAACCTACGCCAGGATCCTGTTTGTGGACATCAGCTCTGCTTTCAACACCATCCTCCCTTCTCTGCTCCAGGACAAGCTTGCTCAGCTAAACGTGCCTGACTCCACCTGCAGGTGGATCACTGACTTCCTGACGGATCGGAGGCAGTGCGTGCGGCTGGGGAAGAATGTCTCGGACTCCCGGACCATCAGCACAGGATCTCCACAGGGCTGTGTACTTTCTCCTCTGCTCTTCTCCCTGTACACAAACTGCTGAACCTCCGGCCACGACTCCGTCAAACTGTTTAAGTTTGCGGATGACACCACCCTCATCGGGCACATCTCTGATGGCGATGAGTCTGCCTACAGGAGGGAGGTGGACCGGCTGGTGTCCTGGTGCAGCAGCAACAACCTGGATCTCAACACCCAGAAGACGGTGGAGATGATCGTGGACTTCAGGAAAGTCACAGCCCCCCTGCCTCCTCTCTCCCTGACAGACTCCCCCTTCACCCCAGTGGACTCCTTCCGGTTCCTGGGCACCTGCATCACACAGGATCTCAGGTGGGAGCCGACCATCAACTCCCTCATCCAGAAGGGCCAGCAGAGGTTGTACTTCCTGTGGCAGCTAAGAAAAGCCAAGCTGCCAGTCCAGATGATGGTGCAGTTCTACACGGCCATCACTGAGTCCATCCTCACCTCTTCCATCACTGTGTGGTGCTGGAGCCACTGTCAGGGACAAACAGAGATTGCAGCGCATTGTGTGCTCTGCCAAGAAGGTGATTGGCTGCAGCCTTCCATCTGTCCAGGGCCTGTACATCTCCAGGCCTCGGGGGCGAGCAGGCCGGATAGCAGCTGACACTTCTCACCCTGGACATGGACTATTTGAGCCACTTCCCTCTGGCAGGAGGCTACGGTCCATCGGGACCAGAACCTCTCATCACAAGAACAGTTTCTTTCCCTCTGCTGTTGGACTCATGAACGATTCATAACATCTGCACAAAGCTGGACACTTTATATCACTAGTCACTTTAATTAAGTCATGTTTGCACTACTGTTCTGATGCTGCTCATCTGAACCTTTTTGTTATTTGGATTGTTTATTATTTTTTACTATATTATAGCTATATTTTAGTTATTATTATTATTTAGTGTCTATATTCTGGTTATTACTATTATTATTTAGTGTTTTATGTTCGCACCTTATCACCGAGACAAGTTCCTAGTTTTGTGAATTCTGTTCACTTGACAATGGCAATAAAAGTCTTTCTGATTCTGATTCTGAATAGCACCATTATGTGGCAGTGTCAAGTCCTGCAGCACATCAGGGTATCAATACAGTATTATTATCAATATACTACAACTATAAGGTTAAAATGTATATGTTATGGATAAATAGAGATACGCCACCTCCTGATTTCATTTCTCTGCTAATGTATTTTAGCTCATAATCATCAAGACCAAAGTCTATAACTCTGTCGTGATGGATCCAAGTCTCTGAAAGTGCAATAACACTGAAAGGGCAAGTAAACTTGTACAAATGTAATAATAATAATAATAATAATAATAATAATAATAATAATAATAATAATAATAATAATAATAATAATAATAATAATAATAATAATAATAATAATAAAGTCTATCCTAAGTTTAGAGATCATTTGAACTCATGTATATTTGATCTTTACTTTAGTCTTTTCTTTGCCCATGGCCCCAGTCCCTGAGCCCCTCACACCTGGCTGACCCTTAAGCACCTTTATTATGGTAATGCTGCTGCCCTTTGTCTTGTGGGACAGTCTCATGTCTGTCTTTGACTGCGTGCACATGGTAAACTCCAAACCATTTGCAAACTGATTGGGGTCGTAATGGCCCCATGTGCACAGGGATTGGTTTGGATTGGGATTGGTCTGCCCCATCCCCCAGAAACCGCTGGCCTGGGCCGTTTGCAAACCACTTGGAGTCGTCATGTGAACGATTTTGGATTGGATTAACATACTGCGCATGGGCGCGCCAGAATTTCAGGAATGTCACCCGGAAGTTGTAAGAGTGGTAGTACCAAGTCAGTACCAAGTACCAATTGTTGTTTCAGAAGAAAACATGGCTGTGAAGAAATCAACAAGCACGCACTACTGGACAGACTAAGAAACTGGGTTCATGCTGCACCAGGTGCGAGAGATAAACATTTAAAACTTTATGGACAGACAGCGTACAAGAAACGCTAGTCTTTATCAGAAGATAGCGTTGAAGATGGAGCAGGCAGGTTTTGTTCGGACGCCTGAGCAAATCAAAATCAAATGGAAAAACCCCAGGGCAGCGCACGCCACAGCCAAGAAGAACACCGGGAGAGCGCATTACGATGGCTCAGGACAGCGGTACTTCACGCACCAACATCTTCCACCATATCTGGACTATGAACGTAACGCACAGGGCAATTCCAGAAAAGAAGGAGTTTACCGCACACTCGCTTGACTTTACTTATTCCTTTATTGGGCTTAGCGCGAACAACGCGTTTCGCCAGGTAAAATCGAAACGCGTTGTTTGCTCTTAGCACAATAAAGTGTGTGTGTGTGTGTGTGTGTGTGTGTGTGCGTGTGTGTGTGTGTGTGTGTGCGCGCGCGCGAGTTTGCGGTAAATTTCGTCTTTTCTGGAATTATTTAATGACTGCGTGCACATGGGAAACTCCAAACCGACCGAGGACCGAGGCAGGGTTTGCTCGGACCCCGGAGCAAATCAAAATCAAGTGGAAAAACGCCAGGGCGGCGTGTGCCACGGCAAGAAAGAACAACGGGAGAGCGGTCAAGACCGTAGTGCTTCCCCGCATTACGACAGCGTTCTTCACGGCACCAACAAGTCCCATCTTCCACCATTTCGGGACTATGAACATAACGTAGAATCGAAACGCGTTGTTTGCTCAAAACCCGATAAAGGAATAAGAGTATGCGGAAACTTTCGTCTTTTTCTGGGATTATTCAATGTTCCTGTTGTTACCAGCACCTGGAAGCTTTGCACGGAGTTTTAAGCTTTTGAAATAACACCCAGGGTACTTTTACAAACATTTTGAGTTATCTATTGTGGCCTCATAGTATCAGAAGAGTGTGGTTTTTTTTTTAATTGTTGTATAACTTAAATATTAAAAACGTAAATATTAAAATCAGTGTGGAAATGTACTTAAGTTGTTCACTCAGACAGGACAAAACAGAGTGGAAGAGACAACAGAATATAAGCTAAGCATTACAAAGACATACAAAATGAAAGTGTGGTTGTGTAATTTTCCCCAGACCTTACATAAATGAACGATAAACCCATAGCTACAAATGTTATGCCTTTATTTGTGGCACAAAAGATGCACGCAACAAAAAACAAGGCAGAACATGATTAAAACATGTGCGGTATAGCTCCCGATCCTGTAGTTTTCGTTGTCCTCGATTGATTGTAATATCAAACGCCGATGACACAGTTCGTGTCGTATTAAAGAAACCAAAAACGCTGTTTTGTCGTTCATACGAACAACCCAACTCTGCAGAATGCATTAGTACGCTACTGCCGCTCTGTCAAACTCCTCGAAGAGCCATCGCAGTATACTGCCAGATAGCTGTGTTGTTTTTTTATTTGAGTAGCCATCACCCGGAAGTAGTTGGACTACAGCGCCACATAGCGTTGCGGGGGTGGTCAGGTCACTGACCTGAATCTGATTGCGTGACATGCATGTGCACACGGATTGGACGACAGACCACCCGCCGAGCAAGTGTGAAAAAACCAAACCAATCGGTTTGGAGTTTACCATGTGCACGCAGTCTTTACTGCGTGCACATGGTAAACTCCAAACCATTCGCAAACTGATTGGGGTCGTAATGGCCCCATGTGCACAGAGATTGGTTTGGATTGGGATTGGTCTGCCCCATCCCCCAGAAACCCCTGGCCTGGGCCGTTTGCAAACCACTTGGAGTCGTCATGTGAACGATTTCGTATTGGATTAGCATACTGCGCATGGGCGCCAGGAATTTCAGGAATTTAAGTTGTAAGAGTGGTAGGGGGTGCCTCAGTACCAAGCACCAATTGTTGTTTCAGACGAAAATATGGCTGCGAAGAAAGCAACAAGCACGTACTACTGGACAGACTAACAGTTCATGCTGCACCAGGTGCGAGAGATAAACATTTAAAACTTTATGGACGGACGGCGCACAAGAAACGCTAGTCTTTATCAGAAGATAGCATTGAAGATGGAGCAGGCAGGTTTTGTTCGGACGCCTGAGCAAATCAAAATCAAATGGAAAAACCCCAGGGCAGCGCACGCCACAGCCAAGAAGAACACCAGGAGAGCGCATTACGATGGCTCAGGACAGCGGTACTTCACGCACCAACAAGCCCCATCTTCCACCATATCTGGACTATGAACGTAACGCACAGGGCAATTCCAGAAAAGGAGTTTACCGCACACTCGCTTGACTTTACTTATTCCTTTATTGGGCTTAGCGCGAACAACGCGTTTCGCCAGGTAAAATCGAAACGCGTTGTTTGCTCTTAGCCCAATAAAGTGTGTGTCAAATCAAAATCAAGTGGAAAAACGCCAGGGCGGCGTGTGCCACGGCAAGAAAGAACAACGGGAGAGCGGTCAAGACCGTAGTGCTTGCCCGCATTACGACAGCGTTCTTCACGGCACCAACAAGTCCCATCTTCCACCATTTTGGGACTATGAACATAACGTAGAATCGAAACGCGTTGTTTGCTCAAAGCCCGATAAAGGAATAAGAGTATGTGGTAACTTTCGTCTTTTTCTGGGATTATTCAATGTTCCTGTTGTTACCAGCACCTGGAAGCTGTGCATGGAGTTTTGAACTTTTGAAATAACGCACAGGGTACTTTTACAAACATTTTGAGTTATCTATTGTGACCTCATAGTATCAGAAGAGAGTGTTTTTTTTAATTGTTGTATAACTTAAATATTAAAAATGTAAATATTAAAATCAGTGTGGAAATGTACTTAAGTTGTTCACTCAGACAGGACAAAACAGAGTGGAAGAGACAACAGAATATAAGCTAAGCATTACAAAGACATACAAAATTAAAGTGTGGTTGTGTAATTTTCCCCAGACCTTACATAAATGAACGATAAACCCATAGCTACAAATTTAATGCCTTTATTTGTGGCACAAAAGATGCAAGCAACAAAAAACAACAAGGCAGAACATGATTAAAACATGTGCGGTATCGCTGACCTGAATCTGATTGCGCGACATGCATGTGCACTCGGATTGGACGACAGACCACCCGCCGAGCAAGTGTGAAAAAACCAATCCAATCCTGATCCAATCCTACCATGTGCACGCAGTCACATGGTAATGCTAATACATTCTAACGCTAATGTATTTTAGCTCATAATCATCAAGACCAAAGTCTATAACTCTGTCGTGATGGATCCAAGTCTCTGAAAGTGCAATAACACTGAAAGGGCAAGTAAACTTGTACAAATGTAATAATAATAATAATAATAATAATAATAATAATAATAATAATAATAATAATAATAATAATAATAATAATAATAATAATAATAATAATAAAGTCTATCCTAAGTTTAGAGATCATTTGAACTCATGTATATTTGATTTTTACTTTAGTCTTTTCTTTGCCCATGGCCCCAGTCCCTGAGCCCCTCACACCTGGCTGACCCTTAAGCACCTTTATTATGGTAATGCTGCTGCCCTTTGTCTTGTGGGACAGTCTCATGTCTGTCTTTGTCTTGTGGGACAGTCTCATGTCTGTCTTTGTCTTGTGGGACAGTCTCATGTCTGTCTTTGTCTTGTGGGACAGTCTCATGTCTTTTCAAAGCTGCTCAAATGCTCCTGATTGGCTGCTGTGGTCCAATCAAAAGACTGAGGAGGAGTGGAAGGACACTTATTCAACTGCAGCAGAGTTCAGAGACAAAGAAGGGAAAGTGACTGGACACAGAAAAAACTGCTTTATTTGCAAGAATTAACCAGAACTTTTGACGGAGTGGACTATCAGCTGTTGGTTGAAGGACTTCCAGAACTCTCTACCACTGCTCCTGTAAGTATCTCCAGGGTCGGACTGGGAACAAAATTCAGCTCTTGCATTTTTGTGTACGACCCCCATCCTCCTCCGTGGGCCGATTTGTGGGGAAAAAGTCCAGGGCCGTTTTGGGGTCCCACCGGACTGTCCCAAATGTGGTCTGAGCGGGACCGCTGTTACACTTTAAATGCCCGTCGATTTGAGATTATATATGTTGTAGCATCTAGTCGAATTTAGGTCAGAACTGATGGTTAAATGACTTTTAATTTTTCCAGAATGGTTTCATAGAACCAACGTAAGAGCGAGACAAGAACAAAATAACAGAAATTACCACATGATCACCGTATTACGAGCTCATTACATTGATTAACTGTTATCCATATTTTAACATTCATTGAGTACAGGTTACAAGTTGCTCAAATACACATTCACAAATATGTCGACTGTTGCTATCTTAGGGTTTTTGTATAACTTTTCACCGCTGGGTTTTGTTTTTCACCGTTAAAAAACTTTTTACTTGTTTTAAAAACTTTAAAAATAAGGCAAGCATCCATATATACCTGAGAACTTAGAAGATCCAAAATATTATACTTACTGAAGATATTACACTAGTTACACTAGTGACACTGTAGAGGCTTTTGTCAAGTGTTTTCAAAGTTTTTTTTGAAGAGAGACTTTAGGGCCTTCAGGAGGCCCTCTGATGTTTGAGGCCATGTGGTACAGCAGTCAGATCTGTGGCTGAAGATCATGACATGCAGATACGCCTTTGCTGATTCTGTCGTCAGATAAGGTCTTATATGTTTGAACTTTGACAGATTTAATTTTATTATGTGATTTTTTTTTTACATGCTGTTTAAAAATTAGATTAGAATCAAAAACTACCCCAAGGTATTTAAATTGTTCAATCACATCTAATCTCTCCACACTGACCAACACAGATGGCTGCTCGCCCCCTACTGGCTGTCAGGAGAAAAACATGCAGACTGTTTTTTTTAGTGTTGAGATGCAGCCAGAGTCATGGAGCCCGTGGGACACCCGAGAGCACTGCAGCAGCTTCAGATTTTGTTTTTGCATGACGATACAATACTGTATCATCTGCATATAATTGCATTTTTACACCCTTACAAACATTTGGTAAATTGTTGACGTATAAAGTAAATACAATTGGACCCAATATTGTGGCTTGTGGCTCAATATTATTAGATTAAGATTAAGCCTTTATTTAGTCTCACACAATGTCACACGGGAGAAATTTGACTTCTGCATTGGCGGGGGGGGGGGGGTCTCCTCCTTTGGCCAGCTTATGATTCCTGCAGGGTATCTGATCACTGGCAGGGTGTAGCTGTTTATTGCCTGGGCCTTGTTCTTGCCATTGAGCTGACTTCTTACGACTTGCCTTACTCGTTGCAGGTATTTGGCCGTAGCCGCTTTCCTTGTTTGCCTCTTCAAGGTTGCCATTTGCTTGTTCCCTCTGGGAGTGAGACCCCCTCTGTGTGGACTACCCTTCCCTCTCTTTGTCACCATCCTACTACATTTCTCAAGCCAATATGTAAGACGTTTAGTTTTGTGCCACAAGTGCAGTTCCTCCTCTTACACCAGAATTAATTTATTGTTCTTTGTAGTGATGACTTCTGGTTTGTAAGTACAGTAAAATGATGTCAGTATTGAGTCCTATTTTATGGTGGGGTTTGACTGCTTGTCCCCCTTTAACCGTTGGCGTTTTGGCCAGTGAATCATGGAAAAGTGAAAATAAATTGGGATAGTGGATGCCCATTGTCTAGTGCCCCTGTGCAGTGTAAAACCTGTGTAATAATAATAATAATAATAATAATAATAATAATAAAAAGAAGAAAGAAGAAGAATCAATAGAAACACTATAGGTGCCTTGCAGCTTAGCGCTGCTTGTCACCAATAATAATAAGAATCAGGAGACCAGGCACATCAAAGGGAAGATCAAAGGGTTGCTAGGCAACGTCGCTAGGCAATGCAGAGCAAACACTATTTTTTTTTAAATCTTTTAATATTACAAGGTACACAATAATACACACTTCAGGTACATAATAGTACATATTTCATCACCACAATAACATTCACAAAGCACTCAGAAGACACATCGGGGGATGCGGGTACGGGAATAAACACCACTGGGCCCAAGGGCCAAGAGAAACAGGGGGAATGTAGAGGACCAAAGGGATGAAGAAAGGGGCCTGGGGGAGAGCAAAGGTGATGCAGTGCAAACACATTTTTGTGTTTCCTCTGCCATCGGATGGCCAGTCTCTTTATCCGGGCTTTCGCCCCGTCCCACCAGTCTATCAGAGAATCATACACTTCAATTTCAGTATCGAAACAGTCGTATAACCTCTCCATTTTCCGAATGAAGCTGGGATCGTCCAGGGGACCCATCAAACGCGCCTCGGAGTCACGGCGCACTCAGAGGACCTCCGGAGCCTCTTAACGCTTTGTCTAACATCATCAAGGTCCGCTTCAACATCGCCACTGCAGAAGTCCATCTGCTCTCCCACTGCGCCCGCACATGTGGTAGCGGGTCCAGAGGGGCACGCGGAGGCCGGACCACACAGGCCCGGAGCGGAGCGGAGAGCGGAGATCCCTAAATATAGCTGCAAGCAGCAATGTGGGGCCAAGCACCGAAGGTTCATGTAGGCCTCAGCATGTAGGGGTCTAACAGGGTCTGATAGGGTCTAACAGGGTCTGACAGGGTCTAACAGGGTCTAACAGGGTTTAACAGGGTCTAACAGGGTCTAACAGGGTCTGACAGGGTCTAACAGAGTCTGACAGGGTCTGACAGGGTCTGACAGGGTCTGTTCTGACAGGGTTAGACTCTGTCAGAACAGACACATCAAAGACAGATCAAAGGTTGCTAGGTGCGTTGCTAGGCAATTCCTGAAAATTTCTGCAACTTTGACCTGCTGGTGCCACTAGACGGTTGGGGCTGGGGGCCTATAAATTGCTGTGGGTAATGAGGAGACTGGCTGGAATGTGCATGCAAAATTTCACAACTTTTTACCAGACGGTTCTAGGGGTTGCCATAGACTCCCATTGAGAAAAGAATATAAAATAATAAGAATCAGGAGACCAGACACATCAAAGGAAAGATCAAAGGGTTGCTAGGCAACGTCGCTAGGCAACACAGTACAAACACTATAGGGTGCCTAGCACCTACAGTGCTTGTCCCCTAATATTAATGATAATGGAAATAGTAATAATAATAATAATAGCAATACAAGCATCTACATGGAAAAAGGGATATTGCACGTCTGGCCTATATATTAGAGTTGTACAGTCTGATGGCGGTGGGGATGAAGGATCTGCGGTAGCGCTCCTTCTTGCACTGGGGGTGCCTCAGTCGGCTGCTGAAGGAGCTGCTCAGCTCCTCTATAGTCCGGTGTAGAGGGTGAGAGGTGTTATCCATGATGGACATGAATTTGGCCAGTACCCTCCTCTCAGCCACCTCCTCTACAGAGTCCAGAGGACAGCCCAGGACGGAGCTGGCCCTCTTGACCAGCTTATTAAGTCTCTTCCTGTCCCATTCTGTGATGCCTGGGGCCCAGCAGACGACAGCGTAGAGGAGAGCAGAGGCCACCACAGAGTCATAAAAAGTCTTGAGCAGAGAGGCCTGCACACTCCAAAGGAGTGGACAAGGTCATCAAGAAGTCCAGCTCTGTCCTGGGCAGTCATCTGGACTCAGTGCAGGAGGTGGGGGACAGGAGGGTCCTGGCTAAGGTCATCTCTATGCTGAGTCTCGCTCCCTGCAGGACGCTCTGTCTGCTCTGGAGAGCAGTTTCAGTGACAGACTGATTCACCCTCGCTGTGTGAAGGAGAGGTTTCGCAGGTCTTTCCTTCCTGCTGCTGTCGGACTGTACAACAAACACTGATAACATGTCATTCAACTTTATCTACACTACAATATTCAACTATACTCTAGAGTCTATTTTTAAATCTATTTTTAAATTATTTTAAGCCATTATTTATTATCTTGTTTTATTGCATGCTACATTTTCCAATACAATACATTATATTGTATTTTGTACACTGTCTTTTTTGCACTACTTGGCCAGAGAGAAATGAAATTTCGATTCACTGTTGAACACATATGGCAGAATTGACACTAAAGCTGACTTTGATCTTGATCTTTGTTACCAACACAGACGGGAGAGCCAGAGTGGACCTCAGTCTGCCGTACATCTGCACCTAAAAAAGGAGAGATGGCGCAAAAAGAACTCGACCAAGAAGACTTAGAACTCCACCAAGTCTTGTTCTGCTCCGTGTGTTTGGATCTACTGAAGGATCCTGTGACTGTTCCCTGTGGACACAGCTACTGCAGGAACTGTGTCCAACAGCACTGGGACCAAGAGGACGAGAAGAAGCTCTACAGCTGTCCTGAATGTCGCCAGAGCTTCAATCCCAGGCCTGTCCTGGGTAAAAACATCATGTTAGCACGTTTGGTAGAGCAGATGAAGAGGAGAGCGCCCCCTGCTGCCCGCTGCTATGCCGGACCTCAGGATGTGTCCTGTGATGTGTGCACTGGGAGGAAGCTGAGAGCTGTCCAGTCCTGTCTGCAGTGTGTGGCCTCTTACTGTGAGCGCCACCTACAGCCTCATCATGTAGCTGCAGCATTTAAGAAACACCAGCTGGTGGCGCCCTTCCACAGGCTCCAGGAAAACATCTGCTCTCAACACGATAAAGTGATGGATCTATTCTGCTGCAGTGACCAGCGGCTGCTCTGCTCCCTCTGTGTGGACCAGCACAAGGGCCATGACCCCGTGTCCTCTACCTCAGAGAGGGCTCAGAGGCAGGCTGAGCTGCCGGCCAGGAGGGCCCAGAGACCAGGCCCGAGTCCAGACCAGGTTTTACTGCCACCAGCTGAACCCAGCTCCAGAGAGGACTTCTTACAATATTTTACAGAAATCACTCTGGACCCAAACACAGCTCACATAGAACTGGATCTGTCTGATGGAAACAGAAGAGTCACATGTGTGGAAGAAGACCAGTGGTATCCAGATCATCCAGACAGATTCAGTGACTGGCCTCAGGTCCTGAGCAGAGAGAGTCTGAGGGGCCGCTGTTACTGGGAGGTGGAGTGGAGTGCATGGGGGGGTGTTTCTGTAGCAGTTTCATACAGAGAGATTCAGAGGAAAGGCTTTGTTGAATGTGAATTTGGATTCAACAATAAATCCTGGGTCTTACACTGTAATGAAACCAGTTGTTCATTTTTGTTTAACAAAATCCAGTCCAAGGTCTCAGGTCCAGTCGGGTCCAGAATCGGGGTTTACCTGGACCACAGTGCAGGGGTTTTGGCGTTTTACAGTGTCTCTGGTGGAACCATGAGTCTCCTCCACAGAGTCCAGACCAGGTTCACTCAGCCTCTCTACGCTGGGGTCACGTTAAACTGTTTTTTTTGTGGAGACTCTGCACATTTCCCTAAACTGAAATAATAACTTTGTTCTCCAGTTTGGATCAAATTTGTGACTTTTATTTTTAAAGGCTGTACCTGATTTTTCCTCTGAAATGTTTGCAGGTGTTTTTCACATCTTAAAAACGTGACAAACAGAACTAGTTCATTGTAAACAGTTTGCAGTGGTCCAAAGTTCTTCCTCACTTACCTTCTGCATTCAGAGCGTCCTAATTCTTCACCGTGATGAGTTTATACGATAAGGAGTGTTTGCTCTGTTCTAGTGTAAAAGTGATCTAAAAGTGTGTGTAGATGTTCAGTGTGTGTTTGTGGACTTTGAATCATGATTGTAAAAGGTGCACAGTCACAGAATGAGTAACACTGGTGATGCTGTTGTAATGCTGAAGGCAAACCTGTGATCATATTTACACTGTCATGTTCAAAACACAAATAAATTCACAAATCTGTTTTTACGTGACTTTCAATGTCCTAAATTCTCAAATATAGAAGGACGGGAGGGCATCTGACACACAGACAAAATGGAGGTTGGGAGTTATGAAATCTAAAGCAGGTTTAAGATAAGATAAGACTTTATTGATCTCACATAGGAGAAAATCACTTGTCACATTAGCTCCAGGCAGTTTGGTGCAAGCAAACGTTTGAACAAGAAAGTGCAGCAGACAAATAGTAATAATAATAAAATAAGTAAAAAGAGAGTATAGAAAATATTGCACGTTTAGACTATATACACACACACACCTGGTTTAGTAAAAGGTGCACAGTCACAGAATGAGTAACACTGGTGATGCTGTTGTAATGCTGAAGGCAAACCTATGATCATATTTACACTGTCATGTTCAAAACACAAATAAATTCACAAATCTGTTTTTATGTGACTTTCAATGTCCCAAATTCTCAAATATAGAAGGACGGGAGGGCATCTGACACAGACAAAATGGAGGTTGGCCAGGATCCTGTTTGTGGACTTCAGCTCTGCTTTCAACACCATCCTCCCTTCTCTGCTCCAGGACAAGCTTGCTCAGCTAAACGTGCCTGACTCCACCTGCAGGTGGATCACTGACTTCCTGACGGATCGGAGGCAGTGCGTGCGGCTGGGGAAGAATGTCTCGGACTCCCAGACCATCAGCGCAGGATCTCCACAGGGCTGTGTACTTTCCCCTCTGCTCTTCTCCCTGTACACAAACTGCTGAACCTCCGGCCACGACTCCGTCAAACTGTTTAAGTTTGCGGATGACACCACCCTCATCGGGCTCATCTCTGACGGCGATGAGTCTGCCTACAGGAGGGAGGTGGACCGGCTGGTGTCCTGGTGCAGCAGCAACAACCTGGATCTCAACACCCAGAAGACAGTGGAGATGATCGTGGACTTCAGGAAAGTCACAGCCCCCCTGCCTCCTCTCTCCCTGACAGACTCCCCCATCACCACAGTGGACTCCTTCCGGTTCCTGGGCACCTGCATCACACAGGACCTCAGGTGGGAGCCGACCATCAACTCCCTCATCCAGAAGGCCCAGCAGAGGTTGTACTTCTTGCGGCAGCTAAGCAAAGCCAAGCTGCCAGTCCAGATGATGGTGCAGTTCTACACGGCCATCACTGAGTCCATCCTCACCTCTTCCATCACAGTGTGGTGCTGGAGCCACTGTCAGGGACAAACAGAGATTGCAGCGCATTGTGCGCTCTGCCAAGAAGGTGATTGGCTGCAGCCTTCCATCTGTCCAGGACCTGTACGTCTCCAGGCCTCGGGGGCGAGCAGGCCGGATAGCAGCTGACACTTCTCACCCTGGACAGGGACTATTTGAGCCACTTCCCTCTGGCAGGAGGCTACGGTCCATCGGGACCAGAACCTCCCGTCATAAGAAGTTTCTTTCCCTCTGCTGTTGGACTCATGAACGATTCATAACATCTGCACAAAGCTGGACACTTTATATCATTAGTCACTTTAATTAAGTCATGTTTGCACTACTGTTCTGATGCTGCTCATCTGAACCTTTTTGTTATTTGGATTGTTTATTATTTTTTACTATATTATAGCTATATTTTAGTTATTATTATTATTTAGTGTCTATATTCTGGTTATTACTATTATTATTTAGTGTTTTATGTTTGCGCCTTATCACCGAGACAAGTTCCTAGTTTTGTGAATTCTGTTCATTTGACAATGGCAATAAAAGTCTTTCTGATTCTGATTCTGAATAGCACCATTAGGTGGCAGTGTCAAGTCCTGCAGCACATAAGGGTAGCAATACAGTATTATTATCAATATACTACAACTATAAGGTTAAAATTGATATGTTACAGATTTATGGATAAATAGAGCTACGCCACCTCCTGATTTCATTTCTCTGCTAATGTATTTTAGCTCATAATCATCAAGACCAAAGTCTATAACTCTGTCGTGATGGATCCAAGTCTCTGAAAGTGCAATAACACTGAAAGGGCAAGTAAACTTGTACAAATGTAATAATAATAATAATAATAATAATAATAATAATAATAATAATAATAATAATAATAATAATAATAATAATAATAATAATAATAATAATAATAATAAAGTCTATCCTAAGTTTAGAGATCATTTGAACTCATGTATATTTGATTTTTACTTTAGTCTTTTCTTTGCCCATGGCCCCAGTCCCTGAGCCCCTCACACCTGGCTGACCCTGAAGCACCTTTATTATGGTAATGCTGCTGCCCTTTGTCTTGTGGGACAGTCTCATGTCTGTCTTTGACTGCGTGCACATGGTAAACTCCAAACCATTTGCAAACTGATTGGGGTCGTAATGGCCCCATGTGCACAGGGATTGGTTTGGATTGGGATTGGTCTGCCCCATCCCCCAGAAACCGCTGGCCTGGGCCGTTTGCAAACCACTTGGAGTCGTCATGTGAACGATTTTGGATTGGATTAACATACTGCGCATGGGCGCGCCAGAATTTCAGGAATGTCACCCGGAAGTTGTAAGAGTGGTAGTACCAAGTCAGTACCAAGTACCAATTGTTGTTTCAGAAGAAAACATGGCTGTGAAGAAATCAACAAGCACGCACTACTGGACAGACTAAGAAACTGGGTTCATGCTGCACCAGGTGCGAGAGATAAACATTTAAAACTTTATGGACAGACAGCGTACAAGAAACGCTAGTCTTTATCAGAAGATAGCGTTGAAGATGGAGCAGGCAGGTTTTGTTCGGACGCCTGAGCAAATCAAAATCAAATGGAAAAACCCCAGGGCAGCGCACGCCACAGCCAAGAAGAACACCGGGAGAGCGCATTACGATGGCTCAGGACAGCGGTACTTCACGCACCAACATCTTCCACCATATCTGGACTATGAACGTAACGCACAGGGCAATTCCAGAAAAGAAGGAGTTTACCGCACACTCGCTTGACTTTACTTATTCCTTTATTGGGCTTAGCGCGAACAACGCGTTTCGCCAGGTAAAATCGAAACGCGTTGTTTGCTCTTAGCACAATAAAGTGTGTGTGTGCGTGTGCGGTAAATTTCGTCTTTTCTGGAATTATTTAATGACTGCGTGCACATGGGAAACTCCAAACCGACCGAGGACCGAGGCAGGGTTTGCTCGGACCCCGGAGCAAATCAAAATCAAGTGGAAAAACGCCAGGGCGGCGTGTGCCACGGCAAGAAAGAACAACGGGAGAGCGGTCAAGACCGTAGTGCTTCCCCGCATTACGACAGCGTTCTTCACGGCACCAACAAGTCCCATCTTCCACCATTTCGGGACTATGAACATAACGTAGAATCGAAACGCGTTGTTTGCTCAAAACCCGATAAAGGAATAAGAGTATGCGGAAACTTTCGTCTTTTTCTGGGATTATTCAATGTTCCTGTTGTTACCAGCACCTGGAAGCTTTGCACGGAGTTTTAAGCTTTTGAAATAACACCCAGGGTACTTTTACAAACATTTTGAGTTATCTATTGTGGCCTCATAGTATCAGAAGAGTGTGGTTTTTTTTTTTTATTGTTGTATAACTTAAATATTAAAAACGTAAATATTAAAATCAGTGTGGAAATTTACTTAAGTTGTTCACTCAGACAGGACAAAACAGAGTGGAAGAGACAACAGAATATAAGCTAAGCATTACAAAGACATACAAAATGAAAGTGTGGTTGTGTAATTTTCCCCAGACCTTACATAAATGAACGATAAACCCATAGCTACAAATGTTATGCCTTTATTTGTGGCACAAAAGATGCACGCAACAAAAAACAAGGCAGAACATGATTAAAACATGTGCGGTATAGCTCCCGATCCTGTAGTTTTCGTTGTCCTCGATTGCTTGTAATATCAAACGCCGATGACACAGTTCGTGTCGTATTAAAGAAACCAAAAACGCTGTTTTGTCGTTCATACGAACAACCCAACTCTGCAGAATGCACTAGTACGCTACTGCCGCTCTGTCAAACTCCTCGAAGAGCCATCGCAGTATACTGCCAGATAGCTGTGTTGTTTTTTTATTTGAGTAGCCATCACCCGGAAGTAGTTGGACTACAGCGCCACATAGCGTTGCGGGGGTGGTCAGGTCACTGACCTGAATCTGATTGCGTGACATGCATGTGCACACGGATTGGACGACAGACCACCCGCCGAGCAAGTGTGAAAAAACCAAACCAATCGGTTTGGAGTTTACCATGTGCACGCAGTCTTTACTGCGTGCACATGGTAAACTCCAAACCATTCGCAAACTGATTGGGGTCGTAATGGCCCCATGTGCACAGAGATTGGTTTGGATTGGGATTGGTCTGCCCCATCCCCCAGAAACCCCTGGCCTGGGCCGTTTGCAAACCACTTGGAGTCGTCATGTGAACGATTTCGTATTGGATTAGCATACTGCGCATGGGCGCCAGGAATTTCAGGAATTTAAGTTGTAAGAGTGGTAGGGGGTGCCTCAGTACCAAGCACCAATTGTTGTTTCAGACGAAAATATGGCTGCGAAGAAAGCAACAAGCACGTACTACTGGACAGACTAACAGTTCATGCTGCACCAGGTGCGAGAGATAAACATTTAAAACTTTATGGACGGACGGCGCACAAGAAACGCTAGTCTTTATCAGAAGATAGCATTGAAGATGGAGCAGGCAGGTTTTGTTCGGACGCCTGAGCAAATCAAAATCAAATGGAAAAACCCCAGGGCAGCGCACGCCACAGCCAAGAAGAACACCAGGAGAGCGCATTACGATGGCTCAGGACAGCGGTACTTCACGCACCAACAAGCCCCATCTTCCACCATATCTGGACTATGAACGTAACGCACAGGGCAATTCCAGAAAAGGAGTTTACCGCACACTCGCTTGACTTTACTTATTCCTTTATTGGGCTTAGCGCGAACAACGCGTTTCGCCAGGTAAAATCGAAACGCGTTGTTTGCTCTTAGCCCAATAAAGTGTGTGTCAAATCAAAATCAAGTGGAAAAACGCCAGGGCGGCGTGTGCCACGGCAAGAAAGAACAACGGGAGAGCGGTCAAGACCGTAGTGCTTGCCCGCATTACGACAGCGTTCTTCACGGCACCAACAAGTCCCATCTTCCACCATTTTGGGACTATGAACATAACGTAGAATCGAAACGCGTTGTTTGCTCAAAGCCCGATAAAGGAATAAGAGTATGTGGTAACTTTCGTCTTTTTCTGGGATTATTCAATGTTCCTGTTGTTACCAGCACCTGGAAGCTTTGCACGGAGTTTTGAACTTTTGAAATAACACCCAGGGTACTTTTACAAACATTTTGAGTTATCTATTGTAATCTCATAGTATCAGAAGAGAGTGTGTTTTTTTAAAAACTGTTGTATAACTTAAATATTAAAAACGTAAATATTAAAATCAGTGTGGAAATGTACTTAAGTTGTTCACTCAGACAGGACAAAACAGAGTGGAAGAGACAACAGAATATAAGCTAAGCATCACAAAGACATACAAAATTAAAGTGTGGTTGTGTAATTTTCCCCAGACCTTACATAAATGAACGATAAACCCATAGCTACAAATTTAATGCCTTTATTTGTGGCACAAAAGATGCAAGCAACAAAAAACAACAAGGCAGAACATGATTAAAACATGTGTGGTATCGCTGACCTGAATCTGATTGCGCGACATGCATGTGCACTCGGATTGGACGACAGACCACCCGCCGAGCAAGTGTGAAAAAACCAATCCAATCCTGATCCAATCCTACCATGTGCACGCAGTCACATGGTAATGCTAATACATTCTAACGCTAATGTATTTTAGCTCATAATCATCAAGACCAAAGTCTATAACTCTGTCGTGATGGATCCAAGTCTCTGAAAGTGCAATAACACTGAAAGGGCAAGTAAACTTGTACAAATGTAATAATAATAATAATAATAATAATAATAATAATAATAATAATAATAATAATAATAATAATAATAATAATAATAATAAAGTCTATCCTAAGTTTAGAGATCATTTGAACTCATGTATATTTGATTTTTACTTTAGTCTTTTCTTTGCCCATGGCCCCAGTCCCTGAGCCCCTCACACCTGGCTGACCCTTAAGCACCTTTATTATGGTAATGCTGCTGCCCTTTGTCTTGTGGGACAGTCTCATGTCTGTCTTTGTCTTGTGGGACAGTCTCATGTCTTTTCAAAGCTGCTCAAATGCTCCTGATTGGCTGCTGTGGTCCAATCAAAAGACTGGGGAGGAGTGGAAGGACACTTATTCAACTGCAGCAGAGTTCAGAGACAAAGAAGGGAAAGTGACTGGACACAGAAAAAACTGCTTTATTTGCAAGAATTAACCAGAACTTTTGACGGAGTGGACTATCAGCTGTTGGTTGAAGGACTTCCAGAACTCTCTACCACTGCTCCTGTAAGTATCTCCAGGGTCGGACTGGGAACAAAATTCGGCTCTTGCATTTTTGTGTACGACCCCCATCCTCCTCCGTGGGCCGATTTGTGGGGAAAAAGTCCAGGGCCGTTTTGGGGTCCCACCGGACTGTCCCAAATGTGGTCTGAGCGGGACCGCTGTTACACTTTAAATGCCCGTCGATTTGAGATTATATATGTTGTAGCATCTAGTCGAATTTAGGTCAGAACTGATGGTTAAATGACTTTTAATTTTTCCAGAATGGTTTCATAGAACCAACGTAAGAGCGAGACAAGAACAAAATAACAGAAATTACCACATGATCACCGTATTACGAGCTCATTACATTGATTAACTGTTATCCATATTTTAACATTCATTGAGTACAGGTTACAAGTTGCTCAAATACACATTCACAAATATGTCGACTGTTGCTATCTTAGGGTTTTTGTATAACTTTTCACCGCTGGGTTTTGTTTTTCACCGTTAAAAAACTTTTTACTTGTTTTAAAAACTTTAAAAATAAGGCAAGCATCCATATATACCTGAGAACTTAGAAGATCCAAAATATTATACTTACTGAAGATATTACACTAGTGACACTGTAGAGGCTTTTGTCAAGTGTTTTCAAAGTTTTTTTTGAAGAGAGACTTTAGGGCCTTCAGGAGGCCCTCTGATGTTTGAGGCCATGTGGTACAGCAGTCAGATCTGTGGCTGAAGATCATGACATGCAGATACGCCTTTGCTGATTCTGTCGTCAGATAAGGTCTTATATGTTTGAACTTTGACAGATTTAATTTTATTATGTGATTTTTTTTTTACATGCTGTTTAAAAATTAGATTAGAATCAAAAACTACCCCAAGGTATTTAAATTGTTCAATCACATCTAATCTCTCCACACTGACCAACACAGATGGCTGCTCGCCCCCTACTGGCTGTCAGGAGAAAAACATGCAGACTGTTTTTTTTAGTGTTGAGATGCAGCCAGAGTCATGGAGCCCGTGGGACACCCGAGAGCACTGCAGCAGCTTCAGATTTTGTTTTTGCATGACGATACAATACCGTATCATCTGCATATAATTGCATTTTTACACCCTTACAAACATTTGGTAAATTGTTGACGTATAAAGTAAATACAATTGGACCCAATATTGTGGCTTGTGGCTCAATATTATTAGATTAAGATTAAGCCTTTATTTAGTCTCACACAATGTCACACGGGAGAAATTTGACTTCTGCATTGGCGGGGGGGGGGGGGGGGTCTCCTCCTTTGGCCAGCTTATGATTCCTGCAGGGTATCTGATCACTGGCAGGGCGTAGCTGTTTATTGCCTGGGCCTTGTTCTTGCCATTGAGCTGACTTCTTACGACTTGCCTTACTCGTTGCAGGTATTTGGCCGTAGCCGCTTTCCTTGTTTGCCTCTTCAAGGTTGCCATTTGCTTGTTCCCTCTGGGAGTGAGACCCCCTCTGTGTGGACTACCCTTCCCTCTCTTTGTCACCATCCTACTACATTTCTCAAGCCAATATGTAAGACGTTTAGTTTTGTGCCACAAGTGCAGTTCCTCCTCTTACACCAGAATTAATTTATTGTTCTTTGTAGTGATGACTTCTGGTTTGTAAGTACAGTAAAATGATGTCAGTATTGAGTCCTATTTTATGGTGGGGCTTGACTGCTTGTCCCCCTTTAACCGTTGGCGTTTTGGCCAGTGGATCATGGAAAAAAGTGAAAATAAATTGGGATAGTGGATGCCCATTGTCTAGTGCCCCTGTGCAGTGTAAAACCTGTGGAATAATAATAATAATAATAATAATAAGAAGAAGAAGAAGAAGAAGAAGAAGAATCAATAGAAACACTATAGGTGCCTTGCAGCTTAGCGCTGCTTGTCCCCAATAATAATAAGAATCGGGAGACCAGGCACATCAAAGGGAAGATCAAAGGGTTGCTAGGCAACGTCGCTAGGCAATGCAGAGCAAACACTATTTTTTTTTAAATCTTTTAATATTACAAGGTACACAATAATACACACTTCAGGTACATAATAGTACATATTTCATCACCACAATAACATTCACAAAGCACTCAGAAGACACATCGGGGGATGCGGGTACGGGAATAAACACCACTGGGCCCAAGGGCCAAGAGAAACAGGGGGAATGTAGAGGACCAAAGGGATGAAGAAAGGGGCCTGGGGGAGAGCAAAGGTGATGCAGTGCAAACACATTTTTGTGTTTCCTCTGCCATCGGATGGCCAGTCTCTTTATCCGGGCTTTCGCCCCGTCCCACCAGTCTATCAGAGAATCATACACTTCAATTTCAGTATCGAAACAGTCGTATAACCTCTCCATTTTCCGAATGAAGCTGGGATCGTCCAGGGGACCCATCAAACGCGCCTCGGAGTCACGGCGCACTCAGAGGACCTCCGGAGCCTCTTAACGCTTTGTCTAACATCATCAAGGTCCGCTTCAACATCGCCACTGCAGAAGTCCATCTGCTCTCCCACTGCGCCCGCACATGTGGTAGCGGGCCCAGAGGGGCACGCGGAGGCCGGACCACACGGGCCCGGAGCGGAGCGGAGAGCGGAGATCCCTAAATATAGCTGCAAGCAGCAATGTGGGGCCAAGCACCGAAGGTTCATGTAGGCCTCAGCATGTAGGGGTCTAACAGGGTCTGATAGGGTCTAACAGGGTCTGACAGGGTCTAACAGGGTCTAACAGGGTTTAACAGGGTCTAACAGGGTCTAACAGGGTCTGACAGGGTCTAACAGAGTCTGACAGGGTCTGACAGGGTCTGACAGGGTCTGACAGGGTCTGTTCTGACAGGGTTAGACTCTGTCAGAACAGACACATCAAAGACAGATCAAAGGTTGCTAGGTGCGTTGCTAGGCAATTCCTGAAAATTTCTGCAACTTTGACCTGCTGGTGCCACTAGACGGTTGGGGCTGGGGGCCTATAAATTGCTGTGGGTAATGAGGAGACTGGCTGGAATGTGCATGCAAAATTTCACAACTTTTTACCAGACGGTTCTAGGGGTTGCCATAGACTCCCATTGAGAAAAGAATATAAAATAATAAGAATCAGGAGACCAGACACATCAAAGGAAAGATCAAAGGGTTGCTAGGCAACGTCGCTAGGCAACACAGTACAAACACTATAGGGTGCCTAGCACCTACAGTGCTTGTCCCCTAATATTAATGATAATGGAAATAGTAATAATAATAATAATAGCAATACAAGCATCTACATGGAAAAAGGGATATTGCACGTCTGGCCTATATATTAGAGTTGTACAGTCTGATGGCGGTGGGGATGAAGGATCTGCGGTAGCGCTCCTTCTTGCACTGGGGGTGCCTCAGTCGGCTGCTGAAGGAGCTGCTCAGCTCCTCTATAGTCCGGTGTAGAGGGTGAGAGGTGTTATCCATGATGGACATGAATTTGGCCAGTACCCTCCTCTCAGCCACCTCCTCTACAGAGTCCAGAGGACAGCCCAGGACGGAGCTGGCCCTCTTGACCAGCTTATTAAGTCTCTTCCTGTCCCATTCTGTGATGCCTGGGGCCCAGCAGACGACAGCGTAGAGGAGAGCAGAGGCCACCACAGAGTCATAAAAAGTCTTGAGCAGAGAGGCCTGCACACTCCAAAGGAGTGGACAAGGTCATCAAGAAGTCCAGCTCTGTCCTGGGCAGTCATCTGGACTCAGTGCAGGAGGTGGGGGACAGGAGGGTCCTGGCTAAGGTCATCTCTATGCTGAGTCTCGCTCCCTGCAGGACGCTCTGTCTGCTCTGGAGAGCAGTTTCAGTGACAGACTGATTCACCCTCGCTGTGTGAAGGAGAGGTTTCGCAGGTCTTTCCTTCCTGCTGCTGTCGGACTGTACAACAAACACTGATAACATGTCATTCAACTTTATCTACACTACAATATTCAACTATACTCTAGAGTCTATTTTTAAATCTATTTTTAAATTATTTTAAGCCATTATTTATTATCTTGTTTTATTGCATGCTACATTTTCCAATACAATACATTATATTGTATTTTGTACACTGTCTTTTTTGCACTACTTGGCCAGAGAGAAATGAAATTTCGATTCACTGTTGAACACATATGGCAGAATTGACACTAAAGCTGACTTTGATCTTGATCTTTGTTACCAACACAGACGGGAGAGCCAGAGTGGACCTCAGTCTGCCGTACATCTGCACCTAAAAAAGGAGAGATGGCGCAAAAAGAACTCGACCAAGAAGACTTAGAACTCCACCAAGTCTTGTTCTGCTCCGTGTGTTTGGATCTACTGAAGGATCCTGTGACTGTTCCCTGTGGACACAGCTACTGCAGGAACTGTGTCCAACAGCACTGGGACCAAGAGGACGAGAAGAAGCTCTACAGCTGTCCTGAATGTCGCCAGAGCTTCAATCCCAGGCCTGTCCTGGGTAAAAACATCATGTTAGCACGTTTGGTAGAGCAGATGAAGAGGAGAGCGCCCCCTGCTGCCCGCTGCTATGCCGGACCTCAGGATGTGTCCTGTGATGTGTGCAGTGGGAGGAAGCTGAGAGCTGTCCAGTCCTGTCTGCAGTGTGTGGCCTCTTACTGTGAGCGCCACCTACAGCCTCATCATGTAGCTGCAGCATTTAAGAAACACCAGCTGGTGGCGCCCTTCCACAGGCTCCAGGAAAACATCTGCTCTCAACACGATAAAGTGATGGATCTATTCTGCTGCAGTGACCAGCGGCTGCTCTGCTCCCTCTGTGTGGACCAGCACAAGGGCCATGACCCCGTGTCCTCTACCTCAGAGAGGGCTCAGAGGCAGGCTGAGCTGCCGGCCAGGAGGGCCCAGAGACCAGGCCCGAGTCCAGACCAGGTTTTACTGCCACCAGCTGAACCCAGCTCCAGAGAGGACTTCTTACAATATTTTACAGAAATCACTCTGGACCCAAACACAGCTCACATAGAACTGGATCTGTCTGATGGAAACAGAAGAGTCACATGTGTGGAAGAAGACCAGTGGTATCCAGATCATCCAGACAGATTCAGTGACTGGCCTCAGGTCCTGAGCAGAGAGAGTCTGAGGGGCCGCTGTTACTGGGAGGTGGAGTGGAGTGCATGGGGGGGTGTTTCTGTAGCAGTTTCATACAGAGAGATTCAGAGGAAAGGCTTTGTTGAATGTGAATTTGGATTCAACAATAAATCCTGGGTCTTACACTGTAATGAAACCAGTTGTTCATTTTTGTTTAACAAAATCCAGTCCAAGGTCTCAGGTCCAGTCGGGTCCAGAATCGGGGTTTACCTGGACCACAGTGCAGGGGTTTTGGCGTTTTACAGTGTCTCTGGTGGAACCATGAGTCTCCTCCACAGAGTCCAGACCAGGTTCACTCAGCCTCTCTACGCTGGGGTCACGTTAAACTGTTTTTTTTGTGGAGACTCTGCACATTTCCCTAAACTGAAATAATAACTTTGTTCTCCAGTTTGGATCAAATTTGTGACTTTTATTTTTAAAGGCTGTACCTGATTTTTCCTCTGAAATGTTTGCAGGTGTTTTTCACATCTTAAAAACGTGACAAACAGAACTAGTTCATTGTAAACAGTTTGCAGTGGTCCAAAGTTCTTCCTCACTTACCTTCTGCATTCAGCGTCCTAATTCTTCACCGTGATGAGTTTATACGATAAGGAGTGTTTGCTCTGTTCTAGTGTAAAAGTGATCTAAAAGTGTGTGTAGATGTTCAGTGTGTGTTTGTGGACTTTGAATCATGATTGTAAAAGGTGCACAGTCACAGAATGAGTAACACTGGTGATGCTGTTGTAATGCTGAAGGCAAACCTGTGATCATATTTACACTGTCATGTTCAAAACACAAATAAATTCACAAATCTGTTTTTACGTGACTTTCAATGTCCTAAATTCTCAAATATAGAAGGACGGGAGGGCATCTGACACACAGACAAAATGGAGGTTGGGAGTTATGAAATCTAAAGCAGGTTTAAGATAAGATAAGACTTTATTGATCTCACATAGGAGAAAATCACTTGTCACATTAGCTCCAGGCAGTTTGGTGCAAGCAAACGTTTGAACAAGAAAGTGCAGCAGACAAATAGTAATAATAATAAAATAAGTAAAAAGAGAGTATAGAAAATATTGCACGTTTAGACTATATACACACACACACCTGGTTTAGTAAAAGGTGCACAGTCACAGAATGAGTAACACTGGTGATGCTGTTGTAATGCTGAAGGCAAACCTATGATCATATTTACACTGTCATGTTCAAAACACAAATAAATTCACAAATCTGTTTTTATGTGACTTTCAATGTCCCAAATTCTCAAATATAGAAGGACGGGAGGGCATCTGACACAGACAAAATGGAGGTTGGCCAGGATCCTGTTTGTGGACTTCAGCTCTGCTTTCAACACCATCCTCCCTTCTCTGCTCCAGGACAAGCTTGCTCAGCTAAACGTGCCTGACTCCACCTGCAGGTGGATCACTGACTTCCTGACGGATCGGAGGCAGTGCGTGCGGCTGGGGAAGAATGTCTCGGACTCCCAGACCATCAGCGCAGGATCTCCACAGGGCTGTGTACTTTCCCCTCTGCTCTTCTCCCTGTACACAAACTGCTGAACCTCCGGCCACGACTCCGTCAAACTGTTTAAGTTTGCGGATGACACCACCCTCATCGGGCTCATCTCTGACGGCGATGAGTCTGCCTACAGGAGGGAGGTGGACCGGCTGGTGTCCTGGTGCAGCAGCAACAACCTGGATCTCAACACCCAGAAGACAGTGGAGATGATCGTGGACTTCAGGAAAGTCACAGCCCCCCTGCCTCCTCTCTCCCTGACAGACTCCCCCATCACCACAGTGGACTCCTTCCGGTTCCTGGGCACCTGCATCACACAGGACCTCAGGTGGGAGCCGACCATCAACTCCCTCATCCAGAAGGCCCAGCAGAGGTTGTACTTCTTGCGGCAGCTAAGCAAAGCCAAGCTGCCAGTCCAGATGATGGTGCAGTTCTACACGGCCATCACTGAGTCCATCCTCACCTCTTCCATCACAGTGTGGTGCTGGAGCCACTGTCAGGGACAAACAGAGATTGCAGCGCATTGTGCGCTCTGCCAAGAAGGTGATTGGCTGCAGCCTTCCATCTGTCCAGGACCTGTACGTCTCCAGGCCTCAGGGGCGAGCAGGCCGGATAGCAGCTGACACTTCTCACCCTGGACAGGGACTATTTGAGCCACTTCCCTCTGGCAGGAGGCTACGGTCCATCGGGACCAGAACCTCCCGTCATAAGAAGTTTCTTTCCCTCTGCTGTTGGACTCATGAACGATTCATAACATCTGCACAAAGCTGGACACTTTATATCATTAGTCACTTTAATTAAGTCATGTTTGCACTACTGTTCTGATGCTGCTCATCTGAACCTTTTTGTTATTTGGATTGTTTATTATTTTTTACTATATTATAGCTATATTTTAGTTATTATTATTATTTAGTGTCTATATTCTGGTTATTACTATTATTATTTAGTGTTTTATGTTTGCGCCTTATCACCGAGACAAGTTCCTAGTTTTGTGAATTCTGTTCACTTGACAATGGCAATAAAAGTCTTTCTGATTCTGATTCTGAATAGCACCATTAGGTGGCAGTGTCAAGTCCTGCAGCACATAAGGGTAGCAATACAGTATTATTATCAATATACTACAACTATAAGGTTAAAATTGATATGTTACAGATTTATGGATAAATAGAGCTACGCCACCTCCTGATTTCATTTCTCTGCTAATGTATTTTAGCTCATAATCATCAAGACCAAAGTCTATAACTCTGTCGTGATGGATCCAAGTCTCTGAAAGTGCAATAACACTGAAAGGGCAAGTAAACTTGTACAAATGTAATAATAATAATAATAATAATAATAATAATAATAATAATAATAATAATAATAATAATAATAATAATAATAATAATAATAATAATAATAATAATAAAGTCTATCCTAAGTTTAGAGATCATTTGAACTCATGTATATTTGATTTTTACTTTAGTCTTTTCTTTGCCCATGGCCCCAGTCCCTGAGCCCCTCACACCTGGCTGACCCTGAAGCACCTTTATTATGGTAATGCTGCTGCCCTTTGTCTTGTGGGACAGTCTCATGTCTGTCTTTGACTGCGTGCACATGGTAAACTCCAAACCATTTGCAAACTGATTGGGGTCGTAATGGCCCCATGTGCACAGGGATTGGTTTGGATTGGGATTGGTCTGCCCCATCCCCCAGAAACCGCTGGCCTGGGCCGTTTGCAAACCACTTGGAGTCGTCATGTGAACGATTTTGGATTGGATTAACATACTGCGCATGGGCGCGCCAGAATTTCAGGAATGTCACCCGGAAGTTGTAAGAGTGGTAGTACCAAGTCAGTACCAAGTACCAATTGTTGTTTCAGAAGAAAACATGGCTGTGAAGAAATCAACAAGCACGCACTACTGGACAGACTAAGAAACTGGGTTCATGCTGCACCAGGTGCGAGAGATAAACATTTAAAACTTTATGGACAGACAGCGTACAAGAAACGCTAGTCTTTATCAGAAGATAGCGTTGAAGATGGAGCAGGCAGGTTTTGTTCGGACGCCTGAGCAAATCAAAATCAAATGGAAAAACCCCAGGGCAGCGCACGCCACAGCCAAGAAGAACACCGGGAGAGCGCATTACGATGGCTCAGGACAGCGGTACTTCACGCACCAACATCTTCCACCATATCTGGACTATGAACGTAACGCACAGGGCAATTCCAGAAAAGAAGGAGTTTACCGCACACTCGCTTGACTTTACTTATTCCTTTATTGGGCTTAGCGCGAACAACGCGTTTCGCCAGGTAAAATCGAAACGTGTTGTTTGCTCTTAGCACAATAAAGTGTGTGTGTGCGTGTGCGGTAAATTTCGTCTTTTCTGGAATTATTTAATGACTGCGTGCACATGGGAAACTCCAAACCGACCGAGGACCGAGGCAGGGTTTGCTCGGACCCCGGAGCAAATCAAAATCAAGTGGAAAAACGCCAGGGCGGCGTGTGCCACGGCAAGAAAGAACAACGGGAGAGCGGTCAAGACCGTAGTGCTTCCCCGCATTACGACAGCGTTCTTCACGGCACCAACAAGTCCCATCTTCCACCATTTCGGGACTATGAACATAACGTAGAATCGAAACGCGTTGTTTGCTCAAAACCCGATAAAGGAATAAGAGTATGCGGAAACTTTCGTCTTTTTCTGGGATTATTCAATGTTCCTGTTGTTACCAGCACCTGGAAGCTTTGCACGGAGTTTTAAGCTTTTGAAATAACACCCAGGGTACTTTTACAAACATTTTGAGTTATCTATTGTGGCCTCATAGTATCAGAAGAGTGTGTTTTTTTTTTAAATTGTTGTATAACTTAAATATTAAAAACGTAAATATTAAAATCAGTGTGGAAATTTACTTAAGTTGTTCACTCAGACAGGACAAAACAGAGTGGAAGAGACAACAGAATATAAGCTAAGCATTACAAAGACATACAAAATGAAAGTGTGGTTGTGTAATTTTCCCCAGACCTTACATAAATGAACGATAAACCCATAGCTACAAATGTTATGCCTTTATTTGTGGCACAAAAGATGCACGCAACAAAAAACAAGGCAGAACATGATTAAAACATGTGCGGTATAGCTCCCGATCCTGTAGTTTTCGTTGTCCTCGATTGCTTGTAATATCAAACGCCGATGACACAGTTCGTGTCGTATTAAAGCAACCAAAAACGCTGTTTTGTCGTTCATACGAACAACCCAACTCTGCAGAATGCACTAGTACGCTACTGCCGCTCTGTCAAACTCCTCGAAGAGCCATCGCAGTATACTGCCAGATAGCTGTGTTGTTTTTTTATTTGAGTAGCCATCACCCGGAAGTAGTTGGACTACAGCGCCACATAGCGTTGCGGGGGTGGTCAGGTCACTGACCTGAATCTGATTGCGTGACATGCATGTGCACACGGATTGGACGACAGACCACCCGCCGAGCAAGTGTGAAAAAACCAAACCAATCGGTTTGGAGTTTACCATGTGCACGCAGTCTTTACTGCGTGCACATGGTAAACTCCAAACCATTCGCAAACTGATTGGGGTCGTAATGGCCCCATGTGCACAGAGATTGGTTTGGATTGGGATTGGTCTGCCCCATCCCCCAGAAACCCCTGGCCTGGGCCGTTTGCAAACCACTTGGAGTCGTCATGTGAACGATTTCGTATTGGATTAGCATACTGCGCATGGGCGCCAGGAATTTCAGGAATTTAAGTTGTAAGAGTGGTAGGGGGTGCCTCAGTACCAAGCACCAATTGTTGTTTCAGACGAAAATATGGCTGCGAAGAAAGCAACAAGCACGCACTACTGGACAGACTAACAGTTCATGCTGCACCAGGTGCGAGAGATAAACATTTAAAACTTTATGGACGGACGGCGCACAAGAAACGCTAGTCTTTATCAGAAGATAGCATTGAAGATGGAGCAGGCAGGTTTTGTTCGGACGCCTGAGCAAATCAAAATCAAATGGAAAAACCCCAGGGCAGCGCACGCCACAGCCAAGAAGAACACCAGGAGAGCGCATTACGATGGCTCAGGACAGCGGTACTTCACGCACCAACAAGCCCCATCTTCCACCATATCTGGACTATGAACGTAACGCACAGGGCAATTCCAGAAAAGGAGTTTACCGCACACTCGCTTGACTTTACTTATTCCTTTATTGGGCTTAGCGCGAACAACGCGTTTCGCCAGGTAAAATCGAAACGCGTTGTTTGCTCTTAGCCCAATAAAGTGTGTGTCAAATCAAAATCAAGTGGAAAAACGCCAGGGCGGCGTGTGCCACGGCAAGAAAGAACAACGGGAGAGCGGTCAAGACCGTAGTGCTTGCCCGCATTACGACAGCGTTCTTTACGGCACCAACAAGTCTCATCTTCCACCATTTTGGGACTATGAACATAACGTAGAATCGAAACGCGTTGTTTGCTCAAAGCCCGATAAAGGAATAAGAGTATGTGGTAACTTTCGTCTTTTTCTGGGATTATTCAATGTTCCTGTTGTTACCAGCACCTGGAAGCTGTGCATGGAGTTTTGAACTTTTGAAATAACGCACAGGGTACTTTTACAAACATTTTGAGTTATCTATTGTAACCTCATAGTATCAGAAGAGAGTGTGTGTTTTTTTAAACTGTTGTATAACTTAAATATTAAAAATGTAAATATTAAAATCAGTGTGGAAATGTACTTAAGTTGTTCACTCAGACAGGACAAAACAGAGTGGAAGAGACAACAGAATATAAGCTAAGCATTACAAAGACATACAAAATTAAAGTGTGGTTGTGTAATTTTCCCCAGACCTTACATAAATGAACGATAAACCCATAGCTACAAATTTAATGCCTTTATTTGTGGCACAAAAGATGCAAGCAACAAAAAACAACAAGGCAGAACATGATTAAAACATGTGCGGTATCGCTGACCTGAATCTGATTGCGCGACATGCATGTGCACTCGGATTGGACGACAGACCACCCGCCGAGCAAGTGTGAAAAAACCAATCCAATCCTGATCCAATCCTACCATGTGCACGCAGTCACATGGTAATGCTAATACATTCTAACGCTAATGTATTTTAGCTCATAATCATCAAGACCAAAGTCTATAACTCTGTCGTGATGGATCCAAGTCTCTGAAAGTGCAATAACACTGAAAGGGCAAGTAAACTTGTACAAATGTAATAATAATAATAATAATAATAATAATAATAATAATAATAATAATAATAATAATAATAATAATAATAATAATAATAAAGTCTATCCTAAGTTTAGAGATCATTTGAACTCATGTATATTTGATTTTTACTTTAGTCTTTTCTTTGCCCATGGCCCCAGTCCCTGAGCCCCTCACACCTGGCTGACCCTTAAGCACCTTTATTATGGTAATGCTGCTGCCCTTTGTCTTGTGGGACAGTCTCATGTCTGTCTTTGTCTTGTGGGACAGTCTCATGTCTTTTCAAAGCTGCTCAAATGCTCCTGATTGGCTGCTGTGGTCCAATCAAAAGACTGGGGAGGAGTGGAAGGACACTTATTCAACTGCAGCAGAGTTCAGAGACAAAGAAGGGAAAGTGACTGGACACAGAAAAAACTGCTTTATTTGCAAGAATTAACCAGAACTTTTGACGGAGTGGACTATCAGCTGTTGGTTGAAGGACTTCCAGAACTCTCTACCACTGCTCCTGTAAGTATCTCCAGGGTCGGACTGGGAACAAAATTCGGCTCTTGCATTTTTGTGTACGACCCCCATCCTCCTCCGTGGGCCGATTTGTGGGGAAAAAGTCCAGGGCCGTTTTGGGGTCCCACCGGACTGTCCCAAATGTGGTCTGAGCGGGACCGCTGTTACACTTTAAATGCCCGTCGATTTGAGATTATATATGTTGTAGCATCTAGTCGAATTTAGGTCAGAACTGATGGTTAAATGACTTTTAATTTTTCCAGAATGGTTTCATAGAACCAACGTAAGAGCGAGACAAGAACAAAATAACAGAAATTACCACATGATCACCGTATTACGAGCTCATTACATTGATTAACTGTTATCCATATTTTAACATTCATTGAGTACAGGTTACAAGTTGCTCAAATACACATTCACAAATATGTCGACTGTTGCTATCTTAGGGTTTTTGTATAACTTTTCACCGCTGGGTTTTGTTTTTCACCGTTAAAAAACTTTTTACTTGTTTTAAAAACTTTAAAAATAAGGCAAGCATCCATATATACCTGAGAACTTAGAAGATCCAAAATATTATACTTACTGAAGATATTACACTAGTGACACTGTAGAGGCTTTTGTCAAGTGTTTTCAAAGTTTTTTTTGAAGAGAGACTTTAGGGCTCTGATGTTTGAGGCCATGTGGTACAGCAGTCAGATCTGTGGCTGAAGATCATGACATGCAGATACGCCTTTGCTGATTCTGTCGTCAGATAAGGTCTTATATGTTTGAACTTTGACAGATTTAATTTTATTATGTGATTTTTTTTTTACATGCTGTTTAAAAATTAGATTAGAATCAAAAACTACCCCAAGGTATTTAAATTGTTCAATCACATCTAATCTCTCCACACTGACCAACACAGATGGCTGCTCGCCCCCTACTGGCTGTCAGGAGAAAAACATGCAGACTGTTTTTTTTAGTGTTGAGATGCAGCCAGAGTCATGGAGCCCGTGGGACACCCGAGAGCACTGCAGCAGCTTCAGATTTTGTTTTTGCATGACGATACAATACCGTATCATCTGCATATAATTGCATTTTTACACCCTTACAAACATTTGGTAAATTGTTGACGTATAACGTAAATACAATTGGACCCAATATTGTGGCTTGTGGCTCAATATTATTAGATTAAGATTAAGCCTTTATTTAGTCTCACACAATGTCACACGGGAGAAATTTGACTTCTGCATTGGCGGGGGGGGGGGTCTCCTCCTTTGGCCAGCTTATGATTCCTGCAGGGTATCTGATCACTGGCAGGGCGTAGCTGTTTATTGCCTGGGCCTTGTTCTTGCCATTGAGCTGACTTCTTACGACTTGCCTTACTCGTTGCAGGTATTTGGCCGTAGCCGCTTTCCTTGTTTGCCTCTTCAAGGTTGCCATTTGCTTGTTCCCTCTGGGAGTGAGACCCCCTCTGTGTGGACTACCCTTCCCTCTCTTTGTCACCATCCTACTACATTTCTCAAGCCAATATGTAAGACGTTTAGTTTTGTGCCACAAGTGCAGTTCCTCCTCTTACACCAGAATTAATTTATTGTTCTTTGTAGTGATGACTTCTGGTTTGTAAGTACAGTAAAATGATGTCAGTATTGAGTCCTATTTTATGGTGGGGCTTGACTGCTTGTCCTCCTTTAACCGTTGGCGTTTTGGCCAGTGGATCATGGAAAAAAGTGAAAATAAATTGGGATAGTGGATGCCCATTGTCTAGTGCCCCTGTGCAGTGTAAAACCTGTGGAATAATAATAATAATAATAATAATAATAATAATAATAATAATAATAAGAAGAAGAATCAATAGAAACACTATAGGTGCCTTGCAGCTTAGCGCTGCTTGTCCCCAATAATAATAAGAATCAGGAGACCAGGCACATCAAAGGGAAGATCAAAGGGTTGCTAGGCAACGTCGCTAGGCAATGCAGAGCAAACACTATTTTTTTTTAAATCTTTTAATATTACAAGGTACACAATAATACACACTTCAGGTACATAATAGTACATATTTCATCACCACAATAACATTCACAAAGCACTCAGAAGACACATCGGGGGATGCGGGTACGGGAATAAACACCACTGGGCCCAAGGGCCAAGAGAAACAGGGGGAATGTAGAGGACCAAAGGGATGAAGAAAGGGGCCTGGGGGAGAGCAAAGGTGATGCAGTGCAAACACATTTTTGTGTTTCCTCTGCCATCGGATGGCCAGTCTCTTTATCCGGGCTTTCGCCCCGTCCCACCAGTCTATCAGAGAATCATACACTTCAATTTCAGTATCGAAACAGTCGTATAACCTCTCCATTTTCCGAATGAAGCTGGGATCGTCCAGGGGACCCATCAAACGCGCCTCGGAGTCACGGCGCACTCAGAGGACCTCCGGAGCCTCTTAATGCTTTGTCTAACATCATCAAGGTCCGCTTCAACATCGCCACTGCAGAAGTCCATCTGCTCTCCCACTGCGCCCGCACATGTGGTAGCGGGCCCAGAGGGGCACGCGGAGGCCGGACCACACGGGCCCGGAGCGGAGAGCGGAGTCTCTTCCTGTCCCATTCTGTGATGCCTGGGGCCCAGCAGACGACAGCGTAGAGGAGAGCAGAGGCCACCACAGAGTCATAAAAAGTCTTGAGCAGAGAGGCCTGCACACTCCAAAGGAGTGGACAAGGTCATCAAGAAGTCCAGCTCTGTCCTGGGCAGTCATCTGGACTCAGTGCAGGAGGTGGGGGACAGGAGGGTCCTGGCTAAGGTCATCTCTATGCTGAGTCTCGCTCCCTGCAGGACGCTCTGTCTGCTCTGGAGAGCAGTTTCAGTGACAGACTGATTCACCCTCGCTGTGTGAAGGAGAGGTTTCGCAGGTCTTTCCTTCCTGCTGCTGTCGGACTGTACAACAAACACTGATAACATGTCATTCAACTTTATCTACACTACAATATTCAACTATACTCTAGAGTCTATTTTTAAATCTATTTTTAAATTATTTTAAGCCATTATTTATTATCTTGTTTTATTGCATGCTACATTTTCCAATACAATACATTATATTGTATTTTGTACACTGTCTTTTTTGCACTACTTGGCCAGAGAGAAATGAAATTTCGATTCACTGTTGAACACATATGGCAGAATTGACACTAAAGCTGACTTTGATCTTGATCTTTGTTACCAACACAGACGGGAGAGCCAGAGTGGACCTCAGTCTGCCGTACATCTGCACCTAAAAAAGGAGAGATGGCGCAAAAAGAACTCGACCAAGAAGACTTAGAACTCCACCAAGTCTTGTTCTGCTCCGTGTGTTTGGATCTACTGAAGGATCCTGTGACTGTTCCCTGTGGACACAGCTACTGCAGGAACTGTGTCCAACAGCACTGGGACCAAGAGGACGAGAAGAAGCTCTACAGCTGTCCTGAATGTCGCCAGAGCTTCAATCCCAGGCCTGTCCTGGGTAAAAACATCATGTTAGCACGTTTGGTAGAGCAGATGAAGAGGAGAGCGCCCCCTGCTGCCCGCTGCTATGCCGGACCTCAGGATGTGTCCTGTGATGTGTGCAGTGGGAGGAAGCTGAGAGCTGTCCAGTCCTGTCTGCAGTGTTTGGCCTCTTACTGTGAGCGCCACCTACAGCCTCATCATGTAGCTGCAGCATTTAAGAAACACCAGCTGGTGGCGCCCTTCCACAGGCTCCAGGAAAACATCTGCTCTCAACACGATAAAGTGATGGATCTATTCTGCTGCAGTGACCAACGGCTGCTCTGCTCCCTCTGTGTGGACCAGCACAAGGGCCATGACCCCGTGTCCTCTACCTCAGAGAGGGCTCAGAGGCAGGCTGAGCTGCCGGACAGGAGGGCCCAGAGACCAGGCCCGAGTCCAGACCAGGTTTTACTGCCACCAGCTGAACCCAGCTCCAGAGAGGACTTCTTACAATATTTTACAGAAATCACTCTGGACCCAAACACAGCTCACATAGAACTGGATCTGTCTGATGGAAACAGAAGAGTCACATGTGTGGAAGAAGACCAGTGGTATCCAGATCATCCAGACAGATTCAGTGACTGGCCTCAGGTCCTGAGCAGAGAGAGTCTGAGGGGCCGCTGTTACTGGGAGGTGGAGTGGAGTGCATGGGGGGGTGTTTCTGTAGCAGTTTCATACAGAGAGATTCAGAGAAAAGGCTTTGTTGAATGTGAATTTGGATTCAACAATAAATCCTGGGTCTTACACTGTAATGAAACCAGTTGTTCATTTTTGTTTAACAAAATCCAGTCCAAGGTCTCAGGTCCAGTCGGGTCCAGAATCGGGGTTTACCTGGACCACAGTGCAGGGGTTTTGGCGTTTTACAGTGTCTCTGGTGGAACCATGAGTCTCCTCCACAGAGTCCAGACCAGGTTCACTCAGCCTCTCTACGCTGGGGTCACGTTAAACTGTTTTTTTTGTGGAGACTCTGCACATTTCCCTAAACTGAAATAATAACTTTGTTCTCCAGTTTGGATCAAATTTGTGACTTTTATTTTTAAAGTCTGTACCTGATTTTTCCTCTGAAATGTTTGCAGGTGTTTTTCACATCTTAAAAACGTGACAAACAGAACTAGTTCATTGTAAACAGTTTGCAGTGGTCCAAAGTTCTTCCTCACTTACCTTCTGCATTCAGCGTCCTAATTCTTCACCGTGATGAGTTTATACGATAAGGAGTGTTTTCTCTGTTCTAGTGTAAAAGTGATCTAAAAGTGTGTGTAGATGTTCAGTGTGTGTTTGTGGACTTTGAATCATGATTGTAAAAGGTGCACAGTCACAGAATGAGTAACACTGGTGATGCTGTTGTAATGCTGAAGGCAAACCTGTGATCATATTTACACTGTCATGTTCAAAACACAAATAAATTCACAAATCTGTTTTTACGTGACTTTCAATGTCCTAAATTCTCAAATATAGAAGGACGGGAGGGCATCTGACACACAGACAAAATGGAGGTTGGGAGTTATGAAATCTAAAGCAGGTTTAAGATAAGATAAGACTTTATTGATCTCACATAGGAGAAAATCACTTGTCACATTAGCTCCAGGCAGTTTGGTGCAAGCAAACGTTTGAACAAGAAAGTGCAGCAGACAAATAGTAATAATAATAAAATAAGTAAAAAGAGAGTATAGAAAATATTGCACGTTTAGACTATATACACACACACACCTGGTTTAGTAAAAGGTGCACAGTCACAGAATGAGTAACACTGGTGATGCTGTTGTAATGCTGAAGGCAAACCTATGATCATATTTACACTGTCATGTTCAAAACACAAATAAATTCACAAATCTGTTTTTATGTGACTTTCAATGTCCCAAATTCTCAAATATAGAAGGACGGGAGGGCATCTGACACAGACAAAATGGAGGTTGGCCAGGATCCTGTTTGTGGACTTCAGCTCTGCTTTCAACACCATCCTCCCTTCTCTGCTCCAGGACAAGCTTGCTCAGCTAAACGTGCCTGACTCCACCTGCAGGTGGATCACTGACTTCCTGATGGATCGGAGGCAGTGCGTGCGGCTGGGGAAGAATGTCTCGGACTCCCAGACCATCAGCGCAGGATCTCCACAGGGCTGTGTACTTTCCCCTCTGCTCGTCTCCCTGTACACAAACTGCTGAACCTCCGGCCACGACTCCGTCAAACTGTTTAAGTTTGCGGATGACACCACCCTCATCGGGCTCATCTCTGACGGCGATGAGTCTGCCTACAGGAGGGAGGTGGACCGGCTGGTGTCCTGGTGCAGCAGCAACAACCTGGATCTCAACACCCAGAAGACAGTGGAGATGATCGTGGACTTCAGGAAAGTCACAGCCCCCCTGCCTCCTCTCTCCCTGACAGACTCCCCCATCACCACAGTGGACTCCTTCCGGTTCCTGGGCACCTGCATCACACAGGACCTCAGGTGGGAGCCGACCATCAACTCCCTCATCCAGAAGGCCCAGCAGAGGTTGTACTTCTTGCGGCAGCTAAGCAAAGCCAAGCTGCCAGTCCAGATGATGGTGCAGTTCTACACGGCCATCACTGAGTCCATCCTCACCTCTTCCATCACAGTGTGGTGCTGGAGCCACTGTCAGGGACAAACAGAGATTGCAGCGCATTGTGCGCTCTGCCAAGAAGGTGATTGGCTGCAGCCTTCCATCTGTCCAGGACCTGTACGTCTCCAGGCCTCGGGGGCGAGCAGGCCGGATAGCAGCTGACACTTCTCACCCTGGACAGGGACTATTTGAGCCACTTCCCTCTGGCAGGAGGCTACGGTCCATCGGGACCAGAACCTCCCGTCATAAGAAGTTTCTTTCCCTCTGCTGTTGGACTCATGAACGATTCATAACATCTGCACAAAGCTGGACACTTTATATCATTAGTCACTTTAATTAAGTCATGTTTGCACTACTGTTCTGATGCTGCTCATCTGAACCTTTTTGTTATTTGGATTGTTTATTATTTTTTACTATATTATAGCTATATTTTAGTTATTATTATTATTTAGTGTCTATATTCTGGTTATTACTATTATTATTTAGTGTTTTATGTTTGCGCCTTATCACCGAGACAACACTGGGAAAAATGGCATTGTTTCCGGGGATGTTTGTAGTCGTATATCCCAGGATATTCACAATATCTGTAGATATTCGGATTGACACGCTCCGGATACGTTGGTGTCAATTCTCGTATACGGAGCATTTCCTAACTCCGGAATGGCACTGTGTCGACACGCTACATATCCGGTTCTCCGGATACTTACTGGATATCGTCCGTGTTTCACGTATTCACTGTTCGTATATCTCCGGATACGTCACGTTCTGGTACTGTGCTCACCTCCGGATATGTCAGGATACACAAGCTAGCATTCACTAGGGAGCTTTATTTTTCAAGCATTTATAGGCTACTGTATCGTGAAACCCATAGCCTTATGACCATGCAACATTTTCATACATTTATATACCATTTATATACCAATGTTTTACAGTGTACTACTGACTAGGCGGCTGGTAACTCGGTTAATATTTTAATTATATGCCTTAGTTATTTTAAAATAGCACAGACATTGACCAAAATGACAAACAGATTAGCATTACTAAAAACTCATCACAATTACTTTGAAAAAGCTAAGTCTACACAGCTGACAAACTTTAGAGGTCATGGAAAAATGTAACCAATTTAAAGTATTTTTTTTAACTCAAAATACATTAACAAGTACTGTTTTACTTTTACTCAAGTAGATTTTTAGATGGGTACTTTTAATTCAGTAGGCTTTAAGCAAGTAAAGATACTTAAATCTCATTTTTTCAGCATTTTTCCACCTCTGCCAATGTCACTAATGCAATTTATACAACAGACAAGAACGTTTGATAAAGTTGTGTTTGTTAAAGTTGTCTTTATTAATTAACCCATTTAGACCTAAAATGCCTGGGGAAAAAGGCCTGAAAATCTTAAGGGCAAGATCCTGAGGTTTTTCCTGGAAATTCAACAATGTCAACGACTATTAAATAAGTGATTTCTCAGCCTCTGAAGCACAGAGACAAAATTCCAAAAGTATTTGAAAGCTTACACTTGTGGGTTTCATGAGAACTGTGTCTTATTATTCTACACCTTAAGAAAAAAATATAAAATAATCCAGAAACACAATAATATGGAAAAAAATAAAAGAAAACAGTCACAACATGTACAGTGCACAATATTTTCAAGTTTTAAGAAATAAAGAACAGCTCTTATTCAGGTCAAACTGTAAAAAATAAAGTGCCCCAAGGCCATAAGGCAGTAAGATGAAGTGCACTACATACTGAACAGGTTACATCCCTTACATATACCAGCGATAGTGCTTGCCAAAGCACTATTGGATGCACTGTTTGCATCCAAAGACTGTTGGCCCACCTACTTTCTCGTTCTCTGGGACCAGTTGACATTCCCGGCACAGCTTGCGCTTGTCATATATCTTTCCACAGTCATGTTGTGGAGGTGGTGTGGCTACTATGGCCCCCAAACGTCCTACAGTCGGGTGGAGGAGGAGGAAGAGAAGATGGAGAAGGAGGAGAGGTCACAGGAACAGCCCTTGTAGTCATTGGTGTGATAAGTTCCTCCAGCCAGTTCTTGTACCCTCTGTACTTTCTGCTGAAGGCAGGTCCTGCAGCGATGTATGCATTGTGGCAGGACACAGACAAGAAGAAAAACACTCGCCTCCACCACTTCTTCGTTCGATGCTGGAACCCATAGTAGCCAACCATTTGATCAAGCAGATCGACGCCTGGAACACACAGCACACATTACACACTCACAAGGCAACAGTGGAAATAAACATAATAAATAATTATACAGTCACATATTTTGCCATAAAACCAAAAAGGCAAACAAACCTTTCATATTTTTTTGATAATCTGCAAGGCAAGCTGGCACTTCCACCTGTTGCTGGATGGCTCCGTTGCCTTCGATTGGCTGAAAATGCAGAAACAGACACAGGAAAGTCACCTTGGATGAAAGTATAATATAAAACACCATAATTTACATTGTACTGTGGCTTTGTGAGATATTCGGTCTATTGTAAATAAGATGGCACCGCAAACTATGTGTATGTGATGAATAAAAATATTATGTATTTTTTTAATGTCTACAGGTACTGTAAATTACATTGTTCTCTTGTGTTACAGCTTGTATTTGTATGATGGTATGTATGTATCTATTTTTGTATTATATTTGTATGCATGATTATGGTTGAATAAAAGTTCAATGCATAATACCAATACCTCTCTCATCATTATGCCCAAAGATGTAAACATGAAATGCTACATAATTAGAAAAAATGTAATTTGCAATGATAATATTAATAATCACCGTTTGTTATTACATAATTATCACAATCAATCAGTATTTTAGTTCTTACCTCCATATAGCATAGAATCTGCCATGGCGTCAGAGAACTGAGTCTTGACGAGATTTTTGGTGTGTCTTCAATAATCTCTCTGTGCAGGCAGAACAAGTAGACCCATGCCGATAGCCCAATAAACGTCTTCATTTCAGGGACAGTTACATTCGACCACTTAAGCGTCTTTGCCCTCGCTGGAGTGTGATCACGTTCGGTCTGTTCACGGTAAATATTTGTCCCTTTAATGAGATGCGCCCAAAGTTCGTCTGTGAAAATGTGATTGAATACCTTTAACTTTAACTCCCGGCGTGCGGTTGAATAGAGTTCTGCTCCTTTCAGATACTGCAGGTCATCGTCATCAAGGAGGTCCTTGGCCACCTGAAGCCGCTGCTTGAAAAGCTACACAGAAGAGGGCAATGTTAAGCAACACATTTCAAAAGAATGTAGAATGCAGGCCTACCTTAATTTCAATGCTTGCACCCAAATAATAGTTCATGGCAGCCAGGAAGAATTTCACAACCATCAACTGGATTTTTTTTTTTCCTTTGGTCAAGCAGTGATCAAAGATAGTGATGCCAACAAAAAATAAAGGGGAAAAAAGGCACTTGAGTTGATTTACTGTAAAAAGTCCAAAACAATCTTTTATGTGGTCTAATAAAATCACCAATGTGAATCAGCCCTACGGCCTTAATCAGGGTGTGATGCCAGTTTGAGGTGTGTTGGGGGTCGTTTTACCTACCCGGTCACGTCAGCTGTTCATTTTTTTCTTCTTTACTTCATCGGTCCTCCCAGCTAGGTCCATTTTTTGGGGGGCCTTCAGGTGTTCATAGAACCTATTTCAAGCTTCTGCAAGACAGTAAGAAGTAGAGTTAACAGACTTTTGAGTGATTGAGTAGACCTTATTAATCCCCAAAGGGGAAATTATGCCACCTGACCATTCATACAACATATACACACACAATAGTAAGACAATGACACAAGTTAGTGTAACAGATAAAAAATAAAGAGCTAAAAATAAATAAGTGACATCCCATCATAGAAATACAAAAAGAACCACAACATTAAAATAGTGCTCAGCTATTGTTGAAAAGTCTGATTGCTGCACGAACAAAAGACCTCCTAAATCTAGTGGAGCACCTAGGTAGGAGGAGCCTTTGGCTCCTACCACGTTTAGTGAACATGTACAGTGGGTGGTCATCCTTACACTTCTCCCTATTCACATCTCAATCACACACTCCTTTAAGATTTGCTCCACAGTACTAAAACACACCAGTGATGGACCCTGCTTTCTTTATAAGCGTAAGTGTTAGATTGTGTGTATCATGCCTCTCTGAGGTTCATCACAAACTGTAACCCTCGCACACACCACTGTGAACTTTACACACGTGTGGGCTGGCCAGCATTGGAGACTCGTAGGCTCACTCACTGGTATATGTTCATTTATAAGGGTATCCACTGCAGTTCCCCAAGCCCACAGTGAAAGCGCCTCACCCGTGCCTGAATAAGAAAAAATCATTATACAACTGTATGTGGTTAAGACGACCAATATAGAAAGAAACAGTGGATAATGATGTCAGCCTAGTTATGGGACACATACATGAGTCCAGTTTGTGTCCTATTCTCAAAAACACACAATCAAGTGTTACCGCCAACTCCAAAGGGACTTTGTGGTTCTCCTGGGTCATGCGGGAGTGTTGCTGCTGCATCATGGCATCCTGCATGGTCCTCAGTTCCTTTCTCAGGTAATCCACTGAACTGCGAAGGTCACCGATTGCCCTGCAGCATTCAGAAACATTAATTTCAACATCTCATTGTCTTTTGTAATGTTTGCGATTAGCTACATCTATCTTGGGGCAAAAGCAATGACTGATCCGTTTTGTCACACACATGTTTAAAAGGTAGTTTATTTCCAGAATGCATGCTGCTCATTCACAAATGTTACCTTTTCATGAATACTTACCACCACCATCAAATTCTAAGTATTAATTTTGACTGGGAAAGGAAAGAAATCTTTTCCATGTCTGTCATTTTGAATTTCCAGTAATAGACATTTTTAAATCTGCAGAACTACTTTGTTCATACTAGTAACTATAATTTTATTTATTACTTACTTGGTCATACTAGTAACTATAATTTTATTACTTACTTACTTTGACTAAATATTCATGAAAAGATTTTGGAAATAAGCAGCACAGTTGTATGCATTTATCTACTCTGGCCACAATCCTACATATTACCTTCAAGTCTCCTGGCGGCTCTAAAACCCACCCAATTTCACAAAGCCCCCAGTTGGTTTGTATGGTAATGGACTAAGAAATAGCGTATTTTTACCCACAGATTATTACGCTAAACACTTGGGTGGGAAACCTATGTAAGCTAGCTGCTACACAAAGATAGATCGCAGTGTCACGCTAGCTAGAAGGCTACATTTAGCTAGCAGATTACTCTCCATTTTTACACAAGTGGGATTTTGAAATTCATCCCCTGCGTATGTCGAAAATCAGACATCGACGCCGTTACATGTTATACATTCATATTACTGATGATACATTATGTCCCAATCATTCCATCAACCAGCTTGTCATTCCACGTTATCAACGAATGGCAGGCTAACTGTGTAGCTAACGCCAAACATTCACCCGCCAAATAGCAATTCTGATATTTCAACTTACCTTAAAACATCTCTGATAGTGGGATTGTTCACCTCCCCTTCAAAACGTGACCGCAAACTTGTCCACCAGGAGCACGGCTAACATTGCTGCGTTTCCCAATTCAACGAGTGCGGTTCGGAGTGTGGCGACTCAGTCTGCAGTCGAGACGGCGCTTACTCTCGCTCAGCCCTGAGGGCAGTCCGGGGATCACATGGGCGTGTGATGAGCTGGCTACAGAGAGACACGAGTGCCAAAATATCTCCGGATACGAACAGATATTGTACCCAGTGAAATCCGGAGTCCAGATACGTCAATATTTTCATGGATTCTCAAGAAATAAGGATATCGTGAAAATCTGGTCCGGATATGTGGCGTGTCATATAAAATATCCAGTCCAAACACGTCCGGATTCTAGCTTATTTTGCCCAGTGCAAGTTCCTAGTTTTGTGAATTCTGTTCACTTGACAATGGCAATAAAAGTCTTTCTGATTCTGATTCTGAATAGCACCATTAGGTGGCAGTGTCAAGTCCTGCAGCACATAAGGGTAGCAATACAGTATTATTATTAATATACTACAACTATAAGGTTAAAATTTATATGTTACAGATTTATGGATAAATAGAGCTACGCCACCTCCTGATTTCATTTCTCTGCTAATGTATTTTAGCTCATAATCATCAAGACCAAAGTCTATAACTCTGTCGTGATGGATCCAAGTCTCTGAAAGTGCAATAACACTGAAAGGGCAAGTAAACTTGTACAAATGTAATAATAATAATAATAATAATAATAATAATAATAATAATAATAATAATAATAATAATAATAATAATAATAAAGTCTATCCTAAGTTTAGAGATCATTTGAACTCATGTATATTTGATTTTTACTTTAGTCTTTTCTTTTCCCATGGCCCCAGTCCCTGAGCCCCTCACACCTGGCTGACCCTGAAGCACCTTTATTATGGTAATGCTGCTGCCCTTTGTCTTGTGGGACAGTCTCATGTCTGTCTTTGACTGCGTGCACATGGTAAACTCCAAACCATTTGCAAACTGATTGGGGTCGTAATGGCCCCATGTGCACAGGGATTGGTTTGGATTGGGATTGGTCTGCCCCATCCCCCAGAAACCGCTGGCCTGGGCCGTTTGCAAACCACTTGGAGTCGTCATGTGAACGATTTTGGATTGGATTAACATACTGCGCATGGGCGCGCCAGAATTTCAGGAATGTCACCCGGAAGTTGTAAGAGTGGTAGTACCAAGTCAGTACCAAGTACCAATTGTTGTTTCAGAAGAAAACATGGCTGTGAAGAAATCAACAAGCACGCACTACTGGACAGACTAAGAAACTGGGTTCATGCTGCACCAGGTGCGAGAGATAAACATTTAAAACTTTATGGACAGACAGCGTACAAGAAACGCTAGTCTTTATCAGAAGATAGCGTTGAAGATGGAGCAGGCAGGTTTTGTTCGGACGCCTGAGCAAATCAAAATCAAATGGAAAAACCCCAGGGCAGCGCACGCCACAGCCAAGAAGAACACCGGGAGAGCGCATTACGATGGCTCAGGACAGCGGTACTTCACGCACCAACATCTTCCACCATATCTGGACTATGAACGTAACGCACAGGGCAATTCCAGAAAAGAAGGAGTTTACCGCACACTCGCTTGACTTTACTTATTCCTTTATTGGGCTTAGCGCGAACAACGCGTTTCGCCAGGTAAAATCGAAACGCGTTGTTTGCTCTTAGCACAATAAAGTGTGTGTGTGCGTGTGCGGTAAATTTCGTCTTTTCTGGAATTATTTAATGACTGCGTGCACATGGGAAACTCCAAACCGACCGAGGACCGAGGCAGGGTTTGCTCGGACCCCGGAGCAAATCAAAATCAAGTGGAAAAACGCCAGGGCGGCGTGTGCCACGGCAAGAAAGAACAACGGGAGAGCGGTCAAGACCGTAGTGCTTCCCCGCATTACGACAGCGTTCTTCACGGCACCAACAAGTCCCATCTTCCACCATTTCGGGACTATGAACATAACGTAGAATCGAAACGCGTTGTTTGCTCAAAACCCGATAAAGGAATAAGAGTATGCGGAAACTTTCGTCTTTTTCTGGGATTATTCAATGTTCCTGTTGTTACCAGCACCTGGAAGCTTTGCACGGAGTTTTAAGCTTTTGAAATAACACCCAGGGTACTTTTACAAACATTTTGAGTTATCTATTGTGGCCTCATAGTATCAGAAGAGTGTGTTTTTTTTTTTAATTGTTGTATAACTTAAATATTAAAAACGTAAATATTAAAATCAGTGTGGAAATGTACTTAAGTTGTTCACTCAGACAGGACAAAACAGAGTGGAAGAGACAACAGAATATAAGCTAAGCATTACAAAGACATACAAAATGAAAGTGTGGTTGTGTAATTTTCCCCAGACCTTACATAAATGAACAATAAACTCATAGCTACAAATGTTATGCCTTTATTTGTGGCACAAAAGATGCACGCAACAAAAAACAAGGCAGAACATGATTAAAACATGTGCGGTATAGCTCCCGATCCTGTAGTTTTCGTTGTCCTCGATTGCTTGTAATATCAAACGCCGATGACACAGTTCGTGTCGTATTAAAGAAACCAAAAACGCTGTTTTGTCGTTCATACGAACAACCCAACTCTGCAGAATGCACTAGTACGCTACTGCCGCTCTGTCAAACTCCTCGAAGAGCCATCGCAGTATACTGCCAGATAGCTGTGTTGTTTTTTTATTTGAGTAGCCATCACCCGGAAGTAGTTGGACTACAGCGCCACATAGCGTTGCGGGGGTGGTCAGGTCACTGACCTGAATCTGATTGCGTGACATGCATGTGCACACGGATTGGACGACAGACCACCCGCCGAGCAAGTGTGAAAAAACCAAACCAATCGGTTTGGAGTTTACCATGTGCACGCAGTCTTTACTGCGTGCACATGGTAAACTCCAAACCATTCGCAAACTGATTGGGGTCGTAATGGCCCCATGTGCACAGAGATTGGTTTGGATTGGGATTGGTCTGCCCCATCCCCCAGAAACCCCTGGCCTGGGCCGTTTGCAAACCACTTGGAGTCGTCATGTGAACGATTTCGTATTGGATTAGCATACTGCGCATGGGCGCCAGGAATTTCAGGAATTTAAGTTGTAAGAGTGGTAGGGGGTGCCTCAGTACCAAGCACCAATTGTTGTTTCAGACGAAAATATGGCTGCGAAGAAAGCAACAAGCACGTACTACTGGACAGACTAACAGTTCATGCTGCACCAGGTGCGAGAGATAAACATTTAAAACTTTATGGACGGACGGCGCACAAGAAACGCTAGTCTTTATCAGAAGATAGCATTGAAGATGGAGCAGGCAGGTTTTGTTCGGACGCCTGAGCAAATCAAAATCAAATGGAAAAACCCCAGGGCAGCGCACGCCACAGCCAAGAAGAACACCAGGAGAGCGCATTACGATGGCTCAGGACTTCACGCACCAACAAGCCCCATCTTCCACCATATCTGGACTATGAACGTAACGCACAGGGCAATTCCAGAAAAGGAGTTTACCGCACACTCGCTTGACTTTGCTTATTCCTTTATTGGGCTTAGCGCGAACAACGCGTTTCACCAGGTAAAATCGAAACGCGTTGTTTGCTCTTAGCCCAATAAAGTGTGTGTCAAATCAAAATCAAGTGGAAAAACGCCAGGGCGGCGTGTGCCACGGCAAGAAAGAACAACGGGAGAGCGGTCAAGACCGTAGTGCTTGCCCGCATTACGACAGCGTTCTTCACGGCACCAACAAGTCCCATCTTCCACCATTTTGGGACTATGAACATAACGTAGAATCGAAACGCGTTGTTTGCTCAAAGCCCGATAAAGGAATAAGAGTATGTGGTAACTTTCGTCTTTTTCTGGGATTATTCAATGTTCCTGTTGTTACCAGCACCTGGAAGCTGTGCATGGAGTTTTGAACTTTTGAAATAACGCACAGGGTACTTTTACAAACATTTTGAGTTATCTATTGTAACCTCATAGTATCAGAAGAGAGTGTGTGTTTTTTTAAACTGTTGTATAACTTAAATATTAAAAATGTAAATATTAAAATCAGTGTGGAAATGTACTTAAGTTGTTCACTCAGACAGGACAAAACAGAGTGGAAGAGACAACAGAATATAAGCTAAGCATTACAAAGACATACAAAATTAAAGTGTGGTTGTGTAATTTTCCCCAGACCTTACATAAATGAACGATAAACCCATAGCTACAAATTTAATGCCTTTATTTGTGGCACAAAAGATGCAAGCAACAAAAAACAACAAGGCAGAACATGATTAAAACATGTGCGGTATCGCTGACCTGAATCTGATTGCGCGACATGCATGTGCACTCGGATTGGACGACAGACCACCCGCCGAGCAAGTGTGAAAAAAACAATCCAATCCTGATCCAATCCTACCATGTGCACGCAGTCACATGGTAATGCTAATACATTCTAACGCTAATGTATTTTAGCTCATAATCATCAAGACCAAAGTCTATAACTCTGTCGTGATGGATCCAAGTCTCTGAAAGTGCAATAACACTGAAAGGGCAAGTAAACTTGTACAAATGTAATAATAATAATAATAATAATAATAATAATAATAATAATAATAATAATAATAATAATAATAATAATAATAATAATAATAATAATAATAATAATAAAGTCTATCCTAAGTTTAGAGATCATTTGAACTCATGTATATTTGATTTTTACTTTAGTCTTTTCTTTGCCCATGGCCCCAGTCCCTGAGCCCCTCACACCTGGCTGACCCTTAAGCACCTTTATTATGGTAATGCTGCTGCCCTTTGTCTTGTGGGACAGTCTCATGTCTGTCTTTGTCTTGTGGGACAGTCTCATGTCTTTTCAAAGCTGCTCAAATGCTCCTGATTGGCTGCTGTGGTCCAATCAAAAGACTGGGGAGGAGTGGAAGGACACTTATTCAACTGCAGCAGAGTTCAGAGACAAAGAATGGAAAGTGACTGGACACAGAAAAAACTGCTTTATTTGCAAGAATTAACCAGAACTTTTGACGGAGTGGACTATCAGCTGTTGGTTGAAGGACTTCCAGAACTCTCTACCACTGCTCCTGTAAGTATCTCCAGGGTCGGACTGGGAACAAAATTCGGCTCTTGCATTTTTGTGTACGACCCCCATCCTCCTCCGTGGGCCGATTTGTGGGGAAAAAGTCCAGGGCCGTTTTGGGGTCCCACCGGACTGTCCCAAATGTGGTCTGAGCGGGACCGCTGTTACACTTTAAATGCCCGTCGATTTGAGATTATATATGTTGTAGCATCTAGTCGAATTTAGGTCAGAACTGATGGTTAAATGACTTTTAATTTTTCCAGAATGGTTTCATAGAACCAACGTAAGAGCGAGACAAGAACAAAATAACAGAAATTACCACATGATCACCGTATTACGAGCTCATTACATTGATTAACTGTTATCCATATTTTAACATTCATTGAGTACAGGTTACAAGTTGCTCAAATACACATTCACAAATATGTCGACTGTTGCTATCTTAGGGTTTTTGTATAACTTTTCACCGCTGGGTTTTGTTTTTCACCGTTAAAAAACTTTTTACTTGTTTTAAAAACTTTAAAAATAAGGCAAGCATCCATATATACCTGAGAACTTAGAAGATCCAAAATATTATACTTACTGAAGATATTACACTAGTGACACTGTAGAGGCTTTTGTCAAGTGTTTTCAAAGTTTTTTTTGAAGAGAGACTTTAGGGCCTTCAGGAGGCCCTCTGATGTTTGAGGCCATGTGGTACAGCAGTCAGATCTGTGGCTGAAGATCATGACATGCAGGTACGCCTTTGCTGATTCTGTCGTCAGATAAGGTCTTATATGTTTGAACTTTGACAGATTTAATTTTATTATGTGATTTTTTTTTTACATGCTGTTTAAAAATTAGATTAGAATCAAAAACTACCCCAAGGTATTTAAATTGTTCAATCACATCTAATCTCTCCACACTGACCAACACAGATGGCTGCTCGCCCCCTACTGGCTGTCAGGAGAAAAACATGCAGACTGTTTTTTTTAGTGTTGAGATGCAGCCAGTCATGGAGCCCGTGGGACACCCGAGAGCACTGCAGCAGCTTCAGATTTTGTTTTTGCATGACGATACAATACCGTATCATCTGCATATAATTGCATTTTTACACCCTTACAAACATTTGGTAAATTGTTGACGTATAAAGTAAATACAATTGGACCCAATATTGTGGCTTGTGGCTCAATATTATTAGATTAAGATTAAGCCTTTATTTAGTCTCACACAATGTCACACGGGAGAAATTTGACTTCTGCATTGGCGGGGGGGGGGGTCTCCTCCTTTGGCCAGCTTATGATTCCTGCAGGGTATCTGATCACTGGCAGGGCGTAGCTGTTTATTGCCTGGGCCTTGTTCTTGCCATTGAGCTGACTTCTTACGACTTGCCTTACTCGTTGCAGGTATTTGGCCGTAGCCGCTTTCCTTGTTTGCCTCTTCAAGGTTGCCATTTGCTTGTTCCCTCTGGGAGTGAGACCCCCTCTGTGTGGACTACCCTTCCCTCTCTTTGTCACCATCCTACTACATTTCTCAAGCCAATATGTAAGACGTTTAGTTTTGTGCCACAAGTGCAGTTCCTCCTCTTACACCAGAATTAATTTATTGTTCTTTGTAGTGATGACTTCTGGTTTGTAAGTACAGTAAAATGATGTCAGTATTGAGTCCTATTTTATGGTGGGGCTTGACTGCTTGTCCCCCTTTAACCGTTGGCGTTTTGGCCAGTGGATCATGGAAAAAAGTGAAAATAAATTGGGATAGTGGATGCCCATTGTCTAGTGCCCCTGTGCAGTGTAAAACCTGTGGAATAATAATAATAATAATAAGAAGAAGAAGAAGAAGAAGAAGAAGAAGAAGAATCAATAGAAACACTATAGGTGCCTTGCAGCTTAGCGCTGCTTGTCCCCAATAATAATAAGAATCAGGAGACCAGGCACATCAAAGGGAAGATCAAAGGGTTGCTAGGCAACGTCGCTAGGCAATGCAGAGCAAACACTATTTTTTTAAAAATCTTTTAATATTACAAGGTACACAATAATACACACTTCAGGTACATAATAGTACATATTTCATCACCACAATAACATTCACAAAGCACTCAGAAGACACATCGGGGGATGCGGGTACGGGAATAAACACCACTGGGCCCAAGGGCCAAGAGAAACAGGGGGAATGTAGAGGACCAAAGGGATGAAGAAAGGGGCCTGGGGGAGAGCAAAGGTGATGCAGTGCAAACACATTTTTGTGTTTCCTCTGCCATCGGATGGCCAGTCTCTTTATCCGGGCTTTCGCCCCGTCCCACCAGTCTATCAGAGAATCATACACTTCAATTTCAGTATCGAAACAGTCGTATAACCTCTCCATTTTCCGAATGAAGCTGGGATCGTCCAGGGGACCCATCAAACGCGCCTCGGAGTCACGGCGCACTCAGAGGACCTCCGGAGCCTCTTAATGCTTTGTCTAACATCATCAAGGTCCGCTTCAACATCGCCACTGCAGAAGTCCATCTGCTCTCCCACTGCGCCCGCACATGTGGTAGCGGGCCCAGAGGGGCACGCGGAGGCCGGACCACACGGGCCCGGAGCGGAGCGGAGAGCGGAGATCCCTAAATATAGCTGCAAGCAGCAATGTGGGGCCAAGCACCGAAGGTTCATGTAGGCCTCAGCATGTAGGGGTCTAACAGGGTCTGATAGGGTCTAACAGGGTCTGACAGGGTCTAACAGGGTCTAACAGGGTTTAACAGGGTCTAACAGGGTCTAACAGGGTCTGACAGGGTCTAACAGAGTCTGACAGGGTCTGACAGGGTCTGACAGGGTCTGTTCTGACAGGGTTAGACTCTGTCAGAACAGACACATCAAAGACAGATCAAAGGTTGCTAGGTGCGTTGCTAGGCAATTCCTGAAAATTTCTGCAACTTTGACCTGCTGGTGCCACTAGACGGTTGGGGCTGGGGGCCTATAAATTGCTGTGGGTAATGAGGAGACTGGCTGGAATGTGCATGCAAAATTTCACAACTTTTTACCAGACGGTTCTAGGGGTTGCCATAGACTCCCATTGAGAAAATAATATAAAATAATAAGAATCAGGAGACCAGACACATCAAAGGAAAGATCAAAGGGTTGCTAGGCAACGTCGCTAGGCAACACAGTACAAACACTATAGGGTGCCTAGCACCTACAGTGCTTGTCCCCTAATATTAATGATAATGGAAATAGTAATAATAATTAAAGCCGCAAGCGGCGTTGGTCGGGACCTCGCACCTGCGTTTGTTCGTCTTACTGAGACGCACAGCCATACGAAATTTCGTGTGCCTGGCACAATTATCTCACTTCCTGTTGGGCGTGGCCATGACATTGTAGATACCCTGTCAGAACAGACCCTGTCAGACCCTGTCAGACCCTGTCAGACCCTGTCAGACTCTGTTAGACCCTGTCAGACTCTGTCAGACCCTGTCAGACCCTGCATGTGGCCTCCATGCTGAGGCCTACATGAACCTTCGATGCTTGTTCCCACATTGCTGCTTGCAGCTATATCAGATCAAAGGTACAAAGATCAAAGATCTTTGATCAGGGCGTTGCCTAGCAACAAATACCTCCCATTCATAACTCATCACTCCCATTCAATAAATACCTAACTTTATCGATCCGCCGTGTCGTCATATTACCGCCTATTTGAAAATCCTTCGCAATTTAACATCTCCAACGTCTTAAGATTATGTTCACCAAAATTTAAGCCTATCTGAGGTACGGTGTAGGAGAAGTGTTTCAAATTCCATACCTAACTTTATCGATCCGCCGTATCGTCATATTACCGCCTATTTGAAAATCCTTCGCAATTTAACATCTCCAACGTCTTAAGATTATGCTTACCAAAATTTATGCCCATCTGAGGTACGGTCTAGGAGACCCCCCACTGGGGGTCCCCCAGTGGGGGGTCTCCCAGGGACCCCCAGGTCCCCCAGGGACGAGACTTTGTGTGGTCGTACTGGCAGCACTTTGTGATGCCCGTGCAAAGTTTCGTTTGTTTTGAAGCATGGGAACATGCTCAAAATTGCCCCAGCGTGTATGAACAAGAATAATAATACGGAAACAAAGCAACAACAATAGGGACCTTCGTCCCCCTTCGGGCTCGGTCCCTAATAATAATAGCAATACAAGCATCTACATGGAAAAAGGGATATTGCACGTCTGGCCTATATATTAGAGTTGTACAGTCTGATGGCGGTGGGGATGAAGGATCTGCGGTAGCGCTCCTTCTTGCACTGGGGGTGCCTCAGTCGGCTGCTGAAGGAGCTGCTCAGCTCCTCTATAGTCCGGTGTAGAGGGTGAGAGGTGTTATCCATGATGGACATGAATTTGGCCAGTACCCTCCTCTCAGCCACCTCCTCTACAGAGTCCAGAGGACAGCCCAGGACGGAGCTGGCCCTCTTGACCAGCTTATTAAGTCTCTTCCTGTCCCATTCTGTGATGCCTGGGGCCCAGCAGACGACAGCGTAGAGGAGAGCAGAGGCCACCACAGAGTCATAAAAAGTCTTGAGCAGAGAGGCCTGCACACTCCAAAGGAGTGGACAAGGTCATCAAGAAGTCCAGCTCTGTCCTGGGCAGTCATCTGGACTCAGTGCAGGAGGTGGGGGACAGGAGGGTCCTGGCTAAGGTCATCTCTATGCTGAGTCTCGCTCCCTGCAGGACGCTCTGTCTGCTCTGGAGAGCAGTTTCAGTGACAGACTGATTCACCCTCGCTGTGTGAAGGAGAGGTTTCGCAGGTCTTTCCTTCCTGCTGCTGTCGGACTGTACAACAAACACTGATAACATGTCATTCAACTTTATCTACACTACAATATTCAACTATACTCTAGAGTCTATTTTTAAATCTATTTTTAAATTATTTTAAGCCATTATTTATTATCTTGTTTTATTGCATGCTACATTTTCCAATACAATACATTATATTGTATTTTGTACACTGTCTTTTTTGCACTACTTGGCCAGAGAGAAATGAAATTTCGATTCACTGTTGAACACATATGGCAGAATTGACACTAAAGCTGACTTTGATCTTGATCTTTGTTACCAACACAGACGGGAGAGCCAGAGTGGACCTCAGTCTGCCGTACATCTGCACCTAAAAAAGGAGAGATGGCGCAAAAAGAACTCGACCAAGAAGACTTAGAACTCCACCAAGTCTTGTTCTGCTCCGTGTGTTTGGATCTACTGAAGGATCCTGTGACTGTTCCCTGTGGACACAGCTACTGCAGGAACTGTGTCCAACAGCACTGGGACCAAGAGGACGAGAAGAAGCTCTACAGCTGTCCTGAATGTCGCCAGAGCTTCAATCCCAGGCCTGTCCTGGGTAAAAACATCATGTTAGCACGTTTGGTAGAGCAGATGAAGAGGAGAGCGCCCCCTGCTGCCCGCTGCTATGCCGGACCTCAGGATGTGTCCTGTGATGTGTGCAGTGGGAGGAAGCTGAGAGCTGTCCAGTCCTGTCTGCAGTGTGTGGCCTCTTACTGTGAGCGCCACCTACAGCCTCATCATGTAGCTGCAGCATTTAAGAAACACCAGCTGGTGGCGCCCTTCCACAGGCTCCAGGAAAACATCTGCTCCCAACACGATAAAGTGATGGATCTATTCTGCTGCAGTGACCAGCGGCTGCTCTGCTCCCTCTGTGTGGACCAGCACAAGGGCCATGACCCCGTGTCCTCTACCTCAGAGAGGGCTCAGAGGCAGGCTGAGCTGCCGGCCAGGAGGGCCCAGAGACCAGGCCCGAGTCCAGACCAGGTTTTACTGCCACCAGCTGAACCCAGCTCCAGAGAGGACTTCTTACAATATTTTACAGAAATCACTCTGGACCCAAACACAGCTCACATAGAACTGGATCTGTCTGATGGAAACAGAAGAGTCACATGTGTGGAAGAAGACCAGTGGTATCCAGATCATCCAGACAGATTCAGTGACTGGCCTCAGGTCCTGAGCAGAGAGAGTCTGAGGGGCCGCTGTTACTGGGAGGTGGAGTGGAGTGCATGGGGGTGTTTCTGTAGCAGTTTCATACAGAGAGATTCAGAGGAAAGGCTTTGTTGAATGTGAATTTGGATTCAACAATAAATCCTGGGTCTTACACTGTAATGAAACCAGTTGTTCATTTTTGTTTAACAAAATCCAGTCCAAGGTCTCAGGTCCAGTCGGGTCCAGAATCGGGATTTACCTGGACCACAGTGCAGGGGTTTTGGCGTTTTACAGTGTCTCTGGTGGAACCATGAGTCTCCTCCACAGAGTCCAGACCAGGTTCACTCAGCCTCTCTACGCTGGGGTCACGTTAAACTGTTTTTTTTGTGGAGACTCTGCACATTTCCCTAAACTGAAATAATAACTTTGTTCTCCAGTTTGGATCAAATTTGTGACTTTTATTTTTAAAGGCTGTACCTGATTTTTCCTCTGAAATGTTTGCAGGTGTTTTTCACATCTTAAAAACGTGACAAACAGAACTAGTTCATTGTAAACAGTTTGCAGTGGTCCAAAGTTCTTCCTCACTTACCTTCTGCATTCAGCGTCCTAATTCTTCACCGTGATGAGTTTATACGATAAGGAGTGTTTGCTCTGTTCTAGTGTAAAAGTGATCTAAAAGTGTGTGTAGATGTTCAGTGTGTGTTTGTGGACTTTGAATCATGATTGTAAAAGGTGCACAGTCACAGAATGAGTAACACTGGTGATGCTGTTGTAATGCTGAAGGCAAACCTGTGATCATATTTACACTGTCATGTTCAAAACACAAATAAATTCACAAATCTGTTTTTACGTGACTTTCAATGTCCTAAATTCTCAAATATAGAAGGACGGGAGGGCATCTGACACACAGACAAAATGGAGGTTGGGAGTTATGAAATCTAAAGCAGGTTTAAGATAAGATAAGACTTTATTGATCTCACATAGGAGAAAATCACTTGTCACATTAGCTCCAGGCAGTTTGGTGCAAGCAAACGTTTGAACAAGAAAGTGCAGCAGACAAATAGTAATAATAATAAAATAAGTAAAAAGAGAGTATAGAAAATATTGCACGTTTAGACTATATACACACACACACCTGGTTTAGTAAAAGGTGCACAGTCACAGAATGAGTAACACTGGTGATGCTGTTGTAATGCTGAAGGAAAACCTATGATCATATTTACACTGTCATGTTCAAAACACAAATAAATTCACAAATCTGTTTTTATGTGACTTTCAATGTCCCAAATTCTCAAATATAGAAGGACGGGAGGGCATCTGACACAGACAAAATGGAGGTTGGCCAGGATCCTGTTTGTGGACTTCAGCTCTGCTTTCAACACCATCCTCCCTTCTCTGCTCCAGGACAAGCTTGCTCAGCTAAACGTGCCTGACTCCACCTGCAGGTGGATCACTGACTTCCTGATGGATCGGAGGCAGTGCGTGCGGCTGGGGAAGAATGTCTCGGACTCCCAGACCATCAGCGCAGGATCTCCACAGGGCTGTGTACTTTCCCCTCTGCTCTTCTCTCTGTACACAAACTGCTGAACCTCCGGCCACGACTCCGTCAAACTGTTTAAGTTTGCGGATGACACCACCCTCATCGGGCTCATCTCTGACGGCGATGAGTCTGCCTACAGGAGGGAGGTGGACCGGCTGGTGTCCTGGTGCAGCAGCAACAACCTGGATCTCAACACCCAGAAGACAGTGGAGATGATCGTGGACTTCAGGAAAGTCACAGCCCCCCTGCCTCCTCTCTCCCTGACAGACTCCCCCATCACCACAGTGGACTCCTTCCGGTTCCTGGGCACCTGCATCACACAGGACCTCAGGTGGGAGCCGACCATCAACTCCCTCATCCAGAAGGCCCAGCAGAGGTTGTACTTCTTGCGGCAGCTAAGCAAAGCCAAGCTGCCAGTCCAGATGATGGTGCAGTTCTACACGGCCATCACTGAGTCCATCCTCACCTCTTCCATCACAGTGTGGTGCTGGAGCCACTGTCAGGGACAAACAGAGATTGCAGCGCATTGTGCGCTCTGCCAAGAAGGTGATTGGCTGCAGCCTTCCATCTGTCCAGGACCTGTACGTCTCCAGGCCTCGGGGGCGAGCAGGCCGGATAGCAGCTGACACTTCTCACCCTGGACAGGGACTATTTGAGCCACTTCCCTCTGGCAGGAGGCTACGGTCCATCGGGACCAGAACCTCCCGTCATAAGAAGTTTCTTTCCCTCTGCTGTTGGACTCATGAACGATTCATAACATCTGCACAAAGCTGGACACTTTATATCATTAGTCACTTTAATTAAGTCATGTTTGCACTACTGTTCTGATGCTGCTCATCTGAACCTTTTTGTTATTTGGATTGTTTATTATTTTTTACTATATTATAGCTATATTTTAGTTATTATTATTATTTAGTGTCTATATTCTGGTTATTACTATTATTATTTAGTGTTTTATGTTTGCGCCTTATCACCGAGACAAGTTCCTAGTTTTGTGAATTCTGTTCACTTGACAATGGCAATAAAAGTCTTTCTGATTCTGATTCTGAATAGCACCATTAGGTGGCAGTGTCAAGTCCTGCAGCACATAAGGGTAGCAATACAGTATTATTATCAATATACTACAACTATAAGGTTAAAATTGATATGTTACAGATTTATGGATAAATAGAGCTACGCCACCTCCTGATTTCATTTCTCTGCTAATGTATTTTAGCTCATAATCATCAAGACCAAAGTCTATAACTCTGTCGTGATGGATCCAAGTCTCTGAAAGTGCAATAACACTGAAAGGGCAAGTAAACTTGTACAAATGTAATAATAATAATAATAATAATAATAATAATAATAATAATAATAATAATAATAATAATAATAATAATAATAATAATAATAAAGTCTATCCTAAGTTTAGAGATCATTTGAACTCATTTGATCATCATTTGATTTTTACTTTAGTCTTTTCTTTGCCCATGGCCCCAGTCCCTGAGCCCCTCACACCTGGCTGACCCTGAAGCACCTTTATTATGGTAATGCTGCTGCCCTTTGTCTTGTGGGACAGTCTCATGTCTGTCTTTGTCTTGTGGGACAGTCTCATGTCTGTCTTTGTCTTGTGGGACAGCCTAATGTCTTTTCAAAGCTGCTCAAATGCTCCTGATTGGCTGCTGTGGTCCAATCAAAAGACTGGGGAGGAGTGGAAGGACACTTATTCAACTGCAGCAGAGTTCAGAGACAAAGAAGAGAAAGTGACTGGACACAGAAAAAACTGCTTTATTTGCAAGAATTAACCAGAACTTTTAACGGAGTGGACTATCAGCTGTTGGTTGAAGGACTTCCAGAACTCTCTTCCACTGCTCCTGTAAGTATCTCCAGGGGGAACAAAATTCGGCCCTTGCATTTTTACTTTGTGTGCAACCCCCATCCCCCACCCTGGTCCGTGGGCCGATTTGTGGGGGAAAAGTCCAGGACTGTTTTGGGGGGGCCCACTGGACTGTCCCAAATGTGGTCTGAGGGTGACCGGTGTCCTGTCGATTTGAGCTAATGAGCGCTGTTACACTTTAAATGCCCGTCGATTTGAGATTATATATGTTGTAGCATCTCTTCAAATGTAGAAGGCCACAACTGATGGTTAAATGACTTTTAATTTTTCCAGAATGGTTTCATAGAACCAACGTAAGAACGAAACAAGAAAAAAGCCGTTTTCACCGTTGGGTTTTGTTTTTCACCATTATCTGTTGTTGTCTTTACTTTGCATCTTTTTGTATATCAAGCTAATGTTTTTCACCGTCACTTCCGCTCAAACAGGAAGTCACCAGAATAAAAGCATAACCTTACTATCAAATGCCATGGACTGTATGTTAATGTATATAAGAGCTAACTTGACCTTTACATATGTGGTGTATGTATATGTGTTTGTTATAATGTTTCTTCTGTTGTCCCTTTTTCTGTCTTCATCCATTGTTATTGGCGCTATATAAATAAATTTGCATCACATATATTTGTCCTGTTGGATCTGTACAACTGTAAACAGAAAAACATAAGGTCACTTATTTCGACGGGGTAGCGTGAATAGATAGATATCGCTGTCGATTTCAGCTCATTTTGACAGGGCAGCCCATTTCGACTGAACACCCAGTACAGAGTCCAGATTGCCAGTTCGAGCCTGAGTATATCATATCTGTGGTCCATATGGGATTCACAGCAAAAGATTGTTAAATATCTCTGTATTTGTGACCATAATTTGATATTCTGTGGCTACAGACAGAAAAAGTGCATGTTCTTCCTGTGTCTGGGTGGGTTTCCTCCAGGGGCTCCAGTTTCCCCCATCAACCCAAAAACATGCTCTATAGGTAAAAATCTTCCAGCTGAAATGCAATTTGACCCCTTTCAATTTCCCTACAGGGATAAATAAAGGAGGATAATAATTTTTAAAAAATGATTTGGGTAACTTAATGTAACGTGCTTGTAGAACCCACATTGAAACATTCTTGCATATAAATCAGTATGTGTTATTTTATGTGTATTTAGTTATTTTACTTGAAAAGTTCCTTTTTTATAGCAAAAGGAGAAATTCAATTTGTCAACTGGACAAAAGTTTATTTGGTCGAATCCGTTTCTCAGCTCATCCAAGCTGCTTCTTCAGTTCTGGTCAGACGCTGGTGGACACTGCCTATATCTGCCTGAAGGGGGCGCTAACTACAATGAAATGACTCTGAGACTACCACACCTACTTGTTTACAGTTTGTGTTAGTTAGGTGGGCCTATTAGATCTGCAGTGGGAGTGGAGTGTGGGTCTTGTTTAGCAGAACCATTCAGGACCATAATGGTGTTTTCACACCTCTGGACCTGACCTGCTGCACTATTGTTTTCTTTGTTTGTTTTGATTTAGGTTTGAGGATAGAGTTATAGATGGGAGACAAATGATGTTTGGGACCTCCATTTCTGTTCAAGGAAGGATTCTCTTTCTTGACAAAAATAGCCTCTTTAACTTCCCTCTCAAACCAGTTCTTTTCTCTGGCCAAGATCTGGACCTCACTGTCCTCAAAGGAGTGGCCCGTGGCTTTTAGGTGGAGATGTACGACAGACTGAGGTCCTTTTAGGTGGAGATGTACGGCAAACTGAGGTCCTTTTAGGTGGAGATGTACGGCAAACTGAGGTCCTTTTAGGTGGAGATGTACGGCAAACTGAGGTCCTTTTAGGTGGAGATGTACGGCAGACTGAGGTCCTTTTAGGTGGAGATGTACGGCAGACTGAGTTTAGTTTAATTTAGTTTATTATTAGGATCCCCATTAGCTGTGCTTTACAGCCAGCTAGTTTTCCTGGGGTCTTTATTAAAAAGCACAAAGTACAAAACATACATCATTACATTTCCATAAATATCACACATATGACAGACAACAGGCGCATCACACACATCAACATCTCTATAAAACAACAGCAAAAATCAAAGTGTGCAATTTGTTGATATTCCACAACGATTCATATTACAAGTAGCCAGTCCCGATGTAATTCTTTTAGTTTTCTTTTAAAGTCCAACTTCTGTTCTGTTTCAGTGAGCCTCAATGGCAAAATGCTCCATCCTTTTATCGCTCTAAAGATAAAGATGCATTGGAGAACATTTGTATTTGCTTTTGGAATTTAAAACCGTCCTTCTGATGCATGTCTAGTGCCGTAACTGTGTGGTTCTCTATTATTCTCAAACTGACCGGACAAAAATAGTGGATTTTAATACTTTCCATGTGGGGAATAATAAAGAAGCCAGTGCCTGATCCTGAACCTTTAGCCAACCTAGATTAGAATGCAGTTATTATCCTGGTTCTGTAAGGGCAGTTTAGTGCGACACGAGCTGCTTTGTTCTGCAATAACTGGAGTCTCTCAAGATCTTTTCTTTTTGCCGTGGACCAAATGATCTGACAATAGTCCAGTTGAGAAATTATTAGAGTTCTAACAACAAGCTGTGCCATATCTGCTGACAAGTATTGACGGCATCTTCTAACAGCAGCTAAAGATCTTCCCATTTTCTTTGTAAAGAACTCAATATGTCTTGTCCAAGACAACTTGTTGTCCAGGTAGACACCTAAAAGCTTGGCCTCTGATACCTGATCTGATCTGGTGTTATTAATTAATAAATTTAATTTTGGTTTGTGCTTGAGAGATTTACTTGAGCCAAGCACTATGCCTTTTGTATTTGAAGTGTTTAATATCAGTTTATTATTTGAGACCCGTTGCTCAACCATCTTTAGTTCTTTGTTTAAAGTTGATGACCGTTCAGATATGGATTTTGCAGATGTGTAGACTGTTATATCGTTAGCATACATTGTTATTTTTGCTTGTTTCAGGACTAATGGTAGATCATTTGTGAAAATGGCATACAACAGTGGTCCAAGGCAGCTCCCTTGAGGAATACCACAGTCCACTGTAAAGTGTAAAATATACACTGTGTGATCTGTTAGACAGATAGCTGCTCATTCACGTCAGTGCCAGTGGTTGAAATCCATACAACTCTAATTTTTCTAAAAGTAAACTATAATCTATTAAATCAAAAGCAGATGAAAAATCTAGAAGGATAGCTCCACAAATCATCTGTTTGTCCAGCTCTCTGTACCATTCATCAGTCATTTGTGTCAATGCTGAACAAGTGGAGTATCCTTTTGTATAAGTATGTTGAAAACTTGCCAAGAGGTCATGTTTCCAGAAATAGGACTGTATTTGATTAAAAATGGCTTTTTCTAAGATTTTGCTTAGAGCAGGTAACAAACTAATAGGGCCAGAAAAAGGCATATTGTTGTCCTTAGATAATGGAATGATCTTGGCCTGAGGTCCTTTTTAGGTTGAGATGTATGGCAGACTGAGGTACTTTTAGGTAGAGATGTATGGCAGACAGTGTGTGGGCTTCCTGAAGACCTCTACTTGGAGTCGCCGGTCTTCTCCTATTGTTAATGCACAATCTAAGAAAGCCAATGAGTTATCCTTGGCATCTTCATGAGTGAATTTGATGTTCTGATCTACAGAATTGATATGTGCAGTAAAAGGTTCCAAATCTTGAATTTTGATTTTTGAGAAATTATCGCCCACATAACGATACTAATGTGTGGGTGGAGAGCCATGTAAATTGTTACATGTATAAGTTAGCCATGATAGGGGAGACCGGTGAGCCCATCGCACAACCGTGGATTTGCCTGTAGAAGTTTCCTCTGAACTGGAAATAAGCGGTATTTAAACAAATTTCCAGCAGTTGGCAGATTTGGTCAGGTGAATGTTTAGTTCTCTCTCTAGCTTGGTATCCTGCAGTAGTCTCTTTTTTGCTGCCTCCACCACTACCGATGTGGAGATACAAGTGAAAAGAGAGGTCACATCAAAGGAAACCATTGTCTCATCCTGGTCAAACTGGAGCTGCTTGACTTTGTTCACAAATTTGGCTGTGTTCTCGATGTGGTGCTCCGTGTTCCCCACCAGAGGAGCCAGGATGTTTTTTTTAGGTGTTTGGCCACATTGTATGTGATGGAGTCTGTGCTACATAAAATGGGTCTGAGTGGAACTCCTTGTTTGTGAATCTTAGGGAGGCCATAGATGCAAGGGATGGCATCACCCGGGTACAGTCTGTAATACAGCTGTCGATCAATGAATTCTTCCTTCATCAGCTTCTGCAAGCAATCAATGATCTTTTTGTACCCACTGGTGGGGTCTTGTTTTAGTAATTCGTATGTTGTCATGTCACTGAGTAGGCTGTTCACCTTAGCCTCATAATCAGCTGAGTCCAAGATCACCGTGCATCTCCCTTTGTCCGCAGGCAGGATGTTGATGCTGTGGTCCTTCTCTAGAGCAACGATGGCCTTCCTTTCCTCTGGTGTTACATTGGAGGGTGGAGGTTTGGCATTGCTCAGTGCAGCTGTTAATTTCAGTCTAAGGTCTTCAGCTTCTGTCTCTGTGAGCTTGTTGTTCCTAATGGCGGTTTCTGCTGCTGTGATGTATTCCACCGTGAGGATGAGGTTAAAAGTTGCAGAGAAATTCAGTCCTTTGGAAAGTACTTTCTCTGTCTGAGTGAGCACCCGGTTGGAAAGATTTTTCACCCAGCGTTCTTTGTGCACCGGTTGGCTAGGTTTATCCTCCTTCCTTTTGTCACATCCTTCCTTTTGTCACCTAAAAGCCACGGGCCACTCCTTTGAGGACAGTGAGGTACAGATCTTGGCCAGAGAAAAGAACTGGTTTGAGACCAACTGGTTTCAACCAAACAAACTTTGTCCAGTTGACAAATTGAACTTCTCCTTTTATCATGGATTCTACCTGGACGACTGAGGGACTTTTCACGCATATGAGAGGGGAGTTAAAGAGGCTATTTTTGTCAAGAAAGAGAATCATTCCTTGAACAGAAATGGAGGTCTCAGAGATTATCCTCAAACCTAAATCAAAACAAACAAAGAAAACAATAGGGCAGCAGGTCAGGTCCAGAGGTGTGAAAACACCATTATGGCCCTGAATGGTTCTGCTAACAAGACCCACACTCCACTCCCACTGCAGATCTAATAGGCCCACCTAACTAACACAAACTTCCTATAACTGTATATAGCTGGGACTGTACATATTATTTGATATTGCATTTTATACTCTATTTATATTAAAATCTGATTTTGTACATACACATTTATTATCATTACTTTTATTTGTAAAAAATATGTCTCACCTGACACTGCATTTTTGCTCTTTGGTTGCTATTTCCATCTATTTTTTACCCTATATTATATTTGATGAATGAGCTACTGTACCCAAAACAATTTCCCTTGCAGAACAATAAAGTTGGTCTAAACAAATAGGTGTGATAGTTTCATAGTAATTTAATTGTAGTTAGCTCCTCCCTGCAGCCAGTTATAAGCAGTGTCCACCAGCACTCTAGCCAGAACCGAAGAAGCAGCTTGGATGAGCTGTGAAATGTATTTGACCAATTTTGTCCAGTTGACAAATTGAGTTTCTCCTTTTGTCATGGATTCTGCCTGGACAACTGAGGGATTCTACACACTTTCCTTTGTTTTATTGCAGAGCTACTGGAGCCACCAACAGAATGGCTTTCACATGTGACCAGTGTGGAAAGGTGTGGCCAACAGCTTCCAAACTGAAAGTACACTACAGAACTCACACAGGAGAAAGACCATACAGCTGTGACCAGTGTGGGATGGAATTTAGAGACTCTGGTAACCTCCGTCAACACATGAGAAGCCACACAGGAGAGAAGCCATACAGATGTGATGTTTGTGAAAAGGCATTTTCACGGTCAAGCCACCTAGAATCACATATGAGAATCCACACAGGAGAGAGGCCATACAGATGTGATGTTTGTGAAAAGGCATTTTCACGGCCAAGCCACCAAGAATCACATATGAGAATCCACACAGGAGAGAGGCCATACAGATGTGATATTTGTGAAAAGGCATTTTCACGGTCAAGCCACCTAGAGTCACATATGAGAATCCACACAGGAGAGAAGCCATACAGATGTGATGTTTGTGAAAAGGCATTTTCACTGTCAAGCCACCTAGTATTACATATGAGAATCCACACAGAAGAGAAGCCATACGAGTGTGACCAGTGTAGAATGGAATTTAGAGACTCTGGTAACCTCCGTCAACATATGAGAATCCACACAGGAGAGAAGCCATATGAGTGTGACCAGTGTGGGACGGAATTTAGACACTCCAGTGCCCTCCGTCAACACATGAGAATCCACACAGGAGAGAGGCCATACAGATGTGATGTTTGTGAAAAGGCATTTTCACGGTCAGACACCCTAGAATCACATATGAGAATCCACACAGAAGAGAAGCCATATGAGTGTGACCAGTGTGGGATGGAATTTAGACACTCCAGTGCCCTCCGTCAACATACGAGAATCCACACAGGAGAGAGGCCATACAAGTGTGATGTTTGTGAAAAGGCATTTTCACGGTTAAGCACCCTAGAATCACATATGAGAATCCATACAGGAGGGAAGCCATACAGATGTGATGTTTGTGAAAAGGCATTTTCACGGTCAAGCCACCTAGTATTACATATGAGAATCCACACAGAAGAGAAGCCATACAAGTGTGACCAGTGTGGGAAAGCTTTCTCTCAATCATCCAGTTTCAATAGACACATGAGAATTCACTTCAGACACAGACTATATAAGTGACCAGTGTAAAAAGGCTTTTAGAACATTCCAGTAACTCTCCAGTCACTACCAAACGCACACAGGAGACGAACCAGACGACTGTGAATAAAGAGGGAAGGCTTTGAGGTCTGTGAGGAACCGTCTGAAACATGTCCAAATCTTCCAGACTGAAGAGAAAAGCTGCAGCTCTGACCAGTGTGGGTGGACTTTGAGAAAACCTGCTCATCTGAAGGTGCACCGTCTAGAACAGTCTAAAGGAGAAAGAGCTGCTAAGGCCAGATCAAGTGAGCCTAAAGTCAGACTCAAAAAGCTGGAGATCAGGCTTCAGAGACTCCGGACTGTGGAGTTCAGCTCTGTGGCAAAAATTTACATAATCTTTAAATTTTTGCCACATTTTTAAGATTGTATTTTTTTTAATCTTTTTTTTTATTACAAATGGGTTTTAGCTGAAGTCTGTCAATCTTGTTCTTCATTGTCTTTATTTTTTGCTTTGAACTTTTAATCCAGCTTCACTGCAGTTCCCTAATCAGAGACGTGCATGAAGTTATATTTTGTTTTTTTTAATTTCTGCTTGCTGAGGACTGACACTTGTTAGAAATCCACAACAGAGGGTTATTCTTTTCATGGATGCTGTGGTTAAAAAAGTCTACCTGTGTTTTTTTGTTTTGTTTCATTCCTCAAGTATGAAAAGACATCAACAGTGTGATAACATTACAAAAATTGAATGAAAGGAGCAGAAAGAAGAGTAATCTTATGTTATCTGCCCCTCTTCCCTTTTCTAGACAATAACACCGATAGTGACGATAAAACATTTCATCAATACATTTTCAATCACAATTATTAATCAATTGTAAACAGCTTCATTTTTAAGTGCAACAGCTTAGTTTTCTTTTTCATACATACACATTACACTCGATTTTGTGCATTTTAAAAAATGTCGTTATTGTACTTGTTTCTTTGATTTGTTTGTCAACTTTTCCATAAATGAACTCCTTTCACAGCGACGCTTCGATCCATAACCTCGGTTCTGAATCTGGGTTTTTTAAACATGTCGGTTCTTTTTAAATTGTAGTTCTTATTCTCATCTTAAACAGTCTTTGAATATTTACAGGAAACACTCTGCACTTTGCTTTATACATGACTTTGAGGAGATTTAATTCAACAATATCACACATTTTCAACACTAAGTTGAACAGATGATGGGTTGGATTCTCTGACTGTTGGTGATAATTCTCAAAGTCCTTTTCTGTAAAATAAAGAAGAAGAAGAAGAAGTGAACTTTATTGATCTCACACTGGAGAAATTCTTCTCTGCATTTTAACCCATCCTATATACAGTATATATTATACATATATTAGGAGCAGTGGGCAGCACACATTAGGGCGCCCGGGGACCATCTCCATGATCTTCTTGCTTCGGTTTGGTCAGGACCTAAATAAATGGCTGTAGGTGAGTTTTACATGGTGACCTCAAATTTCTACACAGAACATCAGATATGGTGCGATTATAGAGTTATACAAGGTTAATAATGAGAACTTTATGCAACACAGAAACTGCTTTGGAAATTTTGCTTTTAGTGTCATTTATATGAGACCTCCAGTTTAGACCTTCATCAATCATGACTCCTAAAAATGTAGTTTCACTTCCTCTTAATCTGTATCCATCTATGTCTAATGTTATGTCGTCTTTTTTATTTTTATCTTTAAATAAAATGAAATTTGTTTTTTTAACATTATGAATCAATTCATTTAAATCAAACCAATATTTTACTTTTTTAATATTTATCTTTTCCATGGTAAAATAATGTTCATCAGCAAATAGAATTTTCCCAAGTTCAGATACTTTAACAAAATCATTCATATATAAAATAAATAATTTGGGCCCAAGAATCGACCCTTGGGGCACACCCCATTTGATATCATACCTTTCTGATTCTGTGTCATTGATTTGTACATATTGTTTTGTGTTTTCTAAATAACTCGCTATCCATTGACGAGCCGCCCTTCGAATGCCAGACTTGTTCATTTTCTTAAGTAATCTTGAATGATTTATTACATCAAAAATCAATGAATAAACTTAAGAAATAATTCCCATTGTCAATTTCAGTTGCTCTTTTTTCAGTTAGTTCCATTATTGCTGTTGCGGTTCAATGTTCTGCCCTAAATCCATACTGGTTATCATTCAAGATGATTTGTTTTTGTAAAAAACTATCAAGCCTTATCGCAAACACCTTTTCCAGTATTTTTGAAAACTGTGGAAGCAGTGAGACTGGCCTATAGTTTGAGAAGTTGTGTTTATCACCATTTTTATAAAGAGGTTCTATTTTCTCTAATTTCATTTTGTCAGGGAAAGCCCCCGTTGTTATTGATAAATTGCATTTGTATGTATAAGGATCAATAACAGATCCAATTATATTTTTCACAATCACCATGTCCAATCCCTCACAGTCAGTTGATCTTTTGTTTCCACAGTTTTTAAAATTTTTTCTTATTTCATCTTTTTCCACCTTGTCCAGAAAAATCCTGTTCACATTGTCAATGATTATCAATGATTATCAATAATTATCAATGATTATATTTCCATCGATCTTTTTAGAGGGATTACCTACAAGGCTAGACCCCGCATTAGCAAAATATTCACAAAACTCATTTGAAATGTGTTTTTCATCATATGTCAGTGTTTTTCTGTACAAAGTCGTGTGGATAAGGATGTTTCACTTTCTTATCACTCTATTTATTATTCCCCAAGTCGACTTCATGTTTTTGTTTTTATTTAGTTGTTCACTGTAATTTTCTTTTTTTCCTTTTCCTGATAATCCATACTCATTTGTTTTTATATTTTCTATATATTCTATATATTTTATATACTTCTGCCTCTCCTGTTTGTGTTTTCAAAAAATATGTATACAGATATTTTTTCTTTCTATGTGTATTTTTTTATTCTTTTGGTCCATGGATTATCTTCCCTTTTCTGTTGGGAGGTTAATAAAGAGCAACATTTATGATACAGTTTTATCAGTGTATCAATCAAAGAGTCGTTTGCTTGATTGACGTCATTGACATAAACTGCATCCCGTCTTTGTGCTTTAAGATCTTCATTAAGTGTCTTTAGGGCTTTCATTGATCTGTTCCTTGACAATTTTACACTCTTGCTTTGTTTTCTTTTGTGTTTGTATTTACAAGCTGTAAATAAAAGTCAAGTCAAAGTCAAAGTCGACTTTATTGTCAATTCTGCCATATGTGTTCGACATACAGTGAATTGAAATTACAAAATACAATATAAAGACGATACAAAAGCTAAGACAAAATCTAAAAACCAGTGCAAAGAATAAATAAATGCCTATTTACAGATTTAACAACAACAGTATAGTACAACAGTTTTACAACAGTAGCTGTTATCGGGAGTTTTTATTTAAAGTGTCAAGAGAAGGCACGGGCAAACTATGGCCCGGGTGCCATATGCAGTCCTTTAAGCTTGAAGAAATTATATTAATAAACCTTGTTAATGTTTTAATGTTTTAATTTCCCTGCAATTCTGGCCTTTTCCAATAGATGGCGCACTAGATGCATTGACCTCTGTAAACATCTGAAACCTCTTCGACCAAATGAACTTTGTCCACTTGACAAATTGAATTTCCCCTTATACCACGACCTCTGTAAAGATGAGCGGAGCTAAGAAAAGAAAAGTGGACAGAGAATGCTTAAACAGGAGTGGACAAGTAAATATTTTTTCACCGAATACTTATCAAATCCTGTATGCCTGATATACCAAGAGACTGTAGCAGTTTTTAAAGAATATAATATCGGGCGTCACTTTGCCACAAAACCTGTTAACTACACTCAACAAAAATATAAACGCAACATGATCAAAGGAGAAGTTCAATTTGTCAACTGGACAAAGTTTGTTTGGTTGAAAACGTTTCGCCGCTCATCCAAGAGGCTTCGTCAGCTCTGGTTATTGTACTGGTTAGACCCTGCTTATATCTAGCTGCCGGGAGGCGCGTCCTACAATGACAAAAGCTCTGAAAACGATCCCCCCTAATCTGTCTCTTTGTTTTTCAAATTACTCTGACGGCTGGTTTCGACCCCCTATTCAACGTCTAACGACCCTCTCCACCCCTCTGCCCTGGCTCTGTTTGACTGGTCTAAGAATCGCATTATAAATGGGAGACAAGTTATGTCTCACTCCCCCATTTCTGTTTAATGACGGATTCTCTTTTTTGACAAAAATAGCCTCTTTAACTCCCCTCTCAAACCAGTAAACGCAACACTTTTGTTTTTGCTCCCATTTTTCATGAGATGGACTTAAAGATCTAAAATTCATTCCAGATACACAATATTACCATTTCTCTCAAACATTGTTCACAAATCTGTCTAAATGTGTGATAGTGAGCACTTCTGCTTTGCTGAGACAATCCATCCCACCTCACAGGTGTGCCACATCAAGATGCTGATCTGACATCATGATTAGTGCACAGGTGTGCCTTATACTGCCCACAATAAAAGGCCACTCTGAAATGTGCAGTTTTGTCTCACAGCAAAATGCCACAGATGTCACAAGCATTGAGGGAGCGTGCAATTGGCATGCTGACAGCAGGAATGTCAACCAGATCTGTTGCTCGTGCATTGAATGTTCATTTCTCCACCATAAGCCATCTCCAAAGGCGTTTCAGAGAATATGGCAGTACGTCCAACCGGCCTCACAACCGCAGACCACGTGTAACCACACCAGCCCAGGACCTCCACATCCAGCAGGTTCACCTCCAAGATCGTCTGAGACCAGCCACTCGGACAGCTGCTGAAACAATTGGTTTGCATAACCAAACAATTTCTGCACAAACTGTCAGAAACCGTCTCAGGGAAGCTCAACTGCATGCTCGTCGTCTTCATCGGGGTCTTAACCTGACTCCAACTTGTCGCCGTAACAGACTTGAGTGGGCAAATGCTCACATTCGATGGCGTCTGGCACGTTGGAGAGGTGTTCTCTTCACAGATGAATCTCGGTTTACATTGTTCAGGGCAGATGGCAGACAGCGTGTGTGGCGTCGTGTGGGTGAGCGCTTTGCTGATGTCAATGTTGTGGATCGAGTGGCCCATGGTGGTGGTGGGGTTATGGTATGGGCAGGCATCTGTTATGGACGAAGAACACAGGTGCATTTTATTGATGGCATTTTGAATGCAAAGAGATACCGTGATGAGATCCTGAGGCCCATTGTTGTGCCATACATCCATGAACATCACCTCTTGTTTCAGCAACATAATGCACGGCCCCATGTTGCAAGGATCTGTACACAATTCTTGGAAGCTGAAAATGTCCCAGTTCTTGCATGTCCAGCATACTATATGTCACCCATTGAGCATGTTTGGGATGTGCTTGACCGGCGTATACGACAGCGTGTACCAGCTCCCACTAATATCCAGCAACTTCGCACAGCCATTGAAGAGGAGTGGACCAACATTCCACAGGCCACAATTGACAATCTGATAAACCCCAGACCCCCAATAAAGCAAAAAAAAAATAAAAAATACACATTTCGGGGTGGCCTTTTATTGTGGGCAGTCTGGGGCGCACCTGTGCACTGGTCATGATGTCGGTTCGGCATCTTGATGTGGCCCACCTGTGAGGTGGGGTGGATTGTCTCGGCGGGGCAGAGGTGCTCGCTGTCACACATTTGGACAGATTTGTGAACAATGTTTGAGAGAAATGGTAATATTGTGTATCTGGAGTGAATTTTAGATCGTTGGGTCCATCTCATGAAAAATGGGAGCAAAAACAAAAGTGTTGCGTTTATATTTTTGTTGAGTATATTTGACACACTTCATTTCATTTTGCTTGTTTAAATTTGTCTCGATCTTCCACGTTCCTGACCTGTGGCATTTGCTCTTTTTACCCTTATCCAAACTCCACAGTTCAGACCCATGTTGCTACTATTTGGTTTTGTCTTTTTAAAAGTCTTGCCTCTCCTGCAATATCTGCATTTTTTTCATCAAGTGTTCATTCACATTTACGTTTGTGCCTTTGTATTTTTTTGCCTGTTTCAGTAGATCATTTTTGTGTTTTCTGTTTGTAAATCTCACAATGATGGATGGTTTGTTTTTACCATTTCTGTTTGGAAGTGTGTGGCATGCAGTGTGTCTTGTTGAATGTTAATACCTTTTTTGAGAAAAAAAGTCAGTCACTTGCTGCTCCAGTGTGCAAAGCTCTTCAGGTGGTGCATCTTCTCCAGCAGCTCCACCTGGATTCACAACTCTGGCATATGAGCGATTGTAGATTCTTATGGTTCTAATTGAAGCTTTAGCTTGACGCTCATCAAACTCTCTCATCCCAAAAAATAAATCCATGAGACCACTTCTTGATTTTAACTGTTTACTTGAAAAACTTAAAGCAACATTACAAAACCGAAGAAATATCCACAAACTACTAATAAATTAGGATCGTCTGAAGAGAGGGCGCACAAGGTCAAAAAACTATATCACTCCCATCTCCTTTCTGTTTTTCTTACTAACCCCGCTCCCTGACTATCAAAATCAAAGCACTCCCCCTTGTGGATATCAAGTGTCACAACAAAAGTGCTGTCTTACTTTACAATATAAATGAAATGTACATGCAAATAATATTTTAGATCCTTTCAAACCATGAAATTATAAACCATATTTATCTTATAAATGAACTTGCAATGAAAAATTATTTAAACATAAATAGACCGCATTTATGGTCCTACATTTCCGGCCCCTAATTCTTATCAATGCCATGGAAACAATTACCCCAACCTAAACACAAGGAGCCTAATAACACACTTATTCATAGTATCTTGCTTTTAGTTAAGTCAAAACTAAATAACACTTTAACTTCAGTGCATAACTATATTACTATATGCCAAAATAAAAAAGGATATGTGACAGTCCTTTAAGCCATCTCCGGCTCTTGCAACAGGCACAGCTTGGTTACTGGGCGCAAGAGCTCATTGGTCCGGGTCTTGACCTTCACCTGCCGAACAAAACCTCTCCGGTCAGGAAAAGTCTCTGTGATCCTTCCAAGTGACCAGGAATTTCTGGGAGACGTGTCATTCACAATCAGCACCACGTCACCAACACAGAAGTTCCTTTGAGGCGTTGACCATCGTTGCCGCTCTTGGAGCTGTGTGAGGTACTCCTTGCACCAGCGCTTCCAGAATATGTCTGTGAGGTACTGAACCTGTCTCCATCTTCACTTGGTGTACTGATCGTCCTTATTAAACACTCCTGGAGGCAGCTCAGGCTTGACTTTCAGTAACAGAAGGTGATTAGGGGTTAAGGCCTCTAAATCATTGATGTCAGAAGACGCTTTTGTTATGGGCCTACTGTTTATGATGGCCTCTGCTTCACATAACAGGGTGTGGAGGTTTTCTTCATCCATCATTTGTTCCTTCACTGTGGCGTTCAGAATCTTTCTCACTGAGCGGATGAGCCACTCCCAGGTTCCTCCATGATGAGAACCTGTTGGAGGGTTGAAATGCCATTGTACATCTTTCTGTTGCAAGTGCCTTTCAATTTTGCTGGTGTTCCACTCACTTATCATTTTAGTCATCTTGCTTTCAGCTGCTCTGAAGTTTGTCCCATTGTCTGAATACATCTCTCGGACTTGTCCTCTTCTTGCTAGGAATCTTCTAATAGCATTCAGGCATGCGTCAGTATCAAGCGAGGATGCAACTTCTAAATGCACTGCTCGAACAGCAAGACAAGTATAAATGACACCGTATCTTTTTACGCATCTTCTTCCTCTTCTCACAAGGAATGGTCCGAAGTAGTCGACGCCAACTCGTGTAAACAGAGGATCGTCAGGCAGAACTCTGCATGTTGGTAAATCTGCCATAAGTTGCTTTCCAGCTGTACCATGCTGCTTCTTGCAGACAACATACTTAGACAATATTCTCCTAATGGCCCCATTTGCTCCAGGAATCCAAAATTTCTGCCGCAAATGAGCCAGCATGTGATTCCTTCCTGCATGTGCTGTTACATCATGAATGTGTCTAAGAACGAGCCTTGTGACATGTGAGTCTTTTGGCAAGATAACTTGCTGCTTGCAGTCATCTGGCATTGCTGCACGGCTCAGCCTACCTCCAACTCTTAGGAGTCCATCTTGTAGCACTAGGTTCAGCTTGTGAAGTGAACTATCTTTCTTCACCTTTTGTTGTTCTTTTAGCATTCCCAGGTCTACTTGGAATTATTTCTTTTGTGCGTATTTCACAATTTCTGTCTCTGCTTTCATTAAGTCTTCACAGGTAAGTCGTGTTCCTTTATATTCTTTCATGAATCTGTCCATTCTTTCCTTGACTGATAAGCTTAGTTCCGTCCTTTTGTTTGCCTTCAGTTCTTTCAGCAGATCTTTCAATTTCAAGTACCAGGCTATTGCTCGCTTAAGCTTCGTCCAGGATGAGAAGTATGTCATCAGCTGGTCCAATGGATCTTTGGAGTCTTGCATTTGTATTGCCTGGAAGAATCCATGACTCATCGCTGTACCAGCGAGTGAGTCTGGTAACGCTTGGTCCAAAATGCGCTGCAGTTGCGCGTAAACAGACAGCTAAGTGAACCAATCAGAGATTGCGCCATCTTGATTCAAAACTGAGGCGGAACTTCCGCTGCCTAAGAGTGACTTTGTGGGCAAAGGCGGGTGCACTGACGTCACCATCTTTGAACGAATCAGAATCGCGGAGTCCGTTGTTAACCGGGGGAGCGAGAGTGGATGGAGGGTGTCCAAATGGTATCGCGCTGTATAGGAAATACAGAGAGATATCATTTGGCTGGCCAGGTAAGCACTTGTATGGCATGAGACTGAACTCTTTTAATCTCTGGGTCATCCATGCTTATCATACCAGGATCTGGATTCTTTGGCCACTGGTCTTCCTCACAGCACAGGAAATCCGGTCTCTAAAGCCAGCTTTCACATTTCAAGAATGCTTTGACAGACTGCCCTCAGGACACATAATCTGCTGGATTCAGGCTGGTATTGACGTACCTCCACCGTGAAGCTTGAGAGTGACACCCTAAGGGAGCAGCACACCAGGGGCACCACAGGTCAGAACAACACAACACCACAGCTCCAGGGTGCAACACAGGTGAGTACAACACCACACCACCAGGGGGCAGCACAGGTGAGTACAACACCACACCACCAGGGGGCAGCACAGGTGAGTACAACGCCGCCAATAATCAAGTAAAATAGAACGGCAGGCATTTTTACATATGTCTCATTTAAATCCACCCTATAGCGCTTGTGTGTCTCTATAGTTCTGACCTCTGAGCCCGTGGATCATTCTGTTATAATTAGGACATTTTAAATCACAATATTGATCTAAAACGACTTAATAAAAGAAACAAATGTGCCGATTTCTGCATTATAAAACTGGTGTCTAATGGACCTGACGTGGTCGTAAACGTGATGAAAACAAAACGCCACATGGGCCCCTCCTGTGGATAGAACCAAACCAGGACTAAACAAGGACTAAAGCATGACTAAACCAGGACTAAAGCAGGACTAAACCAGGACTAAAGCAGGACTAAACCAGGCTGTGGGCCCCTCCTGTGGATAGAACCAAACCAGGACCAAACGAGGAGTAAGCCAGGACTAAACCAGGACAAAAGCATGACCAAACCAGGACTAAACCAGAACTAAAGCAGGACTAAAGCAGGACTAAAGCAGGACCAAACTGGAACCAAACCAGGAGTAAACCAGAACTAAACCAGGACTAAATTAGGACTAAACTAGGACTAAAGCAGGACTAAAGCAGGACTAAAACGGGACTAACGCAGGACTAAAGCAGTACTAAACCAGGACAAAACCAGGACTAAGCCACGACTAAACCAAGACTAAACCAGGACAAAAGCAGAACTAAAGCAGGACCAAACCAGAACTAAACCAGGACTAAACCAGGACTAAACCAGGACTAAAACAGGACTAAAGCAGGACTAAACCAGGAGTAAATCAGGACTAAACAAGGACTAAATCATGACTAAACCAGGACTAAAGCAGGACTAAACCAGGACTAAAGCAGGACTAAACCAAGCTGTGGGCCCCTCCAGGACCAAACGAGGAGTAAACCAGGACTAAACCAGGACAAAAGCAGGACTAAAGCAGGACCAAACCAGGACTAAACCAGGACTAAAGCATGACCAAACCAGGACTAAAGCAGGACCAAACCGGAACCAAACCGGAACCAAACCAGGACTAAACCAGGACTAAACCAGGACTAAACCAGGACTAAACTAGGACTAAAGCAGGACTAAAGCGGGACTAAAGCAGGACTAAAGTAGGACTAAAGCAGGACTAAAGCAGGCAGTGGGCTCCTCCTGTGGATCGCTGCCCTTCACACTAGAGCAGAGCATTTTTTTTTACATTTGGACCAAACACGATGCTGCGACTCTGCCCAATCCTACGAGTATCACCCATTAAGAACATCAAACTGGAGAAGGAAGTGCGGACGTCACATTGGGCGTGTACCGGTCTTGAAAATAAGCGATTAAAGATTATTCACACATGAATCGCTCCAAATGCAACTTCAGAGAGTCAGTGAGAAGAAACTATGAGAACACGATGAAAAGATCTGAAAAGTGTTTTAAATAAGCTCGATTATCACTACTAGTCTAAAGAATACTTGTTAGGCTCAAGTGCTAAAGCGTAGGGCCTATTGTTTTTTCTTATTTTCCTATACACTTTTTTCAAGGTTCGGGTACTTCCCTCCGACGAAAACTCACAAAATTTTGCACAAAATTCAAGAACATCAAAAAATGAATTTACAAATAATATGTATTAAAAAAATCTTTAAAAATGGCTCGACAGCGCCCCCTGGAAAATCAAAATACATTGCGCCTATGGCTATACCCATGTTGCCATGGCCACTGGCCAAACATCTGTCCTCGCCAATGGGATGCCCGGCAAAAACTTTGTCGTAGCCAAACCAAATGTGGTACACAAATGCGTTATGGGAATAGGAACAAAAAAGTATAATACACCGTTGCTAGGTGACCACCATGAAGTCAGCCATATTGGACCGAGCACGTGACCCGGCGCCGAAGGCAATTTTTCCTATCCTCATATTTTAACAAACTCCTAGGGTTTTTGACCCAGACTCACCAGAATCGTGGTGTATCATCTAGACATGTGGGACATTAAAAGTTATTAAAAGCGTTCTAAAAGACTGAACGGTGTTTCCGTGAAAACGCCACAAATTTCAGATTTGTGATAATCCGCGCATACTTTGGTCGATTTCACTCAAACTTTAATCGAAAATAAACTTTAATCGAAAATAACAGAAAAGTGCTGGAAAGGCTTATGAGTGACCCTCCTCTTACAATAATAGAAATTAAAAGGCAAAACAAACAAGCCCTCCCCAGCTCACCCCCAGGCATTCAACACACACATCCAGCTAGAAAAAATGGGAGGAAAATGGTGCGTTAGCACCACCCCTTCTGCAAGTGCAAGTGAGGGCTGATCATCGCCGCTTGTGGCTATATTATACATTTGTACCTGTACTTCCTGATGAGGTATCTGCAGTGCCGGAGCAGGTATTCCTTTGACGGTCGGCACAGTTTCAAAGACCAGAAATCGTCCAAACGCATTTTTGGAGAACAGGACTTCCCCGGGTTTCCTCCGAACAAATAATGTACCTAAAACACAAAACAACAGTTTCAACATTATTAAAATCTTGTCTTATCTAAAACAAGACTTCAAAACATCCAGACACTCCACTCCCACTGAGAAACGAAGAGGACAGTGGGAATCATTTGAAACGATAACATGTTTAATCAACATCAAGTTTTAAGGTTTTTCCTCCGTGGAGTTATCGCTTTATCTGGAATGTTCCACAGTATGATATTATTATTATTACAGTGGTACGTCACCTTACGAAATTAATTAGTTCCAGAAGTGGTTTCGTAACGTGAATTTTTCGTAAGTTGAGTAGCTATTTCAATGGAAAAGGCCTGATCCTTTCCAAGTTTTTTTTTTTTTTTTTAATAATGTAACATTGTGTTCTGCGTCTAAAAGTGGAATAAACCAGGTCTAGACCAGAACTAAACCAGGTCTAGACCAGGTCTAAACCAGGTCTAAACCTGGACTGGACCTGGACTAAACCGGGACTAGACCAGGATTAAATCACCCCGTGTGGCTCTTCGCTGGTTTCGTGCGGCTTTTGCGTTCGTTTGTGCGTGTTCGGTTTGTGGCTCGGGCTGCGTGTTCGCCGCGGTTCTATCTTGTGCTCGCGGTGCTCCTGTCTCTGCGCTCCTTGCGTGTTCGGCGCTAGAGCTAAGAGGCCGAGAAAGGTGCTCTTTGAGCGGGCACGACCGCAGGGTTTTCCCCGGGGCAGGCTCTGGTTCTATCCAACTTCCAGAGCTGGGGGTCTGACACTGTGAGCTAAGAGGCCGAGAAAGGTGCTCTTTGAGCTGGGATAAACAGCGGGGCGTGCATCTGAGCGCGCATTATTCAAATTTTTGAGATTTCGCGTTTCGTAACTTGAATTTTCTTTCGTATCTAGAGACCAAAATTGAACGTGAAGGCGTTTCGTAACTTGGATTTTTTTGTATGTAGGGTCTTTCGTAAGGTGAGGTACCACTGTATTATTATTATTATTATTATTATTATTATTATTATTATTATTATTATTATTATTTCATCAGAGACTTTGTGGACTGGTGTGGGCGAAACCACCTGAGCCTCAACATCAATAAAACAAAGGAAATGGTGATCGACTTCAGGCAGGGCATATTTTGCAGGACATAGAGCAGAGGTGCCCAACCGGTCGATCACGATCTATGAGTCGATCATGGGCCAAGTGTCAGTTGATCGCCAGGGCTTAATGCTCAATTCCAATTTTTTTGTGAAATCCGATTTTTGCGCATGCGCCCCGGAGGACACGACGAGGTCATGCGCAGTGAGCGTGCTCAATGTTTACGGAAGTCGCCTAGAGTTGCTGTCGTACCGGAGCCTGAACTTGTACAGCTTATTTGTTTTAAGGAGGAGACGGAGAAGGAAAAAGACAACGTTTTTGGCCACGCCGTTTTGCGGGGCAGTGGCAGCAACGTCCGTATGAATGTGTTGGTCCGGAGTCGCAGACAAAAGTGGTGGGATTGCTACGTGCTTCTCCGCTTCACTGCAGGCATGAAAATCCCTCACTTTTCGGCAAAATTCACCGATACGTTCGGGATATGTCCCTTTCTCCGGAGCTCCGGATAATTAAAGTCTATGGATATACGCGATACGCGTGGATACGCGAACTATCAACAATACGGCAAACTGTTACAACGGAGCTGACGCGTTCTTATGGGGTGAGTCAGATTATCAGATTATTTCTGCATCAAAGGGACAGATTATCTGACAGCAGGGGCCTAAACCAGGATTAAACCGGGACTTAACCGGGACTAAACCAGGTCTAAACCAGGACTAAACCAAGACTAAAGGAGCTGACGCGTTCTTATGGGGTGAGTCAGATTATCAGATTATTTCTGCATCAAAGGGACAGATTATCTGACAGCAGGGGCCTAAACCAGGATTAAACCGGGACTTAACCGGGACTAAACCAGGTCTAAACCAGGACTAAACCAAGACTAAACCATGTCTAAACCAGGACTAAACCGGGACTAAAACAGGACTAAACTAGGTCTAAACCAGGTCTAAGCAAGGTCTAAGCCAGGTCTAAACCAGGTCTAAACCGGGTCTAAACTGGGACTAAACTAGGACTAAACCAAGACTAAACCAGGTCAAAACCAAGACTAAACCAAGTCTAAACCAGGACTAAACCAGGACTAAACTAGGTCTATACCAGGACTAAGGTGTGTGTATATAGTCTAAATGTGCAATATTTTCTATACTCTCTTTTTACTTATTTTATTATTATTACTATTTGTCTGCTGCACTTTCTTGTTCAAACGTTCGCTTGCACCAAACTGCCTGGAGCTAACGTGACAAGTGATTTTCTCCTATGTGAGATCAATAAAGTCTTATCTTATCTTATCTTAAACCTCTTTAGATTTCATAACTCCCAACCTCCATTTTGTCTGTGTGTCAGATGCCCTCCCGTCCTTCTATATTTGAGAATTTGAGACATTGAAAGACACATAAAAATTTGTGAATTTATTTGTGTTTTGAACATGTGTAAATATGATCACAGGTTTGCCTTCAGCATTACAACAGCATCACCAGTGTTACTCATTCTGTGACTGTGCACCTTTTACAATCATGATTCAAAGTCCACAAATACACACTGAACATCTATACACACTTTTAGATCACTTTTACACTAGAACAGAGCAAACACTCCTTATCGTATAAACTCATCACGGTGAAGAATTAGGACGCTCTGAATGCAGAAGGTAAGTGAGGAAGAACTTTGGACCACTGCAAACTGTTTACAATGAACTAGTTCTGTTTGTCACGTTTTTAAGATGTGAAAAACACCTGCAAACATTTCAAAGGAAAAATCAGGTACAGCCTTTAGAAATAAAAGTCACAAATTTGATCCAAACTGTGGAGAACAAAGTTATTATTTCAGTTTATGGAAATGTGCAGAGTCTCCAGGACAGAAATAGTGTAACCAGTTTAACCTGACCCCAGTGTAGAGAGGCTGAGTGAACCTGGTCTGGACTCTGTGGAGGAGACTCATGGTTCCACCAGAGACACTGTAAAAGGCCAAAACCCCTGCACCAGGTAAACCCCGATTCTGGACCCGACCGGACCTGAGACCTCGGACTGGACTGAGTCAAACAAAAATGAATAACCAAATTTATGACACTCTAAGGCCCAGGATTTATTGTTGTTTCCAAATCCACATTCACCAGAGCCTTTCCTCTGAATCTCTCTGTATGAAACTGCTACAGAAACACTCCTCCCGCTCCACTCCACCTCCCAGTAACAGCGGCCCCTCAGACTTTCTCTGCTCAGGACCTGCCACAAGTAACTGAATCTGTCTGGATGATCTGGATACCTCTGGTATTTCATAACTGTGACTCTTCTGTTTCCATCAGACAGAACCAGTCGGCTGTGAGCTGTGTTTGGGTCCAGAGTGATTTCTGTAGAATATTGTAAGAAGTCCTCTCTGGAGCTGCGTTCAGCTGGTGGCAGTAAAACCTGGTCTGGTCTCTGGTCTCCCTTCATCTGCTCTACCAAACGTGCTAACATGATGTTTTTACCAAGGACAGGCCTGGGGCTGAAGCTCTGGCGACATTCAGGACAGCTGTAGAGCTTCTTCTCGTCCTCTTGGTCCCAGTGCTGTTGGACACAGTTCCTGCAGTAGCTGTGTCCACAGGGAACAGTCACAGGATCCTTCAGTAGATCCAAACACACGGAGCAGAGCAAGACTTGGTGGAGTTCTAAGTCTTCTTGGTCGAGTTCTTTCTGCGCCATCTCTCCTTTTTTAGGTGCAGATGTACGGCAGACTGAGGTCCTTTTAGGTGGAGATGTACGACAGACTGAGGTTCTACTCTGGCTCTCCTGTCTGTGTTGGTAACAAAGATCAAAGATCAAAGATCAAAGTCAGCTTTATTGTCAATTCTGCCGTGTTCAACAGTGAATCGAAATTTTGTTTCTCTCTGGTCAGGTAGTGCAAAAAAGACAGTGTAGAAAATACAATATAAAGACGAAACAAAACAAAAACTATCTAAGACAAAAATCTAAATCTAAAAACTTAAAATCTAATATCTAAAATCTGAAAGCAGTGCAACAGAATAAATAAATACCTATTTACAGATGTCCAAAAAATGTGCAGTGTGCGTCAAAAATGTGCAATGGAAGATGCATCAGTGAAATGGTAATGTGCAATAGAATGTGCATTGAAAATAAAGATAAAAATAAATGTGCAACAGTAGAAATTCCAGTACAACAGTAGTAAACAACAGTACAACAGTAGTAAAATTCCAGTATGGAATACAGGCTATGCCAGTATGGGGGAGGAGGAAGGGGCAGCCTGGCTCAGAGAAGCATTAGTTTTCTGTGGCCATTCGTAAAACACTTAACACCACAATAACATTCGCAAAACACATAATGGTCCTGGTGTGTGTGACGTCATCAATGCATTTGGTGATGTAGGAGGTCACAGTGTCTGCGCACTCCTCCATGTCCGTGTGATTGTTGTGTGTGGCGGCCTGTTTGAACACTGCCCAGTCTGTTGTGCCGAGGCAGTGCTGTAGTGCAGACGAGGCCCCCTCTGACCACACCTGGATCTGCTTCAGAACCGGTTTGGAGACTCTCACCCGGGGTCTGTATGTCGGTCTGAGCAGGACAGAGATGTGGTCAGAGAGGCCTATGTGGGGGAGGGGGGAGGCCTTGTATGCTCCTTTGTGTGGTGTATAAACCATGTCCAAAATGTTGTTTCCTCTGGTTGGAAAATCAACATGCTGATGCATTTGTTGAATGACGGTCCTGAGGTCTGCATGATTGAAATCTCCAGCGAGGATAAAAACAACGGTTTAGCGCTGAGGAAATATGCCAATTCTTGTGGCTTTTATGGATCTACATCATTATTTGGCGACTCTTTATGACAGGAGCACAAACAGACGACTACAGCGGGAGTAACACGTGCGTGTGGAGTTTACAAATCGCTAAAAAGACGTTGTGGCGATAGTGACGCTACTTATCGTACGTGCAGCTCATCTCATATCAGTTTGGCGGTTCACCTCTGGTTTTACACGTGTATAAGCGCGGTCATGTGGCGTGCACATGTTTGTAATGTTCTGACATCAGTGTGTTTGGTACATGCTGTTTGACACAGTCTGTGAGTTTTATTTCATACAGGAGGAGAGTCCTCAAATGGAGCTCCAGTGTTTCTCGTTTTATCTCAGCGCGAGTTCAAAGTTGATATTCTTTATTAAGTGTAAACCGTCTGCATCACATCGGTCCTGGTGTTGCCATCAGAATTTAGATCTCTCTGACTCAATATCAAAAATTCTATAAATAAGACTATTTTAAAACATGATGGAGCCATATTTGACAAACCAGACTACAGAATGAGAGCTGTGCACAAAAGGGCTGCTGGATGTGTTTTTTTTTTTTTTTTTGTTTTTTTTGCTCACACCAGCCTCAATGTGAAAATGCAGAAAAAAAGAGGTTGAGAACATCATCATAATCACATGTAATGGATGTAAACAAAAATGTCATTGTACTTGCAAAAAAATAAAACTATTTTCAGCTCTGGTTCTGTAGTAGGCGACAGAACTAATAAGACAAGTTATAAAAATTTTTTTAACTCCACCGACCAGGACCAAACCAGGACTAAACCAGGTCTAAACCAGGACTAAACCAGGTCTAAACCAGGACCAAACTAGGTCTACACCAGGACTAAACCTGGACTAAAACTGGACTAAAGCAGGACTAAACCTGGACTAAGACAGGACTAAACCAGGATTAAACCAGGTCAAAACCAGGACTAAACCAGGTCTAAACCAGGACTAAACCAGGACTAAACCGGGACTAAACCAGGTCTAAACCAGGACTAAATCAGGTCTAAAACAGCACTAAACCAGGTCTAAACCAGGACTAAACCAGGACTAAGACAGGTCTATAACAGGACTAAACCAGGACTAAAGCAGGACTAAACCTGGACTATGACAGGTCTAAAACAGGACAACAACCTGGACTAAACCAGGGCAAAACCTGGACTAAGACAGGTCTAAACCAGGACTAAACCAGATCTAAATCTGTACTAAGACAGGTCTAAAACGACTAAACCAGGAATAACCTGGACTAAGACAGGTCTAAAACACGACTAAACCTGGACTAAACCGGGACTAAACCAGATGTAAACCAGGTCTAAACCAGAACAAAACCCAGTCTAAGCTAGGTCTAAACCATGTCTAAACCGGGACTAAACCAGAACAAAACCCGGTATACACCAGGTCTAAACCAGGGCTAAACCAGGACTAAGCCAGGACTAAACCAGGACTAAACCAGGTCTAAACCAGGACTAAACCAGGACTAAACCAGGTCTAAACCAGGTCTAAACCAGGACTAAACCAAGACTAAACCAGGTCTAAACCAGGTCTAAACCAAGACTAAACCAGGTCTTTGCCAGGACCAATCCAGGTCTAAACCAGGAATAAACCAGGACCAAACCAAGACTAAACCAGGACTAAAGCTGGACTAAACCCGGTCTAAACTAGGACTAAATTAGGACTAAACCAGGACTAAACCAGGTCTAAATCAGGCCTAAACCAGGACTAAACCAGGTCTAAACCAGTTCTAAACCAGGTTTAAACCTGGACTAACCCAGGTCTAAACTAGGAGTAAGCCAGAACTAAACCAGGTCTAAACCAGGACTAAACCAGGACTAAACCAGGTCTAAATCAGGACTAAACCAGGACTAAACCTGGATAAAACCAGGTCTAAACTAGGTCTAAACCAGGACTAAACCTGGACTAAAACTGGACTAAAGCAGGACTAAACCTGGACTAAGACAGGACTAAACCAGGATTAAACCAGGTCAAAACCAGGACTAAACCAGGTCTAAACCATATCTAAACCAGGTCTAACCCAGGTCTAAACCAGGACTAAACCAGGACTAAACCGGGACTAAACCAGGTCTAAAACAGGACTAAATCAGGTCTAAAACAGCACTAAACCAGGTCTAAACCAGGACTAAACCAGGTCTAAACCAGGACTGAACCCGGACTAAACCAGGTCTAAGCCAGGTCTAAACCAGAACTGAACCAGGACTAAACCAGGTCTAAATCAGGACTAAACCAGGACTAAACCAGGTCTAAACCAGGTCTTTGCCTGGACCAATCCAGGTCTAAACCAGGACTAAACCAGGACCAAACCTGGTCTAAACCAGAACTAAACCAGGACTAAACCAGGTCTAAACCAGGACTAAACCAGGTATAAACCAGGACTAAACTGGTACTAAACCAGAACAAAACCCGGTCTAAACCTGGACTAAACCAGGTCTAAATCAGGCCTAAACCAGGACTAAACTAGGTCTAAACCAGTTCTAAACCAGGATTAAACCTGGACTAAACCAGGTCTAAACCAGGACTAAGCCAGAACTAAACCAGGTCTAAACCAGGACTAAACCAGGACTAAACCAGGTCTAAATCTGGACTAAACCAGGACTAAACCTGGATAAAACCAGGTCTAAACTAGGTCTAAACCAGGACTAAACCAGGTCTAAACCAGGACTGAACCCGGACTAAACCAGGTCAAAGCCAGGTCTAAACCAGAACTGAAACAGGACTAAACCAGGTCTAAATCAGGACTAAACCAGGACTAAACTAGGTCTAAACCAAGACTAAACCAGGACTAAACCAGGTCTAAATCAGCTATAAACCAGGTCTAAACCAGGTCTAAACCAGGACTAAACCAAGACTAAACCAGGTCTAAACCAGGTCTAAACCAAGACTAAACCAGGTCTTTGCCAGGACCAATCCAGGTCTAAACCAGGAATAAACCAGGACCAAACCAAGACTAAACCAGGACTAAACCTGGACTAAACCCGGTCTAAACTAGGACTAAATTAGGACTAAACCAGGACTAAACCAGGACTAAACCAGGTCTAAACCAGGACTAAACCAGGTCTAAATCAGGCCTAAACCAGGACTAAACCAGGTCTAAACCAGTTCTAAACCAGGATTAAACCTGGACTAACCCAGGTCTAAACTAGGAGTAAGCCAGAACTAAACCAGGTCTAAACCAGGACTAAACCAGGACTAAACCAGGTCTAAATCAGGACTAAACCAGGACTAAACCTGGATAAAACCAGGTCTAAACTAGGTCTAAACCAGGACTAAACCTGGACTAAAACTGGACTAAAGCAGGACTAAACCTGGACTAAGACAGGACTAAACCAGGATTAAACCAGGTCAAAACCAGGACTAAACCAGGTCTAAACCATATCTAAACCAGGTCTAAACCAGGACTAAACCAGGACTAAACCGGGAATAAACCAGGTCTAAAACAGGACTAAATCAGGTCTAAAACAGCACTAAACCAGGTCTAAACCAGGACTAAACCTGGATTAAGACAGGTCTAAAACAGGACTAAACCTGGGCTAAACCTGGACTAAACCTGGATTAAGACAGGACTAAACCAGGACTAAACCTGGACAAAACCTGGACTAAGACAGGTCTATAACAGGACTAAACCAGGACTAAAGCAGGACTAAACCTGGACTACGACAGGTCTAAAACAGGACAACAACCTGGACTAAACCAGAGCAAAACCTGGACTAAACCTGGACTAAGACAGGTCTAAACCAGGACTAAACCAGATCTAAACCTGTACTAAGACAGGTCTAAAACGACTAAACCAGGACTAAACCTGGACTAAGACAGGTCTAAAACAGAATTAAACCAGGACTAAACCTGGACTAAGACAGGTCTAAAACAGTACTAAACCAGGACCAAACCTGGTCTAAACCAGAACTAAACCAGGTCTAAATCAGGACTAACCCAGGGCCAAACCAAGTCTAAACCAGGACTAAAATCAGGTCTAAAACATGACAAAACCCAGTCTAAACCAGGACTAAACTAGAACAAAACCCGGTCTAAGCTAGGTCTAAACCAGGACTAAACCAAGACTAAACCAGGACTAAACCAGGACTAAACCAGGTCTAAACCAGGACTAAACCAGGTCTAAACCAGGTCTGTATAACTCCACTGTCACTGCTCAGTGGGGCAGAGCTCATTCTCGGATTTGAACATCGATCTCTTCATAAACATCCTGGTAGAGCGGCCAAATCCACAGATCTGAGGTTGGTGGTTTGATCCCAGCTCCACCAGATGAACGAGTGAGTGTGTGAATGGATGAGTGGCTGCATAAAAGTGGATGTATAAAAATACGAGCTTTACAAAACAGACAAAACATGGGGCAGTCAGGGGCCGGAGGGGGGCCGGTTTGGGGACCACAGGATCTCATCTCCGCTGTTTGCAGATGATGTTGGCTTCATCGAACCGGGACCTCCAACGTGCACTGGGCGGTTTGCAGCCGAGTGTGAAGCAGCTGGGATCAGGATCAGCACCTCCAAATCCGAGGCCATGGTTCTCGACAGGAAAAAGGTGGTGCCCTCTCCGGGTGAGCAATTCAGACAGTGAATAAGGGGAGGCTACAGGTCCCTATAACCAGACACAGGAGCCATTTCTGGCCATAGGATAGTTGGGCTGTGCCCCTGGTCCTGGAGCTCTGGGAGAACCAGCCAGGCAGGGGACAGACCCAATGCCACTGCCCAGGGACACTGCAGTCTCCCTGGGATACAACACTTGGACGAGCCCCCTAGTGCTGGAGCTCCGGGAGAAGCTTGGGTAAAGGTGGCACCTGATTCGTCTGTTCTTAATGTTCTTATCTTGCTTTACTGACAAAAATAACAGGTAGAGCGGGTAAATACGAGAATTTTCAGACTAAAATGACGATGCTCACAGCTGCAGTTACAGAGAAAGGGGCAACAGTTTTTCCAATGAACTGGAGTCAAAGTCGATGGAGCCGGATGTGCGTCCATGCTCACTTCCTGTTTAAATGTTTGGACTGCGTCACAGGTGTTGATTACTTCCGGACTATGCCTCCTGTCGCCTGGTGCTCTCTGGAGGAGGGGGTTCCAGGTGTGTGGAAGCAGGAACGCTCCATCGCCCAGGTTGATGGTGTCCGTGCTCGTTTCCTGATGTCAATGGTTCTTCTGATCCAAAGCCCATGGTGGTTGTTTCGTTTACAGTGAACTGATATGGCTTTAGTTCTGGTGAGTCCCGCTGATGTTTCCTTCTGACATACTTTTGGTGTTTGTTTTTGTGAAAATAAAAAAAGGCTTTCCACTTTCCCTGTGTCTGTGTATGATTTATTGTATGATTTGCTCTAAATCTCGTATATTGTGCTGTAGTTTTGGTTCTTGCTGTACAAACGGTTGAAGTTTTGTCTATGGCTTAACTACAGTGCTTATGTTTGTATTTTTTCATGATCCTCTGGAATTGCAGGAGCAGCTGGTCGCTTCTACTTTCGGTTTGAAACCAGAAGAGGAACTGGACCGTAGAGCGAGAAAAACCTCTGTCCAAACTTCAGACGATCACGAAATACAATCAAAACTCTCCAAAACTCTTGTATCATTCAGAACAAAATTGTAACAGTTTGGTGCTTCGATTGTTAATTACTGAATTCCAAGTGTTTCAAGCCAGTGCCATCAAAGTGGAAATGGATTTTGGATGAAGCCGAAACAAGTAAAGCGAGTCAGCCTCAGGACCTGCTTACACAGACATGAACCAAAAACCAAAGCAAAACCTTGAACAAAATACAATCTTTATTCTTTATGTACATTAGATACAACGGTTCATTCACTGTCTCTACAGCAGAGCTCAGACTCGGAGGGACAGAATCTCTCATCATTTCATTTAACTTCAAATTTTACATCAGGAATTAAACCGAAGGAAAAAGGACACTAAACTAAAGTGGGATTTGGCATTCGACAAAAGCGCGATCTGGCTAAAAACGTAAACTTCAATGACATTTAGTTTTGCAAAAAATTATATAAAGCAGGATTTAAATTAAGAAAAAGTTTGAAAACACATTTAAAGAGCGGGTATTTGACTTCTACGGGGTATTAAAGAGGGGGTATTTGACTTCTATGGGGTATTAAAGAGGGGGTATTTGGCTTCTACGGGGTATTAAAGAGGGGGGTATTTGGCTTCTACGGGGTATTAAAGAGGGGTTATTTGACTTCTACGGGGTATTAAAGAGGGGGTATTTGGCTTCTACGGGGTATTAAAGAGGGGGTATTTGACTTCTATGGGGTATTAACTGTTAACTCATACCATATTTAGATCACCATGTTACCTTTTACGTTGAAAATGTTTTATTCGCCAAAAACGTGTTAAGGTTTCAGGTTAAATTTCAGTTTAGTTTTTTGCTCTCCGTGCTGAGTCACTCCCCCTTCTGAGCACCATCGTCTGCTATGACCTACTGCACATCGCGTCATGTTTGTGAAGTTGTAGTGTACAGTTTTGTATCACATATTTGTATATTATAGTGCTGTCAATCGATCAAAATATTTAATTGTGATTAATCACATAGTTTACTCACGATTAATCACAAATTAATTGCATCCGTTCTTTAGTCTCGTGTTCTTTAGTCTTGTGTTCTTTAGTCTCGTGTTCTTTAGTCTTTAGTCTCGTGTTTTTAGTCTTTAGTCTTGCGTTCTTTAGTCTTGTGTTCCTTATTCTCGTGTTCTTTAGTCTTTAGTCTCGTGTTCTTTATTCTTGCGTTCTTTAGTCTCGTGTTCTTTAGTCTCGTGTTCTTTAGTCTTTAGTCTCGTGTTCATTAGTCTCATGTTCTTTAGTCTCGTGTTCTATTAGTTTAATCCATAAACTCGTATTTTTTCGGTAAAGTGTGTTTTGCTTTAGTTCCAGCTGCTGCCGAGCGCTTTGTTCAAGTCCAGCTCGGACTTCGTCCCCCTGGGTAAGAACTGTCAGTTTTGCAAGAGGCATTAAAAAACCGGGCTTAGGCTGAAGTTGAGGTTAAAGGCATTTTAATCGAGACTTAAGCAAAATAAAGGACACGATGGTACAGAAGGAGACCTCTCTCATCACACATCTTGCTTGTCCCACGTCCCAGCTGTCACACAGAACTAAAGAGAAGAGCTCCTTAAATACTGAACAAAGAACATCTCAAACAGAATGCCATCAGGTCACATGGTGTCAGAAACCCCTCTAGGCATAGATGGAAATAACACCCCAACTTAGTTTACAGCCTTTTAACAACCTATAGCCACAAGTGATGTATACAACATATGTTGAAAACAAATGGTGACGTGACACGGTTCCCACAGTAAGAACACAGAAATAGTCTGGGATACAATGAATGCTTGAATTGATAAAAAAAATAAATCTCACAATTCCTCCCTTTGAGCACATAACGCATGTGCTTACAACAAAACAAAAAACAAAACATTTTCTTCACATATATGAATTCATTCTACTTAAGACACCTGTATATGGGTAAATATCAATTTAGGCTTAGCTTTATAAAGTGTAACAATCAATACACATAACTCAACACATGACACATAACACTTGCATAGCCCATAATTTTAATTCTGAAATGTCCATTGGTTTTATCGATTTCCAGATTCTGACCGCTTTCTTCACCCTGGATGGTAGATGTAGCTGCATCGTCAGCTCAAATTTTAATTGAATTTCATTCACTTAGACAGCATGATAAGTGATACCACACTTTAGATGTTCCTCTTAAAACTCGCACTGATCTTTCAGTAGATTGTAGAACTTGCATGACCCAGTTTCACTGAAAAGTTGGTTCTTTGTGCAGCCGTCTTGTAGATTACACATCTACAAACACTGCATCAATGAGGCCAAATAAATAGTGACCACCTCTGAAGGTGAATACAAAGTCCTTACAACACTCCACCACTATAGGGAGACAAAAAAATACATTAGCCAAATCCATAATTGTATACCATTAATATTATGGACTCAGTATAGCTAAAATATGATGAGGGTCAAACATAGGCAAGTAAAGTGTTAATGCCAAATCATTTATTGCACTAACAATGTGCATCATATGATAAATGTCAGTGTTATGTTTTCGTATAGGTAAAATTAAAGTATTCCTGTTAGATTCAGAAGTGGGTGTTTCAAGTGTGTTGTGTACATGTTGTTCATGCAATATGTGTACCATCAGTATAAGATAAGATAAGATAAGATAAGATAAGATAAGATAAGACTTTATTGATCTGGAGTGGGTTCTTCATGATCTCAACTAGCACATTCTGCAAAAAAAAGAAAATCACAAATTTTGAAAAAAATTCAGTAAAAACGCGTGTATCCAAGATTGCCTAATGCCGAGTTGTAACCTCAAAGTCCGTGGTGCGTAACATATAGCCAAGCCGGCTAATGACAAAGTAACAGTCTTGTAGGCATAGACTGAAATCCATGTAGATATTTACTGCTCTGCCATCTCAGCTGTAGTGCTCAGAACCTCTACTGATTTATTGAGCTTCCATTAACTGTTTTAACTTGATATTGGTTTGAGGGCAGTTGTTCCCCACAAAACAATCACCTCTGAGTCCAAAAATGCTGTACTTTCTTCTGGATCTGTGAGTATTTGTCCAATAGTCCATAACTTGCAACTTTAAGTCTTAGGCAGTATCTTCAGTTGGTTCAACTTCTAATAGCAACATCTCCTTTGTCTTCTAGTAATTTTAATATTCTCCGTTGCTCTTCTCTGGGTGCCATTACATCTTCTCCCATGTATCATCTCCTCGTTGACACAATTCCTTAATTACGTCTTAGATGAAGGACTGATTTACCTCGACTTCTCAGAATTTAAATCAATTGATTAAATGTGAAGACAAACTGGGACACCATGATAGAAATTACCCCTCAACTAATCATTTATTACAAATTGAATTAAATTTTAATTTTATTTAAGACACCTAACCCATTATATTAGAAGAATGGAACACTCTTTAATGAACTATTTATCTTCTACAACTTTAATTTCTAAAAAGGAAACTAAACTTAGCTTAACTAAGCTTATTGAATAAAACAAAGTTTCAAACTGCGCACATTTTCACATCATTTTCTTCAATATGAACTCAAATTACTAAATTTTAAAAACACTGAGTTATCATCTCATTTAATCTCATGATCACAAAAGCCACATGTTTTATATTATTTAAACTTTGAATTGTATAACTGTAATTGTATAACTGTTTAAAATACACTATATGATTGCTTCAAATACTCTAAGAAAAAATAGAAAGTGGAAATATTTTAGAAAATAAATTTACATAATTTAAACCTAGAATCATGAACAGAAACATGTACATTGCATCACCATTCAACATCTAAATTTAACCTACTCAAATTTCAAATACACATTATTTAAATTTCTAGGCAACCTGTTTCCCTAAAATGATTAAAATAAATTCAGCTTATCCAGGCTTACAATATGATTGAAACTATTTATTTCAAATTTGCTTAACAATTTAATATAACATCTGCTCTTTTCCAACTTCCATTTCTTAGTAAATTGATACTTCAGTCGTGAATGGCACCTTTATAACTACAGTTCCCATACTACTCCTTTAAAACACAAAGTAGACTCACACACACCAGATGTCAACAGGTCAAGAATTAATTTTTACACCCACATTCACACAGCTGTGCCCCCTCACACACACACAAAAGAAAACAGGATCTTCACTCATACAAGATAACTTAAACAGGCAGATGATTTGAAAGCAAAAATGTAAAGTAAGAATATTTATTTTTTATTTTTCGAGGTCTTACTTTTAGGAGACGATTAACCATTAGAGAACTTTTAATCAATAGAGAATCTGCAGCTTCTTAGTAGACTAAAAAAACTCAACTACATTAAAGGTGATCTGAACAAAGATAACTTCAGTTAATTTAATTAATAGCTGTAAATGCAACAATTTAGACACTAATTCAAAAAAACTACTGAGGACATACTATTTCAAAATACCATATTCTTAAATGTTTTAAAACTATACCATAAACACAGAACTGTTAAAATTATTTCTAGAAATTTAACTTGATCTTGTAAGAAATATTGAATAATATTGTACTGAATAGCCACATAGCACTCTATTAGGTAAATATGAATAAATTACTCTATTGAAGTAGTTTGTATCTAATAGCATTTAATACAAGCTACTTAAGGAATTTGAATTGGAGTTCTAAAAGGCAAATTCTAACAATTTATCCTAATATATCCAATACTATTAGGTGTTTTGTATTCCATGCAGTTAACTATTAGCTAACTTAACTATAACTAAATTAAAAAATTGCTTGCACATTTTTAAATTCAACTACATAAATCCTATTGATGTATATAAGTCCCTATTATATAATTTTTATATGCTACCACTTGACTCAAATTTAAGTATATCTAAGGAGTTATTTTGTCTGAATGAAGCCTGTCACAAATCTCACAATCATTCCACTCACAAACACAAATGTCATCCCCCACTCAATTAGCACACTCACACAAAAAAGCAGATCCACACACACATCTGGGATTACAAAGAACACTTGAATTGATTTAAAAAAAAAAAAAATCTCACACAGACCTCAGGACTGTCATTCCACAAATGCATCAGCAGATTGATTTTCCAACCAGAGGAAACAACATTTTGGACATGGTTTATACACCACACAAAGGAGCATACAAGGCCTCCCCCCTCCCCCACATAGGCCTCTCTGACCACATCTCTGTCCTGCTCAGACCGACATACAGACCCCGGGTGAGAGTCTCCAAACCAACCGGTAGATCCAGGTGTGGCCAGAGGGGGCCACGTCTGCACTACAGCACTGCCTCGGCACAACAGACTGGGCAGTGTTCAAACAGGCCGCCACACACAACAGCCACACGGACATGGAGGAGTACGCAGACACTGACCTCCTACATCACCAAATGCATTGATGACGTCACACACACCAGGACCATCATCACCAGGGCTAACCAGAAGCCATGGCTGACAGGGGAGGTTCACAGACTGTTGAGAGCCAGGAACGCTGCCTTCAGAGCCGGGGATGTCACACATCTGAAGGCAGCAAGAACCAACCTGTCCCGTGGCATCAGGAAAGCAAAACACAATTACACACAGAAAATAACCGGACATTTTAAAGACAGCAGGGACACACGGAGTCTGTGGCAGGGCATCCAGAACATCACGGACTACAAACCCTTGCCACAGACCTGTGACAGCAACATCACCCTGCTCAACGACCTCAACAGCTTCTTTGCACGGTTTGAGGCACAAAACGACATCCGGCCACAGAAAACTCCACCACCTCCCCAGGACTAGCCCCTGTGTGTGTCTGCAGCCAGCGTGAAGAGGACACTCTCCAGGATCAACACCCGCAAGGCTGCAGGCCTGGACAACATCCCTGGTCGTGTGTTGAAGGACTGTGCAGAGGAGCTCAAGGATGTTTTCACCGACATCTTTAATGTTTCTCTGAGCCAGGCTGTCCCCCCCATACTGGCATAACCTGTATTCCATAAAAAGATGTATCATTCTCTAGAATGCTGCTTTAAAAACTGCTGCTAAGGACGACTATTGCACTGTTGCAAATTCACTACTGAAATTACCACTGTTGTACTGTTGTTTACTCCTGTTATTGCATTGGAATTTCTACTGTTGCACATTTATTTTTATCTTTACTTTCAATGCACATTCTATTGCACATTACCATTTCACTGATGCATCTTCCATTGCACATTTGTGACGCACACTGCACATTTTTGGGACATCAGTAAATAAGTATTTATTTATTCTTTTGCACTGCTTTCAGATTTTAGATCTTAGATTTTTGTTTTTAGAGTTAAGAGTATTGCCTTAGATAGTTTTTGTTTCATCTTTATATTGTATTTTGTACACTGTCTTTTTTGCACTACCTGGCCAGAGAGAAACGAAATTTCCGATTCACTGTTGAACACGGCAGAATTGACAATAAAGCTGACTTTGATCTTTGATCTTTGATCTTTGATCTTTGTTACCAACACAGACGGGAGAGCCAGAGTGGACCTCAGTCTGCCGTACATCTCCACCTAAAAGGACCTCAGTCCGCCGTACATCTCCACCTAAAAGGACCTCAGTCCGCCGTACATCTCCACCTAAAAGGACCTCAGTCTGCCGTACATCTCCACCTAAAAGGACCTCAGTCTGCCGTACATCTCCACCTAAAAGGACCTCAGTCTGCCGTACATCTCCACCTAAAAGGACCTCAGTCCGCCGTACATCTCCACCTAAAAGGACCTCAGTCTGCCGTACATCTGCACCTAAAAAAGGAGAGATGGCGCAGAAAGAACTCGACCAAGAACACCAAGAACACCAGCTGGTGGCGCCCTCCCACAGGCTCCAGGAAAACATCTGCTCTCAACACAACAAAGTGATGGATCTATTCTGCCGCAGTGACCAGCGGCTGCTCTGCTCCCTCTGTGTGGACCAGCACAAGGGCCATGACCTCGTGTCCTCTGCCTCAGAGAGGTCTCAGAGGCAGGCTGAGCTGCTGGCCAGGAAGGCCCAGAGACCAGGCCAGAGTCCAGACCAGGTTTTACTGCCACCAGCTGAACCCAGCTCCAGAGAGGACTTCTTACAATATTCTACAGAAATCACTCTGGACCCAAAGACAGCTTACAGCCTACTGGTTCTGTCTGATGGAAACAGAAGAGTCACAGTTATGGAGTATGAGAGGTATCCAGGTCATCCAGACAGATTCAGTAACTGGTGGCAGGTCCTGAGCAGAGAGAGTCTGAGGGGCCGCTGTTACTGGGAGGTGGAGTGGAGAGGGAGGAATGTTTCTGTAGCAGTTTCATACAGAGAGATTCAGAGGAAAGGATTCTCTGGTGAATGTGATTTTGGATTAAACGATAAATCCTGGGCCTTATACTGTTATGAAACTGGTTATTCATTTTGGTTTAACAAAGTCAAGTCCAAGGTCTCAGGTCCGGTCGGGTCCAGAATCGGGGTTTACCTGGACCACAGTGCAGGGGTTTTGGCGTTTTACAGTGTCTCTGGTGGAACCATGAGTCTCCTCCACAGAGTCCAGACCAGGTTCACTCAGCCTCTCTACGCTGGGGTCAGGTTAAACTGGTTCTTTCCTGGAACCTCTGCACATTTCCCTAAACTGAAATAATAACTTTGTTCTCCTGAGTTTGGATCAAATTTGTGACTTTTATTTCTAAAAGCTGTACCTGATTTTTCCTTTGAAATGTTTGTAGGTGTTTTTCACATCTTAAAGGGATAGTGCGTTTTTTTAAAAATGTTAATCTGTATGGGTTTCCTTCTAAAAGTTACGTGTGGTGACACCGGCTTACCTCTGACAGTCTCAGCTGATCCCGGTTCGGCTCGCTTTCTCAAGTCCACGTAGGGAGGTCCGGTAGCTTCTCTGGAACATTAAATAAAGCTTGTTTTTCTTCTCAAAACAAAACGTTTGTCCGAAAGGTGATATATTTGCGTCCCAAACAGTTGTCAACGAAACATCCAGCAGCGAACTTAGCGATCGCGTATTAATATACACCAAATATACGCAAATATATCACCTTTCGGACAAATGTTTTGTTTTGAGAAGAAAAACAAGCTTTATTTAATGTTCCAGAGAAGCTACCGGACCTACTTACGTGGGCTCCAGAAAGCGAGCCGAACCGGGATCAGCTGAGACTGTCAGAGGTAAGCCGGTGTCAACACACGTAACTTTTAGAAGGAAACCCATACAGATTAACATTAAAAAAAAAACAACGCACTATCCCTTTAAAAACGTGACAAACAGAACTAGTTCATTGTAAACAGTTTGCAGTGGTCCAAAGTTCTTCCTCACTTACCTTCTGCATTCAGAGCGTCCTAATTCTTCACTGTGATGAGTTTATGCGATAAGGAGTGTTTGCTCTGTTCTAGTGTAAAAGTGATCTAAAAGTGTGTGTAGATGTTCAGTGTGTGTTTGTGGACTTTGAATCATGATTGTAAAAGGTGCAGAGTCACAGAATGAGTAACACTGGTGATGCTGTTGAAATGCTGAAGGCAAACCTGTGATCATATTTACACTGTCATGTTCAAAACACAAATAAATTCACAAATCTGTGCGAACCTGCTCTGTTATTTTCTTGCAAAATCCTGTTGCAAATTGCATTTTTAGTACAAGTGTGTGTGGATATATAAAGAGAATGCCAACTAACTCTAAGATTGCCAAAGAAAAAGGAAAAACTGTAACACAGTCGAAGGTGTCTGATTTTGGCAAATCAGTGGAGCCAAATCAGTGGAGCCAAAAACTAGCAAAGAAGTAGCTAGCCCGATGGACGTGGAGGCTAACGTTAGCAAAGAGGCTAGCGCTGCACCCGAAACCCACACCGACGGCCCAGCAGCAGCTGACAGTGAACTCAAACTCATTAAGGAAGAAATCCTGAAGGCGGTGGGGGACTTAAGGGAAGAGTTTAACACCAAACTGAATGGCATTCTAAAGGCAACAGAGGAAACGACAAAACAAGTAGGTGACTGCACTAATAGGACCGTACAAGCAGAGAAGCGTGTCTCCACTTTGGAGGATGAATGTGTAACACTCAAAGACAAGGTTGAAAAGTTGGGAAAGAGGAACCGGGAGTTGGAGGATAAGCTGATTGACATGGAAACCAGATCGCGTCTGAATAACGTACGACTGGTGGGACTGCCAGAGGGAGCGGAGAGTCCGGACGCATATTCGTTTCTTGAGAGCTGGCTCCCAGACATTGGACATGACACCGCTGCGGTCGCCCTTAATGCTGGAGAGAGCGCACTGCATTGGGCCAAAGAGAGGTACAGGAGATCCACCAAGACCTCTGATAATGAGGTTTCTGAATTATAAACAGAAAGTCGTGATGAATGCTGCAAGAACGAAGGGGAACATCCTATACAAAAATATCAACGTGCGGCTCTACAACGATTTGGCAACGGAGGTGCACAAGCAGAGGAGGCAATACGATTCAGTGCGTCAACAACTGCGACGGCTGGGACTGAGACATGGACTGAGACCGCCTGCTAAACTGCTGGTAACATACAGAGAAAAAAAGTTCACATTTGATAATACGTCACAAGTGCAGGAGTTCATTCGTAGCATTGAAGGGGAGAATTCTGACCAGCTAGATTAGGATGTATCACAGTGTGCAATATCTGGTCTTTCAGTAACATCTTATTTTATTGTCTTTGAGGTTAAAGCTGTACATGTCACGTTTATTGTCACTGCTGGAATTTTTTTGGTATCTTTATATCGGTGCACAATAATTTATAAAAGCACTATCTAAAAGATAAAATGAGCAGGGGAGCTTGCTAATTTAGTAGTTTTTTTATTATTATTTTTATTCTCACCAATGGTGACATAACATTTAAGGGGATTGATCTAGAGTTAGGATCTATCCCAAAGATTAGCGGAAGATACATAAATTAGGGGAATAACCACTTAATGTGGGGATGGGGGTGGTTTTCAGTTTATAACGTTCAGAGGGTTCATTGCGTGTTCGTTAGTTCCAGGGTCAACCTTTTCAGACATCCAGCTATCAGAATTTTGTTTTTTGTTTTTGTATGTCCCAAAAAATGAAACTTAAAGGGACAGTGTGTAAGATTTTTACCTGTTAATTACTGAAATTGAAGATACCCATTCAAAAATACATTGTTTTCCAAGCCTTTTCACTTCCATCATGAAATCAAAATATTCTTTTGGACTTAGATATAGTCACATAAAAGGGGGATCTTCCCCATGCAGAGGCAGCCATTTTGAATACGAGAGCCGCAGAAGGACATTTGGGCTCCGCCTTTGCCTTCGGCAAGGCTCGTGGTTTTGGGTAAACAACACAAGCATGCTGCCGGATCAGACGTCGTAATGGATCTAACACGTGTTTTGGACTAAATTGTTTTACTGGATTTTATTCGCTGGATCCTTACGGACAAATTGAGAGCAAGTTTATGGTGAAATACAGAGTTTGACCTGTGCAAAGCATTCTAAGGTAAGCTAACCTCGTTTTGTGCTTTTCCGGATAAAAGCCCCATGTGCTCGGGGAGTGATTGTTTTGCAGGGAAATGAATTGCATAGTCAAAAAGAGGAGACTGTAAGGTTTCATTTGATGTGTAGAGTGTCATGGTACATGATCGGGAATGTGTGTTTTCATGAGAAAAATAAAATAAAAAAAAATAACCGGGACTGCGTTTTATTTATACAGTAGTAGCGCACGGCTCATGCGCGCGCCCGGGTGACCCTCGAGGTCTGCCGTAGCTAAAACAGAAAGTGCAATAGCACCATCCACCTATGCGCCACGGATCCTACACACTGGGGCTTTAAGTTCATATCCTGGAACTGCCAAGGTTTACAGAAAAAATAAATAAATTAAGCATGTGATGAATAAGCTAAAAGACTCCGGTGCAAAAATTATATTCCTACAAGAGACTCATAGTACTAAAGAAGACCATGTTAAAATTAGTAGGAGATGGCAGGGCACTGTCTATGCAGCATCTTTTAACTCACAGGCAAGGGGAGTTATGACCCTTGTTCATAACTCGGTTCCTTTTCAGGTGTCCAATATAATTGAAGACAAATTAGGAAGATATTTAATTGTCCAAGGCTCATTACTTAAAACCATTTTAAATTTGGTAAATATATATGGTCCAAATGTGGACGATCAACAATTCTATACGGATCTCTTTCTCACTCTTTCTATCCTCCCAGGTCAATATATAATTGCAGGGGACTGGAACTGTACATTGGATCCAACTAAGGACCGATCTACTGGCATTGACAATACCCACAATAAAAGCAGGGCAATTATTAAACATTTTATAAGCGAGCTAAATTTAATTGATATTTGGAGGCATTTAAAACCTAATGACATCGCCTATTCATGCTATTCTGGTACATACCAAACTTTTTCTCGCATCGATTATTTTTTAGTTTCAGCCTTGCTGATATCAAAAATTGAGGATTGCTTCTATGATAGTATACTGTTGTCAGATCATGGACCCTGTGGCATTACTTATATAGAGGACGCCCTAGTCAAAGATCCACCCAGATGGAGCTTAAATCAAAAATGGCAGTTGGATAATAATTTTCTTAAATATATTGGATGGGTAATAGATTACTATTTCAAAGATAACACAACTGAAACAACTGCAGCAATAAAATCGGAGGCATTTAAGGCTGTATTGAGAGGACATATAATTAGCTACACCTCATCTAAATCTAGAGACATTCATAAAAAGAGATTGTCTCTTGAGGCTAAAATAAAAACTCTCCAGAACCAGGTAATCAATAAGAATACTGCTAATGCTGAAAAAGAATTGCTGACACTAAAAGCAGAATATAATAAACTGTCATCTGATAGAGCAACTTCAGATATCATGAGGCTTAATCAGACCTTTTATGAACAGGGGGAGAAAACTGGGCAATTGTTGGCATGGCAAATCAAACAGCTAGAAACAAGAAAAGCAATAACCTCTATTATAAAAAGTAATGGTTCTACAATAACTGACCCTATAGAAATAAACAAAGACTTCAGAGAGTATTATGAAAAACTATATGACTGTGGAAAAAACTGTGATAATCAAAATGCTTTTCTGGATACTTTGGAAATCCCTCAAATTCCAAATGACCTCACAGAAAGGCTTGAAACTGTTTTAGAGGAGAAGGAAATAAATAAGGCTATTGATGATATGAAGGCAGGTAAAACACCAGGCCCCGATGGATTCCCAATAGACTTCTATAAAAAATGCAAAACTAAATTACTTAAACCTCTTTCAGATATGTTTCTAGAAGCATTTCAGAATGGGTGTCTACAAAAATCACTGACAGCAGCCATAATAACATTATTACCCAAACCTGGTAGACCAAGTAACTGCTGCGAACATATGAGACCAATAAGCCTCTTGAATGCTGACTTAAAAATTTTATGTAAAGTTTTAGCAAAACAAATCCAAGAAACATTACCTTTTATAATACACAGGGATCAAAATGTGTTTATTCTAGGGCGACAGGGGTTCCATAATGTTAGGAGGGTTCTCAATATCATTCATGGTTTAGATAATACTACAGATAAGGCCGAAAAGGCTTTTGATAAGGTTGAGTGGCCTTATCTTTTCAATGTTTTGCAACGATTTGAATATGGGAATAATTTTCTAAAATGGGTGCGATTGTTATACTTAAATTCTACTGCAGAAGTGGTGACAAATAAAAACATCTCACAGCCAATTGAGATAAAAAGAGGATGTAGACAGGGTTGTCCTTTGTCTCCCCTCCTGTTTACTTTGGCAATAGAACCTTTAGCAATTGCCATAAGAAAACACGCGGATATAACTGGAATAAAGATTTGCCATGTCGAACACAAAATTGCACTGTATGCAGATGGTGTTATCTTTTTCGTTTCAAACATTAGTAGAACAATTCCAGTTATCTTAAATTTGATAGGAGACTTTGGTAGGATTTCTGGATACACAATTAATAATACTAAGTCCTTCATTCTATTACTTGATGGAAATGAAGCCAATAATCCTGGCTCTATCTTTTAAAGTGGTGGATCACTTTATATATTTGGGTATAGAAATAAGGTGCAATCTGAATTCTATTGTCAGGGCTAACTATGAATCTTTGATGCGTGACATAACGGGATCTGTTGATAGGTGGATGTCATTACCTTTGTCCTTAATTGGAAGAATTAATGTTATAAAAATGAATATGCTCCCAAAAAGTTATATTTGTTTCAGAATTTGTCATTGCCCCCTCCCAACGCGTCGTTTGGAGTGAGAGGGCCACTCCTGAGGACCTTCTATGACTCTGTGGTGGCATCAGCCATCCTGTACGGTGTGGTCTGCTGGAGCAGCAGCGTCACAGAGAGGGAGAAGAAGAAACTGGACAAGGTCATCAGGAAGTCCAGCTCAGTCCTGGGCTGTCCTCTGGACTCGGTGCAGCAGGTGGGGGACAAGAGGGCCCTGGCTAAACTCATGTCTATGCTGGACCATGAGTGTCGCCCCCTGCAGGACGCTCTGTCGGCTCTGGAGAGCAGCATCAGTGACAGACTGATTCACCCTCGCTGTGTTAAAGAGAGATTTCGCAGATCTTTCCTTCCTGCTACTGTCAGACTGTACAATGATCAATGCTAGTCATGTTCATCTCCATAGGAACCATGTGTCATCTCCATAGTAAAAATTACATGTGCAATATTATTTAAAGTCACTTTACCTGCTACTTATTTATGTAACAACCACTGTCCATCACTGCACTGTACACAATCATCTGAGTCACTTTATTGTAGTGATATTATATATTACTGAACTGGAGTCACTTTAACTGCTGTTTGTTCACTGCTCACAATCAAAGACATTTATTGTGCAGCGTTCCTGTGCCTTTTAACCTTACAGTGTTGTGTTTTTTAGTTGATTGTACATACTTATTATTTATCTTAATTTTATTTATCTTAATTTTTGATGCATGCTCTTTTTTCCAACTGTTTCTGTAAATTGCGTTGTGACACTGCAATTTCCCCATTGTGGGACAAATAAAGGATTATCTTATCTTATCTTATCTTATCTTATCTTAATATACCGGATACTTGTAGTAAGTGTGCTAATGCTAAAGGAACTGTTTTTCACTGCATGTGGCAGTGCCCTGAGATAGGACTCTTTTGGGAGGAGGTTAGAGGAGCAGTGGAGATGATTGTTTCAAAGAATGTTCCAACAAATTCTGCTATGTTTATTTTAGGTATATATATCCCCAAAATCCCAAGTTTACTAAAAATGAACAAATTATGATTAATATGTGCTTTTTACAAGCTAAAAGAACAATTGCAATGTTTTGGAAAAAACCTCATACGCCCAAGTTGTTACACTGGGTAAAGCAGATGCTCATAGTTTTTCCCTTGGAAAAGATGACATGTATTAGAAAAGGAACGCTGAAACTGTTTGATGATATATGGGGGCCATTTAAAACTTTTGTAGGGAATCTTAATTTGGCGGATGGTATGTGTATATGGATGACTATATTTTAATTTACTAAATCTGAGGTTGATCTGTTGTTGTTTTTGTTTATGTACACAACTGACATAATGTTTGTGAATATGCTTTTAATAATGTACAAAAAACGAAATAAAAATATTGTTCAAAAAAAAAAATAAAAAATTCACAAATCTGTTTTTATGTGACTTTCAATGTCCCAAATTCTCAAATATAGAAGGACGGGAGGGCATCTGACACACAGACAAAGACATCACAACGTGGAATTTTAGCTGCATAAAACTGAAACACTGATTCCCCTTGTTTAGTCCTGATTTAGTCCTGGTTTAGTCCAAGTTTAGTCCTGGTTTATCCAGCAGCAGATGGACGTCCCCAGGCCCAGGGCAGTGAGCTTAGAGACCAGTTTGGAGGGGATTATGGTGTTGAATGCCGAGCTGTCGTCAGTGAAGAGCATTCTCACATATGTGTTTCCTCTCTCCAGATGACTGAGAGAGGTGTGGGCTGCTAGAGCAATAGCGTCGTCTGTAGACCTCTTTGCTCTATATGCAAACTGCAGGGGGTCCAGGGTGTCGGGGAGGGAGTCACAGATGTGTCTCTTAATGATTCGTTCAAAGCACTTCATGATGACAGATGTGAGTGCTATGGGCCGATAGTCATTAGGACAGGATGCTGTGGGGGTCTTTGGGATGGGGACTACAGTGGAGGTCTTGAAGACGGTGGGCACGATAGACTGGCTCAGAGACAGGTTAAAGATGTTGGTGAACACCCCGGCGAGTTGGTCAGCACAAGCTCTCAGCACCAGTCCGGGGATGCCGTCGGGTCCCTGGTGCTTTGCGGGGGTTCACTTTCTTGAATGCCCGTCTCACTTGTATTTTATGATGTGAGGACTGCAGATGGAAATTAGCTTTGTGCTAAATCTGGTGCAGACATCTTTTTAATGAAACTGCACACTGTCCTTAATAAACTAAACTAAACTAAAAAAAAAAAAAAAAAAAAACTGTAGCAGTGTCTATACAGAGTACAGCATCTTCACTGTCCACATGGGGTCTGGTGACAGGTGTGGTGTTATCTGCATCATACCGGGCGTAGAAGGTGCTGAGTTCATCAGGAAATGATGCGCTGGACAGTTCCACTGACCCGCTCCTCCCCTTGTAGTCAGTGATGCAGCGTAGCCCATGCCCCATGCGTCTCGGGTCGTGGCTCTGCTGGGCAGACTCCACTCTCTCCCTGTAGTCCCTCTGGGCAGTCCTGATGGTCTTTCTGAGGTCGTACTTGGCTGCTTTGTAGGCTTCGGGGTCTCCTGAGTTGAAGGCGGCGGTGTGAGCTTTCAGTTTAGCACGCACCTCCGGTCCCGCCCAGGGTTTCTGATTAGGGTAAGTGCAGATGGAGATTTTGGGCACCGTGTCCTCAATGGACTTCCCTATGTAGCCTACGACAGAGTCTGTGTACGCATTAATGTCGCCATCTGCTGCGTCTGCAAACGTCTGTTGTTTCAAAGCAGTCCTGTAGCACCTCATCAGACATACTGCTCCATTTGTGTATTTGTCTGGGAACTGTTTTTTCCAGTTTAAGCCTTTGTTTGTACGCGGGCAACAGCAAAATGGCGCTATGGTCAGATTTATCAAAAGCTGGGCGGAGGAGGAGTTTGTAACCGTTTTAAATGGGGTATAACAATGGTCTAATGTCTGCTCACCCCTGGTGGGGAGGGATATGTGCTGGTAGTATTTTGGTAGAACCGTTTTCATGTTAGCGCTATTGAAATTCCCTAAAACAATGAAAGCTGCATCAGGGTGTGAGTTTTCAAGTCCATTTATAATCCCAAACAGTTGTTCCAGGGCTTCTGTTTTAGCGGTTTCTGGTGGAATGTAGACTACAGTGAGGAATACAGCGCTAAATTCTCTGGGCAGATAGAAGAGTCTGACTTTGATGGTTAGCAGCTCTAAGGTTGGAGTGCAGTGGGTTATTAAAATACGTGCATCTGTTGCTCACATAGAGTTAATGATAAAGCAAGCACCTCCTCCACCAGACTTGTCTGAATCCTTCGTCCTGTCCTGCCTGTAGATGGTAAAATTGTCCGGTGAGACGGCCCTGTCGGGAACAGACGGGTCCAGACCTGTTTCCGTAAAGGAAAAACACAACAGTTTCTCATGTCCCGTTCAAAATAAATCCGTGCGTGCAGTTCATCTAGTTTACTCCTCAGAGACTGGACGTTTGCAAGCAGGATAGGGGGGAGAGTAGGTTTGTTGTGTCTCTGACAGGTTCTCCACAGCACACCGGCTCACTTCCCTCGGCGCGATCTCCTCTTGCGGTGCCACAGTAAACAAAGAGGCAAGATGTCCAACGCAGATGCCTCTAAAACCGGCTTAAAGTCCGCGCTTACTGGCGGACGTAGCTCCAAAAGTGTGCTACTGTCATACACATAGCGTGGAAGTGCAGTGCAAGTGCAAAAAGTGAAAAAATTGATTGAAAATAAAATAAAAATTAGATAAAAGGAGCGAATTGGCACGGAGCGACTGATCAGTGTGGCCATTTTGCAGCGCAGCCTGATGGCGTGCGGCGCAGCCTGATGGCGTGCGGCGCAGCCTGATGGCGTGCGGCGCAGCCTGATGGCGTGTGGCGCAGCCTGATGATGCATTTTCCATTGCACATTTTTGATGCACACTGCACATTTTTGGGACATCTGTAAATAGGTATTTATTTATTCTGTTGCACTGCTTTCAGATTTTAGATCTTAGATTTTAGTTTTTAGATTTAGATTTTTGTCTTAGATAGTTTTTGTTTTGTTTCATCTTTATATTGTATTGTGTACACTGTCTTTTTTGCACTACCTGGCCAGAGAGAAATGAAATTTCGATTCACTGTTGAACACGGCAGAATTGACAATAAAGCTGACTTTGATCTTTGATCTTTGTTACCAACACAGACGGGAGAGCCAGAGTGAACCTCAGTCTGCCGTACGTCTCCACCTAAAAAAGGAGAGATGGCGCAGAAAGAACTCGACCAAGCCTTTTTCTGCTCCGTGTGTTTGGATCTACTGAAGGATCCTGTGACTGTTCCCTGTGGACACAGCTACTGCAGGAACTGTGTCCAACAGCACTGGGACCAAGAGGACGAGAAGAAGCTCTACAGCTGTCCTGAATGTCGCCAGAGCTTCAGCCCCAGGCCTGTCCTGGGTAAAGCCATCATGTTAGCAGGTTTGGTAGAGCAGATGAACAAGACAGCGCCCCCTGTTGCCCGCTGTTATGCCGGACCTCAGGATGTGTCCTGTGATGTGTGCACTGGGAGGAAGCTGAGAGCTGTCCAGTCCTGTCTGCAGTGTGTGGCCTCTTACTGTGAGCGCCACCTACAGCCTCATCATGAAGCTGCAGTGCTACAGAAACACCAGCTGGTGGCGCCCTCCCACAGGCTCCAGGAAAACATCTGCTCTCAACACGACAAAGTGATGGATCTATTCTGCCGCAGTGACCAGCGGCTGCTCTGCTCCCTCTGTGTGGACCAGCACAAGGGCCATGACCTCGTGTCCTCTGCCTCAGAGAGGGCTCAGAGGCAGGCTGAGCTGCCGGCCAGGAGGGCCCTGCTGCTCCAGAGCCTCCAGCACAAAGAGACAGACCTCCAGAAGCTCCAACAGGAGGCCCAGGACATCAGAGACATGGCCCTTCTCCTGGAGAAAAGACGAGCTGAAGTGGAGCAGCAGATCCGCTCCCAGGAGCAGACCCAACTGAGACAAGTCCAAGAGCTCCAGGACCATCTGCAGCAGGACGTGAGGGGACTGAAGAGGAGCCTCTCTGAGCTGGACACACTGGCCCTCACCCAGGATCATAACCAGTTTCTAAAGGTCTACGCCTCACTGTCCCCAAAAGCTGTGTCCAAACTCAGGGACACACTCCAGCTCTCTCAGAGTCCAGACCAGGTTTTACTGCCACCAGCTGAACCCAGCTCCAGAGAGGACTTCTTACAATATTCTACAGAAATCACTCTGGACCCAAACACAGCTCACAGCCGACTGGTTCTGTCTGATGGAAACAGAAGAGTCACACTTACGGAAGAACACCAGAGGTATCCAGATCATCCAGACAGATTCAGTGTCTGGGAGCAGGTCCTGAGCAGAGAGAGTCTGAGGGGCCGCTGTTACTGGGAGGTGGAGTGGAGCGGGAGGTTTGTTTTTGTAGCAGTTTCATACAGAGAGATTGAGAGGAATGGATTCTGTGAATGTGAATTTGGAAACAACGATAAATCCTGGGCCTTATACTGTAATAGAACCAGTTATTCATTTTGGTTTAACAAAGTCATGTCCGAGGTTTCAGGTCCGGTCGGGTCCAGAATCGGGGTTTACCTGGACCACAGTGCAGGGGTTTTGGCGTTTTACAGTGTCTCTGGTGGAACCATGAGTCTCCTCCACAGAGTCCAGACCAGGTTCACTCAGCCTCTCTACGCTGGGCTCGAGTTTAACTGGAGTATTGGAGACTCTGCACATTTCCTTAAAGTGAAATAATAACTTTGTTCCCCACAGTTTGGATTAAAGGAATAGTTTTTTTTTTTTTTTACAATTTGAGCCTTATTGGTGGAGTTTCCATGCATGGTCTGGGTTCGATCCCCGGGTCGCCCGAGCCTTTCTGTGTGGAGTTTGCATGTTCTCCCCGTGTCTGGGTGGGTTTCCTCCGAGCACTCCGGTTTCCCCCACCAACCCAAAAACATGCACCATAGGTACTCCAGCTTAGGTCCTGACCAAGCCGAAGCAAGAAGATCATGGAGATGGTCCCCGGGCGCCCTAATGTGTGCTGCCCACTGCTCCTAATATATATAGATATATATATATATATATATATATATATATATATATATATATATATATATATATATATATATATATATATATATATATATAATGGGTTAAAATGCAGAGAGGAATTTCTCCAGTGTGAGATCAATAAAGTTCACTTCTTCTTCTTCTTATTTCGGTAATAAAACAAAGTGAGCAACTCACCCATAGCACTTTGGTGTCATTTGAAGCATGTCTGGAGAATTTGTAGTTTAGCGATATCCATAACATGAGTGCTTGGGGCATATGGTTGTGGTCACCAAATAACACAAACTTTAACACTTTTCAAATCACAGAAGCTCGATGTGTCAGTCTATAGTTTCACTGGCGTCAAAAGCAGCCTGAAACCCGATACCCAGCTATAGTTTCATTAGATGATGTAATGTAGGACAGTGTGCATGCGCGCATTCACAGCTGATTCGCAGATAAACACCGCTCTCAGCTCTCTGTTCCAGTCTGAAAGAAGATGATTACATCTCCACTTGAGAAAATGGTGCGAACAAGAAGAAAAATGTAAAGTTGCATCATTAGAACATTTCTCTCGTTTTTCATCAAAATTAGATGACAAAAAAAAAAACAAAGAAAAGAAGAAGAAACCCACAGATCCAGACGGTTCCTGCAGGCGGGTGTGTGCGCCCTCTGCCGGGGCCTCTGCAGGGCCCTCTGCCGGGGGCCTCTGCTCCTCTGTCCGCGCTGGGACTGGTTCTTTCGCAGCCATTTTCTGTCCAACCACCGAGTCTGAGCGAACTGATCCGGACGCAGCGAGCCAACCAGGATCCCATCATCTGCAGGTTTGTGCGGGGCTGCGGCCAATGATCACTCCCGGTCCGCCCTTCGCTCGAATGGAAATGTCCGAAGTGGCTCCGGGTTTTATTTGTCGTGGAGGCGAATGTGCGTAATTCGTTTGGACGCGCGCATCGAGGCGAACTTTGAAAATAAGCCGATTTTTACACGCACCGCCGTAGCTTCCTTTAGCACAAAAGAACAGGCCTGAGCCTCGCCAAAGTGGATTTAACAAAGGAAATGGGTGCACACTGTGACACGAGCGTGAAAATAATCTTAAGAACAGGTCAAAACGTGTTGGATATTGTTTTGGGAAACATTCTGTTGCGGAAAACGTGAATGTTCCAATGCGGCGTGCACATTTTGGTGAGTAGTGCCGTGTTAGCTTAGCCTCTTAGCTTTGCCATCACGACTGCAGCTCTTTCAATGGACGAGCCAAATGTATGTCCACGTCGCACCTTTTAAACCCAAAACAATGAATCCCGAAAGGTGCAGAGTAGTTTTTAAGTAGTTTTATTCATCGTAAGCTTCAAGGGTCATTCCAGAATTGGAGGACATTTTGGCTTTAAAATTCTTGAAAAATAAACCTTCACTTTTCTGATTTTCTGCTTCATATTCATCAATAATAGGTGATAAACTATCAAATGCTTGATTAGCTCAGCTTACGGATCAATGTTATAATTTTTATTACATGATTTATTTGGTTTATTTATTTATTTCCTCTAATCACAGTAACAGGGTTGCAGGTAACAGGGTTGCAAATCCGCACTAATGTTCACTTTATCTCAGGAGGAGAAGCTGTTTAGCTGTTACTGCTAATCAAGAGTATTATGCAAATAAATAAAGGAACAAATAATAATAATACTTGTCTTATTCTGATCATTTGCATAACAGGGTTGCATGAGGTACAGTGAGACATTCAATCAAGGCTAACTATGTTATAAAAATATGAAAAATAGAAGAGAAGATGAACCTTTGCTCTGCCCATTCTTTTGGAAAACTGTTTGATGATGTCGAGTCCAGGGGATCATGTGTTTCTGCTTTCTTCTTCTTCTACCAGGCTAAAAATGTTCTGGTAACAGTCTGAATGACACAGACCTGATTTTTTTCAAATGCGACCCAGGCCACATGGATATGTGGTCCTAAAACCGATACATATCCGATCTTTTGATATGTGACTTTAGTTCCTTCACGTTCGTTTCTACGGACGTTGCTGCCACTGCCCCACAAAACGCCAAGGCCAAAAACCTTCTCCTTCTCAATCTCCTCCTTTAAAGAAATAAGTTGTACATGTTCTGGCTCTGGTACGACAACAACTTTAAAATCTCCAGACACTCAATGCTAGTGTCCATGTTTAGGCGACTTCCGTAAACACTGAGCACGCTCACTGCACATGATCTAGGAATGCACCGATCCACATTTTTTCACATCCGATCCGATCCCGATACATGAATTTGGATATCGGCCGATACAGATAATATTCTTTTTTTACTTCAAGATATGTTTATTGATTTTCAGCATTATAAAATGCAAGTACATTTGTAAAAGGTGCAAACTCACTTGTTTTTTATCCAAAAAAAACAAACAAAAAAAACACACAAAATAAAATAAATAAATAAATAAATAAATAAATAATCCCAAGCCCTACCACCCATCCTGCCACTGCTAAACAATGTACAGTATATCAATATGTACCATTCAGATAAACAATTGATTATAGAGCTGGAAATGCCCTCAAAAAGGAACCCCACATCTTCTCAAAAGTCTCAGGACTTTGATTCAGTGAACATCTTATCTTTTCCAATTTTAGACAAGACATGACATCCCACAGCCACTGTGTTTGAGACGGGGGGGTGGCATCTTTCCACTTCAATAAGATAGCACGGCGTGCCACGAGTAAGGCAAAGGCCAAAGAATGTTTTTTTGTAGAGCTTATATGTATATGGTTTTCCACCACCCCAAAGAGAGCCAGCAAAGGGTTTGGGTGCAATGTAATGTTCAAGATCTTAGAAAGTGTGGAAAAGATGCCTCCCCTACAGATAATATTCTGATACCAAAACTGTTTGTTTTCAATATTACCATCATTATTGTTTAACTACAAATAAACTCGTCACTACAGGCAAGTAGGCCTATGATATGAACAAATGTATGCATGTGTCCCAAAAGGCAACTTGAGGTAAGTATAGGTCATAAAAGGACGTCAGAAGAACAGGAAATCCTGTGATATTAGCCCCTCGTGCACAACGAGCTGCAGCGTGTGACTAGAAACTGCCATGTCTTCCATCTCACCTTCATGTTACTTGCATTGTCCCGTAGAATTACATGCACTTTTTTCTAACAGTGGTTTAACATCTCTTTAATGTATGCTGCGATTGTAGCTCAGTTGTGTGCACTTTTTTACCTGGAGCACGCCCTGTGAGCCTGTGTGAATCGCTGTCAATCCAGTGAGGCTTATCAGTGACATTGGGCAGACATCCGATGTCCAAATATCTGTCGTAAAGCTCAGATCTGGAACTCTTTTTATTTTTATTTTATTTATTTATTTATTTATTTTTTTTTTTTTTGTTCAAAGTGTTTTTATTGAAAATCAAGTAAAAAAAAATATAAAAAATATACACAGTCATATTTTCACTAGCTAGGACCATGCCATCAACATAATGCAGTGAAGATATTTATTACTATTTATTATTTATTATATTTATTATCACTGGGAGGAAGCTGAGAGCTGTCCGTAGTGATATGTTGACCGTTTCGAGGCTTCGAAGCGTGTGCCGAGTAATCCGGAGCATTTATTGTCGCTAGGCAACGCAGAGCAAACACTATAGGGTGCCTAGCACCTACGGTGCTTGTATTGCTTGGCTGCAATACAAGCGCCACTGCAAGACCCTGCAGATCCCCTACCGCTGCGCATTTATTTTTATCTTTACTTTCAATGCACATTCTATTGCACATTACCATTTCACTGCTGCACTGCTGCTCCACATTTTTGATGCACACTGCACATTTTTGGACATCTGTAAATAGGTATTTATTTATTCTGTTGCACTGCTTTCAGATTTCAGATTTTAGATTCTAGATTTTAGATTTTTGTCTTAGTTTTTGTTTTGTTTCATCTTTATATTGTATTTTGTACACTGTCTTTTTGCACTACCTGGCCAGAGAGAAACGAAATTTCGATTAACTGTTGAACACATATGGCAGAATTGACAATAAAGCTGACTTTGATCTTTGATCTTTGATCTTTTTGATCCCTGTGAAGGTAGTGCTGAACAGGAGAAGGTTCCAGGTACAGCTCTCTGCCTCTCTCATTCAAACTAACACCGTAAAGAGAGGTAGACCTTCAGTGGATGAGGAAAGATCACCACTAAGTGCTAAAAAGATAGTGTACAACACTCCGAAAGGACAGCATTGGACACGTTCCTCATAAAGATTAAAAAAAGAGGCCGGTGCAGGTAAGAGCAGATACACATCCACCTCTTGCATGGAGTGCGATGTCCGCTTGTGCTTCAGAGATGACAAAAACTGCTTTCTTCAGTTTCATATTTGATGAGTGACATGATAAACAGAAGAGTCCTGCAGCACATCATTTAATGTTCTTGTTCATATACAGGATTGTTGTATTAAATATAAGTTTTGACATAAAAAATAAAAAAAAGTTCACTTAGTGCTGTTCTGTATTAAAAAAAAAAATGTTTTGATTTTATGGAGTGAGCAAAAACTAATACAAAGTTGGCTTATTAAATGTGAGGATGTAATATTGGTAACCAATAAAGCCAACATTTCCACAGATTCTTCACAAAAAAGAAAAAAGATAAAACAAATTATTTTCTGCATTAGAGGCTTAGGAAAAACATGTTAAAGAGGTTTAAAAAAATGTAATCCAGGAAATGAATGCTTGGATCTCAGGGTTAACCCAAAGAACATGTTAAATATTGTTGTGTTAGGTTTCGGGGATCTCAGTGACTTTCACCGTCTGTTAGATAATGAAATGCCAGATTGTGTGACTAAATAAAACATACTTATTATTGTTTTAAGAGTCAAACAAGGCCATGATAAAGAAATGTATGGGATTATTGAACCATTCTTCCTTGTGTTAACAGAGTGGCGTGTGGTTGCACCAACTGTAATCATTATTGCAGTGGACACGTGGTGCACAGACAGCCAATCAGCGCGCTGCATTGGACAAGCGCACTGACGTCGCCTCACGTTGAGTTTAGCAAATCAGCGACGGCCAGCGTGCCGGCGGTAACCAATCAGGATCTTCCAACGAGCCTCCGCAGAGCCAATCACAGCCCTCCACGACGAGAACGAAGTGAAGGCTTATATATGGACTGAGCCGAGCCCATTGAATATCAGTTTATTGAAGAACAAGGCAAGAACATAGTCAACATTGCGACATTTTACGGCGTTCAGACTACATAGAGGCCTTTATACGAAGTAACATTAAGCAGATGTTTATTACTCAGTTTTATGTTGTGTTGTAATTTAGTTTTTCAGCTTTGTATGTTAAGGTTGACTCAGTGTGTAAGCTAGCCGACGTGCAGCAAATTAATTAATTCTGTCTAAATACGTTCATATAAGATTTATATGAACACATAAATGTAAGCTGTTGGTTCATTTTGACTTTAAATGTGGCCGACTGTGCCCAACGTGGACGCCTCTACCTACCGGCAAAAGAATATGGCGCTCCACCCAATATATTGCTCGACTTTTTTTTTTTTTTTTTGGTAAATGGCTTAATGCTAATTTAAGTTTTTAAACATGTTATTACTCAGTGTCTTCCTCTTGTATACTAGCACCTTGCTGATATAGTCTGTTGATTTTTGCATCGTCTGCAGGCGATTCTTCCCCATTACTTTTAAAAGAGAAGAAGATGAAGCTGGTGTGGGTTTTGTTTTTGGTGGTCGGCACAGCATTTGCCTATGACGACGACGAAAAGGAGAATGTGGGCACTGTCATTGGAATTGACCTGGGAACCACCTACTCATGGTAAATTCTCTGAAAGAAAATACTCATGTGTACATTTCTCACAACAACATATTCAAAATATTTTAAATCATTTGTCTGTAGTGTCGGTGTGTTCAAGAATGGTCGTGTGGAGATTATTGCCAATGACCAGGGAAACCGCATAACGCCATCATATGTAGCCTTCACTAGTGAGGGTGAGCGTCTGATTGGTGATGCTGCCAAGAACCAGCTAACTTCTAACCCTGAGAACACAGTCTTTGATGCTAAGAGGCTCATTGGACGTATCTGGGGTGATCCTTCTGTCCAGCAGGACATCAAATACCTGCCATTCAAGGTATAGTTTGAGCTGATGTATTGTGTGTAAATATTATACTAAATGTTAATATTCTTCAGGTGTTGGACAAAAAGAGCAAACCTCATATCCAAATAGACATTGGAGGTGGCACCATCAAGACCTTTGCACCTGAGGAGATTTCTGCCATGGTCCTGACTAAGATAAAGGAGACTGCTGAAGCCTACTTGGGAAAGAAGGTAATGAATAAGTTGCGTAAATTTGTTTAATATAACTGTCCCACAAACACTGGTATAATTTGCCGGTTTTTTTTGTTTTTTTTGTTTTAAGGTCACACATGCCGTTGTCACAGTTCCTGCCTACTTCAATGATGCTCAGCGTCAGGCAACCAAGGATGCTGGTACCATTGCCGGTCTCAATGTGATGAGAATCATTAATGAGCCGTAAGTAACTGGAATAGGAACATGTTTTATATTTTCTAGTACAAGTAGATCAGTAAAATGACTAATATTATTCAATATTTTAGAACGGCGGCTGCCATTGCTTATGGCTTGGATAAGAAGGACGGAGAGAAGAATATTCTTGTGTTTGATTTGGGTGGTGGCACATTTGACGTCTCTCTTCTGACCATTGACAATGGTGTTTTTGAAGTGGTCGCAACCAATGGGGATACCCATTTAGGAGGTGAAGATTTCGATCACCGTCTCATGGAGCACTTTATTAAGCTTTACAAGAAGAAGACTGGCAAAGATGTTCGTAAAGACAATCGTGCTGTTCAAAAACTGCGCCGTGAAGTTGAAAAGGCCAAGAGGGCACTTTCTGCTCAACATCAGGCACGCATAGAGATTGAGTCTTTCTTTGAAGGAGAAGACTTCTCTGAAACTCTAACTCGAGCCAAATTTGAAGAGCTTAACATGGTAAGTCGTAAATTGTTGCCAATAACTACTTGAATTCAATACTGTTAGATGGCAAGAGTCTTAAATTATGCTTCTTATGACTCCTCCAGGACCTGTTCCGTTCCACCATGAAGCCTGTCCAGAAGGTGCTGGAAGATGCTGACCTGAAGAAATCTGACATTGATGAGATTGTGCTAGTTGGTGGTTCAACTCGTATTCCCAAAATCCAGCAGCTAGTGAAGAAATTCTTCAATGGCAAAGAACCCTCAAGAGGCATCAATCCAGATGAGGCTGTGGCTTATGGGGCTGCTGTGCAGGCAGGAGTGCTTTCTGGCAAGGAAGATACCGGTAGGAGAACTGTGCTTTTTAAATGTTTATAGGTGATGGAATTGCTGAGAAAAGTCACCTTATTCATGCCATCTTTTGCAGGTGATATGGTTCTTCTTGATGTGTGCCCCCTAACCCTTGGTATTGAGACTGTTGGAGGAGTAATGACCAAGCTGATTCCCAGAAATACTGTGGTGCCTACAAAGAAATCTCAGATCTTCTCTACAGCATCTGACAACCAGCCAACTGTCACCATCAAGGTTTATGAAGGTAAAACAATTTGTTGCACTTTTCTGCAATATAAAAATCTTGTTAGTATTTGAGTTTTCTAATTGTTTTTCAATTTAGGTGAGCGTCCCTTGACAAAAGACAACCACCTGCTGGGTACCTTTGACCTGACTGGCATTCCTCCTGCCCCTCGTGGTGTACCCCAAATCGAAGTTACCTTTGAAATTGATGTCAATGGCATTTTACGCGTGACTGTTGAGGACAGGGGCACAGGCAACAAGAATAAGATCACAATCACAAATGACCAGAACCGCCTAACTCCTGAGGACATTGAACGTATGGTGAATGATGCAGAACGCTTTGCTGATGAAGATAAGAAACTAAAGGAGAGAATTGATGCTCGGAATGAGCTTGAAAGCTACGCATATTCTCTGAAGAACCAGATTGGTGATAAGGAAAAGCTTGGTGGCAAGTTGTCAGATGATGACAAGGAAGCCATTGAGAAGGCAGTAGAAGAGAAAATTGAATGGATGGAGTCTCATCAAGATGCTGATCTGGAAGACTTTCAGGCTAAGAAGAAAGAACTGGAAGAGGTTGTTCAGCCCATCATCAGAAAACTTTATGGCAGTGCAGGTGGTCCACCACCTGAGGGCGAGCAGGACGAGAAGGATGAATTGTAGGCAGGTCCAAGTTGAATCGCTCATCCCTTTTCTTGTACTGGATCTTATTGCTCAACTGACTCTAAGTGACAGGGATGAAACCAGGAAACCACCAACACCATGCGTCATACTGAAAAACTTTAAAATTTAGAAATATGAAAGGAGTTCTCTTCATTGGAAAGCAGAGATATTTGTCAGCCTACATTTTGAGGCTTGCTGCTGTTCTCAGACAGTTCTGATGGGGGGGGGGGGGGGGGTCTGTAATGGGATGGGTTCAAGAGTAGTGTCTGTGTGTTTAATGTTTTTGTTTTTTCACAGGCAATGTTAAACTTATTTATTAAATCTGGACATGCATGCTGAAATAAATATTTGATAGAAAATCTTGTTTTGCTTCTCATGATCTCATTTAAATTATACCACACTATGATAAAAGGAGAAGTTCAATTTGTCAACTGGACAAAGTATGTTTGGTTGAAAACGTTTCGCCACTCATCCGAGAGGCTTCGTCAGCTCTAATAAGAATACTGGTAAGACACTTGCTTATATCTTGCTGCAGGGAGGAGCTAACTAGTTAACTACTTTCTGAAACTATCTCATTGGTTTCCGTCTTTTGTTTCTCTGGCGTCTAGATAACGATCCCTATTCATCCCTACGGCTGTTTTTCACACCTCTGGCCCTGACCTGGCTAGCCCTATTGTTCCCCTGTTTGCTTGATCTAGGCTTAAGAATGGAATTATAGATGGGAGACAAATTATGTCTGACTCCACCATTTCTGTTCAGAGAAGGATTCTCTTTTTTGACAAAAATAGCCTCTTTAACTCCCCTCTCAAACCAATTATTTTCCCTGGCTAAGATCTGAACCTCACTGTCCTCAAAAGAATGGCCAGTGGCTTCTAGGTGAAGATATACGGCAGATGACGGTCCACTCTGGCACGCCCGTCTGTGTTGGTACATCCTCTTGTGAAGTGGCTGCTTGGTTTCTCCAATGTAGCGCTCACTGCAGTCTTCACTACACTGAATGGAGTAGACCACATTGCTTTGTTTGTGGCTCGGTGTTTTGTCCTTTGGGTGGACGAGTTTTTGTCTTAAAGTGTTTGTGGGTTTGAAATAAACTGGGATTTCATATTGTCTGAATATCCTCTGTAGTTTTTCCGACACGCCGGCCAGATACGGAATCGCTACCCCTTTCCTCCTGGGTTCGGATTCTCTATTATCTTGTTTCTTGCCCTTGTCCCTCTTGGTTTTGTTGACAGCCCATTTGGGATAACCACAAACAGAGAGGGCTTCCTGCACATGTTGTTCTTCTTTCTCCTTACCCTCTGTGCTTGTGGGAACCACTTGGGCCCTGTGTTGTAATGTCCGAATAACACCCAGTTTGTGCTGCAGTGGGTGGTGTGAATCAAAAAGCAGGTATTGGTCTGTGTGTGTGGGCTTCCTGAAGACTTCTACTTGGAGTCGCCGGTCTCCTCCTATCGTCTTACCAGTATTCTTATTAGAGTTGACGAAGCCTCTCGGATGAGTGGCGAAACGTTTTCAACCAAACATACTTTGTCCAGTTGACAAATTGAACTTCTCCTTTTATCATGGATTCTACCTGGACGACTGAGGGACTTTTCACGTATACCACACTATAGAACCTTTATGTTATCATATGTGACTGTTCAAAATTCTGTAACTGAGGCTGATGGCACGACACAAGCCAAAAACATTTTCATTAACCAACTGATCCCAGCCCCAAATGCTAGAGATTTTAACTATTAAAAATTTCCCTTGTGGATCAATAAAGTTGGTCTAAGTCTTAACACAACATGAAACAAATTTGAGTAAAAATGTCAGGTTACTTCTCTAAGGTAGAAACATATCATCCAAAAACTATATGGTCTTTACAAAAAAATCAAATTTGTGATTAATGCATATAATCTGATAAACTAGTGTTAGGGTTAACCCTACAATAAAGTACTATATATATCTGAATATATATATATATATATATATATATATATATATATATATATATATATATATATATATATATATATATATATATATATATTTATCTCAATTCCTCAATCACATTCTGTTCAATTTTCCACCATTTATTAAGAAGTTCGAATGTACATGATTAACATAGTCATGTTAACAATGTCACAATACAGTCATCATGAATAATACCTTGAGTGTCCATTCCTCCAAAAACAAATGCCAAGTGTTTTGTCTTAATGTCTTGTTGCCCATCATCAGTCTTCTCGGGGGGGTAACTACAATGAAATTACTACTGCTTACTACTGCTTACTACTGCTAACTACAATGAAATTACTTTACTAGGTGTAGTAGTTTCAAAGAAATTTCATTATAGTTAGCTCCTCCCTTCAGGCAGATATAGGCAGTGTCCACCAGCATCTGACGAGAATTGAAGAAGCAGCTTGGATGAGCTATGAAACATATTCGACCAAATAAATTTTTGTCCAGATGATAAATTGAATTTCTCCTTGAGGGTTTGACATCAAATGTAACTGTTTACACGAAACTTCAAAAATCTGATATTTCTAGCAATCAGATAATCCTAAGATTTTTGGTGAGCATGGGAAGCCTAGCCTGTGATGACAATGACACTGACCCAAACATGACATGCATTTTACTTAATTGGTTCCTCACTGTAGTAAGAATAATACAGCAAATTAATCACATGAATAAAATATGTGAAATGTACAAGTCATTGGCCTACTGCTTATTGTCCTTTTTGATACAAACCTGTATCAAAGACGTAAAGTTGAGAGTCTAATACGGGCATAGTTCCTGCTGCCCCTCCAGAGAAGACAAAAAGTCTGTCCCCAAGGCAGGCTGAATTTGTGTGGTATGTCCTTGCACTCGGTGGTTTTCCATCAACTAAAACCATCTTCCAGGAAGGTTTCTTTTCTGTGAAAAAAATAAATTTAATTATTTATAGTTATAAAAATTGTGAGAATTCAGCCATGTTTAGATATACCCTTTAGTTGTATATTTTGAATGCAGTGGAGATTACCACTCTGCTGTGCACCACCAAACAACCACAGGCTGTGTGGGCAACTCTCTGGCACAAAGCTGCAGTGCTCATACCTGGCATTCAAACCGCTCCATTCTGGGATGTCCCACTCATGATTATCTGATAGGGGTATAAACAGCAAACACAGTAACAAAGGAAGTTAAGTAAAATTAATAAAAAAAAATACATACATACCTGAGCTCAGTCACGCGGGAGGAGCTCAGAGTAGAGCCGCTGCTTCTCCACGTTGAGAGGAGCCAGTTGAGGTGGCTCAGGCATCTGTTTCGGATGCCTCCTGGACGCCTCCCTCGGGAGGTGTTCCGGGCGGAGGCCCCGGGGAAGACCCAGGACGCGCTGGCGGGACTATGTGTCCCGGCTGGCCTGGGAACGCCTTGGGGTCCCCCCGGAGGAGCTGGAGGAAGTGTCCGGGGTGAAGGAGGTCTGGGCGTCCCTGCTTAGACTGTTGCCCCCGCGACCCGGCCCCGGATAAGCGGAAGAAAATGGATGGATGGATGGATGGACATACATACCTAAATTTATTATATATGTACAAGAGAAACTGCCGCCAGGGTTGGCACCACCGACAATAAGTATTTTTCCTTTCTCTCCATTTCCAGATGAATAGAAAGTACACGTGTGACCAACACTAACATCTGGTGCACTGCCTCTTGGTATTAAAGAATACCTGCTCAAGAAAGGGGTTCATAACGTTTAGATCATAACACAGCTGTAAGATTATTAAAAACTTAACTCACCATATGCCCTCTGTTGGTGTGTCGAGTGGATCAAGAACTGGAAGAAGTTCCATATGTATCGGAGTTTAGATCACAGTTGTGAATTACTCAATGTTCATAAATAAAGAATGGTGGACACCTTTAAAGGAATGTGGGTGGTGAGGGCCATTTATCAATACATTTCTGGTTTATTAAAGCCGTATTATGTACTTTATGGTTTGCCATCTGCATAGTCTCAAATGGAAATTGCTTTGAGCATAATGTTCAACATTAAAGTATTAAACATCGTATCACCATGGAGAAAAGCAGGTGAAGCCACCAGACCAAATTACAGGTCAGATCTGTGGGGAGACGACTATAATTACTATCAAAAGATCAAAAGATCAAAGTCAGCTTTATTGTCAATTCTGCCATATGTGTTCAACATACAGTGAATCGAAATTTCGTTTCCCTCTGGACAGGTACTGCAAAAAAATACAGTGTCCAAAATACAATATAAAGACAAATCACAACAAAAACTATCTATATAAGACAAAAATCTAAATCTAAAAACTAAAATCTAAGATCTAAAATCTGAAAGCAGTACAACAGAACAAATAAATACCTATTTACAAATGTCCAAAATGTGCAGTGTGCATCAAAAATGTGCAATGGAAGATCCCACAGTGAAATGGTAATGTGCAATAGAATGTGCATTGAAAGTAAAGATAAAAATAAATGTGCAGCGGTAGTAATTCTCGTGTAATAACAATAGTAAACAACAGTAGTAAAATTCCTATAGTAAATGTGCAACAGCAGTCCTTAGCAGCAGTTTTTAAAGTGTCTAGAGTGATCTGTCTTTTTATGGAATACAGGTTATGCCAATATGGGGGTGGGGTGGGGGTAAGGTTCAGCCTCCTGACAGCCTGGTGGATGAAGCTGTTTGACAGTCTGGTGGAGTGGGCCCGGAGACTCCGGTACCTTCTCCCCGAGGGCAGGAGGCTGAAGAGGCTGTGTGAGGGGTGGCTCGGGTCACCCACAGTGCTGTACCCACAATACTATAATTTTAACTTAAAGGGATATGCCACCCCCAGGTCAAATTTGGGCATCTCCCCACAGTCCAGAGACTAAAATAAGTGGTGGAAAGCGTTTTCCTGCTCACCCAGCCATTGTCCAGGTCTGTCGCCACTGACCGCCGCGGTATCTGCAGCTCCTCCGCCTTAGACTGGAGTCTAACGTCGCCAGAGAAAGATTTCGGCCAAAAGGAATTAATTTGCTCGATGCGTTTCCCAATTACTTTCTGTGTAGTGCGCATTCATATCGAGTGCAAATAAATGTGCAAATCAACACGGAGAGCTTGCCTTGGTCATTTTGGGTGGGAACTATTTTCCAGTGCGGAAGAATAAAGCCGAATCACGCAGCACGCTGCCAGGGGAATCCCAGTTTCGCACCGGGAATGGAGTTCCCCTGTTGCACAACGTGGCATGGAGGTGAGGTGACTGATCTTTGCTTACTTACTCATTAAATGTCCAAATTGCAGCTAGGCCTGTCACAATAATTATACTATGTTATATCAACTTATCGTTCAATATATGAAAGCTGGAACAGGGGCTCAATATTTTTGGATACATTTCTTTGCACAATTGGAAATATGTTTGTTATTTATGTTGTAATATGCTGAGATTTGAGCTGTAGGTTGAATAAATGACTTTTATGGCTAATTATTGCTTAATTTGGCTATTTATTTGTTGCAGGTTTTTAACGATAGCCTACTGTATATTTTAAAATGTTTTATCCGGGTTATCTAGCTTTATTGGCGCCAAGCAGCGAAGCTGCGAGGCACCCATAGTGTTTCTACTGATTCCTATTATTATTATTATTATATATTCCTCCGCCTCTGGGAGTCTATGGCAACCCCTAGAACCGTCTGGTAAAAAGTTGTGAAATTTTGCATGCACATTCCAGCCAGTCTCCTCATTACCCACAGCAATTTATAGGCCCCCACCCCCAACCCTCTAGCGCCACGAGCAGGTCAACAGGTCAACTTTCACGCGCGTTGCTAGGCAACGTGAATTGATTCGGCTACATCAAATATCTTTGATCTTTGATCTAGTTGAAGTGAGCTCATATCTCAGGAACCCTCCATAGGATTATTTTCAAACTTTTCACAGATGTTCGCGTCCTTCCCAGGATTCCCCACAAAAAATGACAGGGCCCCAGCTCAAACCCTCTAGCGCCACCAACAGGTCAACATTTGAGCGACATTTCTGCTTGTAATTTTTGAACCGTAAGTCCGTTTTTTTTTTAAAACGCACATCATCAAATTAGGCTGGGTCACTTCTACAGGCTGTGCGATGGGCTCACCGGTCTCCCCTATCATGGCTAATTTATACATGGAACAATTTGAACAGAGTGCCTTAACTTCATATCCAGGCACTCCACCCACACACTGGTTTCGTTATGTGGATGATAATTTTTCAAAAATCAAAATTCAAGATTTGGAACCTTTTACTGCACATATCAATTCTGTAGATCCTAATATCAAATTCACCCGTGAAGATGCCAAGGATAACACATTGGCGTTCTTAGATTGTGCAGTAACGATAGGAGACCGGCGACTCCAAGTAGAAGTCTTCAGGAAGCCCCCACACAGACCAATACCTGCTTTTTGATTCACACCACCCACTGCAGCACAAACTGGGGGTTATTCGGACATTACAACACAGGGCCCAAGTGGTTCCCACAAGCACAGAGGGTAAGGAGAAAGAAGAATAACAGCCCTTTGTGGATATCCTAAATGGGCTGTTAACAAAACCAAGAGAGACAAGGGCAAGAAACAAGATAACAGAGAATCCGAACCCAGGAGAAAAGGGGTAGCGATTCGTTACCTGGCCGGCGTGTCGGAAAAACTACAGAGGATTTTCAGACAATATGAAATCCCAGTTTATTTCAAACCCACAAACACTTTAAGACAAAAACTCGTCCACCCAAAGGACAAAACACCGAGCCACAAACAAAGCAATGTGGTCTACTCCATTCAGTGTAGTGAAGACTGCAGTGAGCGCTATATTGGAGAAACAAAACAGCCACTTCACAAGAGGATGTACCAACACAGACAGGCGTGCCAGAGTGGACCGTCATCTGCCGTACATCTTCACATAGAAGCCACGGGCCATTCTTTTGAGGACAGTGAGGTTCAGATGTTGGCCAGGGAAAAGAATTGGTTTGAGAGAGGAGTTAAAGAGGCTATTTTTGTCAAAAAAGAGAATCCTTCTCTTAACAGAAATGGTGGAGTCAGACATAATTTGTCTCCCATCTATAATTCCATTCTTAAACCTAGATCAAACAAACAAAAGATACAATAGGGCTAGCCAGGTCAGGGCCAGAGGTGTGAAAAACAGTTGGGTAGGGATGAATAGGTATGCTAATCTAGACGTCAGAGAAACAAAAGACAGAAACCAATAGGCGAGATAGTTTCGGAAAGTGGTTAGCTAGTTAGCTCCTCCCTGCAGCAAGATATAAGCAAGTGTCTTACCAGCACTCTAACCAGAACTGACGAAGCCTCTCGGATGAGCAGCGAAACGTTTTCGACCAACAAACTTTGTCCAGTTGACAAATTGAATTTCTTCTTTTATCATTATTATTATTATTAGGGGACAAGCACCATAGGTGCTAGGCACCCTATAGTGTTTGTACTGAAGCTCAGATCTCAGACCATGGGGGACGAGTCCCTCCGGCCCTCGTCCGCTCCGGCCCCGTGTGATGTGGTCTCCGCTCCGGGCCCATGTGGTCAGATCTCCGCTCCGGACCCGTGTGGCCCGCTCTCCGCTCCGGGCCCGTGTGGTCCGGCCTCCGCGTGCCCCTCTGGGGACGCGGGTGGTAAGAATGAGGATCGTACCAGGAAAAATGGTGGTGATGCGAGGGAGGATAGGGATGTAGAATACCGTAAAGATCCTTCGTAACGGTCCTTCTGGACCTGGTGGGTGGAGCGGGCCTGTCCCCTATGGCCTTGCTGAAGACCGCGCAGGAGATATGTGCGGGCGCGGTGGGAGAGCGGATGGACTTCTGCAGTGGCGATGTTGAAGCGGACCTTGATGATGTTAGACAAAGCGTTAAGAGGCTCTGGAGGTCCTCTGAGTGCGCCGTGACTCCGAGGCGCGTCTGATGGGTCCCCTGGACGATCCCAGGGTTATACGACTGTTTCGATACTGAAATTGAAGTGTATGATTCTCTGATAGACTGGTGGGATGGGGCGACAGCCCGGATAAAGAGACTGGCCATCCATTGCTACGCCTAGCAACGTTGCCTAGCAACCCTTTGATCTTTCCTTTGATGTGTCTAGTCTCCTGATTCTTATTATTTTATATTCTTTTCACCATGGGAGTCTATGGCAACCCCTAGAACCGTCTGGTAAAAAGTTGTGAAATTTGGCATGCACATTCCAGCCAATCTCCTCATTACCCACAGCGATTTATAGGCCCCCAGCCCCAACCGTCTAATGCCACCAGCAGGTCCTACAATAACTGACCCTATAGAAATAAACAAAGAATTCAGAGAGTATTATGGAAAACTATATGACTGTGGAAAAAACTGTGATAATCAATATAGCTGCAAGCAGCAATGTGGGGCCAAGCACCGAAGGTGCATGTAGGCCTCAGCATTTATTATCGTTTTGTCATGACAGCCAATCAAACGCTACGTTCAATCCTGATTCTGATTCTGACAGAGTCTGACAGGGTTTAACAGGGTCTGACAGGGTCTAACAGAGTCTGACAGGGTCTGACAGGGTCTAACAGGGTCTAACAGAGTCTGATAGGGTCTAACAGAGTCTGGCAGGGTCTAACAGGGTCTGACAGGGTCTAACAGAGTCTGACAGGGTCTAACAAGGTTTAACAGATCAAACAGTCTAACAGGGCAGTTAGACCCTGTCAGACCTTGTTAAACCCTGTTAAACCCTGTTTCTGGGTTTAACAGGGTTTAACAAGGTCTGACAGGATCTAACAGAGTCTGACAGGGTCACATCAAAGACAGATCGGTTGCTAGGTGCGTTGCTAGGCAATTCCTGAAAATTCCTGCAACTTTGACCTGCTGGTGGCACTAGACGGTTGGGGCTGGGGGCCTATAAATCCCTGTGGGTAATGAGGAGACTGGCTGGAATGTGCATGCAAAATTTCACAACTTTTTAGCAGACGGTTCTAGGGGTTGCCATAGACTCCCATGTTGAGGAGAATGGTGAGACGAGACATATCAAAGACAAGATCAAAGGGTTGCTAGGCAACGCCGCTAGGCAACGCAGTAGAAACCCTTTTTAAAAAAAAATCTTTTAATATTACAAGGTACACAATAATACACACTTCAGGTACATAATAGTACATATTTCATCACCACAATAATATTCACAAAGCACTCAGAAGACACATCGGGGGATGCGGGTACGGGAATAAACACCACTGGGCACAAGGGCTAAGAAACAGGTGAAGAAAGGGGCCTGGGGGAGAGCAAGGGTGATGCAGTGCAAACACTTTTTTTTTTTTTTTTTTTCAGAAATTTTATTACCACAAGGTACATATATTCGCAAAGCGCTCAGAAGACACATCGGGGGATGTGGGTACGGGGATAAGCACCACCGGGCATTAGGGCTGAGAGGAACAGGGAAAGTGTAGAGGACCAAGGGGCTTGCCCCAGGTGAAGAAAGGGGTCTGGGGGAGAGCAAGGGCGACGCAGCACCCAGGGAAGGCCCAGGGTCCAGGGGGGACAGCGGAGGGGGGTAGGGGTCAGAAGTCCAACCGAGGGAAACCAGCTCGGGAGATGGAGAAAAGCGTATTGCGTCGTGGAGACGGCGGACGTGGGCGCGAAGGAGCGCTGTGAAGAGGGGCCAGTGCTCCGCTGCGTGGCCGTCGTGGAAGCGGCGGTTCCGTGCCGCGAAGATTGAATATCTGGCCACAGACAGGACAAGGCGGGCGGCATCCCAGTTGACTATGGGAGCATCCGGCCCCCGAGGTTGCTGCTGGGCAGGGCCGAAGAGGCAAAACCAGAGTCCAGGGTCATCGAGTCCATGGGCCGCCGGTGGTGGGAGCCTCAACGCCAGCCTCCGAGCGAGGGCACCGGGCGGCCAGATGGAGGAGGTCTTTAGGCGCCTCACCGCATACCAGATGGTCGCAGCCGTACCTGTCAGGGTGTATTGCGTGCAACCTGGTGCAGGTGTAAATGATCCCGTGTCTCAACTTAAAGTCAAAATTACTGACTTGGGACGGAGTGTACCAATTATATATGTGAGCCCAGATGGAGGCAGTGTCATGTGTGGGAAAAGTCTGCGACCATCTGTGTTCTGCAGAAGGGCGCCGAGCGACCCCGGTCACTAACAGCTAGTAGAAGGTGTGCACCCTCGTCTCCGTCAGCCTCAACACCCTCTCTCCCCATACAATATAAAAATCCAGAGAACACTCGCCTATCTCCTCCCCATGTACCTCCCCTGGGTGCAGGGGGCCCGTCTCAAACAGGTCCCCCCACTTCGTCAGGACAGAGGACTGGATCACACTTGCCATCCGAAACACTATGGTGCCTAGCACCTTCGGTGCTTGGCCGCAAAAATGCTTTTCTGGATACTTTAGAAATTCCTCAAATTCCAAATGACCTCACAGAAAGGCTTGAAACTGTTTTAGAGGAGAAGGAAATAAATAAGGCTATTGATGATATGAAGGCAGGTAAAACACCAGGTCCCGATGGATTCCCAATAGACTTCTATAAAAAAATTCAAAACAAAATTACTTAAACCTCTTTCAGATATGTTTCTAGAAGCATTTCAGAGTGGGTGCCTACCAAAGTCACTGACAGCAGCCTTAATCAGTGGCGCCGCCAGGCGTACGGCTGTACGCACTAGGCGTACCTTGGAGAGATTTTTAATTTTTTTTTAAATTCCTGTTTGGCACTTTTGCAAGACAACATTAAACGAATAAAAACACATTTTTATAGAAATTGAATGTTTTAATATATATAAATAGAATGTGTGAGATGGAGAGCCCAAGCGAACTGGGTCCGATCAGACTGGAAGTGCGATAAGCACCAAGTTCACAGCCCTATAGCACACTCCTCACGCCCCCCCCCACAAAAATGATACATCCAACATTCCATCGCAGCAGGTCACCTCCTCAGTATACACACAACCAAGTTCAAGTCCTCTTTACTGAAATAGTGATATTGCTCAAATTCAACGATATGTTTGGCTGGAAAGACGTAATTAAAGTGTTGCAAATGCGATATTAAACTGTAGCCTACGACGTCCATGGACTAGCAGACAACAGATCAAACTTAAGGCAAGCTGGCTTTTACTTTATTTGCCCGCCGATGGCAGTGCTGGTTCCAGACATTTACAAAATATCATTTTGATGTCATGTCGAGCCGTTTTCACTGCCTCTGTCGAGCGCTCGTTCAGCACACTGACTGCGTGCACATGGAAAACTCCAAACCGACTGCAAAGTGATTGGGGTCGTAACCGCTGCATGTGCACAGGGATTGGTTTGGATTGGGATTGGTTTGCCCCATCCCCCAGGAACCCCTGGCCTAGGCCGATAGCAAACCACTTTGCGTCGTCATGTGAACGATTTCGGATCGGATTAGCATACTGCGCATGGGCGCCAGGAATTTCAAGAATTTCACCCGGAAGTTGTAAGAGTGGTAGGGGGGTGCCTCTCAGTACCAAGTACCAATTGTTGTTTCAGAAGAAAACATGGCTGCGAAGAAAGCAACAAGCACGCACTACTGGACAGACTAAGAAACTGAGTTCATGCTGCACCAGGTGCGAGAGATAAACATTTAAAACTTTATGGACGGACGGCGCACAATAAACGCTAGTCTTTATCAGAAGATAGCATTGAAGATGAAGCAGGCAGGTTTTGTTCGGACGCCTGAGCAAATCAAAATCAAATGGAAAAACCCCAGGGCAGCGCACGCCACAGCCAAGAAGAACACCGGGAGAGCGCATTACGATGGCTCAGGACAGCGGTCCTTCACGGCACCAACAAGCCCCATCTTCCACCATATCTGGACTATGAACGTAACGCACAGGGCAATTCTAGAAAAGAAGGAGTTTACCGCACACTCGCTTGACTTTACTTATTCCTTTATTGGACTTAGCGAGAACAACGCGTTTCGCCAGGTAAAATCGAAACGCATTGTTTGCTCTTAGCACAATAAAGTGTGTGTGTGTGTGTGTGTGTGCGTGCGCGAGTGTGCGGTAAATTTTGTCTTTTCTGGAACTATTCAATGTTCCTGTTGTTACCAGAACCTGGAAGCTGTGCACAGAGTTTTAAACTTTTGAAATGACGCACAGGGCACAGGGACACAAACATTTTGAGTTATCTATTGTGACCTTATAGCAGTGCTTCTCAAATAGTGGGGCGGGCCCCCCTGGGGGGGCGCGGTGTGATGCCAGGGGGGGCGCGTATGACCCTGGGAAACATGTTTTTTTGCTGTACTGTACTAGAACTCAGTGTAATTGCACATCAACAACAGTAGTTGGCAGTGGCGCTCTCATTGTCGCTCTGGGGCAGGGGTCGGCAACCTTAAATACGTGATATACAGAACAAACTCACCATCAGCAGAACATCCTCTGTCACAGAAAAAACACGTATATTCCACTGAGTCGTGTCCTTTAGTCGGACAGAAGCTGACGCATCAGGGGCAAAAGGACAGACATGTTTTTTTTTAGTTTATGCAAATGGGCCATGTGGTTTTTAAGTTTCGTTTCTGTAAAACGTAAACAAATGTGTGCAAAGCTGCATTAAAAACACATTAATATTTGAGTCCTCAGTGCTAAAAGACAGTGCAGTCTTTGTTGGAAGTATATTTCTTTTTTGTTTTTAATGTTAATAAAAGGATACAATGTTATGCAGAGGCGTACTAATAACAATTTTCTAGACAAATAATACTATTTATAGTCGCGCGCAGGGAGGGGGGGCGTGAATTTTTTTCTTCTTACTAGGGGGGGTGTCACACAAAGTAATTGAGAAGCACTGCCTTATATTATCAGAAGAGAGTGTGTTTTTTTTTTTTTTTTACTGTTGTATAACTTGTAAATATTAAAAATCAGTGTGGAAATGTACTTAAGTTGTAATTTCACTACCCCAGACCTTACATAAATGAACAATAAGCCCATAGCTACAAATTTCATGCCTTTATTTGTGGCACAAAAGATGCAAGCAACAAAAAACAACAAGGCAGAACATGATTACAACATGTGCGGTATAGGTCCGAATCCTCATAATTTTCGTTGTCCTCGATTGCTTGTAGTATCAAACGCCGACGACACGGTTCGTGTCGTATTAAAGAAACCAAAAACGCTGTTTTGTCATTCATACGAACAACCAAACTCTGCAGAATGCACACCACGTACACCAATGCTGCTCCGTCAAACTCCTCGAAAAGCCATCGCAGTACACCGCCAGATAGCTGTGTTGTGTTGTGTTTATATTGAGCAGTCATCACCCGGAAGTAGTTGGACTACAGCGCCACATAGCGTCGCGGAGCCGGCCAGGTTGCTGACCGGAATCTGATTGCGCGACATGCATGTGCACTCGGATTGGACAACAGACCACCCGCCGAGCAAGTGTGAAAAAACCAATCCAATCCTGATCCAATCCTACCATGTGCACGCACTCACTGATATGCCTAAAAACGTACCTGCAAAACACCATGGGTGATGCGAGGCTTACCGCACGAATGTGAGTTTTAAAATATGTTCCAATGTTTATTGTTCGTGTGTTGCTCACATATTACGTTCATATTGTTCACATTGTTCAATTTCAAGTTCTTTTGTTGCATTGTAGCCTACAGTAGGCCTATATGCACTGTGCGATTTAAAAAAAAAAAAAAAAAAAAATTTTTGGGGGGGGGTGCACCTTACATTTCAATCCTGCAGTCGCCCTTGGCCATAATAACATTATTACCCAAACCTGGTAGACCAAGTAACTGCTGCGAACATATGAGACCAATAAGCCTCTTGAATGCTGACTTAAAAATGTTATGTAAAGTTTTAGCAAAACGAATCCAAGAAACATTACCTTTTATAATAGACAGAGATCAACATGGGTTTATTCTAGGGCGACAGGGGTTCCATAATGTTAGGAGGGTTCTCAATATCATTCATGGTTTAGATAATACTACAGATAAGGCCGAAAAGGCTTTTGATAAGGTTGAGTGGCCTTATCTTTTCAATGTTTTGCAACGATTTGGATATGGGAATAATTTTCTAAAATGGGTGCGATTGTTATACTTAAATTCTACTGCAGAAGTGGTCACAAATAAAAACATCTCACAGCCTGTAGACAGGGTTGTCCTTTGTCTCCCCTCCTGTTTAGAAGAAGAAGAAACTTTATTGATCTCACACTGGAGAAATTCTTCTCTGCATCAGGACCAGTGGGCAGCACACATCTGCGCCCGGGGACCGAAAAAAAACATTGTTGGAAAGAATCATCTCTAAAAACAGTCAGAGTAAGGGCGCCATATCAGAGCTGTATGACCTTTTACTGTCTAATTCAAAGGAAAACTCTGACGCTAAACTCATGGAATGAGGATCTCAAAACAAATCTCTCAAAAGAGGACTGGGAATTAGCATGCAGCAAAGCCCACAAACAGTTAATTAATACTCGATTTAGGCTTCTGCAATATAAGTGGCTTATGAGAACATATGTAACACCAGTCAAATTGAACCTTTATAACCATAATCAGACCCTCCAGGAATTCGCGATGTTGCAACTTCAACGCAACTTCAGCCAATCCCCGTGAATTCAGGGAGGTGTTGCAATTTTTACCAATCACCGCAACTTTCCCGCAATTTTTACCAATTTTGACCAGTCATCGGTGACGTATTGAACTCACGTCGACCAACTTCCTTCTGCCTTACTTCTGTGTGACGAAACAAAACTGCGGCCGTGTCCCCAGTTTGGAGTGTGGTTTGAAGGGGGCTCAGACTGCAGTCAAGGCGATGCACACTTGCTCAGCCCTGAGTGCACTCCGCGGACCGCATGGCTGTCTGCGAAATGCGACAGGTCTCGCAACTACGGGAAGCAGCCGCCGACTCCTTTTTCTCCCGTAGAAGAAGAAGCGCACGGTGCATGCTGGGATATATGAGTGTGCGAAGCATGCTTTTTCACGCGCTTGGTTCACGCCCCGATTTCCATGGAAACGACTGCGGTCTTCGGACCGCGTGTTAACTGTGCATGGGAAATGCCTGCGAAATCCTGGGGGGTCCTGGGGGGTCTGCATGGGCTCACCTTGTCCCCTGCACAATGGCCCAGTCTGTCACCTCTTCACACCTCTGCCTCAGCCCCCCAGCCCCCGAATCCACATCAAGTACTCAGCCAGACCCCCAGCACATGCCTTCGCTCTTTGCTGTTCACAACAGCTCAGGTTAGGAGAGAACTGAGCCAGATAAGGAGTAGAAAAGCTACTGGACCAGACAGGATCAGCCCCAGGCTCCTTAAGTCCTGTGCAGATGAGCTGTGTGGAATTATGGAGCATGTCTTCAACCTGAGCCTGAAGCTGAAGGTGGTGCCACAGCTCTGACCTCCTGACCTCCTGTGTGGTACCTGTGCCCAAGACACCGCACGCCAAAGACCTCAACAGCTTCAGGCCAGTGGCTCTCACGTCTCATCTGATGAAGACTCTGGAGAGGCTCGTCCTGGGTCACCTCCGTTCCACAGTGAGCTCGGCGATGGACCCGCTGCAGTTCGCGTATCGGCCCGGCATCGGAGTAGAGGATGCCATCATCTCTCTGATGCATCGCTCACTGTCCCATCACACCATCCAGCCGCTGCTCCTGGGGGACAAGCTGGAGTGGGCAGGAGTGGACTGTGACCTGGCTGAGTGGATCCTGGACTACCTCACAAACCGGCCCCAGTTTGTGAGAGCCCGGGACTGTGTGTCTGACCTCATGACCTGCAGTGTGAAGGCGCCCCAGGGCACGGTCCTCGCGCCCTTCCTCTTCACCCTCTACACTGCAGACTTCAGACACAACACGGACAGCTGTGTCCTGCAGAAGTTCTCTGATGACTCCGCCATCATTGATCTCATCTCAGACGATGATGACGCGGAGTACAGAGGACAAACGCAGGACTTTGTGGACTGGTGTCAGCGGAACCACCTTCTCATCAAGACCAAGGAGATGGTGGTGGACTTCCGCAGACGCCATTCTACTGCCCCCCCACCAGTGAACATCCAGGGAAGGGACATTGAGAGAGTGGACTCTTACAAGTACCTGGGTGTTCATCTGAACAATAAACTGGACTGGACTCACAACACTGATGCACTGTACAGGAAGGGCCAGAGTCGGCTCTATCTCCTGAGGAGACTGCGGCCCTTTGGAGTGAGAGGGCCACTCCTGAGGACCTTCTATGACTCTGTGGTGGCATCAGCCATCCTGTACGGTGTGGTCTGCTGGAGCAGCAGCGTCACAGAGAGGGAGAAGAAGAAACTGGACAAAGTCATCAGGAAGTCCAGCTCAGTCCTGGGCTGTCCTCTGGACTCGGTGCAGCAGGTGGGGGACAAGAGGGTCCTGGCTAAACTCATGTCTATGCTGGACCATGAGTGTCGCCCCCTGCAGGACGCTCTGTCGGCTCTGGAGAGCAGCATCAGTGACAGACTGATTCACCCTCGCTGTGTTAAAGAGAGATTTCGCAGATCTTTCCTTCCTGCTACTGTCAGACTGTACAATGATCAATGCAGCCTTCTTGCTGTTGATGTTGTTGTTGTTTTATTATTGTTATTATTATTATTATTTTATTATTGTCACCATTGTTATTATTGTTGTTATTTTAACTCTACCTGATTTTTATTTCACCTTTAATGTTGTTCAGCACTTTGGTAAGCTTTGGCTGTTTTAAATGTGCTATATAAATAAAATTGATTGATTGATTGATGTTCATCTCCATAGTAATAATTACATGTGCAATATTATTTAAAGTCACTTTACCTGCTACTTATTTATGTAACAACCACTGTCCAACACTGCACTGTACACAATCATCTGAGTCATTTTATTGTAGTGATATTATATATTACTGAACTGGAGTCACTTTAACTGCTGTTTGTTCACTGCTCACAATCAAAGACATTTATTGTGCAGCGTTCCTGTGCCTGTAACCTTACACTGTTGTGTTTTTTAGTTGATTGTACATACTTATTATTATTTATCTTAATTTTTGATGCATGCTCTTTTTTCCAACTGTTTCTGAAACTTGCGTTGTGACACTGCAATTTCCCCATTGTGGGACAAATAAAGGATTATCTTATCTTATCTTATCTTATCTTAATATACCGGATACTTGTAGTAAGTGTGCTAATGCTAAAGGAACTGTTTTTCACTGCATGTGGCAGTGCCCTGAGATAGGACTCTTTTGGGAGGAGGTTAGAGGAGCAGTGGAGATGATTGTTTCAAAGAATGTTCCAACAAATTCTGCTATGTTTATTTTAGGTATATATCCCCAAAATCCCAAGTTTACTAAAAATGAACAAATAATGATTAATATGTGCTTTGTACAAGCTAAAAGAACAATTGCAATGTTTTGGAAAAAACCTCATACGCCCAAGTTGTTACACTGGGTAAAGCAGATGCTCATAGTTTTTCCCTTGGAAAAGATGACATGTATTAGAAAAGGAAAGCTGAAACTGTTTGATGATGTATGGGGGCCATTTAAAACTTTTATAGGGAATCTTAATTTGGCGGATGGGGAGGACTGAAAACCTGTGTGTATATGTGTGTGTATGTACGTATGTATGTATATATATATATATATATATATATATATATATATATATATATATATATTAGGGGTGTGAATCTTTCACTCACAAAACGGTTCGATTCGAATCTCGATTCACAGGCTACGATTCGATTCAGGGACGATTCATAAAATTAGTAAACGATCCGGTACGATTCGATTCGATACGATTCGATCCGATCCGGTTCGGTTAATTTCGATTCAGTACAAAGGTAGATATGGTAGATATCAAAAAAAAAAAAAAGTAGTTATAAAACAAGCAAGTTGCCAATTAAAGGCAAAAATCTGAATGAATCAGAATTAGTGCTTCAGTCACAGTTTCAGTAACTGTAAAAGTGCAACATATCACTGACAAGAAGATAGATATTACTAGGCAGTTATAGAAAACACGAGCATGTTAAATCCAACATGTCTTTTTATGCCTGTAATTAACTTTTCTTAACAAAAAAAAGAAAATCAGAGAGAGCTCTTAACACTGAATAATACTTTCTCTCCATCTCATAACATTACCTCAGTCTCCTTTGAGACAAAAATCATCTGTGTGTGTGTGAAGTACATTTCTATACACACAAATCATAAGTATTTAATACAGAAATGCACCAATTCTGATTATACATTGTATTTTCCACACAAAAGTAAATTAGCCAAGTCAATTTTAGCCCAAATCAAATATACATTGCCAATACATGAATGTTGTCTAAATAAATCACCCAATCCACTAACCGTGACAATAAAAACGCTAGTATCATACAATTGTTATGGTCTGTAGTTGCCATGCAGACTACAGTGAAACATCAGACCGACAGTGAAAGTTTTATCAACGCGACACAAGACTGGCACAAAAGTTAACCACGCATATGAACCGTGTCCATAAATAGCGGTAGCGCACCAAATATTAATTTAACCATAGCTCAATAAAAGGAAACTTAGCTTACCCATAGAGTAGATCTCCTGACGAGACGAGGCGGCGGGAAACCCGCCCTCCGCACAATGCAAATTGGGACACGGCTATACAGCGCAAACATTTTGTGCTTGCTTCCGCATATAGCCCGCGCCGCTCGCACGATTGGCAGTTAACCGGCCAATAAGCTTCAACCCCAGGTAAGAGAACCACCCACCGTTCGCGAAAGAACGCAGACACACACAGCGCGGCTTCTGCACCATGAGAGAGACCGCTCAGGAGCCGAGAACCGATTCTTGGCCGTAAATCCGGTGCATCGGACCTTTCGTAGTGAATTTGGACCGATCCGGGCTCCGCTGATCGGTACACTCAGATCGCAGAGGTCACAGACCGATAACCGATCCAAATCGGTTAATCTTTACACCCCTAATATATATATATATATATATATATATATATATATATATATATATATATTAGGAGCAGTGGGCAGCACACATTAGGGCGCCCGGGGACCATCTCCATGATCTTCTTGCTTCGGCTTGGTCAGCTGGAGTACCTATGGTGCATGTTTTTGGGTTGGTGGGGGAAACCGGAGTGCCCGGAGGAAACCCACCCAGACACGGGGAGAACATGCAAACTCCACACAGAAAGGCTCGGGCGACCCAGGGATCGAACCCAGACCATGCATGGAAACTCCACACAGATGGTGGGCACGATAGACTGGCTCAAAGACAGGTTGAAGATGTTGGTGAACACCCCGGCGAGTTGGTCAGCATAAGCTCTCAGCACCAGTCCGGGGATGCCGTCGGGTCCTGGTGCTTTGCGGGGGTTCACTTTCTTGAATGCCCGTCTCACTGTAGCAGTGTCTATACAGAGTACAGCGTCCTCACTGTCCACATGGGTTCTGGTGACAGGCGTGGTGTTATCTGCATCATACCGGGCGTAGAAGGTGCTGAGTTCGTCAGGAAATGATGCGCTGGACAGTTCCACTGACTCGCTCCTCCCCTTGTAGTCAGTGATGCAGCGTAGCCCATGCCCCATGCGCCTCGGGTCGTGGCTCTGCTGGGCAGACTCCACTCTCTCCCTGTAGTCCCTCTGGGAAGTCCTGATGGTCTTTCTGAGGTCGTACTTGGCTGCTTTGTAGGCTTCGGGGTCTCCTGAGTTGAAGGCGGCGGTGTGAGCTTTCAGTTTAGCACGCACCTCCAGTCCCGCCCAGGGTTTCTGATTAGGGTAAGTGCAGATGGAGATTTTGGGCACCGTGTCCTCAATGGACTTCCCTATGTAGCCTACGACAGAGTCTGTGTACGCATTAATGTCGCCATCCGCTGCGTCTGCAAACGTCTGTTGTTTCAAAGCAGTCCTGTAGCACCTCATCAGACATACTGCTCCATTTGTGTTTTTGTCTGGGAACTGTTTTTTCCAGTTTAAGCCTTTGTTTGTACGCGGGCAACAGCAAGATGGCGCTATGGTTAGATTTATCAAAGGCTGGGCGGAAGAGGAGTTTGTAACTCTCTTTAAATGGGGTATAACAATGGTCTAATGTCTGCTCACCCCTGGTGGGGAGGGATATGTGCTGGTAGTATTTTGTTAGAACCGTTTTCATGTTAGCTCTATTGAAATTCCCTAAAACAATGAAAGCTGCATCAGGGTGTGAGTTTTCAAGTCCATTTATAATCCCAAACAGTTGTTCCAGGGCTTCTGTTTTAGCGGTTTCTGGTGGAATGTAGACTACAGTGAGGAATACAGCGCTAAATTCTCTGGGCAGATAGAAGAGTCTGACTTTGATGGTTAGCAGCTCTAAGGTTGGAGTGCAGTGGGTTGTTAAAATACGTGCATCTGTTGCTCACATAGAGTTAATGATAAAGCAAGCACCTCCTCCACCAGACTTGTCTGAATCCTTCGTCCTGTCCTGCCTGTAGATGGTAAAATTGTCCGGTGAGACGGCCCTGTCGGGAACAGATGGGTCCAGACCTGTTTCCGTAAAGGCAAAAACACAACAGTTCCTCGTGTCCCGTTCGAAATAAATCCGTGCGTGCAGTTCATCTAGTTTACTCCTCAGAGACTGGACGTTTGCAAGCAGGATAGGGGGGAGAGTAGGTTTGTTGTGTCTCTGACGGGTTCTCCACAGCACACCGGCTCGCTTCCCTCGGTGCGATCTCCTCTTGCGGTGCCACAGTAAACAAAGAGGCAAGATGTCCAACGCAGATGCCTCTAAAACCGGCTTAAAGTCCGCGCTTACTGGCGGACGTAGCTCCAAAAGTGTGCTACTGTCATACACATAGCGTGGAAGTGCAGTGCAAGTGCAAAAATGAAAAAATTGATTGAAAATAAAATTAAAATTAGATAAAAGGAGCGAGTTGGCACGGAGCGACTGATCACTGTGGCCATTTTGCGGCGCAGCCTGATGGCGTGCGGCGCAGCCTGATGGCGTGCGGCGCAGCCTGATGGCGTGCGGCGCAGCCTGATGGCGTGCGGCGCAGCCTGATGGCGTGCGGCGCAGCCTGATGGCGTGCGGCGCAGCCTGATGGCGTGCGGCGCAGCCTGATGGCGTGCGGCGCAGCCTGATGGCGTGCGGCGCAGCCTGATGGCGTGCGGCGCAGCCTGATGGCGTGCGGCGCAGCCTGATGGCGTGCGGCGCAGCCTGATGGCGTGCGGCGCAGCCTGATGGCGTGCGGCGCCTTTAGATTTTTGTCTTAGATAGTTTTTGTTTTGTTTCATCTTTATATTGTATTGTGTACTCTGTCTTTATTGCACTACCTGGTCAGAGAGAAACAAAATTTTGATTCACTGTTGAACACGGCAGAATTGACAATAAAGCTGACTTTGATCTTTGATCTTTGTTACCAACACAGACGGGAGAGCCAGAGTGAACCTCAGTCTGCCGTACGTCTCCACCTAAAAAAGGAGAGATGGCGCAGAAAGAACTCCACCAAGCCTTTTTCTGCTCCGTGTGTTTGGATCTACTGAAGGATCCTGTGACTGTTCCCTGTGGACACAGCTACTGCAGGAACTGTGTCCAACAGCACTGGGACCAAGAGGACGAGAAGAAGCTCTACAGCTGTCCTGAATGTCGCCAGAGCTTCAGCCCCAGGCCTGTCCTGGGTAAAGCCATCATGTTAGCAGGTTTGGTAGAAGAAGAAGAAGTGAACTTTATTGATCTCACACTGGAGAAATTCTTCTCTGCATTTTAACCCATCCTATATATATATATATATATATTAGGAGCAGTGGGCAGCACACATTAGGGCGCCCGGGGACCATCTCCATGATCTTCTTGCTTCGGTTTGGTCAGGACCTAAGCTGGAGTACCTATGGTGCATGTTTTGGGTTGGTGGGGGAAACCGGAGTGCCCGGAGGAAACCCACCCAGACACGGGGAGAACATGCAAACTCCACACAGAAAGGCTCGGGCGACCCGGGGATCAACCCAGACCATGCATGCAAACTCCACACAGAACACACAATAGAGCAGATGAACAAGACAGCGCCCCCTGTTGCCCGCTGTTATGCCGGACCTCAGGATGTGTCCTGTGATGTGTGCACTGGGAGGAAGCTGAGAGCTGTCCAGTCCTGTCTGCAGTGTGTGGCCTCTTACTGTGAGCGCCACCTACAGCCTCATCATGAAGCTGCAGTGCTACAGAAACACCAGCTGGTGGCGCCCTCCCTCAGGCTCCAAGAAAACATCTGCTCTCAACACGACAAAGTAATGGATCTATTCTGCCGCAGTGACCAGCGGCTGCTCTGCTCCCTCTGTGTGGACCAGCACAAGGGCCATGACCTCGTGTCCTCTGCCTCAGAGAGGGCTCAGAGGCAGGCTGAGCTGCCGGACAGGAGGGCCCTGCTGCTCCAGAGCCTCCAGCACAAAGAGACAGACCTCCAGAAGCTCCAACAGGAGGCCCAGGACATCAGAGACATGGCCCTTCTCCTGGAGAAAAGACGAGCTGAAGTGGAGCAGCAGATCCGCTCCCAGGAGCAGACCCAACTGAGACGAGTCCAAGAGCTCCAGGGCCATCTGAAGCAGGACGTGAGGGGACTGAAGAGGAGCCTCTCTGAGCTGGACACACTGGCCCTCACCCAGGATCATAACCAGTTTCTAAATATCTACGCCTCACTGTCCCCAAAAGCTGTGTCCAAACTCAGGGACACACTCCAGCTCTCTCAGAGTCCAGACCAGGTTTTACTGCCACCAGCTGAACCCAGCTCCAGAGAGGACTTCTTACAATATTCTACAGAAATCACTCTGGACCCAAACACAGCTCACAGCCGACTGGTTCTGTCTGATGGAAACAGAAGAGTCACACTTACGGAAGAACACCAGAGGTATCCAGATCATCCAGACAGATTCAGTGTCTGGGAGCAGGTCCTGAGCAGAGAGAGTCTGAGGGGCCGCTGTTACTGGGAGGTGGAGTGGAGCGGGAGGTTTGTTTTTGTAGCAGTTTCATACAGAGAGATTGAGAGGAATGGATTCTGTGAATGTGAATTTGGAAACAACGATAAATCCTGGGCCTTATACAGTAATAGAACCAGTTATTCATTTTGGTTTAACAAAGTCATGTCCGAGGTTTCAGGTCCGGTCGGGTCCAGAATCGGGGTTTACCTGGACCACAGTGCAGGGGTTTTGGCGTTTTACAGTGTCTCTGGTGGAACCATGAATCTCCTCCACAGAGTCCAGACCAGGTTCACTCAGCCTCTCTACGCTGGGCTCGAGTTTAACTGGAGTATTGGAGACTCTGCACATTTCCTTAAAGTGAAATAATAACTTTGTTCCCCACAGTTTGGATTAAAGGAATAGTAATGTTTTTTTTACAATGTGAGCCTTATTTCAGTAATAAAACAAAGTGAGCAACTCACCCATAGCACTTTGGTGTCATTTGAAGCATGTCCGGAGAATTTGTAGTTTAGCGATATCCATAACATGAGTGCTCGGGGCATATGGTTGTGGTCACCAAATAACACAAACTTTAACACTTTTCAGATCACAGAAGCTCGATGTGTCAGTCTATAGTTTCACTGGAGTCAAAAGAAGCCTGAAACCCGATACCCAGCTATAGTTTCATTAGATGGTGTAATGTAGGACAGTGTGCATGCGCGCATTCACAGCTGATTCGCAGATAAACACCGCTCTCAGCTCTCTGTTCCAGTCCGAAAGAAGCTAAGAAGACAATTACATCTCCACTTGAGAAAATGGTGCGAACATGCGCATGCGCGCTTCGTTCGTAAACTAAATAAAATTAGATGACAAAAAAAACAAGAAAAAAAATGTAAAGTTGCATCATTAGAACATTTCTCTCGTTTTTCATCAAAATTAGATGACAAAAAAAAACCAAAGAAGAAGAAAAGAAGAAGAAACGCACAGATCCAGACGGTTCCTGCAGGCGGCTGTGTGCGCCCTCTGCTGGGGCCTCTGCAGGGGCCTCTGCCGGGGGCCTCTGCTCCCAGGGCTCTCAACTTTCGAGCGGGGTCGTGCGTGTGACTGCGTAATTTCCGGGGGGAGGGGTTGCGAGTGACTTTTTTTTTTCTGCGAGGAGCGGGGGGTGGGAGGGTGGGGGACGAATGGCGCTGAAACCGCGTGGTGCCTGAACCGATTTCTGGGCACAGAAGCGCTGCGCTTGAATTGCATAACTAAATTTCAGCGTGAGAAATACCATGTGTTGCGTGTGAACACGTCAAATTGCGTGTGTCACACTCTCAATGCGTGAGACTTGAGAGCCCTGGCTCCTCTGTCCGCGCTGGGACTGGTTCTTTCGCAGCCATTTTCTGTCCAACCACCGAGTCTGAGCAAAGTGATCCGGACGCAGCGAGCCAACCAGGATCCCATCATCTGCAGGTTTGTGCGGGGCTGCGGCCAATGATCACTCCCGGTGCGCCCTTCGCTCAAATGAAAATGTCCGAAGTGGCTCCGGGTTTTATTTATCGTGGCGGTGAATGTGCGTAATTCGTTTGGAGGCGCGCATCGAGGCGAACTTTGAAAATAAGTAGATTTTTACGCGCACCGCCGTAGCTTCCTTTAGCACAAAAGAACAAGCCCGAGCCTCGCCAAAGTGGATTTAACAAAGGAAATGGGCGCACACTGCGACACGAGCCTGAAAACAATGTTAAGAACAGGTCAAAACGTGCCGGATATTGTTTTGGGAAACATTCTGGTGCGGAAAACGTGAATGTTCCAATGCGGCGTGCACATTTTGGTGAGTAGGGCCGTGTTAGCTTAGCCTCTTAGCTTTGCCATCACGACTGCAGCTCTTTCAATGGACGAGCCAAATGTATGTCCACGTCGCACCTTTTAAACCCAAAACAATGAATCCCGAAAGATGCAGAGTAGTTTTACGTAGTTTTATTCATCGTAAGCTTCAAGGGTCATTCCAGAATTGGAGGACATTTTGGCTTTAAAATTCTTGAAAAATAAGCCTTCACTTTTCTGATTTTTTGCTTCATATTCATCAATAATAGGTGATAAACTATCAAATGCTTGATTAGCTCAGCTTACGGATCAATGTTATAATTTTTATTACATGATTTATTTGGTTTATTTATTTATTTCCTCTACTCACAGTAACAGGGTTGCAGGTAACAGGGTTGCAAATCCGCACTAATGTTCACTTTATCTCAGGAGGAGAAGCTGTACTATTTTCGCATGACGAGAAGAACGTTTGTGTACATTTGTGAGCGCCTACTTGTACCACTCTCGCTGGAGGAAACACAGGCAGGTCGGATGAATGCAACGTGGGCGTTCAGTCTGAAGTCGCATGCCAAAAGATCGGATATGTATCGGTTTTAGGATCACATATCCAAGTGGCCTGGATCGCATTTGAAAAAATCGGATTTGTGTCATTCAGATCAGATACAGGTCGCATAAAAGCACTAAAATCAGATTTGGGTCACTTCAGGCTGCAGTGTGAACGTAGCCTTAATGACAGTCTCAACTCCCCTCAAACCAATTCTTTTCCCTGGCCAAGATCTGAGAGGGGAGTTAAAGAGGCCATTTTTGTCAAAAAAAAAAAAAAAAGAGAATCCTTCTTTAAACAGAAATGGTGGAGTCAGACATAATTTGTCTCCCATCTATAATTCCATTCTCAAACCTAAATCAAAACAAACAAAAGAAACAATAGGGCTAGCCAGGTCAGGGCCAGATGTGTGAAAAACAGTCGTTTAGGGGTTGAATAGGTATGCTAAACTAGACGCCAGAGAAACAAAAGACAGAAACTCAAAAACAAATAGGCGAGATAGTTTCAGAATAATTTCATTGTCGTTAGCTCCTCCCTGCAGCGAGATATAAGCAGTGTCCTTCAGCAGCCAGAACTGACGAAGCCTCTCGGATGAGCGGCGAAACGTTTTCGACCAAATAAACTTTGTTCAGTTGACAAATTGAATTTCTCCTTTTATCTTTACTTTCAATGCACATTCTATTGCACATTACCATTTCAGTGCTGCATCTTCCATTGCACATTTTTGACACACACTGCACATTTATTTATTCTGTTGCACTGCTTTCAGATTTTAGATCTTAGATTTTAGTTTTTAGATTTAGATTTTTGTCTTAGTTTTTGCGTGAAAAGTCCCTCAGTCGTCCAGGTAGAATCCATGATAAAAGGAGAAGTTCAATTTGTCAACTGGACAAAGTTTGTTTGGTTGAAAACGTTTCCGAGAGGCTTCGTCAGCTCTGAGCTGAGCTGAGCTGATGAAGCCTCTCGGATGAGCGGCGAAACGTTTTCAACCAAACAAACTTTGTCCAGTTGACAAATTGAACTTCTCCTTTTATCACGTCTTAGTTTTTGTTTTGTTTCGTCTTTATATTGTATTTTGTACTCTGTCTTTTTTGCACTACCTGGTCAGAGAGAAATGAAATTTCGATTCACTGTTGAACACATATGGCAGAATTGACAAAAAAGCTGACTTTGATCTTTGATCTTTGTTACAAAACAGACGGGAGAGCCAGAGTGGACCTCAGTCTGCCGTACATCTGCACCTAAAAAAGGAGAGATGGCGCAGAAAGAACTCCACCAAGTCTTGTTCTGCTCCGTGTGTTTGGATCTACTGAAGGATCCTGTGACTGTTCCCTGTGGACACAGCTACTGCAGGAACTGTGTCCAACAGCACTGGGACCAAGAGGACGAGAAGAAGCTCTACAGCTGTCCTGAATGTCGCCAGAGCTTCAGCCCCAGGCCTGTCCTGGGTAAAAACATCATGTTAGCACGTTTGGTAGAGCAGAGCAGGCTCCAGGAAAACATCTGCTCTCAACACGACAGAGTGATGGATCTATTCTGCCGCAGTGACCAGCGGCTGCTCTGCTCCTTCTGTGTGGACCAGCACAAGGGCCATGACCTCGTGTCCTCTGCCTCAGAGAGGGCTCAGAGGCAGGCTGAGCTGCCGGACAGGAGGGCCAAGAGACCAAGCCAGAGTCCAGACCAGGTTTTACTGCCACCAGCTGAACCCAGCTCCAGAGAGGACTTCTTACAATATTCTACAGAAATCACTCTGGAACCAAACACTGCTCACAGCTCACTGGTTCTGTCGGATGGAAACAGAAGAGTCACATTTATGGAAGAACACCAGAGGTATCCAGATCATCCAGACAGATTCAGTTACTTGTGGCAGGTCCTGAGCAGAGAGAGTCTGAGGGGCCGCTGTTACTGGGAGGTGGAGTGGAGAGGGCGTTATGTTTTTGTAGCAGTTTCATACAGAGAGATTCTGAGGAAAGGCGGCTCTGATGAATGTGGATTTGGAAACAACAATAAATCCTGGGCCTTATCCTGTCATAAAACGGGTTATTCATTTTGGTTTAACTCAGTCCAGTCCAAGGTCTCAGGTCCGGTCGGGTCCAGAATCGGGGTTTACCTGGACCACAGTGCAGGGGTTTTGGCGTTTTACAGTGTCTCTGGTGGAACCATGAGTCTCCTCCACAGAGTCCAGACCAGGTTCACTCAGCCTCTCTACGCTGGGGTCTGGTTAAACTGGTTAAACTGGTTCTGTCCTGGAGACTCTGCACATTTCCCTAAACTGAAATAACTTTGTTCTCCACAGTTTGGATCAAATTTGTGACTTTTATTTCTAAAGGCTGTACCTGATTTTTCCTTTGAAATGTTTGCAGGTGTTTTTCACAGGTGTTTGTGCAGGTGACCGCACAAATGGCAGGCTGAAGTGTTGAAGATGTCAGTCAAATACAGCTGTAAAATGTTCTACCTGTGACACTCCACTCTGCTTTATTCTAACAAGCTACAATCAGTGGCACACTGACAACCAGCCACCAGACTCTTAGTCTGTAAATATCTTGGTTGTCAGTGTGCCACTGATTGTAGCTTGTTAGAATAAAGCAGAGTGGAGTGTCACAGGTAGAACGTTTTACAGCTGTCTTTGACTGACATCTTCTACACTTCAGCCTGCCATTTGTGCGGTCACCACTGCTGCCAATCCGTTCTTTGTTGCTCCGGTCGTGGTAGGACTCCTTATCTGCAGAAGAAATCCAGTACATGCTTTATTTTTTATGTGTGTAACAGTTAGTGTCGATTTTTTTTTTGAAAATGTATACAGTGTGCAGTGTTATAGAATTTTTCAATACATATTTTCCTCTTCAACACTTGTTGGGTCTATTTGTGATAGAAAAAAAAAACTTTTTTATAGAATGTAATTATCAGGGGCATAATATAGTGACAACAAACAGAAAACGAAGAGCAATGGATCTATAATTTCAGTCAGTTTTAGTAAGTTTTGTAAACAAACAATACAGGTTCAGTTAGTTTTTTTTCTTTTAATTGTCATATTTATTTATTTCAATTAACGAAAATATTTTTTCTAGTTTAGTTTTCGTTTTATCATTCATTTTCATAAACTATAATAACCTTGTTGCAGGTGCTGGGGTTTAGATAGACAGAGTCTGACAGGGTTTAACAGGGTCTAACAGGGTCTAACAGGGTCTGACAGGGTCTAACAGAGTCTGACAGGGTCTAACAGGGTAGTTAGACCCTGTCACTCAGAAACAGGGTTTAACAGGTCTAACAAGGTCTGTTGGCCAGGCTTCCCAGGCTCCCAGGCTTCCTATGAAGGGTTCCCGAGATATGAGCTCACTTCGGCTAGATCAAAGACACATCAAAGACAGATCAAAGGTACATTTCTGCATTGCCTAGCAACGCAGAAAATTCCTGAAAATTCCTGCAACTTTGACATGCTGGTGGCACTAGATGGTTGGGGATGGGGGCCTATAAATTGCTGTGGGTAATGAGGAGACTGGATGGAATGTGCATGCAAAATTTCACAACTTTTTACCAGACGGTTCTAGGGGTTGCCATAGACTCCCATAGTCAGAGGAATAATGTATAATAAGAATCAATAGAAACACTATTGGTGCCTTGCAGCTTAGCGCTGCTTTCCCCCAATAAATATAGCTGCAAGCAGCAATGTGGGGCCAAGCAGTCACCCAGCCTTATTTGATGATGTGCGTTGGATCAGTCTTCGCACAAGGATCCCAGGGATACCAAGTTTTTCAAAAGCTACAAGCAGGAATGTCCCTCTAGCGCCTCTGCTGGTGGCGCTAGAGGGTTTGAGCTGGGGCCCTGAAATTTTTTGTGGGGAATCCTGGGACAGACTAGAATACGTGTGAAAAGTTAATCCTATGAAGGGTTCCCGAGATATGAGCTCAGTTCCTGTTTGGTGACTTTTAGGACATGTTTTTAATTGGCTGTTACGACAAAATGATAAGAGATATCAAAAAATCCAGGGATATTTCTGATGAGGCTCAGTCCAACGATGCTATGTACCAAATTGTAGCACAATTCGTCCAAAATTGAGGGAGGAGAAGCATTTTGAGTGTTTTTCATAAAATTCAAAAGGGCGGAAAATCTACCCTGGCGAACATGACGTTACAGAAAGCGTTGGATTTGTCTTGCCCCAAGGAGTCCAGGGAGGCAAAGTTTTGGAAAATCGGACGTACAGTTCAAAACTTACATGTGTGTGCACACCATTTGTTGTGGAAATTACAAGTTAATTTGTAGAAGCAGTAGCATTTTATTGATTTTCACAAAATCCAAGATGGCGGACATTCTATTCTGGCGGACATGACATCATAGGATGTGTTGGATCAGTCTTCGCCCAAGGATCCCAGGGATACCAAATTTTTTGAAAATCAGACTTACGGTTCAAAAGTTACAAGCAGAAATGTCCCTCAAATTTTGATCTGTTGGTGGCGCTAGAAGGTTTGAGCTGGGGCCCTGTATTTTTTTGTGGTGAATCCTGGGAAGGATGCGAACATCTGCGAAAAACGATGCTATGTACCAAATTAGAGCAAAATTGGTCCAAAATTGAGGGAGGAGAAGCATTTTGAGTGTTTTTCATAAAATTCAAAAAATTCAAAATGGCGAAAAATCTACCCTAACGAAATATGACGCCATATGATGCGTTGGTTTCGGCTTGGCCCAAGGAGTCCAGGGATGCCAAGTTTTTGAAAATTGGACATATGGTTCAAAAGTTACACGCAAAAATGTATCTGAAAATTCCTGATAATTTGACCTGCTGGTGGCGCTAGGGGGCAACTTTGACCTGCTGGTGGCACTAAAGGGTTTGGGGTGGGGGCCTATAAATTGCTGTGGGTAATGAGGAGACTGGCTGGAATGCGAGTGAACAATTTTTCCCGAGGAGCGGGAAGGGGCAAGTGACTTTTTTCACTGAAAACACACAGAAGGGCTGTGCGCTGCGCTTGAATTGCGTAACTAAATTTCAGCGTGACAAATACCATGTGTGGCGTGTGAATTGCGTGTGTCACACTCTCAATGCGTGAGACTTGAGAGCCCTGCCGAGATATGAGCTCACTTCCTGTTTAGCGACTTTTAGGACATGTTTGATTGGCTCTCACGACAAAACGATAAGAGACATCAAAACTCCAGGCAAGTTTCTGATGAGGCTCAGTCCAAAGATGCTATGTCCCAAATTGGAGCAAAATTGGTCCAAAATTGAGGGAGGAGAATTCTGCATTTTGAGTGTTTTTCATAAAATTCAAAATGGCGGAAAATCTTCCCCGTGGAAAATGATGTCACAGAATGCGTTGGATTCATCTTGCCCCAAGGAGTCTAGGGAGGCCAAGTTTTAGAAAATCGGACGTACGGTTCAAAACTTACAAGCCGAAATGTACCTACAACTTTGACCTGCTGGTGGCGCTAGAGGGTTGGGGGTAGGGGGCCTATACATTTGCTGTGGGTAATGAGGAGACTGGCTGGAATGCTGGAATGTGCATGCCAAATTTCACAACTTTTTTACCAGACGGTTCTAGGGGTTGCCATAGACTCCCAGAGGCGGAAGAATATTTAATAATAATAATAATAATAGGAATCAGTAGCAAAACTATAGGTGCCTTGCAGCTTAGCGCTGCTTGGCCCCAATAATAGGAATCAATACAAACACTATAGGTGCCTTGCAGCTTAGCGCTGCTTGGCCCCAATAATAGGAATCAATACAAACACTATAGGTGCCTTGCAGCTTTGCGCTGCTTGGCCTCAAATATAGCTGCAAGCAGCAATGTGTGGCAGAGCAGTCACCCAGCCTAATTTGATGACATGCGTTGGATCAGTCTTTGCCCAAGGATCCCACGGATACCAAGTTTTTGAAAATCGGACTTACGGTTCAAAAGCTACAAGCAGAAATGTCCCTCAAATTTTGACCTGTTGGTGGGCTTGAGCTGGGGCCGCTTTGATGTCACCCTATGACGTAATTTTCCGCCATTTTGAATTTTATGAAAAACACTCAAAATGCTTCTCCTCCCTCACTTTTGGACCAATTTTTCTCAAATTTGGTACATAGCATCTTTGGACTGAGCCTCATCAGAAATATTTCTGGATTTTTTTATATCTCCTCGTTTTGCACTGAAAAGTCCCAGGAAAAATAGGCTATCCCAACGTTTCTGAGATTTGTTGCATGTATTAAATTTAAATGAGCATATATTTCAGTCAAAACAATAAAATTGCTAGCCTTTAACCGCTTGAGCTGGGGCTCTGTAATTTTGGGTGGGGAATCCTGGGAAGGACGCGAACAACTGTGAAAAGTTTGAAAATAATCCTATGAAGGGTTCCCGAGATATGAGCTCACTTCCTGTTTGGCAACTTTTCGGACACGTTTGATTGGCTGTCACGGCAAAACGATGAGATATCCAAAAATCCAGGGATATTTCTGATGAGGTTCAGTCCAAAGATGCTATGTACCAAATTGGAGCAAAATTGGTCCAAAATTGAGGGAGGAGAAGCATTTTGAGTGTTTTTCATAAAATTCAAAATGGCGGAAAATCTACACTGGCAGAAAATGACATGATAGGGTGCGTTGGTTTCGACGTGGCCCAAGGAGTCCAGGGATGCCAAGTTTTTGAAAATTGGACATACAGTTCAAAAGTTACACGCAGAAATGTACCTGAAAATTCCTGCAACTTTGACCTGCTGATGGCGCTAGAGGGTTTGGGGTGGGGGCCTATAAATTGCTGTGGGTAATGAGGAGACTGGCTGGAATGTGCATGCCAAATTTCACAACTTTTTACCAGACAGTTCTAGGGGTTGCCATAGATTCCCAGAGGCAGAAGAATATTTTATAAGAATCAATACAAACACTATAGGTGCCTTGCAGCTTAGCACTGCTTTGCCCCAAATATACCTGCAAGCAGCAATGTGGGGCCAAGCAGTGACCCAGCCTAATTTGATCCGCACATCAGTGCGTTGGATCAGTCTTTGTCCAAGGATCCCAGAGATAAAGTTTTTGAAAATCGGACTTACGGTTCAAAAGTTACAAGCAGAAATGTCCCTCAAATTTTGACCTGTTAGTAGCGCTAGAGGGTTTGAGCTGGGGCCCTGTAATTTTTTGTGGGGAATCCTGGGACAGACTAGAATACGTGTGAAAAGTTTGAAAATAATCCTATGAAGGGTTCCCGAGATATGAGCTCAATTCCTGTTTGGCAACTGTTAGGACGGGAGTCTATGGCAACCCCTAGAACCGTCTGGTATTTTCTGCGTTGCCTATGTACCTTTGATCTGTCTTTGATGTGTCTTTGATCTAGCAGAAGTGAGCTCATTTCTTGGGAACCCTTCATAGGAAGCCTGGGAGCCTTGGAAGCCTGGCCAACAGACCCTGTTAGACCCTGTTACCCTGTTAGACGCTGTTAAGGTCAAAGTTGCAGGAATTTTTATAATACATGCTGAGGCCTACATGCACCTTCGGTGCTTGGCCCCACATTGCTGCTTGCAGCTATATCAGATCAAAGGTACATAAAGATCAAAGATCTTTGATCAGGGCGTTGCCTAGCAACGCGCGTGAAAGGTCAGTATCGGGTGCATCAGTTTTTGGACAGACGAGTTTGATTAGCTGTCACAACAAAACGATAAGAGAGATAAAAAATCCAGCGATGTTTCAGATGAGGCTCGGTCCAACGATGCTATGTACCAAATTTGAGCAAAGTTGGTCCAAAATTGAGGGAGGAGAAGCATTTTGAGTGTTTTTCATAATTGACCTGTTGGTGGCGCTAGAGGGTTTAAGCTGGGGCCCTGTAATTTTTTGTGGGGAATCCTGGGAAGGATGTGAACATCTGTGAAAAGTTTGAAAATAATCCTATGAAGGGTTCCCGAGATATGAGCTCACTTCCTGTTTGGCGACTTTTAGGACGCGTTTGATTGGCTGTCACGACAAAACGATAAGAGATATCAAAAATCCAGCGATGTTTCTGATGAGGCTCGATCCAAAGATGCTATGTACCAAATTTGAGCAAAAGTGGTCCAAAATTGAGGGAGGAAAAGCATTTTGAATGTTTTTCATAAATTTCTAAATGGCCGAAAATCTACCCTGGCGGAAAATGTCATAGGGTGCGTTGGATTCGGCTTGGCCCAAGAAGTCCAGGGATGCCAAGTTTTTGAAAATTGGACATACGGTTACACGCAGAATTGTACCTGAAAATTCCTGTAAATTTGACTTGCTGGTAGCGCTAGACGGTTGGGGGTGGGGGCTTATAAATCGCTGTGGGTAATGAAGGGACTGGTTGGAATGTGCATGCAAAATTTCACAACTTTTTACCAGACAACCGGTTCTAGGGGTTGCCATAGACTCCCAGAGGCGGAAGAATATTTTATAATAATAAGAATCCGTAGAAACACTATGGGTGCCTCGCACCTTCGGTGCTTGACCCCAATCAGTAGAAACACTATGGGTGCCTCGCAGCTTCGCTGCTTGTCCCCAAAAATATGAAGTTGCATCATTAGAACATTTCTCTCTCTTGTTTTTCATTAAAATTAGATGACAAAAAAATAAAAAAGAAGAGAAGAATAAACGCACGGATCCAGATGGTTCCTGCAGGCGGGTGTGTGCGCCCTCTGCTGGGGCCTCTGCAGGGCCCTCTGCTGGGGGCCTCTGCTCCTCTGTCCGCGCTGGGACTGGTTCTTTCGTAGCCATTTTCTGTCCAACCACCGAGTCTGAGCGAACTGATCCGGACGCAGCGAGCCAATCAGGATCCCATCATCTGCAGGTTTGTGCGGGGCCAATGATCACTCCCGGTGCGCCCTTTGCTCAAATGGAAATGTCCGAAGTGGCTCCGGACTTTATTTATCGTAGCGGTGAATGTGCGTAATTCGCTTGGAGGCGTGCATCGAGGCAAACGTTGAAAATAACCCGATTTTTACATGCACCGCCATAGCTTCCTTTAGCATAAAAGAACAGGCCCGAGCCTCGCCAGAGTGGATTTAACAAAGGAAATGGGTGCACACTGCGACACGAGCGTGAAAAGAATATTGAGAACAGGTCAAAACGTGTCGGATATTGTTTTGATGTTTGAGGGTGCAGATCTCTAGTTTATTTATACAAATAAGTTCATCTGTAGCATCAGACAGACTGGGAACATTTACTTTGACGGGTATAAACAGAAGTGGCAGTGTAGTTAGCGCCCCCTTCAGGCAGATATAGGCAGTGTCCACCAGCGTCTGACCAGAACTGAAGAAACAGCTTGGATGAGCTGAGAAACGGATTTGACCAAATAAACTTTTGTCCCGTTGACACATTGAATTTCTCCTTTTAAAAGTGAAATCTTCCGTAAACCAAAATGAAGAACATAGATTTCGATTAAAGACGGCTTTTGTGCTGAGCCTTATGTCCCTCTGAACCTGAGCAGAGGTCAGTATGTGTCCAGCTGAGGTGTGGGACTCTGGCTCTGGAGACGGGACACACATGTCCTCTTTGCGACCTAAAGGACATCTGTACTTCTGTCCTTTGTGTCATGACCTGCGCTGTTGTCTAATGTGCCTCACTGTTTGTTTGTTGTGTCTGAGAGCTGAGTATTTGTTTAAATTTAATGGTTTTAGTCTGTGTTGAAAGCCTGGGACTTCCGTAAGAGGACACTTGATGTTTGCGATCTGTCTTGCTGTTTCATGCGTCTTAGGCTACGTTCGGACTGCAGCCTGAAGTGACCCAAATCCATTTTTTTTTTGCCTCTATGTGACCTGTATCTGATCTTTTAGGCTACGTTCACACTGCATAGCTTAAAGCTCAATTCCGATTTTTTTTTTTGTGAAATCCAATTTGAAGCACGTCCAGGTGTGGCCAGAGGGGGTCTTGTCTGCACTACAGCACTGCCTCGGCACAACAGACTGGGCAGTGTTCAAACAGGCCGCCACACACAACAACCACACGGACATCGAGGACACTGTGACCTCCTACATCACCAAATGCATTGATGACATCACACACACCAGGACCATCATCACCAGGGCTAACCAGAAGCCATGGCTGACAGGGGAGGTTCACAGACTGTTGAGAGCCAGGAATGCTGCCTTCAGAGCCGGGGATGTCACACATCTGAAGGCAGCAAGAACCAACCTGTTACACACAGAAAATAACCGGACATTTTAAAGACAGCAGGGACACACGGAGTCTGTGGCAGGGCATCCAGAACATCATGGACTACAAACCCTCGCCACAGACCTGTGACAGCAACATTACCCTGCTCAACGACCTCAACAGGTTCTTTGCACGGTTTCACGCACAAAACGACACCCGGCCACACTTCCACCACCTCCCCACGACCAGCCCCTGTGTGTGTCTGTAGCCAGCATGAAGAGAACACTCTCCAGGATCAACACCCGCAAGGCTGCAGGCACGGACAACATCCCCGGTTGTGTGTTGAAGGGCTTTGCAGAGGCGCTCTAGGATGTTTTCACCGACATCTTTAATGCTTCTCTGAGCCAGGCTGCTTGTTTCATCTTTATATTGTATTTTGTACACAGAGATAAACGAAATTTCGATTCACTGTTGAACACATATGGCAGAATTGACAATAAAGCTGACTTTGATCTTTGATCTTTGTTACCAACACAGACGGGAGAGCTAGAGTGGACCTCAGTCTGCCGTACATCTCCACCTAAAAGGACCTCAGTCTGCCGTACATCTGCACCTATAAAAGGAGAGATGGCGCAGAAAGAACTCAACCAAGAACACCAGCTGGTGGCGCCCTCCCACAGGCTCCAGGAAAACATCTGCTCTCAACACAACAGAGTGATGGATCTATTCTGCCGCAGTGACCAGCGGCTGCTCTGCTCCCTCTGTGTGGACCAGCACAAGGGCCATGAACTTGTGTCCTCTGCCTCAGAGGGGGCTCAGAGGCAGGCTGAGCTGCCGGCCAGGAGGGCCCAGAGACCAGGCCAGAGTCCAGACCAGGTTTTACTGCCACTAGCTGAACCCAGCTCCAGAGAGGACTTCTTACAATATTCTACAGAAATCACTCTGGACCCAAACACAGCTCACAACCGACTGGTTCTGTCTGATGGAAACAGAAGAGTCACACTTATGAAAGAACACCAGAAGTATCCAGATCATCCAGACAGATTCAGTTACTGGTATCAGGTCCTGAGCAGAGAGAGTCTGAGGGGCCGCTGTTACTGGGAAGTGGAGTGGAGCGGGTTGGGGGGTGTTTCTGTAGCAGTTTCATACAGAGAGATTCAGAGGAAAGGAGGCTCTGATGAATGTGTATTTGGAAACAACAATAAATCCTGGGCCTTATACTGTGATAAAACTGGTTATTCATTTTGGTTTAACAAAGTCCAGTCCAAGGTCTCAGGTCCGGTCGGGTCCAGAATCGGGGTTTACCTGGACCACAGTGCAGGGGTTTTGGCGTGTTACAGTGTCTCTGGTGGAACCATGAGTCGCCTCCACAGAGTCCAGACCAGGTTCACTCAGCCTCTCTACACTGGGGTCTGGTTATACTGGAGTATTGGAGACTCTGCACATTTCCCTAAACTGAAATACAGTGGTACCTCACCTTACGAATGACCCAACAATCGAAAATGTCAAGTTACGAAACGCCTTCACGGTAAATTTTTGTCTCTAGATACAAATTAAATTTCAAGTTACGAAACGCGAAATCTCAAAAATTCAAATAATGCGCGCTCAGCCACACACATTATACGCTTTTCTCAGACTGGATTTAAACTTTTCTCACATTTGTCTCTCGTTTAAACACTCAAACTTTCATAGATTTTCAACAAAACTATCAATATTGAAGTGTGGGGGGAAGTAGGAGGGGGGAGAAAACTGCGCGGTCACGTGTGCGCAGCATGACCCGGCGCGGGGCTGACAGCAGGACTAGACCAAGATCTAAACCTGGACTGGACCAGGACTAAACCTGGACTAAACCAGGGCTAAACCAGGACTAAACCAGGACTAGACCAGATGGATTAAAGCGCCGCGTGCGGGTCTATTTCCTGGTTTCTCACGAGTCACAGCTGAGGCGAGCAGCGAGGAGGCAGTCTGAGCACATGTGAGCGAGAGCCATGCAAGTGCTGGTCTGGACTAAACCAGGAGGAGCCGCGCTCACATGCGCTCAGACTGCCTGCGGTCCCCTCCTCAGCTGTGACTCGTGAGAAACCAGGAAATAGACCCGCACGCGGCGCTTTAATCCATCTGGTCTAGTCCTGGTTTAGTCCTGGTTTAGTCCTGGTTTAGTCCTGGTCCAGTCCAGGTTTAGATCTTGGTCTAGTCCTGCTGTCAGCTCTGCGCGGTGTCATGCTGCGCACACGTGACCGCGCAGTTTTCTCCCCCCGCCCGCTTCCCCCCACACTTCAATATTGATACGTTTTGTTGAAAATCTATGAAAGTTTGAGTGTTTAAACGAGAGACAAACGTGAGAAAAGTTTAAATCCAGTCTGAGAAACCAATCAGGACAGAACACATTGTTACACTATAAAAAAAGTTACACTATAAAAAAAAAAAAAACTTGGATCGGGGCCTTGGAACGAATCAGGCTTTTTCCATTGAAATAGCTACTCAACTTACGAATTTTTCACGTTACGAAACCACTTCTGGAACGAATTAATTTCGTAAGGTGAGGTACCACTGTAATAACTTTGTTCTACACAGTTTGGATGAAATTTCTGACTTTTATTTCTAAAGGCTGTACCTGATTTTTCCTTTGAAATGTTTGCAGGTGTTTTTCACATCTTAAAAACGTGACAAACAGAACTAGTTGTAAACACTTTGCAGTGGTCCAAAGTTCTTCCTCACTTACCTTCTGCATTCAGAGGGTCCTAATTCTTCACCGTGATGAGTTTATACGATAAGGAGTGTTTGCTCTGTTCTAGTGTAAAAGTAATCTAAAAGTGTGTGTAGATGTTCAGTGTGTTTTTGTGGACTTTGAATCATAATTGTATAAGGTGCAGAGTCACAGAATGAGTAACACTGGTGATGCTGTTGTAATGCTGAAGGCAAACCTGTGATCATATTTACACTGTCATGTTCAAAACACAAATAAATCTGTTTTTATGTAACTTTCAGAGTCCCAAATTCTCAAATAGAAGGACGGGAGGGCATCTGACACACAGACAAAATGGAGGTTGGGAGTTATGAAATCTAAAGCAGGTTTAAGATAAGATAAGACTTTATTGATCTCACATAGGAGAAAATCACTTGTCACATTAGCTCCAGGCAGTTTGGTGCAAGCGAACGTTTGAACAAGAAAGTGCAGCAGACAAATAGTAATAATAATAAAATAAGTAAAAAGAGAGTATAGAAAATATTGCACATTTAGACTATACACACACACCTTAGTCCTGGTTCAGACCTGGTTTAGATCTGGTTTAGTCTTGGTTTAGTCCTGGTTTAGTCCTGGTTTAGTCCTGGTTCAGACCTGGTTTAGTCCTGGTTTAGACCTGGTTTAGTCCCCGTTTAGACCTGGTTCAGACCTGGGTTAGTCTTGGTTTAGACCTGGTTTAGTCCTGGTTTAGACCCGGTTTAGTCGTGGTTTAGACATGGTTTAGCCCTTGTTTAGTCTATGGCTATGGCTGACAACCAACCAGTCATGTGACCACTAGACTTTTGTTTGTGCTGCTTGTATTGTATGTTGTATTTTCATGTATTTGCCTGCCGAGGGACTACGGATGAAAACTAGCTAAAATTCGGAATATTTAGGGGGCCAAGCACCAAAGGTGCTAGGCACCCTATAGTGGATAGGAATTGCAGGTACCCTAGCGAGCACACGTACATACGGCGCGCTCCGCCGGAGCGGGCCTAGTTTGGTGTTTTTTTTCGTTTCCTTCTTTGAACTTTTTGGATAATTTTGGCTTTCGGTTGTTGGCTCACCTCCTCCCAGCGCCCCGGCTGCGGGGGTGGCGGTTTCACCGTGTTCCGCGAGCTCTGCTCCCCCCCGGGCGGGCAGCGCAATGACAACCCCCGCAGGGCCCCGAGGCCCGGCGGCGAAGCCGCCTGAGGACACGGGTGGTAAGAATGAGGATCGTACCACGAAAAATGGTGGTGATGCGAGGGAGGATATGGATGTAGAATACCGTAAAGATCTGACGGTCCTTCTGGACCTGATGGGTGGAGCGGGCCTGTCCCCTATGGCCTTGCTGAGGGCTGCGCAGGAGATATGTGGGTCTGTGCTTGCCTGCCGCATGGTGACCAAGGATAAATACGAGATAACGGTGGCGTTCCAGGCAGCCAAGGAAAAGTTGGATGGGTTCCGGATCAGCGACACCAGGGTCCATGGGCGAGCCATCGGCAGGGACGAGATGGTGGTCTCCTTCTTGGGCCTGCCGGCGTACGTCCGGGATGAGGAAATCGTGCAGAAACTCAACTCCTGGGGAGTCTCCGCTGTTTCCGGGATACGGAGGAAAGTGTGGCCGGGGACTGGCATCGCGGACGGCACCAGGTTTGTGAGGATGCGTTTCACTGCCGCTGTCAGATCTCTGCCGTATTCTGTCAGGTTCGACACTGAGGTGGGGCCTGCGTACTTTAGAGTCATACACGACAAGCAGGTGAAGCTGTGCAGAGGATGTCTCCAGCCGGGCCATGTGTTGCGTGAGTGCCCTGGCTTCCTGTGTAGGAAGTGTGGGGGTCAGGGGCATTACGCCCGAGAGTGCGCGGGGCCCAGGGCCGAGTGCTCGGGCAGCCGTGACTCTGGCCAAGGGGAGCGGAGCGCGGGAGGTGATGGTGGCGGCCCTGCAGCTGGGGCTGGACCCGCCCCCTCCTCCATCGCCTCGAGTCGGGACAGTGAGCTTGTCCAGGATGCTGTGATTCAGAGTGCACAGGCACTCGTGACGGCGGAGGGCGAGGGGCTGCCTCCTTGCGCCTCCTCTTCCCCCTCCTCCGTCGCCTTGAGTCGGGACAGTGAGCCTGTCCAGGATGCTGTGATTCAGAGTGCACAGGCACTCGTGACGGCGAGGGATGAGGGGCTGCCTCCACGCGCCTCCTCTTCCCCCTCCTCCGTCGCCTCGAGTCGGGACAGTGAGCCTGTCCAGGATGCTGTGATTCAGAGTGCACAGGCACTCGTGACGGCGGAGGGCGAGGGGCTGCCTCCTTGCGCCTCCTCTTCCCCCTCCTCCGTCGCCTCGAGTCGGGACAGTGAGCCTGTCCAGGATGCTGTGATTCAGAGTGCACAGGCACTCGTGACGGCGAGGGATGAGGGGCTGCCTCCACGCGCCTCCTCTTCGCGAGGTGGTGAGGCTGAGGGGGGCCTCCGCCCTGTAGCCGTGGCGGCGGGAGCTGAGCCGAATGCTGCTACGGATGCTGCTGCGGTCCAGCGCCTCGCCCCCGGAGCGGGGGGAGCGGCGCGGCCCGGGGTCCGGGCCCCCGGGTCTGGCCACACCCGGAAGACGAACGGGGCGAAGCTCAGATCTCAGACCATGGGGGACAAGTCCCTCCGGCCCTCGTCCGCTCCAGCCCCGTGTGATGTGGTCTCCGCTCCGGGCCCGTGTGATCAGATCTCCGCTCCGGACCTGTGTGGCCCGCTCTCCGCTCCGGGCCCATGTGGTCCGGCCTCCGCGTGCCCCTCTGGGCCCGCTACCACGTGTGCGGGCACGGTGGGAGAGCGGATGGACTTCTGCAGTGGCGATGTTGAAGCGGACCTTGATGATGTTAGACAAAGCGTTAAGAGGCTCCGGACGTCCTCTGAGTGCGCCGTGACTCCGAGGCGCGTCTGATGGGTCCCCTGGACGATCCCAGCTTCATTCGGAAAATGGAGAGGTTATACGACTGTTTCGATACTGAAATTGAAGTGTATGATTCTCTGATAGACTGGTGGGATGGGGCGACAGCCTGGATAAAGAGACTGGCCATCCGATGGCAGAGGAAACACAAAAATGTGTTTGCACTGCATCACCTTTGCTCTCCCCCAGGCCCCTTTCTTCATCCCTTTGGTCCTCTACATTCCCCCTGTTTCTCTTGGCCCTTGTGCCCAGTGGTGTTTATTCCCGTACCCGCATCCCCTGATGTGTCTTCTGAGTGCTTTGTGAATGTTATTGTGGTGATGAAATATGTACTATTATGTACCTGAAGTGTGTATTATTGTGGACCTTGTAATATTAAAAGATAAAAAAAAAAAAAAGTGTTTGCTTTGCGTTGCCTAGCGAAGTTGCCTAGCAACCCTTTGATCTTTCCTTTGATGTTCTGGTCTCCTGATTGTTATTATTATTCTTTATTCCTTTCACCATGGGAGTCTATGGCAACCCCTAGAACCGTCTGGTAAAAAGTTGTGAAATTTTGCATGCACATTCCAGCCTCTCCTCATTACCCATAGCGATTTATAGGTCCCCAGCCCCAAACGTCTAGTGGCACCAGCAGGTCAAATTTGCAGAAATTTGTCAATTGCCTAGCAACGCACCTAGCAACCTTTGATCTGTCTTTGATGTGTCTGCTCTGACAGGGTTAGACCCTGACCCTGTCAGACCCTGTCAGACTCTGTTAGATCCTGTCAGACCTTGTTAGACCCTGTCAAACGGTGCTTGGCCCCCACATTGCTGCTTGCAGCTATATTTACATTTGTTTTTGTTGAAGATTCTCGCCCCTACCACCAGGGGGCGAGAAAGGGTGCGTAAACATGCCTCTACACTGTTACAGTCAGCCCTTACCACCAGAGGGTGACAGGGTGGGTAAACGTGCTCTCACCTTGGTACAGTTAAAAGGGACTTATTGTTTAACATATTGTTTAACATATAAGTGTTAGAAAATATTAAAGGTAGAGTAAAGGTACATTTTCTGATGTTAAGTCGTAAAAGCGCTTATATACTCAATAAGGGTACAAAATATAAAAAGTTATAAAAACATGTTTCACCCTTTAATGTTTTGAGTTTGTGATTTTGAATAATGTTTTCTTTATGATTTGATGTTTTAACATGTTATCATTTATTATCATTTATTATGTTGCCATTTCATTATGATCATATTACAATCTTGCATGTTAACATTTATGTTAACATTTATCAACATTTATCATACTTATCATATATCATATCATTTTTTATTAAAGTTACTCATGTATTCTAAATATGATTTTATTTCACTCATATGAAGAGTGTGTGTGAGGCGCTGTGAAAAAGGAGTTTTAGGGAGTACTAACCCAACTGAGATAAGAGGAAGAGAGGCTAGCAAGTAACCTTGGACAGTGGTTGTGTTGAAACGATAACAGACTCAGGGAGAGAGTTTTCATTTCACAGGATTTTGCTGGTACTTCATGGTGAGGGCTGTGACAGGGGCAGCAATCGTGGCGTACTGGGGCACGAACCGCCGATACTATCCAGTGAGGCCAAGAAAGGAACAAACTTGTTTTTTGGTGCGTGGTCGTGGACAGTTCATGATGGCCTCAACTTTGTCCATCTGGGGTCAAACTTCTCCCCGTCCCATCTGGTACCCAAGGTATCGTGTCTCCGCTCGGGCCCACTCGCATTTGGACGGGTTTAGAGTAAGTCCGGCTTGTGCAATCTTCCCCAGTACCAAGGATAGGTGTTGTAAATGCTCCTCCCACGTGGAACTGAACACCACAACATCATCCAGGTAAGCTGCACTACACTCCTCACACCCGGCCAGGATCTTATCCATCAAACGGTGTAATGTTGCCGGAGCCCCATGCAGCCCGAACGGCATGACTGTAAACTGGAAAAGTCCTGCTGGGGTCCGGAAGGTGGGTGTATGGACGGGACGACTCCTGCAGCAGGACTTGCCAGTACCCCTTGCAAAGATCCAGCGTGGTGATATAACGTGCTGCTCCAATACGTTCCAGTAGGTCATCAATCCTGGGCATTGGATATGCATCAAATTCTGAGACAGAGTTCAGTTTGCGGAAGTCAATGCATATCCGTAAGGAGCCATCCTTCTTGAACACAATCACCACTGGACTGCACCATTCTGAATTGGATGGTTCAATCACACCCAACTTCAGCATCTCCTGCACCTGGTGCAACTTAGCGACCAACTGCTGAGGTACTCTGTAGGGTCTCTGTCAGATTGGTTTAGAGTCCTTCAGGCGAATCACATATTCCACCAAGGTGGTCTTCCCAGGTATGGGCGCAAACAGGGAGGGAACCTCCTGGAAGACACAGAGAACACTTGCAGCTTGCTCAGGTGTCAGGTGATTGAGTGATGGTGGGGCAGTGCTGGTCAGAGTCTCTAGAGTATCGTCCACCTCCTTGTCTTCCTCCTCCTTTCCCAAGTCCCCTCTCTGGACAACCAGGACTGAAGCTGGAGTGGCCCGTTCTTTCCACCCCTTCACATGGTAAGTCTGTTTTTGTCTTTTCTTCTCAGGGTGGAGAATCTCATAGGTGACTGTGGTAAGACCATTATTAGTTTTTGTTATGCTATGAAGTTATGAGCATGAGCCATAAAGGCATGTATCCATTCTGTTCATTTATTTTTGTGTTTAAGTTTCACTTTTAAGTTTATATAAATATGAAATTGTTATGAGACAAGACATGAGGATCATGAAACTACTAGGGCAGGCTTTAAGTGAGGCCTGTAAGACTGGACAAGTTAGAACATGTCGGGGGCATGTTAGGACATGCTCGAAGCTGTCCTGAAGTAACCTTGGATTTTGCTCGGGAGTAACCCCAGGCATCTGGAGGCAGACTGGCGGGGTTACTTTGGGACATAGTACAGGCAGTAGAAAGGTTATGATAGTTCAGACCAGCTGGCCTTGGAAAGTCCCTAGAACCGACCGAGACCGGTTTTTCAGGAGGGGCAGTGGGCAGATCCTTGGCCAATCATGATAGCCTAAAGTGAGGTAATGGGGGAAGTCCTTTTGGAAACCCCCTCTGAAGAGAATATAAGCTGTGGTTTCTGGTCGCTTCTGGGGTCTTGTCTCAGATTTTGCTGAAGCTTGTACTTCCACTCACACTGATTCATAGTAGATCCGTGTGTTTTACGCTGTATCAAGGTAAGTGTCTTTGCATATGATCCATTGAATGACTGAGTTGTGGCAGCGGGGCTCTATCCGCACTGATGAACCGCTTGTGAGTCTTACAGGGGCGGTAGCCCAAATGTAAGATTGTCAGCGGACTTAGCGTGTGCAACTGACTTTTGCCTTGCTGGGTACGTAAAGTATTCCACGTTCGTGGCTGCAAGTCAGGCATAGAGCTTTTAGATACAAAGTTGCAGGTCAGCCAGTCATTCGGTGTCATATGTACAGGTCTTTTATAAGCAGCATATAACCCACGCAGATAATCAATTGTAAAACTTCCTAGACAGTGACTGATTACGAATAAAGTACAAAGCATATAAAAGCAAACAGTTCTGAGAGCCTACTTTTTTGAAAAAGTTTAATTTCAAGAGGACATCTTTTAACGATCGTCGCTTCTGCCTGGTAAGTCTTTTCTACTTCACCTAGCCTAAACTCTTAGAAAAGGGTAACCACCAACCTCGAGAGTGTAAAGGGTTTTAGGGGGGTTAATTTTAGTGATCCTTAAGGAAGCCTTATCCTCAGGTAAAAGGTAGAAATTTTGTTTTCTTGGTTGCTCTGCTTCTGAGCTCATTCAACAGTTTTATACTTATGTTCATTAATGTGCATTATCCCTATCAAATAAATAAATAAATAAAGTTTAGTCCCGGTTTAGCCCCGGGCCCCTGTTGTCAGATAATCTGTCGCTTTGATGCAGAAATAATCTGATAATCTGACTCACCCCATAAAGGGACATATCCCGAACGTATTGGTCAATTTTGCCGAAAGGTGAGGGATTTTCATGCCTGCAGTGAAGCGGCGAAGCACATAGCAATCCCACCACTTTTGTCTGTGACTCCGGCCCAACACATTCATGTCGCTGCCATTTGTAACGATGTAATGCTAACTTAAAGGAACAGTGTGTAAGATTTTTACCTGTTAATTACCGAAATTGAAGATACCCATTCAAAAACAGTGTTTTCCAAGCCTTTTCACTTCCATCATGAAATCAAAGTATTCTGTTGGACTTAGATATACCTACATAAAAGGGGGATCTTCCCCATGTAGAGGCAGCCATTTTGATTACAAGAGCCGCAGAAGGACATACTGTATTTTGGGCTCCGCCTTTGCCGTTTTCTTTATACAGTAGTTGTCGGCACTGGCTCATGGTTTTCACACAACGAGATAGTACACGTTTGGATAAACAACGACAAGCATGTTGCCGGATCACACTTACTCCGCACATACATCGCAGGAGCAAGCACCTTCATCTAAGAGGAAAAGAAGAAGGACATAGTACCTACCGCGGCTGGGGCTTTGTCGCAGCGTGGGCCCGCACCCTGGGTTCAGACCGACCTCCGCCCTCCGCGGTCCGGTTCCCGATTCCCCCCACCCACGCGCAGCGCCGGGTGCGCTTCACGCGTGCGCACGGTTCGTGTGCGGCTGCCGGTGAACCCACCTCCGGGTACGCCGAGCTGTCCGCGTTACGTCGCGCCTGGGTGACCCTCGAGGTCTGCCGTAGCTAGAACCGTAACGTAAGAGAAAAACAAGAAAACAAAAAGAGATCATACCAGTTTATAGATTCTAGCTCACCACCTCAGAATGAGGAATCAGAGTTCATGGGGTGAAAAAAAAAACTGACCTGTGACAAAGGTCCAAAAAAAAAAAAAAACAATAAATATCATCATTATGTTACTAGTAACATTTCAAATTTTCTCAATAAAGTAATTAGTCATCAATTCAAATTAGCAATAATCTTTTCACATAATTCATATTTGTCATATTTTGAATGAATTAATCAGGGCTCTCAAGTCTCACGCATTGAGAGTGTGACACACGCAATTCAACGTGTTCACACGCTCACACGCCACACATGGTATTTCTCACGCTGAAATTTAGTTACGCAATTCAAGCGCAGCGCACAGCGCTTCTGTGCCCAGAAAATCGGTCTGTGTGGCTCAGAAGAGTTAGTTATGCACCGCGCCGTTTTCAGCGTAAAAAAACCACTCACTCGTCCCCCCCGGAGCTTCTCACTGCAGCCTGCGCGCTCATGTTCGCTACAGCGTGTTCGCTACAGCGTGTTCGCTACAGCGTGTTCGCTACAGCGTGTTCGCTACAGCGTGTTCGCTACAGCGTGTACCTTCGCTTCACGTCCTCCTTTTCACACAGGATGAGCCTGTGTACGCTATACGCGGGGAAGAGTGACAGTGCATTTGGTAAATGTGCAGAGGCTGGTAAATACCACTGCAAAACCAGTAAGAGAATGTGACTCCAGGTAGGAAGTTGAAAAAACAGGTTAAAAAAAAAGGGGGGGTTCTCAAACTGTGGGTGAGGGTCCAAAAACGGGGCACAGAGTGTTTAAGTGCAGTACAGTTTGCCTAGCTTATTTTAAGATTAAAATTAACATTTATCAGATAAAATGGAGATAGATTTATGAAAACTTATTTATGTGAGTCAGCCTTTTCCCACATGAAGATCATTAAGTCCAAGCACTGTTCCACCATGACTGATGATCATTTAGAAATGTGCTTGAGTTTGGCTGTTAGCAGCTATTGTCCAGACTATGCATCCGGAGCTGATTCCATCCAGTGCAAGCCACATTTTGTGAGAAGGTAGTGCAAAGTGGCTGAAATGACCCCAGATTGCATCTCAGTGCATCTACAGCTCAAAAATTTTCCGGGGGAGCATGCCCCCGGACCCCCCTAGCTTTTCGGTGACTTTCAGGTTTTTTCCATTGCTGGTCACTTTCATCCCTGTTTATATTAATGTATACAGTATTAAGTTAAGCAGGACAGATATTTCTTTTATTCTATTAATTTTCTTATTTTGTATTAAAAATAAATTGCTGATAATTATTTATTTTCCCTGTGTTCATATCACTCAGATATGCATCTAATTAAATTCAGGTTTGAGTCAAATAGTTACAAAAATCGCTTCACACACACAAAAAAGCCATGTCTGAGTGCAATTTGGAGACGTGGGTTACACATTACTGCCCCCCAAAATGGCGTGGCCAAAAACTTTGTCCTTCTGCTTCTCAGTCTCCTCCATAAAACAAATAAGATGTACATGTTCTGGCTCCGGTACGACAGCAACTTTAGGCGACTTCCGTAAACAATGTGCATGCTCGCTGTGCATGACCTTGTCGACCTTGTCAATCGGAATTGACCATTAAGCCCTGGCGATCGACTGACACTCGGCCCGCCATCTACGAGTCGATCGCGATCGACCGGTTGGGCACCCAACTGTGTCACATTCCAGACAAAGAGATAACTCCATGGAAGAAAAAAGCTTAAAACTTGATCTTGATTAAACATGTTATTGTTTCAAATGATTCCCACTGTCCTCTTCGTTTCTCAGTGGGAGTGGAATGTCTGGATGTTTTGAAGTCTTGTTTTAGATGAGATAAGATTTTAATAATGTTGAAACTGTTGTTGTTTTGTGTTTTAGGTACATTATTTGTTCGGAGGAAACCCGGGGAAGTCCTGTTCTCCAAAAATGCATTTGGACGATTTCTGGTCTTTGAAACTGTGCCGGCCGTCAAAGGAATACCTGCTCTGGCACTGCAGATACCTCATCAGGAAGTACAGGTACAAATGTATACAAGTATTCTTTACACTAGCAGTGATAATCAAACTTATTTAAAACACTTTTCAGATCTTTTCACCGTGTTCTAGTAGTTTCTTCTCAGTGACTCTCTGAAGTTGCATTTGGAGTGATTCATGTGTGAATAATCTTTAATCGCTTATTTTCAAGACCGGTACACGCCCAATGTGACGTCCGCACTTCCTTCTCCAGTTTGATGTTCTTAATGGGTGATACTCGTAGGATTGGGCAGAGTCGCGTCATCGCGTTTGGTCCAAATGTAAAAAAAACAAAAACGCTCTGCTCTAGTGTGAGGGGCATTGATCCACAGGAGGAGCCCACTGCCTGCTTTAGTCCTGCTTTAGTCCTGGTTTGGTTCTGGTTTAGTCCTGCTTTAGTCCTGCTTTAGTCCTGCTTTAGTCCTGATTTATTACTGATTTAGTCCTGGTTTATTTTTTTTAATTTTTTTTCATTGCATTTATATAGCGCCATTCATGACATGCCTTTTCATCCCAAAGCGCTCCACTTTAGTCCTGCTTTAGTCCTGCTTTAGTTCTGGTTTGGTCCTGGTTTAGTCCTGATTTAGTCCTGGTTTAGTCCTGGTTTAGTCCTGGTTGAGTCCTGCTTTAGTCCTGATTTAGTACTGATTTAGTCCTGGTTTAGTCCTGCTTTAGTCCTACTTTAGTTCTGGTTTGGTCCTGGTTTAGTCCTGATTTAGTCCTGGTTTAGTCCTGGTTTAGTCCTGGTTGAGTCCTGCTTTAGTCCAGGTTTAGTCCTGGTTTGGTCCCGATTTAGTCCTGCTTTAGTCCTGTTTTGGTCCTGGTTTAGTTCTGGTTTGGTCCTGCTTTAGTCCTACTTTAGTCCTGGTTTAGTCCTGTTTTAGTTCTGTTTTAGTCCGGGTGTAATATGGGCCCTTTAAGACTAATTAAAGTGTAGTTATTACAAAGCGATACCGTAATTTGAATTTCCTTTGGGATCAATGAGGTCAATAAGATCAATAAGATCAATATCTATTTGTTTTAATTCATGTTAAATGTTCACGTCTTCAGGGTTTTCAGACGTGGACCAGACTTACGCCCAGCGGACTCAACTTTTTGACACCTTGGTGAACTTCTTCCCCGACAAGATGACTCCGCCAAAAGCAAACCTGGTCGACCTCATCACGCTCTAGCCCCGCCCCTCGCCACGACATCACCACTGTGACGTCGCTTCGGCATCACTGGACAGGCTCCTCCTGTTGCTCCTCCTTTTCGAGACGGGAGACGGAGCCCGTCACGCAACACCTTTTGAGATACTACAACAAACTATTCAACGTTTTCTGAATCTCGTTTTCTTTTTTAGCCAAACATGATTTTCAGTTCCATTTCTCTTCAGTAGGTTAGTCTAGAATTTTCAGCTTGTTTCATATAATCTGACGCAGCTTTGGAAAGCAGACGGGAGCAGCGAGCGTGTGGGATTTTGGGGTTTCGTTTTTAGCAACAGTTTTGATTCACAGCGTTGTTAAGCGCCTGCTCCCTGCTAAACCAATGGTGCGGGCGGGAAGGGGCGTTACCTTCAACACCCTTGCTTCTGATTGGCTCTGTGGTTGCTAAGAAACTTGCAGTCGAAATTCCTAATATGTAACTCGCCTCCAAATTCACCCCATAACCGCTAGCCTCAATGAGCTTCATGTGACTTTACTCAGACTGCCTCAGACTCTGTTTTCGGTGGTGTTTTGGTGGTGCTGCTCCGGGTTCTTAACGTTTGGAGTGTGTTTTTGCCAAATGCCATAGACTTTCACCTTAATAAATGAATAGTTCTGGGGTGAACTTGTGCTCTCTGTTAGGAATGCACCGATCCAGCTCTTTCAGTTCCGATACCAATTCTAATCACATGTGGTGTCCCCCAGGGTTCCATTTTAGGCCCTGTGCTTTTAAACCTGTACATGCTTCCCCTTGGCGGCGTCATCAGGAGACATGGAATCAATTTCCACAGCTATGCAGATGATACGCAGCTTTACATCTCCGTGTCTCCTGATGACACCAGGGCAATGGATGCTCTTAACTGCATTCTAGATATCAAATCCTGGATGGCAAGAAACTTTCTCCAGCTTAACCAGGACAAAACTGAGGTTCTAGTCATCGGTCCTGAGGCCCAGAGAGAGAAACTTTTATCAAAACTACAAGCACAGTCTTTTAACCCATCTCCTCAAGTGAAAAACCTGGGCTTCATTTTTGACTCTGAGCTGACTTTTATCCCACACATCAAGAACATCACAAAAATAGGTTTCTATCACCTAAAAAACATAGCCAGAGTTCGCCCTATTCTCTCTCAGGCCAATACGGAGACACTGATGCTTTTGTCACCAGCCGTATAGACTACTGTAATGCCCTGCTCTCTGGTCTTCCCAAAAAGAGTATTTCAGGTTTGCAATTATTACAAAATTCAGCAGCACGTGTCCTGACTAGGACCAGAGGGCGGGATCACATTTCATCGGTCTTAAAATCTCTGCATTGGCCCCCTGTGAGTTTCAGGATAGATTTTAAAGTTCTTTTACTGGTTTTTAAATGTCTTAATGGTCTTGGGCCTTCTTATCTTTCAGAACTCCTTTCCCCTTACGAACCTTCACAGGCCCTGCGCTCCTCCGGCAGCTCCTGGTCATTCCCAAAGTCAGGACACACACTCACGGAGAGGCGTCTTTTCAGTACTACGGCACTCGTCTATGGAACTGCCGGAGGACCTCAGGGCCAAAGAGAACGTTCATGTTTTTAAGAGTGGGCTCAAGACTCACCTGTTTAGCTTGGCCTTTGATTGACTTCGGTCGTCTGTTTGCTTGTCTTTTGTTTGTTCTTTTGTTTGTTTGCTTGTATATCTTGAAGGAGTATAACTTTATTATTACTTTTATATCCTCATTTGATTGTGGGACTTTGAATGATTTGCTTCTGATGATCAATAAAGTGTTGGTTAAACGCCGTTATATGGTGCAACATGTTGTGCTTATAAGTTTGCAGGCTACACCTTTAAGCTGGATTACAATGGTTGACACACGCCGCCTCCTCTTGCACATTCAAATTGTAGAAAATAAAAATGACTACGATGGAGGAGTTAAAAGATGTATTGTGTTTTCTGTTTGTGCAACCACTCTGCCTTGAGTTATAGGGGGGTCTGGAGAGAAAAGGTCATGAGAGGGCATGAGAAGAGACTGATAAGGAATCTACATCTACATTCCTCTCCAGCTTGCCTCCAGAAGGGGGAAGACCACTCCAAGCCACACCTCTCCTTTTGCACATTCATGCATATTCATTTCATGTGTTTTATATACGGATGTCTCTGAGTCAGTGGTTTAGGTTCTGGGGAGATAGCGTCGTGAACTAACCATTGTTTAGGACTCAGAACCTCCAGAGCTCTGCTTAGAAATATTGTATCAGGGAATAAAGCGTTCATTTACTTGAATCGTCCGAATCCTAGTTATCTTTCTGGTATGTATTATTAGCTGATAGAATAGTATAGTGTTGACTTTATTCCATACCCTTACAGTGAACGAACACGCAAAGTTGGCTTACGTGGACAGGAAGTAAGTACAGGAAACAATATGGGATTCTGAAATAGTTTATTTGTGTTAACAGAAAAGCCAACAAAAAAGGAAGATAATGCTTTAATTGGTGACTCCGACGTTGGCTGGAGGGGGAAGTGGTCAACACTTGGACCGGTGGCTGACGGACACTGCGTACGATCCGGACCAACCCAATAGCGCCGCGGTAGACATACCAGGATCTACACTCCACGGCTGATGTCAATTTTCCCTTGGGCGCCCACAACTTAAGGTAAGACTATTTTGATTCTCTATTATTTTTTGAGATCAAAGTAAGTCTATTGGCTATTTTTCTAAATTTAGTAAATGTGGGATTATTGACATTGGTTTGAATATTGTCGTTTTGACCTCGTGGATTGTAATAGTGTCGTTTAAATTGCTAAAATCTGTGATATTAAATTAAATTAAATTAAAAGTGAAATAATTGTATATACTTCGTGATAAAGGAAATAGAACTACGCGCTACTCGTTAGGAGTTTTAAAAGGTCTCGGACTCGCGCGGGAGGATCTCCTTGCAACCCGGACGCGGGGAGCGGAATAAAACGTTACTGGTAGAGCGAAGTCAGACTGAGGAGCTGACGTAAAACCTTAAAGGGCTAAGCTAGCTAAGAGCCCGCATTAAAGTAGCAGGTTTAGAAGCCTCTGTTATTAGTTACGCGGAACACGGATTCTGAGCGGGGGTAACAGTTAAATAATTACAGTAAGTATATACATAGGTTTAGACGCCTTTTACTACTAGTTACGCGGGACAAGGATCCTGAGCGGGGGTAGTAATAAAATAATTTGGTAAGTAAATCACAGTAACAATTGGATAACATGGCGCAGGGAAAACCTGAAGTACAGACACTGGAAGTTTGGTTGGAGAGAGCATGGACAAAAATGCCTCAATCGGCATGGTGGAAAAAGGGTAAGTTGAGTGATTTAACAGGAAAGTGCAGAAAATTGCTTGAGGATGCACAGAAACCAGCGGAAGGACAGATGCCACTGACCAAATTGATCGGTGACCTTACACCGTTGAATATGGACGCAGTAAATGAGTTAAATATGATAAGAAGGGACTTGGCAAGTGGACAAATGGATAAACACAAAAAGAGGAACTGAAAAGCAGAAAGAAGGAACTGAAAGAACAGCAACAATGGTTGGGCCCTCTGTTTGAAACCTTAACTGGAATGTGGGCCCGCACAAGAATAATCTACCCGACCATGCGGGTAAAAAATAAGAAGTCGGACAGTTCAGAACGCCCTCCGGCGTACACAGAGACAAGCAAGCACCAGGTAAGTAGCCCCACTGCGCCATCTGGCGGCAGTGGATTATATCCACTCTTAGCTCTACATGGACTTATGAATGCAGACATACAACCCTCACAACCACTGACGGAAAAACAAGTTGAAGATGTCCGGGAGCATTTGTTTACACAACTCGATTTACCAAAAGCAGAGAAGAAAAAATTGAGTAAACAAACAGAGGAATTGGCTAAAGCCTTGGCTGGGGCAGACATTGTGGATACGTTAAACAAATTAGCAAAGCAGGTAAGTAAAACACAGGAAGACATGGAAGCAACACTGGAACAACAAGCGCAAGGATTGGAAGAACTGAAGATGAAAATAAAAGAAGAATGTTCACAAGCTACAGCCCCTGCCCTAAAGGATATAACAGACAAATTGGAAGACTTACGCTTGGCTCCAGCACAGCCCGGCGCGAAGCCCAAGGCGACATACAAATCCCAGTGGTCGGATGAGGAGGACAGTGACAGTGCAGGCAAGGATATGTTACTAGAACAAATTAACGCCCTGAACAAATCCATATACGCATCACAAATGACACTTAAGTACTTGCGTAACGAAAAGAAGCACACTACAGATGAAGGGGTTAAAGGTAGTCTAGATACCCAAATGAACGATCTAAATGAAAACATAAAAGCCGAAAGAGACAAAATTGAACAGCTCCGTGCTGCACTGACAGATAGGCCAAAGGGTAAAACACAGTACAATTTCCCACTACTGGCAACAGGCCCAGCAGTAGCTGGGGTAGTGCCACGGGTGTACAAACCCATGGCAGCCGCAGAATTGATCCTACTAAAAGATAAGTTACCACCACTATCGCAGGGAGGCGCACCATGGTACACAACAATGCGTGCACACACAAGTCATCTCACTCTGGCACTGGCAGATATTAAGCTCCTCATGGTGGAGTGTTCCTCCGCCCACGTAGCTACGTCTATTTTCCGCGATTTGGGTCTCGACGATGAAGATATGGAAGGACCCTTCGCGCCCTTTGCTGATGACATATTGCGTAATTTAATAGAGCGTTATCCAGTAATGACTCCAACGCCTCCAACCTTGACTCCATTCGTCACAGGACAGAGTCCTACCGCCTTTATGGAAGCCTGTATTGAGGCTTACACTAAATCTATGCATGTACATCCGTATAGACAACCACAAACAGTCTGCCTGTTCTTACAGCAGGTAATTGCGGCTTTACCGCAACCCATTCAGACGGCACTTAGGGCTGTACCTGGCTTGACGGGCAATCATGAACTTTTCCTGATCCACTTGAGACACCACGCTGATTTATACAATCAACAAGAGAAAGACAAAACCAGTAAAAATGTATCGCTTCAGGAGGAGTTGCTGAGACTGCAGGTTGCGGATGCCAGGAGTGCGGCCACCAAAACTCGTAAAGATAAACAAGAGGCGGGAACCGCAAAGCAGATGGTAGCCACTACTCCAGTTGCTGAGCCAACACCTGCACCTCATGCACCCACACCAGCCCCAACACCAGTAAACGTCTTATACGTGACACCACAACCCCAGTTTTCTGGAAACAACAACTGGAGAGGACAGAGCAGGGGCAGAGGACGTGGCAGAGGAGGAGGTGGAATGAGAGTGAATTATGGTGGACAGAATGAAGCATGTTATAACTGTGGACAGAATGGACATTTTGCCCGTGAATGCAATACACCCCCTCAAAACCCTCGTCGTGGGGGTTATCAACCTGGATATGGAAGAGGTCGTGGCCAAAACCAAAACAACAATGGACAAGGGCCACACGGACGGCAAGGTCCAGCGCCCTGGGGACCCCAGGGGCTGTACTACGAAGCTGAATTCTGAGGAGGCCCAATGAGTCTTGTCGCCACCCCTGAACCGCTGGTACCCGTGGAGGTGGGTGGTAGTAAGATCAATATGCTCGTCGACACTGGAGCTACACACTCTACGGTCCAAAAGGTTCAGCCTTCTGACCTAAGCGACAAGAGCATTAACCTATCGGGACTCATGGGACATTCTAAACCTCTACGGATCACAAAACCAATGACTTTCAAATTGGCTGGTCAAGCAATAACTATGCCGGCTATTCACTCTCCACAAACTCCTGTTAACCTGTTGGGCAGAGACATTTTACAAATGACTGGAGCTACTATACTTTGCCACCCAGAAGGCCTACAGGTCACTTGGCCCAATGGACAAAGTGTTGTTTGTTCTGGCTCGCCTGGATATAGAGCTTATCTTTGCCAACCTGGTGAGGACCCTCACTCTAAGATATACTGGGGATTTTTACAACCACAATCCATCGAAAATGAAGGACTTTTCTACAACATGCTCCAATGGAAGCCGTGGTTCTTCTCTCGTTTCCCATTCTCCCCTCCTGCCGATCCTCTACACGTGACCATGTACTATGACCGTCAGGGTGATGATGAGCTATATGAGGACTCATTTCTAGCTATCAAACATCATGACTATTCCATCACTAGTACTTGTATATATGTTCACAAAACTGGCGTGGTGGCTGCAGTTCAATTACCAAGCGAGCTGAAACCTTTCTTTAAAAGAGATGATTTGACAGACCCACATTGCTCATTGTTTTTGGGTCTAGGAACAGAGGCTAGAGAATTAGGGCCTCTAACAAACAAGTTAAACAAAGTTGTTGATTGGGTCCCCACTCCTATACCTGATTTGCTATTCAGCCACTCCACTGAAGCCTACAAAATTATTCTTCCACATGTGACTGACGTGATCAAAATGGACGAAGAAACTCTAGACAGATCACATGGTAGAGAACTGACAGATCATGACTCGGCTGAGGACATGCTTAATCAATTTCCAGAAGAACTTTGGGCCAAAGACGGCTCTGACATTGGTAAGTGTCTCACTTGTGATCCAGTTGTATTGACCGTGCAGCCAGACAGTCGTGTTTATGTTCCACAGCGTCTTTACAGAAATAAGAACCAATTCAAAGGCGTTGACGAGGCACTCAGAGATCTTTGGAAAGCTGAAGTGTTGGAAATTTCCGACTCAACATGGAACACTCCTTTAAATCCGGTCCCAAAACCAGATGGTTCTTTCCGTCCGGCACATGATTTGCGCAAAGTCAATGATGTGACCACGACACCTCTTCTTCCAGTGCCAGACCCACACAAGTGCCTATCCATCCTGACACCTGACATGACACATTTCTCAGTAATCGATTTAAAACACGCATTCTATTCTATTCCTTTGGCTAAAGAGAGTAGGTATCAGTTTGCATTCACACACTGTGGCGTTAAGTTACAGTATACTGTACTGCCACAAGGACACAGAAATAGCCCAGGTATATTTAATGATTGCCTCCGGAAATGTTTGGCGGACACCCAGGTCCCGGACGGGTCTGTGGTGATTCAATACGTCGATGATATCTTAATTGGCTCTCGATCTGCGACGGACTGCTTGACCACTACATCTAACGTCCTGTCCAAACTCCTGACCCATGGATTCAAAGTGTCTAAATCCAAATTACAGTGTTGTCGCCCTCAGGTCAACTTCTTAGGCAAAATCATCACATCCGGGGCCATTCGCCCCTCACCGAGCCAGCAACAAGCTATCCTTAAGACACCTCGCCCAGAAATAGTCAAAGACCTGCTTTCCTTTTTAGGACTAACGAACTACTCTCGTGGACATGTGCCAGACTATACAGGTAAGACTGCTCCTTTGCGAACCATCATTAAAACTGCCGGAGTTCGTGACTTAAATGCCCCTTTGGTTTGGACCCCAGAAGCTGACACCGCTTTCCTTGTTCTGAAACAGAATCTGGCTTCCTGTGCTGATCTGGCTCTCCCAGACTATAGTAAGCCATTCTACCTTGACACAACGTTAACTCCGACATCCGGATATGGGACATTATGGCAGAAAGCACCAACAGGTGACAGACGTATATTATTATACGTCTCCACGCTTTTGGATCCGGTAGCTAAGAAGGCCCCCTCCTGTGTTTTATATGCTGATACTTTGACAAAACTGTTGACCAAATGTGCCCATGTAGTTATGGGCCACCCATTGACAATCTACACATGTCACTCTGTGGTGGCATATGTTCAATCTAAAGTTTTTGCCCTGACTCCTCAGCGACAGAGGAAACTTTCAGCAGTTCTAACTGCTCCCAATCTTACTTTTGCCCCAGACACCCTTTCCAACTCGTCATCTGGTCTGGCTGTTCAGGGCTCCTCCCACAACTGTGAAGCCTATTCTCAAGCTGAGACTCTGATCCGTCCTGATTTATCTGCCTCCGTTATTCCGGACTCTCTTCTCCTTTTCACTGATGGACATTGTCACAGACAGGATGACGGCTCACTACGTGCTGCAGCAGCTGTAGTGCATTTTAAGGACAAAACTGACATCCCTACTGTCTCAATGTGGGGACCTGAACTTGGACGTTCAGCTCAATATGCTGAACTAAAAGCTATTCTTATGGCTCTTGATTTTGCTGGGGATAACCCGTGTACGATTTTTACAGATTCTCAGTTTGTACATGGTGGCATTACCCGTGACTTGCCCACGTGGCGCAGATGTGACTTTCTCACTGCACAAGGACAGCCGATTGCTCACCGTGATCTATGGGAAGAAATTGCCGAAAAACTATTGATCCCTGAGAAATTAGCTGTTGTAAAAGTGCCAGGCCATTCAAAGGCTGGTTCTATGATTGCTTTAGGCAACGCGGCTGCGGATGTAGCTGCTAAAACAGCAGGTGGGTATCAACGCGCTGGACAATATCTTATTTCTCCTACATTAGAGGTCTTTCTTTCAACTGTTCAATCCCTGGCGCAACCAGGGGAAGAACAGTATTGGCTTTCCCAGGGTGCCCTTTGTGACGCCTCTGGTATCTATTTCCAGGGGGATTCCCCTAACATCCCCCACACGCTAAAGTCTCTAGGATTTGATCTACCTGAAGTAGCACATCCGTTCACCCTGAATGAGATACATCATCGACACAGCCAAGAAGACCCAGATTTTTGGGAAAGAGCTAGAGGTGCTGACAGGTACGAGGACAATATTTATAGGGGACCTACAGGTTTGCCGTATGTTTCCCCTAACATTGTTTTCGAACTGCTGACTACACTCCATGGTAAGGCCCATTACAATGCAGGACACATGGCGGAGCTCTTACAACGTGAATGGTACCATCCAAATCCTCTTAAACTATGCCGTGATTTCACGCGCTCATGTATTACATGTGCTACCTACAACCCACAACCGCACAAAAACATTCCAGGTAAGTTACGCTGTGGTCAATTCCCTGGTCAAATAATTCATTGTGATTTCACAGACATGATCACGCCCTGTAAAGGTAAGCGATACCTCCTCTCTATCATTGACTCATTCTCGGGTTGGACTCAATTCTACCCGTGCAAATCTGAAACGGCAGCTGTCATCATTCAGGCCTTAGTCACAGACTGGATTCCTAATCATGGTGTACCGACAGAAGTTCACTCGGACAATGGTAAACAGTTTACATCTAGAGATGTTGCTGAGGTTTGTAAGCTGTTGGGCATCACAAAATCTTTCTCCTGCGTGTACCATCCCCGGGGAAATGCTATGGTTGAACGCTGTCATCGCACTCTCAAACAATTCTTGGCCAAAATGTGCGCGGACGCTAAAACAACTAATTGGTTATCTCAACTTCCAGCGGCAAACATGGCCATGCATAATTTGGTCAACTCTCGAAATGGCTATTCCCCATATGAACTCACACACGGTCGTTGTATGCCAACGGGAAATGCCCCTATTGATCCACAACTCATATTCCACTATTTCCAATACAAGCCTTACTTTGAGACTCTTAGAGGTTTAGTGACTGGCTTAACCACTTTCTCAGATCCAACTCTCATCTCTGATCACACCTCTCATTTACCCTCAAAGGTTTATGTGAAACAAGCTGTTCGTGGATCTTGGGCCTCCCCACGCTACAAGGGCCCCTTTGAAGTCACTCACAGGACATCACACGCCTTTAAAGTTAAAGGCTCAGACAACTGGTTTCATCACTCATTTGCCAAACCTTATTATGGAAGTGGATCTGGAGGCTCCACTGAAGGGGGAGGACAACAGGGACAGGATCAGGGACAGGGCACCTCCTCGTCCACAAACACCACAGTCTGATTATGATTCAGACAGATTACCTGCTTTAACTTTTAAGAGATGGTTTTTAGGTCCTAGTCATTTACCAGGACCATTTTGGAGAGTTCCAATGTGGCTGTGTGTTCTGTCTTTGGTCATCATAATAGTGACAGTCCCATTATTAATGTTCTGGCATGAAACTCCTCTAAAAGATACACAGTTAGTAATGGTGGCCACTAGACGGCACATACAGTCCCGGACACGAGTTGAACAATGGCTCATGGATGGTGTGAAGAATCATTCTGTGTCAGATGTAACCTTGTCTTTTTTTGCAGAGGGACGAGCTTCTAGGAAACGCAGAGCGCTGATCGACTCACATCATGAGGAAGACAATATTTGGGTCAAATTGGCACACTATATAGCTAACATCACAAATGTCACTAAACCATGTTGGGTGTGTTCTCTAAAACCACACCATTCAGGAGAATCTCCCAGCTCATTTCCAGTCCCAATTTCTGCTATAGACTTAGTGTGCTGGTTACGAGTATTTCAATGGTACTTTCGAGGCAGTAGTAAGAATAGGCAAACCGAATACCCATGGTGCACAGTTAATGCCTCATATTCTCAATGGACAACCCCTGTAAATTGGACCAGTAAATCCAATACGACACTCCTTAAAGGACTGTCATTTGCCAGGTACCCCTGGCCAGCGCCTCTAGCCATTCGGCAGAAGTGCTCTATAAAATCCCATCTCTTGGGAAATCAAGAAGCTGAGGTATATCTACGGGTGCCTCCGGAAAATGGTACAATGGTCAGTGATTGGGCACAACCAGGAGATGTATACTTAAACTTTAAGTCGCAATATGCCCCAGGTGGGGGATACCCATTTAATATATCTGCCCTAATACCAAACACTACAGGTGTAAAGTTTGCCTTTTTATTATTACCAGGAGAATGGGGCTACCCCACTCCCCCAGGCATGGTTTGGTTATGTGGAGAAAAGGCTTATTGGTTTTTACAAAAAAACTGGTGTGGAACGTGTACTTTAGCCAGATTGACACCCAGCTCCATTGTAATCTCAGACTCACTAATGAGTGAAGCCCTACAAAAATACGGACATCATAATGTACATCAGCATCATGCCAAACGTAGATCATTCAAACCAGTACAAGCGTATGTCCCCCTAAGCGACTATGGAGGTAGAACACCGTTGTACAGTTATGGTCAGGGGTTATTATATACAGCAATCCCTATGCTGGGTACTTCCTCACTAGTTAAACGAATGAATGAAGTATGGTGGACTTTGGAGAACATAACCAACATAATGGGTGAAATTGTAGATCAGTTGAAAGATAACAGTGAACTGAAGGCAGTAGCAGAAATGGCTACTCAAAACAGGTTAGGATTAGATGCTCTGTATGCAGAACAAGGTGGGATGTGTGCAGCTGTTGGCATTGACCACTGCTGTACTTACATACCGGACAATTCGGCTAATTGGACTGAAATCAGGCGTAAAATTGACAGTCTTAAGAACTTTCTAGAATCCCAAGAATCTGGTGACACTGGCTCCTCTTGGTGGGATTGGCTCACCTCTGGTTCCTGGAAGGCCGTTCTCCAACGTGTTGTGGTAACTCTTTTGATAATTTTGGTAATTGTGTTGATTGTTTTTGGATGTGTTGTGCCTTGCATTTTTAAGTGTATTTCTAGATCTATGCAACAAACGACCGCAGGAATATTCATTCAACATCCTCCTTCCAAACTGTATGAAGGAATTGAATTGCTGAACGGGCCTATGTCTGAAGGGGGTGATGAGAATGTGGAGGATGAAATGGAAAAGGCCATGAGAAAAGAAATGGAATGGAATGATCAGGAGGAGGACTGTAATGGAGACTGCGGTATTGATTTCATGAATGAGTAATCAAATGTTTTTGGGAAGTGTTATGTTTTCTTTTTCAGAGTTGTGTGTACCATTGGATTGTATACGAGGGTCAAATACTACAGGATGTTCTGAGAATTTGTTTCTGTGCATCTTTGTTATATCGTAAGGGCTTATCGCAATGGAGCACGAGAAGGCTGAGGGATGATGGTTTTGAAAAAAAAAAAAAAAAACTTTTTACATTTTTACCATTTTATATTTTAACATTTCACGATTTTATATTTTTCTAGTTGAAGTTGTACATTTTTCAAGTTTTTACAATTACAAGTTGAATGTTAATGTTTTCAGGGATAAATACTTTTGGTCCACAGGTAATGATTGCTGTGAGGTCCAAGAGACCTCAGAAGGGGGAATTGAAGGAGTATAACTTTATTATTACTTTTATATCCTCATTTGATTGTGGGACTTTGAATGATTTGCTTCTGATGATCAATAAAGTGTTGGTTAAACGCCGTTATATGGTGCAACATGTTGTGCTTATAAGTTTGCAGGCTACACCTTTAAGCTGGATTACAATGGTTGACACACGCCGCCTCCTCTTGCACATTCAAATTGTAGAAAATAAAAATGACTACGATGGAGGAGTTAAAAGATGTATTGTGTTTTCTGTTTGTGCAACCACTCTGCCTTGAGTTATAGGGGGTCTGGAGAGAAAAGGTCATGAGAGGGCATGAGAAGAGACTGATAAGGAATCTACATCTACATTCCTCTCCAGCTTGCCTCCAGAAGGGGGAAGACCACTCCAAGCCACACCTCTCCTTTTGCACATTCATGCATATTCATTTCATGTGTTTTATATACGGATGTCTCTGAGTCAGTGGTTTAGGTTCTGGGGAGATAGCGTCGTGAACTAACCATTGTTTAGGACTCAGAACCTCCAGAGCTCTGCTTAGAAATATTGTATCAGGGAATAAAGCGTTCATTTACTTGAATCGTCCGAATCCTAGTTATCTTTCTGGTATGTATTATTAGCTGATAGAATAGTATAGTGTTGACTTTATTCCATACCCTTACAGTGAACGAACACGCAAAGTTGGCTTACGTGGACAGGAAGTAAGTACAGGAAACAATATGGGATTCTGAAATAGTTTATTTGTGTTAACAGAAAAGCCAACAAAAAAGGAAGATAATGCTTTAATCTGTTTGTTGTTTGTTCGTCTGCTTGTTTGTCTGTTTGCTTTTTTTGTTTTTTTTCTTCCTGGCGGCACGGTGGCTGAGTGGCTAGCACTCATGCTTCACAGCAACAAGGTTCGGGTCGCCCGGGCCTTTCTGTGTGGAGACTGCATGTTCTCCCCCTGTCTGGGTGGGTTTCCTCCGGGTGATCCGGTTTCCCCCACCAACCTAAACATGCGCCATAGATAAAATCCTCCAGCTTAGGGCCTGACCAAGCCTAAATAACAAAACAAAATCATGGGGATGGTCCCCGGGTCAAATATAGAAACAACTTCTCCTGTGCGAGATCAATAAAGGTCAATCTTCTAATCCTTGACCACTGTAAGGCGCATTGTGTTACAATTTTGTATGAAAAGCGCCTTATAAATATTGTTTGATTGATTGATTGATGTCTTATGTAAAAAATACACTTAAATGCCAATAAATCCAATGGGCAAATGACCAGCTGTTAGAATGTTTAGGCGTCAAAATGTAATAATTTCAAAAACACTAAAGCGATGTAATTTTGACAAGGAAATAATTATTATGGGGGACTTCAACATAAACTGGGAAGACGGAGACACTCGACAGAAACGTAAGAAAATCACAGACAAATTTGATCTTGTACAAATAATAAAAGGACCAACAAGAATTACAAAGTCAACAAGAACGCAAATTGACGTAATTATTAGTAACAGGCCAGAGAGAACTGTGAAGTCACTTAATATGCTATCAGGTCTATCTGACCACAACTTCATCCTGTTAAATAGAAAAATTACCAAAAACGCTTTAGTGCAAGCAATACTGAGGAATTTGTGGGCATTCCTAAAAACAAATATCACAACTTTCTAGCTAAAGTGAACAAAGTTTGCTGGGGCAACCTAAACAACATGGATTAATGATAACCTTAAAAAAAACTAATGAAAGGAAGAGACAGTGCTTTAAAGATTGCAAATAAAAGCAAGTCCTCTCATGACAGGGGTCGTTTCACAATGCTGAGAAATAAAGTGGTAAGGTCCTTCAGGAAAGCAAAAGCCGATTTCTTTATGACATTAATTGAAAAGGCAAATGGTAAAAGTAGTAAAGTACTGTAGTTAACTAGGCATTTTAGGTATCTGTACTTTTACTTTTTAGTTTTACTTCACCACATTTGAGAGCCTGTACCTGTACTTTTGAACAGGACTGAAAAGTGACCGAAAAGACCTGCTGAAAAAGCAGGTGGTTTATTTTTTAACATATTTGTAGTTTGAGCAAACAAAAATGTACAATTGAAAACAGCTAGAAAAAAAAACATTAAATTGTTTTACAAATCTGTATCAAAATCACTACATTTAATGCGTTATTAGATCTTAAAGGGATATGCCACCCCCAGGTCAAATTTGGGCATCTCCCCACAGTCCAGAGACTAAAATAAGTGGTGGAAAGCGTTTTCCTGCTCACCCAGCCATTGTCCGAGTCTGTCGCCACTGACCGCCGCGGTATCTGCAGCTCCTCCGCCTTAGACTGGAGTCTAACGGCGCCAGAGAAAGATTTCGGCCAAAAGGAATTAATTTGCTCGATGCGTTTCCCAATTACTTTGTGTGTAGTGCGCATTCATATCGAGTGCAAATAAATGTACAAATCAACACGGAGAGCTTGCCTTGGTCATTTTGGGTGGGAACTATTTTTCAGTGCGGAAAAACATAGCCGAATCACGCAGCACGCTGCCAGGGGAATCCCTGTTACGCACCAGGAAGGGAGTTCCCCTGTTGCCAGCGTGGTGCGTGCTTCAGCTATGTTTTTCCGCACTGAAAAATAGTTCCCACCCAAAATGACCAAGGCAAGCTCTCCGTGTTGATTTGCTCATTTATTTGCACTCGATATGAATGCGCACTACACAGAAAGTAATTGGGAAACGCATCGAGCAAATTAATTCCTTTTGGCCGAAATCTTTCTCTGGCGACGTTAGACTCCAGTCTAAGGCGGAGGAGCAGCAGATACCGCGGCGGTCAGTGCTGACAGACTCGGACAATGGCTGGGTGAGCAGGAAAACGCTTTCCACCACTTATTTTAGTCTCTGGACTGTGGGGAGATGCCCAAATTTGACCTGGGGGTGGCATATCCCTTTAAAGGGACAGTGTGTAAGATTTTTACCCGTTAATTACCAAAATTGAAGATACCCATTCAAAAATACATTGTTTTCCAAGCCTTTTCACTTCCATCATGAAATCAAAGTATTCTTTTGGACTTAGATATAGTCACATAAAAGGGGGATCTTCCCCATGCAGAGGCAGCCATTTTGAATACGAGAGCCGCAGAAGGAAATTTGGGCTCCGCCTTCGCCTTCAGCAAGGCTCGTGGTTTTGGGTAAACAACGACAAGCATGTTGCCGGATCAGACGTCGTAATGGATCTAGCACATGTTTTGGACTAAATTGTTTTACTGGATTTTATTCGCTGGATCCTTACGGACAAATTTCAGACCAAGCTTATGGTGAAATGCTGAGTTTGACCTGGGCAGAGCCTTCAAAGGTAAGCTTTGTGCTTTTCCGTTTTGTGCTTTTCCGTATAAAAGCCCCATGTGCTCGGGGAGTGATTGTTGTGCCGGGAAATGAATTGCATAGTCAAAAAGAGGAGACTGTAAGGTTTCATTTGATGTGTAGAGTGTCATGGTACACAATCGGGAATGTGTGTTTTCATGCGAAAAGAAAAAAAAAAGTGAACGGGACCGCATTTCATGTATACAGTAGTGGCTCGCGGTTCTTGCGCCGGTACGCGAGCTGTCCGCGCTACGGCGCGCCCGGGTGACCCTCGAGGTCTGCCGTAGCTAAAACAGGAAGTGCAATAGCGACTATCCACCTATGCACCACGAATCCTACACACTGGGGCTTTAAATTCTATGCAAAATGCATTTACTTTTTACTCTTTAAGTACATTTTTAAACTGTTACTTTTACTTAAGTAGGTTTTTTCTTTTACTTTTACTTGATTTTTTACATCTTAAGTGTTTATGTAAACAAGTAAGACTGCTCTTCCTACTGTGAGTCTACAAAAGCTTTACATTTTTCAAATACCAAACTGTAAGTATTATTTCATATTTTGTTGAGTTGTAATTCTCTACATATTTTCTACTTTTACTGGAGTAATTTTCCTGGACCTTCTACTTCAACTATTTTGAAGTAACGTACACCTACTTGAATAAATCTTTAACTACTCTACAATCATCTGCGTACATGCCCACAGTTCCTGTGGAAAAAGGAGATAGATCTTCTATTAAACTTCCAATAGCAGACCCAGAGGTGAGAAAAGTGCAGACACTAAACACACAAACTTCAGAGTATAAAAGTCTCAGTGACCATCTCACCAAGTTCTCATCCTGTTCCCGTGCAGTCAGTGCTATAGCACGTCTCCAACGATACCTGCTCAAAGACAGATCAAGGTCACTCACTACTGTCTCTGAGAGGCAAAACGCAAAAATCATAATCATTAAAGATCTTCAAAGACTAGCATATTCAAACAAAATAGTGTCAATGAGCAAAGGAAAAACACTACCAAAGAACAATAAAATACAATTTGGATCTCTATTTGGACAAAGACAAAGTGGGAGGAAGGCTACTTCACTCATCGCTCCCAAACTCATTCAAACTGTCATTCCAAGAGAACACCATATGACAAAGCTGATAATTGCTCACTGTCATGAAAGAGTCAATCATCAAAGAAAAGAATAGAATGAAAAGAATAGAATGAAAAGAATAGAATGAAAAGAATAGAATTACTTTTATTGTCACTATTCATTAGACCTGCGCGATTAATCGATTAAATCGATTAATTCGACTTTACAGTTCAGGATGATGTGTTTTTATGAAAATCGATTTTTAAATTATTTTTTACACGCGAGCGGAACTAATGCGCGGCCACGTTTTACACGGGTAAGTTAGCGGGGCGTACCCAAACATTGTAAGAGCTAGCGTGGCTAGCAAGTGAGCTAAAGCCGGAGCTTGTACCAAACAAAGGTGTTGCTACATCTGTTATATGGAACTGGTTCGGTTTTCTTGCATCGGACTTAGAACAAACGAGTGCTCGCTGTGAGGTCTGTTCAAAAGCTGTTTCACGCAGCAGAATGGGAGAAGTGCAAAAGTGCGAACGGAATGAAAATATCCACCGTCCAGTCCCTAAAACATTTTCGAACTGTTTGCAGTATAAGCACGGCCCACGATGGAAGGCAATCACACACACTGTTGTATGTTTTACCAAAAACATGATATATACTGTGGAAAAGCCCGGATTCATTAACATGGTGAAAGTTTTGGACCCGAAGTATGTGCTATCAAGACACAAATATTTTTCTTGTGTTGGCACAGCTGCATACAGACTGCACAAGCTACATACATGAACACAGACAGTGGCTTTTCTGCATCACTCGAGGAAAAACTAAAACACAACACAACACTACCCACTCCAGTCCATCGTTCCCACAATCAGGGAATAATTTATATATTATAAATCATTCCCTGATTGTATATATATATATATATATATATATATATATATATATATATATATATATATATATATATATATATATATATATATATAAAAAACAATAACAGCTTAATTGATGCAGGTGTAATGTATTTGTTTTATAAAAGAACGTTGCATTGTTTTGAGCCATTTGTCTGTCATCTGTTATTTGTTTTTGAGTAGGGCAGAGAAAAATTGATTAAAATCGGAAATCTGATTTTTTTTTTTTTTTAATCTGAGATTTTATTTTTAGGCCATATCGCCCAGCTCTACTATTCATATGTACAATTTACATTATACATGCTCACAATGACATTGAAAGCATCTCACTTCAGTGCAGACATTTAAGTAGACATCTAAGATATATACAACACAGCTGGATATTTACAACCCAGTATAAAAAAATGTGCAAAAAATTAGTGAAAAAAACACGTACTACTACACTACTACTACTACACTACTACTACGCATTGGTTCCCAGGTTATTTGCAAGTCTTACTCAGATATTGCAGAGTGACTTATACAACCATATACACACTTGAGAGTCTCTACATTGTAGAGGGAGAAGTTTCACAGAACTCGGTTTATCATATTGTACTGTATTAAATGTTGCCAACAAGCTGCAGCACTGTCTTAAGTATTGCACCACAGGATATTGCACTTATGAACTGGGCCTTCCACTATACACATTTTATGCAAACGTTCACCCTTATTGTTGAAATTTCTGTCTGTAAAGGCAATTTTAACCTTTCTCACAAGTCCATCTGAATCTGTTACAGTGTCCAAGACTCTACCAAGTCTCCACTGGGCCCACGGTTGAGTTTCATTTTTGTCCATCACTATGTCACCTGTCTGATTCTTTTAGGCATGTGCCATCACTGCCGGACCATGATGTTGTGAAGTTTCTCCTTCCACCTGCTCCAAAATTGTTCCACTAAATACTGTACTTGACGCCAGCGCCTTTGTGCATACAAGTCCTCTTTAACGAAATGTTCTGGAGGAGGCAATGCTGTTGTGGTTTTCATAGTGACGAGGTGATTTGGGGTTAGTGGTTCCAAGCTGTTTGGATCGTTGAGATTGTCCGTTGTCACTGGACGGCTGTTTACTATTGCAGCTGCTTCGTACAAAAAGGTTCTGAGGGATGAGTCGGTGAGCCGTCCTTTTGTGAGAGCTAATGTGGCATTGAGAACGTTCCTCACAGTCTGTATTTTCCGTTCCCATACTCCACCTGCGTGACTCGCATGAGGCTTGTTAAGGACAAAATCACACTGTTTTTCAGCAAGGAAGAATTTCAGTTTGTCAGTGTCTATTTCATCTTGAGCTGCATTCAGTTCATTTTTGGCACCAACAAAATTAGTACCCTGATCACATTTTATTTGTCTGACAAAGCCTCTCAAAGCAATAAAGCACCTGAGTCCATTAATAAAGGCATCTGTAGACAGGTCTTCTCACCTTCCTACATGTACATCTCGTGAAAAGAAACATGTGAAAATGAGACCGTACCTTTTGTGTTCTTTTCTTGCCTGTTTGGTCATGAATGGGCCAAAAACGTCCATACCACAGTATGTGAAAGGTGGAGAACATTCATCTCTTTCAGTGTGGAGATCACTCATTTTTTGTCCTTCCACAGGTCTCCGTAGTCTCCGACAATGCACACACTGACGAATGTAGGATGATACTGTTTGACTTAGTTTAGGGATCCAATAGAAACTGGACCGTATTTCATTCATTGTGAAGCCTTTTCAATTCAAATTCTTCCCACTTCCCACACTTCTTCCCAAGGGCCATAACCACCTTGAACACTCACATGCACTGACTCACTCCATATTCCTATCCCCCACTCTCCTTCCATCCACCCATTGTGCACTTTACCTAACATAGTGCAATATACACTCAACAAAAATATAAACGCAACACTTTTGTTTTTGCTCCCATTTTTCCTGAGATGGACCCAAAGATCCAAAATTCACTCCAGATACACAACACTACCATTTCTCTCAAACATTGTTCACAAATCTGTCCAAATGTGTGACAGCGAGCACCTCTGCCCCGCCAAGACAATCCACCCCACCTCACAGGTGCGCCACATCAAGATGCCGATCCGACATCATGACCAGTGCACAGGTGTGCCTTAGACTGCGCACAATAAAAGGCCACCCCGAAATGTGCATTTTTTTTTTTTGCTTTATTGGGGGTCTGGGGACTCAGAACCAGTCAGTATCTGGTGTGACCACCATTTGCCTCATGCAGTGTAACACATCTTCTTCGCATAGAGTTTATCAGATTGTCAGTTGTGGCCTGTGGAATGTTGGTCCACTCCTCTTCAAAGGCTGTTATGGAGGAAGAACACAGGTGCATTTTATTGATGGCATTTTGAATGCACAGAGATACCGTGATGAGATCCTGAGGCCCATTGTTGTGCCATACATCCATGAACATCACCTCATGTTTCAGCAAGATAATGCACGGCCCCATGTTGCAAGGATCTGTACACAATTCTTGGAAGCTGAAAATGTCCCAGTTCTTGCATGGCCAGCATACTCACCGGACATGTCACCCATTGAGCATGTTTGGGATGTGCTTGACCGGCGTATACGACAGCGTGTACCAGCTCCCACAGCGTGTACCAGCTCCCAATAATATCCAGCAATTTTGCACAGCCATTGAAGAGGAGTGGACCAACATTCCACAGGCCACAATTGACAATCTGATAAACTCTATGCGAAGAAGAAGTGTTGCACTGCATGAGGCAAATGGTGGTCACACCAGATACTGACTGGTTCTGAGTCCCCAGACCCCCGATAAAGCAAAAAAAAAAATGCACATTTCGGGGTGGCCTTTTATTGTGGGCAGTCTGGGGTGCACCTGTGCACTGGTCATGATGTCGGATCGGCATCTTGATGTGGCGCACCTGTGAGGTGGGGTGGATTGTCTCGGCGGAGCAGAGGTGCTCGCTGTCACACATTTGGACAGATTTGTGAACAATGTTTGAGAGAAATGGTAGTGTTGTGTATCTGGAGTGAATTTTGGATCTTTGGGTCCATCTCAGGAAAAATGGGAGCAAAAACAAAAGTGTTGCGTTTATATTTTTGTTGAGTATATCTTGTTGGACAATAATATAAATTTTGTAGCATATCCACCTGTTGTTGTGCAATACCTAATTACAGTTAGAAGGTTAAAGGTCCCATGACATGGTACTTTTAGGTCTATTTTAAATTATCCTAGGCCATTATTTATTTATTATATTGTTCTGTTGCATGCTACGTTTTCTTGCTGTTCTTGATCTGTGCGTTGCAACACTGGAATTTCCCCAATCAATCAATCAATCAAACATTTATAAGGCGCTTTTCATACAAAATTGTAGCACAAAGCGCCTTACAGTGGTCAAGGATTAGAAGATTGACCTTTATTGATCTCGCACAGGAGAAGTTGTTTCTATATTTGACCCGGGGACCATCCCCATGATTTTGTTTTGTTATTTATGCTTTGGTCAGGCCCTAAGCTGGAGGATTTTACCTATGGCGCATGTTTAGGTCCCCACTGTGGGACTAATAAAGGCATATCTTATCTTATATCTTATCTTATCTTATCTTACTTCTTGATGCTTTTATATGGCTCCTTAATGGTTCCCTAATACTGTAAATGAATCCTTCTTCAAAATCAACACTCAGTGCATGAGAAAGACCCATTTACACAGACATGGTCAAAAATTCACTCTCTGTCATTCTGGGCCTTCTTGCTTGAATGCAAATGAGAAGGACACAGATTGGCTTAGAGGCTCTTCTAAGCGGGTGGGCCCAGCGCAGAGCAGTGCTGGAGCGCTGCTCCCATTTCCGTGTTTGAAGCGCGAAGACAGAAAGGAGAGGCATTTCAGTGAAAAAAACACATTTTCACAGAAAATACAAAAAATTAAACCACTGCTGTTTCAGAGGTCCATAGGGTCGGGTAAAGGATTTCCGAGCCTAGAAACACTCGCACGTGCCTCCAGGCAAATAAAAAAACGCATTTCGCATTGCGTAGCTCCTCCGCAGTCCAAACTCTCTGGGCGTGATTTCCAGAGACAGGGGGTGGAGATCCAGACGGTGGTGGAACTGCATTTGCATTTCTTTTTTCAATGTTACGTAACAAAGGTGCCTTGTCCAGAATTGCCCGTTTGAGCTGTGTTTTTTTCAAACGCAGAAAAGGACCGCAAATGCTCAGTTTAGACATTTTGCAACTTTTAGTCATTGGGGGGGCTTAAACAGGGTAGGGAAGCTCACATTAACGTTCAAAAACCTCAGAAAGTGAAAATTTCATGCCATGGGACCTTTAAGAAAAGTAATGGTACACAAGCTAAAATGCACTGAAATGTCAAAGTTTTTACATGTTTACTAAGTTGTTATTGTTGGTAACTTTGAGAAATTGTTTTATTTTGTGTTTGTAAACAGCAAATAATTAGGTGGGAGTCTAAAGGTCAAGTTAGCTCTTATATACATTAACAAACAGTCCACGGCATTTCAAAGTATGGTTACGCTTTTATTTTGGTGACTTCCTGTTTGAGCGGAAGTGACGTGTGTTTGACAAAAAAAAAAAGACCAAAGTCCAGAGCGCAACAGATAACGGAGAAAAATAAAAACCCACCGTGAAAAGTGACACAAAAACTCAAAGACAGCAACAGTCGACAGTGGAACAAGGTTTGTTTTATTTGTGAATGTGTATTTGAGCAACTTGTAATTTGTACACGAAGTTCTGTCCTTCTAAATTCGACTGGATGCTACACAGGGAGAGGGGAGTTTTCGAAGCAGAATTCACCAGGAAACAAAAGGCCGATCTTAAACCCAGGCTTTATTTGGTCACCGTCGGGACAAACCTGTGAATTTGTGGATTTTTCGGATTCCAGACGACCTCTTCATCTACGGTGAGTACTATTTTTGTGATAAGCGGTCGTATTTATGTTGCTAAATTGCACTTACGTCTTGTTGCGCTCCTGTTCAAAACCCCTGTGTATATTAGTGCCGTTTACTCGCACTTTTTGAAACATCGACTATACTTATTAAATATTGAACGATTTTAAGTTTACATTTAAGCCGAATTGTAGATAACAATCTAGTTTACTATGCGCATTCATTCATTCTTTTCCCCTTTTGAACTGATTTTGTCCACTCTGACTAGGGATGCAAATTATCGATTAATTCATTAATTAATAGTTGATTGACCTTATTGATCGATTAACGATTAACTGATAAGCAGCGTTTTTCACCTGAATTTTAGTGTTTCAATAGGGTCTTTAAGAATATAAGCTATAGTAACATAACACTGAGTCATAAATATATCATAGTATTATTATATTGTATATTCCTCAATTAATTATTCCTTAGTAAAAAGCAGACAAATGTATTGATGCTGAATAACAAAATACAGTAATCCCTCGCTCTATCGCGGTTCGCAGATTTTTTTTTTTTTTTACAATTTTTTTAAATAGTGTAACATTGTGTTCTGCGTCCTGATTGGCTAAGAGACTAGACCAGGACTAAACGTGGACTGGACCAGGTCTAGACCAGAACTAAACCAGGTCTGGACCAGGTCTGGACCTGGACTGGACCGGGACTCGACCGGGTCTGGACCTGGACTGAACCAGGATTGGGCCGCTGCTGGTTTCGTGCGGCTGGTTTGTGGCTCGGGGCCCGACCAACGTCTTAATCGACAATTAATCGTTAATCGATGAATTGTTGACATCCCTAACTCTGATACATTTTTGAGTGAATGCTAAGTAAGCTACAGGGTTCCATTTTGGTTTTCCTCATTGAAAATGAATGAACTGATTTGTTGCGCAGTTCAACTTCAGTTATTAATCTGATCATCTGCTTAGTATTTTGATCTCTACTTAAGTAATTTGGTTTATTGACTACAATTGAGTATTTTTGATATATGAAAAAGTGCACTTCCCTTTTTGATTAATGAATGAATTATTGATTGCTGACTGTTTAATAGTCACTTGATTGCAGGATGAAATTGAAATAAGAACAGATAATGAGGTAGCCTCATTATCTGTTAATGTTTATCTGGGCCCACCACGTCTGTGAGTGCGGCGAACCGACTCACTAGCCTCGGCCTCGGTCTTTCTTGAAGTTTCTTTCCGACGCGTCACGTAACGTAAAATAAAGAGTCTTGAATCAAAAGCTTGTCTTTTCTATCTTTACTAAAGTGAAGGTCATAGAGTGGATAAAAAAGGAATAAAGAAGGATACGGAAGGAGGAATTTCTGAGGCTTGTGGTTTTCCTACGCGTGTGGTGTAGGGCTCTGTATGTGTTGTGACGTCCTTCTTGACGTCCTTACGTGTCATTTAGTGGTGAGCTCCTGCCTGTCACTGGGAGACCAGGCTTTATTGTACTTCTTGGCTCCCGACAGGACTCGCCCTATGTTTCGATGTCGACGGTGCTACTTGACGTCCGTTCGTGCCTTGTGACGACGCGTGTTCCCGTTTGTCGCTCAGGAGACCGTGCTTCGTATGCTCCCGAAGGGAATCCGTCCTACGTGACGTCCGACGTTACGTTCTTACGTGACTATTACGCGACGATTACATGACGGTCAAAAGACTGTGTAGCTTCTGTGGCCTGAGGCGTCCTAATACCCCGCCATCTCTCGGCTCGGGGTAACCTCCTGGCCACCAGACCGCGGCTTCTTATCCACACTACCTACGTAGCGTGATCGCTTTCTTCTTGTGTGTGTGTTATGTATCTTGGTGTGGTGTGTCTTCTGTCCTTCTGTCTTCTGTGTTGTGTGCTGTGCGTTCTCTGATTATATACTGAGCAGGATCAAAGATAAAGGATCAAAGAATAAAGAACATCAAGGCGGGCCAATCAGAACACGTTTTCAACATCAAAGCGGAACCGACGTCCAATAAGAAAACAGATACTTGGAAAACTCATAACATGGCTGCCACACATAGAACTCATAACATGGCTGCCACACATAGAACTCATAACATGGCTGCCACACATAGAACTCATAACATGGCCGCCACACATAGAAAACACACAAAATGGCTTTTACAACGTCCACAGTTGATAGATTTTCTTTTTTTATTTTTTATTTTTTGTTGGTCATCATTACAAGGCTGTTGCATCTCTATAATGATTTCATTGACAAATTGAAACAAAACAAATCCTCCATATAATTTTAAGTGCACAAGGACTATTTGATTTACAATACAGAATGTTTATGCAAGTCTAGGAGCAGGTGTTATGAAGCCAAGTTGTCTGGTAGTTGTGGCCATAGCGGCTTGTCAAAGCCTGATCCCGTCAGATCTCAGAGGCTCCGCAGGTCCTGGTCAGGACTTGGATGGAGACGCTGGAACACCAGGTGCCACAGGGGGCGCTAGTAGCAAAAACTGTTGTGTCCTTAGGCAAGACACTTCACCCACATTGCCTAGTATGAAAGTGGTGTGTGCATGAGTGTTGGCGTTGGTTGGAGGGGCCGATGAAAATGGAAAAAATGAACTGTAAAGCACTTTGGGTGTCTTGAAAGGCGCTATATAAATGCAATGATGAATTTAAAATAATGATTAATTTAAAAATTAATTAATTCATATTTTTTAAGTTATTTTGTTACAAACAATCTGTTAACTGCCAGCAGCACTTCCCATGTACGGTTCTGTAAATGTGGATAAGCCCTGTTTTTGTTAATTAATTGGCGTGTTTGCCTATAAGATGTCATTTCAAGTACTGGTGATACAAGATATTGATTAGAGCAGTACATGACAATATGTTTGGATATTGTCAAGTTCAGGGTTATTTTTAGGGACCGAGCCCCGAAGGGGGACGAAGGTCCCTATTGTTGTTGCTTTGTTTCCCTATTATTATTATTATTCTTGTTCTTGTTCACACTCGCTGGGGCAATTTTGAGCATGTTCCCATGCTTCAAAACGAACGAAACTTTGCACGGGCATCACAAAGTGCTGCCAGTACGACCACACAAAGTCCCGTCCCCCAGTGACCCCCAGGAGCTCGATAACGCCCCCTAGCGCGTTGTCTTTCGGGGCTGGCATACCGTTTAAGATAGGCGCACGAAATTCGGTAGGGACGTGTATCTCAATAAGACGAACAAACGCCTCACTGCAATGTCATGGCCACGCCCAACAGGAAGTGAGATAATTGGCCTTTTGTGTGATTTTTGGGTATTGGACATAGAATGGAATTTGAAACACTTCACCGTACCTCAGATAGGCTTAAATTTTGGTGAACATAATCTTAAGACGTTGGAGATGTAAAATTGCGAAGGATTTTCAAATAGGCGGTAATATGACGATACGGCGGATCGATAAAATTAGGTATTTATTGAATGGGAGTGATGAGTTATGAATGGGAGGTATTTGTTGCTAGGCAACGCCCTGATCAAAGGTCTTTGATCTTTGTACCTTTGATCTGATATAGCTGCAAGCAGCAATGTGGGGACAAGCATCGAAGGTTCATGTAGGCCTCAGCATGTAGGCCACATGCAGGGTCTGACAGGGTCTGACAGGGTCTGACAGGGTCTGACAGGGTCTGACAGGGTCTGTTCTGACAGGGTATCTACAATGTCATGGCCACGCCCAACAGGAAGTGAGATAATTGTGCCAGGCACACGAAATTTGGTATGGCTGTGCGTCTCAGTAAGACGAACAAACGCAGGTGCGAGGTCCCGACCAACGCCGCTTGCGGCTTTAATTATGAACTTGTTTTTTCTTTTGTACAAAACCTGTAAGAGATAATATTGGAAATAACTGTGTAATTCCTAAAGTATTAGTCTGCACAGTCATATACCAGAAGCAGCTCAGTTCAGTGTAAACTGTTGTTAACGGTCAGTCCCGATTCGTCAGCAGAGCAGTTTTTCTGTCCTTACAGAATTAAAGTGTCACTGTTACACCAAAGCCTGGACTTCTGTCTTCAAGTATGTTACAAATATCAACATCATATCAACATATCAAATATCCGCTCAACATGATTAGAATTCAGCGCCACAAACTTGTTCAGTATGTCTGTATATGTTTCCTTAATTTGATCTTCTTTGCTACAGACAGAAAAAAGTGCCTTTAAAATAAAATACAAACTTAATTGATTCATTCAGCAATATGAAACTTGTTTGTAAAACACACAGTGAAATATTCTCACATATTATTTACTATGTGTAATTTTATGTGTATTTAATTAGTTACTTTATTTGAACAGTTAAAAAAAGTTATTTTACTTGACTCTTCTTTTCCTTTGTTATAATGCAGAGCTCCAAGATCCACCAACAGAATGGTATTCACATGTGACCAGTGTGGGAATGAATTTAGAAGGTCTGATGCCCTCCGTCGACATATGAGAATCCACACTGGAGAGAAGCCATACGAGTGTGACCAGTGTGGGATGGAATTTAGAACGTCTGGTGCCCTTCGTCTACATAGGAGAATCCACACTGGAGAGAAGCCATACAGCTGTGACCAGTGTGGGATGGAATTTAGAACGTCTGGTGCCCTCCGGCTACATATGAGAATCCACACAGGAGAGAAGCCATATGAGTGTAACCAGTGTGGGAATGAATTTAGAAAGTCTGATGCCCTCCGTCGACATATGAGAATCCACACTGGAGAGAAGCCATACAGATGTGATGTTTGTGAAAAGGCATTTTCACATTCAAGCTCCCTAGAATCACATATGAGAATCCACACAGGAGATAAGCCTTACAGATGTGATGTTTGTGAAAAGGCATTTTCAACGTCAGGCAGCCTTGTATTACATATGAGAATCCACACTGGAGAGAAGCCAAACAGATGTGATGTTTGTGAAAAGGCATTTTCACGGTCAAGCTCCCTAGAATCACATATGAGAATCCACACAGGAGAGAAGCCATATAAATGTGATTTTTGTGAAAAGGCATTTTCAACGTCAGGCAGCCTTGTATCACATATAAGAATCCACACAGGAGAGAAGCCTTATGAGTGTGACCAGTGTGGGAAAGCTTTCTCTCAATCATGCAATCTCAATACACACATGAGAATTCACTCCAGACAGACTATATAAGTGACCAGTGTGAAACGGCTTTTAGAACATCCCAGCAACTCTCCAGTCACTACCAAATCCACACAGGAGATGAACCAGGCGACTGTGAGGAAAGATGGAAGGCTCTCAGGTCTGCAAGGAACTGTCTGAAATATGTCCAAATCTTCCAGACTGAAGAGAAAAGCTGCAGCTCTGACCAGTGTGGGAGGACTTTGAGAAAACCTGCTCATTTGAAGGTGCACCATCGTGAACACTCTAAAGGAGAAAGCTGCTGAGGCCGGATCAAATGAGCCTAAACTCAGACACAAAAAGCTGGAGCTGATCTTCAGCTTTTAGATATCTGCAATACAAATCCAGCTTGGAATTTAAATATTAAAAAGGTGTTGCCATAGTTTAATGTTTTTTTTTAACTGGGATTTTAAAATAGAGAGAAGCAGTTTCATACAGGAGAGGGGAGAAAAGGATCATTCAAATACCCAGTGGTGGAATGTAAGAAAGTAAAAGTCGTAAAGTACTATAGTTAACTAGGCATTTTAGGTATATGTGTTTACTTTTAGTTTTTAGTTTTACTTCACCACATTTGAGAGCCTGTATCTGTACTTTTGAACAGGACTGAAAAGTGACTGAAAACACCTGCTGAAAAGGCAGGCTGTTTATTTTTTAACATTTGTAGTTTGAGCAAACAAAAATATACAATTGAAAACAGCTAGAACAAAAAACACAATCGTTTTACAAATCTGTATAAAATAGCTACATTTGGTGCTTTATTAGATCTTAAATTCTTTGCAAAATACATTTACTTTTTACTCTTTAAGTACATTTTTAAACTGGTACTTTTACTTCAGTAGATTTTTTCTTTTACTTGATTTTTTTTATATCTTAAAGGTCCCATGGCATGAAATTTTCACTTTCTGAGGTTTTTGAACGTTAATGTGAGCTCCCCTACCCTGTTTAGGGCCCCCCCCATGGCTAAAAGTTGCGAAATGTCTAAACTGAGCATTTGCGGTCCTTTTCTGCGTTACACAAAACCAGTGTTGAAACGGGCGAGTTCGGACAAGGCACCTTTTTGACGTCAGATCGGCAAATGCAGCTCCAGCCCCTCCCTCTGTCTCCGCTCAGCGTCCCTGTATATCCCACCCATAGAGTTTGGACTGTGAATGCGCTACAATGCGAAATGCGTTTTTTTATTTGCCTGGAGGCACGTCCGAGTGTTTCTAGGCTCGCAAGTCCCTTACCCGACCCTCTGGACCTTTGAAATACCAGTGGTTTGATTTTATTTTCTGTGTAAATATGCTTTTTTTCATTGCAAAGTCTCATCTGTCTTCCTGTGTTTAAACACGGAAGAGAGGAGATCGCTGCGCGGAGCTGCGCTTCGAGCGGGGGAAACCCGCACGACCCCCCCCCCCCCCCGCTCCTTAGCCAATCTCTCTGTACTTCTCATTTGCACTGAAGCAGCAACACTCAGAATAAAGCATTTTAGAGACATATCTAGCCTCATGAAGACTGTCAGAGTCATATCTCATGCAGTGAGTGTTGATTTTGAAGAAGGATTCATTTACAGTATTAGGGAACCATTAAGGAGCCATATAAAAGCATCAAGAAGTACCATGTCATGGGACCTTTAAGTGTTTATGTTAACAAGTAAGACTGCTCTTCCTACTGTGAGTCTACAAAAGCTTTACATTTTTCAAATAGGAAACTGTCAGCCTTATTTCATATTTTGTTTAATTCTCTAAAATACTTTTCCACTTTTACTGGAGTAATTTCCTGGACCATTTTGTTCTTCTACTTCAACTATTTTGAAGTGATGTACACCTACTTGAATAAATCTTTAACTACTCTACCCTCGTCGGCTTTGAAATCAAGAAATGTTGCTCAACACCGTGGATATGGTCATGAACAAATGAACAAAATAAAATTAAATGAGATATGAATTACATGTAATTCTGACAACAGCAGATGAACAAAATTTAGTTCATAGCCAAGACAGGCTTTTTAAAGGTCCTATATTACACTAAACTGACTCTTGTGGCTTTAAACCATGTTAGAATCTTCTTTTTTTATTTTTATGTATTTTTATGTGTAGAAAGATGTATTTTCATATTTGAAGTACAAAATGTTTTGTTCCTTTGGTAGATAATTTTACTTGTCAAGTGAAATTGACTCAAATCAGGATAAAACTTTCTTAATTGAAGTAATTTTTACTTTTTTGACATTCTGTTTTGACCTCACCAGTGTAAATTCTGGTAGCAAAAGCAATACTGTAGCTGAAAGACACAACGATAAGAATATATTAGCCTACAGTTTCGTTATGTAAAGGTCCTACATTACACAAAATGGATTCTTGTTAGTTTTAAGCTCTGCTAAGTGCTCAGAGCTGATCTCCAGGGAGGAGTTGGCGTGAGGCCTCTGAAGAAACAGTTCATAAACATTTATTGCTTCACACTGTTTTATGGACATGGGAAAAGAGTGCATTTAAACTCAGCGTATCAAATCGAGCACATTCACAACTAGAAGTGGATTATTATTTTTGTTTTAGTGCACAAGAGGGTAAATATTCCATTATTTTCTCATCAATGTTTTTAAAATTCATACACCTCGACTTAAAGCTCTACTGAACTAAACGTAAAAAGTATCTGTTAACATGAAAACTAATCCTTCATGACATCACAAGGTGGAACAGAGCAATTTGAGCTTTGGGGATGTAGACAGACTAAAAAATAAAGAGTTACTTGAACCTGTGTGAATGAAACAAAACATCACTCCAGGTCTGTTTTTGAGGAGGAAACATTATAACATAACTTAAAGCTCACAAGAGTCAGTTTTCCGTAATATAGGACGGCACGGTGGCTGAGTGGCTAGCACTCACGCTTCACAGCAAGAAGGTTCGGGGTTCGATCCCCGGGTCGCCCAGGCCTTTCTGTGTGTGTTCTGTGTGGAGTTTGCATGTTCTCCCCGTGTCTGGGTGGGTTTCCTCCGGGCACTCCGGTTTCCCCCATCAACCCAAAACATGCTCCAGGTAAAATCCTCCAGCTGAGGTCCTGATCAAACTGAAGCAAGAAGATCATGGAGATGGTCCCCGGGCGCAGTAATGTGCTGCCCACTGCTCCTATATATAACAGGATGGGTTAAATGCAGAAAAGAATTTCTCCTGTGTGAGATCAATAAAGTTGCTTCTTCTTCTTCTGTAAAAGCATTCCTCCAATCCGTTCTAACTACAAATACATTTCTTTTCCAGAGACATTTCAGATTTTATTATTTTAGCCTCATGAATTAGACGGTAATGCCTATTTTTACCACCAGAGGATACTCACTTCTCTTTTATATAATGTTGAATATCAGTTCTAAATTTCTGTATGTACCCAGACGGTTCCAGATGTTTCCTTAATTTCTTATAATCATATAATTAATTTGTACATTTGAAAATGCAGTTACTAAAGGCTAAGAATGACATATGCAAGATAATATGTAAAAATAAGCCTAAATACCCCATGCTGAGTCAGATCTGTGGAGCTGTTACTTGTCTGCCTGAGTTCAGCCACAGCCATAAACAAGACGTCAGTACACTCTGGAGCTGGAAAGGGCGCTGCTTAATGTTTAGAGTCTACGTAATGAAGTAAAAGTAATAAAGTACTGTGTTTAAAGGTAAAATAAGTAGGTGTATATGGGTGATTCTCCAACTATCAAAGAATTTGTGTCCCAGGCAGAAATAAGAAAAACAAAAAAACTTTGTCATTTTTTATTCATGCTGCACTTACTAGACACAAAGACAAACTTACAAAAAATGTATTATAAAGTAGTATTATTATTATATAAAATATGGTTTTATATTGAGTGTTTTTGCTATATGTCCTTTGTCCCTTGGCCAGGTTTTGGACTCTCAGTCCCTCATAAGAATGAAATTAAATTTGATTCAACAGTAACTTCATTGACAAATGGCACAGAAATTCCTTATTTTAATGAAAAATGTCATGTGCTTAAAGATCAGGGCTCTCAAGTCACACGCATTGAGAGTGTGACACACGCAATTTGACGTGTTCACACGCAACACATGGTATTTCTCACGCTGAAATTTAGTTATGTAAGTCAAGCGCAGCGCTTCTGTGCCCAGAAATCAATCGGGTCAGGCACCACGCGGTTTCAGCGCCATTCGTCCCCCTCCCTCCCACCCCCCGCTCCTCGCAGAAAAAAAATAGTCACTCGCAACCCCTCCCCCCGGAAATTACGCAGTCACACGCACGACCCCGCTCGAAAGTTGAGAGCCCTGTTAAAGATATATTAGTATTTTATTTATTTTTCATAAAGAGAACACCTGTCCCTAGGGATCACTGTCATTTCCACCACAAAATGTAACTTTTAACTTTTTTTTTAAACCTTTCTCTACTTGAACCACATCAGTTGTGATGTGACAGGAGCTCATGTTAGCATAGCAGCGTTAGCTCCATGGAAGGAAGGGAAACAAGAACAAAATCAAGGTCAAGTTTTGCAAAACCAAGAGTAGGATTATTGGTCATCATTTCCAAACACCTCATATTTCCTTTGAATGTACAAATAATGAGAAAAATACAATTTTATATTGTGTACTTTGAGTATATTTTATGCTAACTCTACAACAGAGATTAGCATGCTAATATGTCATGAGATTTTAAAAGAAATGGTAAACATCATTACGACCACTATCAGTTAATGTTTCTGCACATTGTGATGAAGTAGAACAAATCAAAATATTTCTAAAAATATGTGTTGCATCAGGTCATCCACAGCAGAGAGAGGACGCATGTTTGTGACCAGTGTGGTAAGGCCTTTTTCTATAAATGGAATCTACAACAACACCAACTTTCGCACAGGCTCCCTCACGAAAGGGTTAGATTTCCCTGTGACGAGTGTGGAAACATTTTAAAAACGAAAATTGGCTGGGAACATCATAAAAGGCGGCATACTGAACACGGCGTGTATCAATTGTGACCAGTGTGGTAAGGCCTTTTTCTATAAAGACAATCTACGACAAGACCAACTTTCGTACAGGCTCCCTCACGAAAGGGTAAGTAGGTTTCCCTGTGACGAGTGTGGAAACATTTTAAAAATGAAAATTGGCTGGGAACGTCATAAAATCAATGTGAAACCTGTGGAAAATGGTTCGTTAGGGCATTCAATTTCGATCAACACAGACGTGCGCATCTAAAACCCTCGCATGTGTGTGCCGAGTGTGGGAAAGCATTTAAAACGACCGTACAACTCCAAAAGCACACGTGCAAATAAATCTATCAAGAGAACAAGAGAGGCAGCTGTGAACACTGAAACTAGCAACACAACACTGCAATAATAAACTTTGTTTTTTTGGTTTCTGTACCAGTAATGACTCTCTGCACAACCATATAAATATCTACGGGAAAAAAATAAAAATAAAAAAATGACTGAACTATATGAGAATGAACTGAACTGAAAAGCGCATATATGAATTGACACAGCGGCCGGCGGGGAAAGGCCACACGCGTGTGAATTCTGTGGCTTGTGGTTTTTTGCTCAAAGTGCAGCTCTAATAAAAGTGCACAAATGCATCTGTTTGTCACAACATCCATTTGGTAAATGTGCAGAGGCTGGTAAACACCACTACAAAACCAGTAAGAGAATGTATCTCCAGTTAGAAAAACAGGTTTAAAAAAAAAAAGGAAAAAAATCAAAGGAGGGGTCCTCAAACTGTGGGTGAGGGTCCAAAAACGGGGCACAGAGTGTTTAAGTGCAGTGCAGTTTGCTTAGCTTATTTTAAGATTAAAATTAACATTCATCAGATAAAATGGAGATAGATTTATGAAAACTTATTTATGTGAGTCAGCCTTTTCCCACATGAAGATCATTAAGCCTGTTCCACCATGACTGAAGATCATTTCGAAGTGAGCTTGAGTCTGTCAGCAGCTCCTGTCCGGACTACACATCCCGAGCTGATTCCATCCAGTGCAAGTCAGATTTTGTGAGAAGGTCGTGCAAAGTGGGATCATCAAGAGGGAAAGGGAATTTTTCCCCCCAAAGTGGGTGGTTGACATTTTAGTTTTTATTGGCTGGAATGACCCCAGATTGCATCTCAGAGCATCTAAAGCAAAAAAAAAAATGCCTCCGGACCCCCCTAGCTTTTCAGTGACTTTCAGCTTTTTTCACTTTGTCACTTTCATCCCTGTTTATATTAATTTATACAGTTTTAAGTTAAGCAGGACAGTTCATTTATTCTGTTAATTTTGTTATTTAGTATTAAAAATAAATTGCTGATAATTATTTATTTTCCCTGTGTTCATATCACTCAGATATGCATCTAATTCAATTCCGGTTTGAGTCAAATAGTTAAAAAATTGTTTCACATATACAAAAAAGGGCAAAAAAGATTCACTACACCACGAAGAGTGAAGGCAATCGGGCCGGCAATCGGGCCGGCCGGTCCTGCCAATGAGGTGTCCCTTATTTATTTTTCATGGAGTTGGCAACCCTAGCCACGCTACAGGAGAGTATTCCTGATTTTGGCTGCGATTTGCTTCTCCTTAAGTTCGGGGAGGCGTGACCCGACTTTGTGTCTTCGTGTGAGAGTTTGAAGTCACGGCGTTCCTCGTTTGTGCGGTGTCAGCGCGACTGTGAGCAGATCTGTCGGATCTTGGCTCTTCCGGCTCCACCGACTCTGGCTCTAATTCACTTTGTATTGATAAAAAACATCGCCCTTTTTCTGTACCTGCTGCTGTCAGAATCCACATTTTGGTCTTAAGTATGCACTGTGTAACTTTTCGGTTGGGGGTCTGTCACCTGCTTGTTTCTATGGTTACGTCATTGCTCTGCCTGGAATGTTCCACAGTGTGACATTAAACAGCTCTACTTTACATTTATTCAATTAAAGGTGGTTTTAGAGCTCAAAAATACTTTAAAAGAACAACATTGTGACTGTGAGCGGGGTCGCCTCTCCACAGATCTGACCTGTAACTTGGTCCGGTTTGAAGATCCATGAAGGTAGAACATTGCAGACAAAGCAATAACATTTCCATGGAGAAAAGCGTTTGATGGACCTTCCGGCGGAAAAAAAAAAAAAATACAGTGCAGACTTTTTAAAATGTTCATATTAACCCGCTCTACGTGATCCTAGGGTTTTTATTTCGCGATTTTGTCCGTAAATACATTCAGAACTCAGCTCCAAATTCGCCCCTATATACCTGCTGGCCTTGGTGAGCTTCATTTGACTGGTCCACTTCTTTACACAGTCTGTGGCCCCTGCGTTTTGAATCACCACCGTATATAATAATTGTATATAATGTGTGTAGAATAAACAGGAGACTCTATAAATAACTTTATTTATGAGCCCAGAGAAACACAAGAACTGACAAATACATTGAGAGCAGCGGGACCAAGTTCAAATAGATTTTTATCGCTGACATTTCTATTTTTCAGACCCCCCAGGATTTCACGGGCATTTTTTGTGATTGTTGCGGGCTAAAATGCCTGAATTTGCAGGAGCTTTTCCAAAAAGTTGTGATGAAAGTTGCGGTGCTTTTAAGGTTTTTGTTGCGATTTTGTTGCGGGAGGAAGTGAAAGTTGCGATAAATAGTTGCGATTTTCCCTTTTTGTAATTAAAATTGAGTAATATTTTGAATACTGAGTTATTACTGACAAAGAATAATATAAAGACACAGAGATCACAGATATGGTCCTAAAACAACCTTACCAACATCGAAAATAAATTACTACTAGGAGGGGAACTGTTTCGCGCGGTCTTTTGCTGTTATTTTTGTGGGCAAATGGCGCCGCAGACATGTTTCTTTGCCATTAGAAGCCGTGTCCCAATTCCCAGAGCGCACAGTTCGGAGCGTGGCCCGAAGGGCATGTGCGTCACACATTTCGACAGTACACCGGCGTGACGACTGCTGTCCCACTTCTTTTTTGTCCCAGGCGCAGTTAACACGCGGTCCGAAGACCAAAGTCGTTAAGCGGTCCGCGGACTGCAGTCGGGGCTGAGCAAGTGTGCACCACCTTGACTGCAGTCTGAGCCCCCTTCGGGCCGCGCTCCGAGCTGTGCGCTCTGGGAACTGGGGACACGGCTGCAGTTTCGTTTTGTCATACGGAAGTAAGACAGAAGGAAGTTGGTCGGCGTTCAATACGTCGCTGATGATTGGTCAAAATTAGTAAAAATTGCGGGAAAGTTGCAGTGATTGGTCAAAATTGCAACACCGCCCTGAATTCACGGGGATTGGCTGAAGTTGCGTTGAAGTTGCAAATCACAATATCGCGAATTCCTGGAGGTTCTGATTTTTACTTTTTTGGTTTTTGTTTTGTATGAAAAATGTGCAAAAGGCTGAATAGTTAAAGCTGCACTGCGTAGCTTTTCTGGAGCACAATCTGCCACCTTCTCCGTCTCTGTCGTGGAATCCAAATCGCGTCTATTCCGTTTTATCGAAGTCGTGTATCGTAATTTGGAATATTTTAAGGAATTTCATCATCTCTATGGAAACATGGCAGTTTGTCCACCACTAGAAAAGTTACACAGTGCACCTTTAAGGCTTGCTACTTCTTGTTAATGATCATTTTGAAAAATATTTAAACCAAATCTTTATTTTTAATTTTACTTGGGTTAAAATGGTGACAAAATACTACACACTGTAATACAAAATCTGAATATTAAAGAGGGGGTGTTGTACAGAACCGATTTTTGAACTTTCCACCATGTTCTAACGTCGTTCCCTCATCAAAAACCTGCCTGAAGAGGTTTTCCGAGCCATCCGTGTACATTTGGGTAATCTAGGAATCTCTCCTGGGCCCTATTCGAACTCTTTTTGTGGTTAGCTGCAGGGACGTGTGCAGGAATTTTGAAGAAGGCTCTGACCTGAAGAAAGGGCAACCCAACCCCCCCACGCAGGGGAAAAAAATCACAGGCTATATGAAGCATCTGGAGGAGGCTTGTGGCTGCTCCTCATCTTGAATGTAATGTAATTATGAAAAATGAAAAATATGAGTCTGATTAATTAATCAATTAGCCTACACACATCTTTATCATGAACCCGTCAAGAGCGGTCATCCCGCTCTTGACGGGTTGACCGCATATGATCCCAGCTCCCACAGATGAGCGCTGCCGTTGTGTCCTTGGGCAAGACACTTAACCCCACCTCGCCCCCAGTGTCTGTGGACACTGGTAGCCCCCATGGCAGAAGATACATCAAGGCCTGTTGTGACGTGAGCCGTGGCAGAAGATACATCAAGGCCTGTTGTGACGTGAGCCGTCCTCCTGTGGACCCACCACCCGCGGAAGGATTCATGGGGGCTGGTGCATTGTGTTCTGGGCAGCAGAACACTGCTTGGACTGCTGCCCTCGCGACCCAGAAAATGGAAAAGCGGAAGAAAATGAATGAATGAATGAATGAACATCTTTATCACCTGCTGGTTGGCTTTTCTTAGCCACTCCTGCAGTGATGTGCTACCTTTTGCTGCCTCCCTGAGGGTTTTCTCTCTCTCCTGCAACCACCTCTTTTCCATGGGCATCACTTAACATAACACACATTACTCAAAATAATGATAAGATTTAGTCATTTAACCATTTTGAATGAACAAATTAATGTGATGCATTACTTCCATCATTCATTCTGCTGCTAAAACTAAATGTTAGAAACTGCAGACATGTAGCTTAGTCATTTGTTATACATCTCATTCTCACCTTTTACGACAACCGCGACAATCTCTTTCCACATGCAGGCTCGGGTCAGGTGCCAGTCACGTGTATTAGCAGTGGGCACTGATCCCACAGCCCCGGCGAAGAGGCGAAGTCCGGGCGGGAGGCGCTGTGAAGCACGCAGTCGGGGCGGCATGCCACCTTCGCCTCGAGCATTTCCTGGCCAACCCAGAGTCGGTCGCGGCACACCGCCGCGGAGGAAGTGCGCTCGGCGGGGGCCGGCGACACCCAGGGAGAGGTCCCGCGAGGGGATCCTCCCGCAACGGGCGGCCGTCCCTAGCCCACCGAATCCCCTGGGAGGACCGCATGGACCCCACCCGTTTACCTCTAAACGATTTTACGTCCTCTTGAACTCTCTCTTCAAAGTTCTTTTCAACTTTCCCTTACGGTACTTGTTGACTATAGGTCTTCTGATGGTGTTTAGCCTTAGACGGAGTTTAATATCCACTTTGGGCTGCATTCCCAAAGAACCTGACTCCGAGAAGGACCCCGGCGCGACTGGGGCCGTTACTGGCCTCACACCGTCCACAGGCTGAGCCTCTACCAGAAGGACTCAGGCCCCCGATCGACACGGGGCAAGCAGACTTCCGTACGCCACATTTCCCGCGCCCGCCCGTCAGACGGGGATTCGGCGCTGGGCTCTTCCCTCTTCGCTTCCCAATACTGAGGGAATCCTCGTTAGTTTCTTTTCCTCCACTTAGTAATATGCTTAAATTCAGCGGGTAGTCTCGTCTGATCTGAGGTCGTAGCCCGTCCAGGGTCCCTGGACGGGCTCACACAGCTCCGGTGACCGCCGCTCGCAAAGTGGTCTGGCTTGCGAGTGAATGAGGCTGCTTTTAATTTAGGAAAAATGTTCTGAATTATTTTTTGTTTTGTTTTCATTTTCAAATCTACGCCTAGGCCTACATGAAATTCTGTATCATTGAACAATTTATTATTATTATTTTTTATTTTTTTATTTTGACTCAGAAGGACAACGTCAGTCCAGGAGGGCACAGGGGCAGTTGCCCGGGCAACCTGAGCAACCCCCCTGTGCATGTCCGATCTGATACAAAGCTCCGCCCAAAAACCTACGTCACCCACGCTCCCGCACGACAATTCTCCATAAATATACAAAAACGTGATACAAAATTGTACACTACAACTTCACAATCCTGACGCGATGTGCTGTAGGTCATAGTAGACGATGGTGCTCAGAAGGGGGAGTGACTCAGCGCGGAGAGCAAAAAACAAAACTGAAATTTAACCTGAAACCTTAAAATGTTTTTGGCGAATAAAACATATCAAATATCACATTTATCAAAATGTGATCTAAATATGGTATGAGTTAGCAGTTAATACCCCGTAGAAGTCAAATACCCCCTCTTTAATACCCCGTACAAGTCAAATACCCCCTCTTTAATACCCTGTAGAAGTCAAATTCGCTCTTTAAATGTGTTTTCAAACTTTTTCTTAATTTAAATCCTGCTTTATATAATTTATTGCAAAACTAAATGTCACTGAAGTTTACGTTTGTACCGGTACAGAGCCAGATCGCGCTTTTGTCCAATGCCAAATCCCACTTTAGTTTAGTGTCCTTTTTTCCCTCGGTTTAATACCTGATGTAAAATTTGAAGTTAAATGACATGATGAGAGATTCTGTCCCTCCGAGTCTGAGCTCTGCTGTAGAGACAGTGAATGAACCGTTGTATCTAATGTACATAAAGAATAAAGATTGTATTTTGTTCAAGGTTTTGCTTTGGTTTTTGGTTCATGTCTGTGTAAGCAGGTCCTGAGGCTGACTCGCTTTACTTGGAGAATGACCAAAGATCATCTGGACAATGTTTTTTTTCCGATCAAGATGTTTCGGCTCCATCCAAAATCCATTTCCACTTTGATGGCGCTGGCTTGAAACACTTGGAATTCAGTAATTAACAATCGAAGCACCAAACTGTTACGATTTTGTTCTGAATGATACAAGAGGTTTGGAGAGTCTTCGGTCTTCTACATTTGAGTGTCTTTCGTTGGATCGTCTCAAGTTTGGACAGAGGGTTTTCCTCACTCTACGGTCCAGTTCCAGACTCTTCTGGTTTCAAACCGAATGTAGAAGCGACCGGCTGCTCCCGCAATTCCAGAGAATCGTGAAAAAATACAAACATAAGCACTGTAGTTAAACCATAGACGAAACTTCAACAGTTTGTACAGCAAGAACCAAAACTACAGCACAATATACAAGATTCAGAGCAAATCATACAATAAATCATACACAGAAACAGGGAAAGTGGAAGGCCTTTTTTCATTTTTTTCACCAAAAGTATGTCAGAAGGAAACATCAGGGGGACTCACCAGAACTAAAGCCGTATCAGTTCACTGTAAACGAAACAACCACCATGGGCTTTGGATCAGAAGAACCATTGACATCAGGAAACGAGCACGGACACCATCAACCTGGGCGATGGAGCGTTCCTGCTTCCGCACACCTGGAACCCCCTCCTCCAGAGAGCACCGGGCGACAGGAGGCGTGGTCAGGAAGTAATCAACACCTGTGACGCAATCCAAACATTTAAAGAGGAAGTGAGCATGGACGCACATCTGGCTCCACCGACTTTGACTCCAGTTCATTGGAAAAACTGTTGCCCCTTTCTCTGTAACTGCAGCTGTGAGCCTCGTCATTTTGGTCTGAAAATGCTCGTATTTACCCGCTCTACCTGTTATTTTTGTCAGTAAAGCAAGATAGGAACATTAAGAACAGACGAATCAGGTGCCACCTTTACCCAAGGTTCTCCCGGAGCTCCAGGACCAGGGGCACAGCCCAACTATCCTATGCCCGGAAAAGGCTCCTGTGTCTGGGTATAGGGACCTGTAGCCTCCCCTTATTCACTGTCTGAATTGCCCACCCGGAGAGGGCACCACCTTTTTCCTGTCGAGAACCATGGCCTCGGATTTGGAGGAGCTGATCCTGATCCCAGCTGCTTCACACTCGGCTGCAAACCGCCCAGTGCACGTTGGAGGTCCCGGTTCGATGAAGCCAACTGCCATCTGTTTTGTAAAGCTCATATTTTTATACTTCCACTTTTATGCAGCCACTCATCCATTCACACACTCACTCGTTCATCTGGTGGAGCTGGGATCAAACCACCAACCTCAGATCTGTGGATTTGGCCGCTCTACCAGGATGTTTATGAAGAGATCGATCTTCAAATCCGAGAATGAGCTCCGCCCCACTGAGCAGTGACAGTGGAGTTATATAGTCCTGCTTTAGACCGGGATCAGTCTTGGTTTAATCCTGGCTTAGACCTGATTTAGTCCTGGTTTAGACCTAGCTTAGACCAAGTTTTGTTCTGGTTTAAACCTGGTTTAGACTTGGATTAGAATGGGTTTTGTTCTGGTTTAGACCTGGTTTAGTCCTGGTTTAGACCTGGTTTAGTACTGGTTTAGTACTGGTTTAGTCCTGGTATAGTCCTGGTTTAGAACTGGTTTAGACCTGGCTTAGACCTGGTTTGGTCCTGGTTTAGTCCTGGCTTAGACCTGGCTTAGACCTGGTTTAGACCTGGTTTAGACCTAGTTTGTTCCTGGTTTTGTCCTGCTTTATACCTGGTTTAGACTTGGTTTGGCGCTGGTTTAGTCCTGGTTTAGACCTGTTTTAGACCTGGTTTAATCCTGGTTTAGACCTGGTGTAGACCTGGTTTTGTCCTGATTTAGACCTGGTTTAGTCCTGGTTTATACCTGGATTGGTCCTGGTTTAGACCTGGTTTAGACCTGATTTACTCCTGGTTTAGACCTGGTTTAGTCCTGGTTTAGACCTGGTTTGGTCCTGGTTGAGTCCTGGTTTAGACCTGGTTTAGACTTGGTTTAGACTTGGTTTAGTCCTGGTTTAGTCCTGGTTTAGACCTGGTTTGGTCCTGGTTTAGTCCTGGTTTAGTCCTGGTTTAGACCTGGTTTAGACTTGGTTTAGTCCTGGTTTAGACCTAGTTTGGTCCTTGTTTAGTCCTGGTTTAGACTTGGTTTGGCCCTGGTTTAGTCCTGGCTTAGACCTGGTTTAAACCTGGTTTAGATCTGGTTTAGACCTGGTTTAGTCCTGGTTTATACCTGGATTGGTCCTGATTTAGACCTGGTTTAGTCCCGTTTTAGTTCTGATTTAGTCCTGGTTTAGACCTGGTTTAGTCCTGGTCTAGTCCTGGTTTAGACCTGGTTTGGTCCTTGTTTAATCCTGGTTTAGTCCTGGTTTAGATCTGGTTTAGACCTGGTTTAGTCCTGGTTTATACCTGGATTGGTCCTGGTTTAGACCTGGTTTAGTCCTGTTTTAGACCTGATTTAGTCCTGGTTTAGACCTAGTTTGGTCCTTGTTTAATCCTGGTTTAGTCCTGGTTTAGATCTGGTTTAGACCTGGTTTAGTCCTGGTTTATACCTGGATTGGTCCTGGTTTAGACCTGGTTTAGTCCTGTTTTAGACCTGATTTAGTCCTGGTTTAGTCCTGGTTTAGACCTGGTTTAGACCTGGTTTAGTCCTGTTTTAGACCTGGTTTAGTCCTGGTTTATACCTGGATTGGTCCTGGTTTAGACCTGGTTTAGTCCTGGTTTAGTCCTGGTCAGCGGTGGAGTTAAATATTTTTTTTATGATTATGTTCTCAACCTCTTTTTTCTGCATTTTCACATTGAGGCTGGTGTGAGCAAAAAAAAAACAAACAAAAAAACAAACATCCGGCAGCCCTTTTGTGCACAGCTCTCATTCTGTAGTCTGGTTTGTCAAATATGGCTTCATCATGTTTTAAAATAGTCTTATTTATAGAATTTTTGATATCGAGTCAGAGAGATCTAAATTCTGATGGCAACACCAGGACCAGGATGTGATTAAGATTAAGCCTTTATTTGGTCTCACGCACAATGACACACAGTGACACACGGGAGAAATTTGACCTCTGCATTTGACCCATCCTTTTCAGGAGCAGTGAGCAGCCATCTTTCGGTGCCCAGGTGGCAGTACCGTGAAGGGTCTTGCCCAAGGACCCACACTGATGTTCCCACACTCTCCTTACCGTCCGCTGTCTCCGCGCTGCTCTCTGGGCCAGGGGCCAAACCGGGGCACTTCCTGGTCATGCGATAAATAGGGCATAGTGGAGCTAGTCAATGAAATCGTACCATGTGGGGGCTTATTTAAGTTAATTTGTTATTATGTTGACTTACAGATGTTTTATTATATTTGGTACAGTTTGGTATTGATTTCAACCTTAAAACTACACTGTCTTAATTGGTTAGCCCAAGTTAACCTATATATTTATATACTTTTGGAGAATCATCAACACGTATGAGTGAGGGGGTACTCGAGGTATGACAAAAAGGCTCAGGGGGTACACGGCAAAAAAGGCTGGGAAACACTGTTCTACATCACCAAATGCATTGATGACATCACACACACCAAGACCATAATCACCAGAGCTAACCAGAAGCCATGGCTGACAGGGGTGGTTCACAGACTGTTGAGAGCCAGGAAGGCTGCCTTCAGAGCCGGGGATGTCAGCCCTGGTAGAAAATGTGACAACATTTTCTACCAGGGTAGATTTTCCGCCATTTTGAATTTCATGAAAAACACTCAAAATGCTTCTCCTCCCTCAATTTTGGACCAATTTTACTCAAATTTGGTACATAGCATCTTTGGACTGAACCTCATCAGAAATATCTCTTGATTTTTTTATATCTCTTATCGTTTTGTCGTGACAGCCAATCAAACGTGTCCTAAAAGTCACAGGAAGTGAGCTCATATCTCGGGAACCCTTCATAGGATTAACTTTTCACACGTATTCTAGTCTGTCCCAGGATTCCCCACAAAAAATTACAGGGCCCCAGCTCAAACCCTCTAGCGCCACTAACAGGTCAAAATTTGAGGGACATTTCTGCTTGTAACTTTTGAACCGTAAGTCCGATTTTCAAAAACTTGGTATCTCTGGGATCCTTGGGTGAAGACTGATCCAAAGCATCAAATTAGGCTGGGTCACTGCTTGGCCCCACATTGCTGCTTGCAGCTATATTTATTATTATTATCATCCATTATGTTACTCATCATGGGAGTCTATGGCAACCCCTAGAACCGTCTGGTAAAAAGTTGTGAAATTTGCTAGGCAACGTACCTAGCAACATTTAATCTGTCTTTGATGTGTCTTTGATCTGTTAAACCCTGTTAGACCTTGTTAAACCCTGTCAGACCCTGTCAGACCCTGTTAACCCTGTCAGACTCTGTTAGACCCTGTCAGACCCTGTAAAACCCTGTTAGACCCTGTCAGACTCTGTTAGACCATGTCAGACCCTGTTAGACCCTGTCAAACCCTGTCAGACTCTGTTAGACCCTGTTAGACCCTGTCAGACTCTGTTAGACCCTGTCAGACCTTGTTAGACCCTGTCAGACTCTGTTAGACCCTGTCAGACCCTGATAAACCTTGTTAGACCCTGTTAAACCCTGTTTCTGAGTCTGACAGGGTCTAACTACCCTGTTAGACCCTGTCAGACCCTGCATGCGGCCTACATGCTGAGGCCTACATGCACCTTCAGTGCTTGGCCCCACATTGCTGCTTGCAGCTATATTTAGGGACCGAGCCCGAAGGGGGACGAGGTCCCTATTGTAGTTGCTCTGTTTCTCTATTATTATTATTCTTGGGACAGATTTTTTTTCACACGCTTTTGGGCAATTTGGAGCATGTTCCCATGCTTCAAAACGAATGTGACTTTGCACGGGCATCACGTAGGGTGGCAGCTACGCCTCCAAAAAGACCCGTCCCCCGGTGACCCCCAGGAGCTCGATAGCGCCCCCTAGTGCGTTGTCTTTTGGGGCTGGCGCGTTGTCTTTCGGGGCTGGCATACCGTTTAAGATAGGCGCACGAAATTTGGTAGGGACGTGTAACTCAATAAGACGAACAAACGCCTCAATGCAATGTCATGGCCACGCAACAGGAAGTGAGATAATTGGCCTTTTGTGTGATTTTGTGGATATTGGACATACAATGGAATTTGAAACACTTCTACACCGTACCTCAGATGGGCTTAAATTTTGGTGAACATAATCTTAAGACGTTGGAGATGTTAAATTGCGAAGGATTTTCAAATAGGCAGTAATATGACGATACAGCGGATCGATAAAGTTAGGTATTTATTGAATGGGAGTTATGAGTTATGAGTTATGAATGGGAGGTATTTGTTGAATTTGGAGTTCTTCCTCAGACTAAAACTTCACAGGGTAATGTAGATGAGGACTACCAAGATTTTCATGCCAAATAACTGGCAGTCTGACATAGCGCCCCCATATGACAGGCCAGTGAACTGTCAAAAATCTACCGCTAGCTGAGCCCCTAACAGGAAAAATTGTCCGATATGCCTTACCATTTTTGCCAGGCACACAAAATTCGGTAGGTACGTTTATCTCCTTAAGACGAACCAAAAACGTATCTACAATGTCATGGCCACGCCCAACAGGAAGTGAGATAATTGTGCCAGGCACACGAAATTTGGTATGGGTGTGCGTCTCAGTAAGACGAACAAACACAGGTGCGAGGTCCCGACCAACGCCGCTTGCGGCTTTAATTAGGGACCGAGCCCGAAGGGGGACGAAGGTCCCTATTGTTGTTGCTTCGTTTCCGTATTATTATTATTATTATTATTATTATTAGGGACCGAGCCCGAAGGGGGGCGAAGGTCCCTATTGTTGTTGCTTTGTTTCCCTATTATTATTATTCTTGTTCTTGTTCACACTCGCTGGGGCAATTTTGAGCATGTTCCCATGCTTCAAAACGAACGAAACTTTGCACGGGCATCACAAAGTGCTGCCAGTACGACCACACAAAGTCCCGTCCCCCAGTGACCCCCAGGAGCTCGATAGCGCCCCCTAGCGCGTTGTCTTTCGGGGCTGGCATACCGTTTAAGATAGGCGCACGAAATTCGGTAGGGACGTGTATCTCAATAAGACGAACAAACGCCTCACTGCAATGTCATGGCCACGCCCAACAGGAAGTGAGATAATTGGGCTTTTGTGTGATTTTTGGGTATTGGACATAGAATGGAATTTGAAACACTTCTCCTACACCGTACCTCAGATGGGCTTAAATTTTGGTGAACATAATCTTAAGACGTTGGAGATGTTAAATTGCGAAGGATTTTCAAATAGGCGGTAATATGACGATACGGCGGATCGATAAAGTTAGGTATGGAATTTGAAACACTTCTCCTACACCGTACCTCAGATAGGCTTAAATTTTGGTGAACATAATCTTAAGACGTTGGAGATGTTAAATTGCGAAGGATTTTCAAATAGGCGGTAATATGACGATACGGCGGATCGATAAAATTAGGTATTTATTGAATGGGAGTGATGAGTTATGAATGGGAGGTATTTGTTGCTAGGCAACGCCCTGATCAAAGGTCTTTGATCTTTGTACCTTTGATCTGATATAGCTGCAAGCAGCAATGTGGGGACAAGCATCGAAGGTTCATGTAGGCCTCAGCATGTAGGCCACATGCAGGGTCTGACAGGGTCTAACAGAGTCTGACAGGGTTTGACAGGGTCTGACAGGGTCTGACAGGGTCTGACAGGGTCTGTTCTGACAGGGTATCTACAACGTCATGGCCACGCCCAACAGGAAGTGAGATAATTGTGCCAGGCACACGAAATTTGGTATGGCTGTGCGTCTCAGTCATATTACCATATGACGATACGGCGGATCGATAAAGTTAGGTATGGAATTTGAAACACTTCTCCTACACCGTACCTCAGATAGGCTTAAATTTTGGTGAACATAATCTTAAGACGTTGGAGATGTAAAATTGCGAAGGATTTTCAAATAGGCGGTAATATGACGATACGGCGGATCGATAAAATTAGGTATTTATTGAATGGGAGTGATGAGTTATGAATGGGAGGTATTTGTTGCTAGGCAACGCCCTGATCAAAGATCTTTGATCTTTGTACCTTTGATCTGATATAGCTGCAAGCAGCAATGTGGGGACAAGCATCGAAGGTTCATGTAGGCCTCAGCATGGAGGCCACATGCAGGGTCTGACAGGGTCTAACAGAGTCTGACAGGGTCTGACAGGGTCTGACAGGGTCTGACAGGGTCTGTTCTGACAGGGTATCTACAATGTCATGGCCACGCCCAACAGGAAGTGAGATAATTGTGCCAGGCACACGAAATTTGGTATGGGTGTGCGTCTCAGTAAGACAAACAAACGCAGGTGCGAGGTCCCGACCAACGCCGCTTGCGGCTTTAATTATTTTTGTTCTTGTTCACACGCTTTTGGGCAATTTTGAGCATGTTCCCATGCTTCAAAACAAACGTGACTTTGCACGGGCATCACGTAGGGCGCCAGCTACGCCTCCAAAAAGACCCGTCCCCCGGTGACCCCCAGGAGCTCGATAGTGCCCCCTAGCGCGTTGTCTTTCGGGGCTGGCATACCGTTTAAGATAGGCACACGAAATTCGGTAGGGACGTGTATCTCAATAAGACGAACAAACGCCTCACTGCAATGTCATGGCCACGCCCAACAGGAAGTGAGATAATTGGCCTTTTGTGGGATTTTGTGGTATTTGACATACAATGGAATTTGAAACACTTCTCCTACAACGTACCTCAGATGGGCTTAAATTTTGGTGAACATAATCTTAAGACGTTAGACAGGGTCTAACAGAGTTTGACAGGGTCTAACAGGGTCTAACTGGGTCTGTCAGGGTCTGACAGGGTCTAACAGAGTCTGACAGGGTCTGACAGAGTCTGGGTCTGTTCTGACAGGGTTAGACCCTGTCAGAACAGACACATCAAAGACAGATCAAAGGTTGCTAGCTGCGTTGCTAGGCAATTGACAGCGTGTGCACAACAATTTTTGGAATAAATACACTTTCTTTTCACAATCCACTGCCTCCTCTTTATTTCTATCTTTTCAGCACACTCAGCGCCATCTTGTGTTAGGCAGGTGAACTGTAAGAAATGTACAGCAAATGAGCCCCCTAACCGGAAATTGGTTCAGGTTTATACCGCTTTAGCCGGCCACACGAAGTTTGGGGTAGGTTTGCATATGCTGAGAGGAAACATTTTTATGCAAATGAATTGCCCGTATGTCATAGCGCCACCATGTGGTAGACAAGGGAACTGTAAAATATGCACGGAAGCTCCTATTGTTGTGAATACAGTAGCTTAGGCCCCTAAACGCAAAGTGGGTCACGGTATACATACCACGGCGCGGCGAGAGCCGGAGCTGGTTGCAACGCGCACCGTTATTTTCCAACTTTTTTTCTGCTCTTACCTGCTTGTTCGTTTGCACACTTTGAAGATTGTGTGTATAAGGATGAGTGCTTCAGAGACGCGATGTTTCTGCTCCGTTTCGACCTCTATTTTCTCTGGATTTTGACTTTTTCACCGTTGCTATGTGCGTTGCTATGTGCGCTGCGCGGCGCAGTTGTGTGCGCCGGAGGAGCTGCTACGACGGACGCGCAGAGGCGGACGTTACTTTTTTGTGCTGTGCAACACTGGAATTTCCCCACTGAGGGACTAATAAAGGCATATCTTATCTTATCTTATCTTAGCGGACCACTTGAGCCAACCACACGAAATTTGGTATAGCCTTGTATATGATGAAGAGAAACATTTTTATGCAAATGAACTGCCCATATGTCATAGCGCCACCATGTGGTAGACAAGGGAACTGTAAAAAAAATGCACTGAAACTGCTACTGTGCTTTAGATTGACATGACATCTTGTGCGGCTGAAAATACTTTGTATTGCTGGCATGGAGCATGCCCCCACACCCCCATAGGCCGCAGGTGTGACGGCGCTTCCGGCTTTAATCTTTATATTTTATTTTGTACACTGTCTTTTTTGTACTACCTGGCCAGAGAGAAACAGAATTTCTATTCACTGTTGAACACATATGACAGAATTGACAATAAAGCTGACTTTGATCTTTGATCTTTGTTACCAACACAGACGGGAGAGCCAGAGTGGATGGACCTCAGTCTGCCGTACATCTCCACCTAAAAGGACCTCAGTCTGCCGTACATCTCCACCTAAAAAAGGAGAGATGGCGCAGAAAGAACTCAACCAAGAAGACTTAGAACTCCACCAAGCCTTGCTCTGCTCCGTGTGTTTGCATCTACAGAAGGATCCCGTGACTGTTCCCTGTGGACACAGCTACTGCAGGAACTGTGTCCAACAGGACTGGGACCAAGAGGACGAGAAGAAGCTCTACAGCTGTCCTGAATGTCACCAGAGCTTCAGCCCCAGGCCTGTCTTGGGTAAAAACATCATGTTAGCACGTTTGGTAGAGCAGAGCAGGCTCCAGGAAAACATCTGCTCTCAACACGACAAAGTGATGGATCTATTCTGCCGCAGTGACCAGCGGCTGCTCTGCTCCCTCTGTGTGGACCAGCACAAGGGCCATGCCCTCGTGTCCTCTGCCTCAGAGAGGGCTCAGAGGCAGGCTGAGTTGCTGGCCAGGAGGGCCCAGAGACCAGGCCAGAGTCCAGACCAGGTTTTACTGCCACCAGCTGAACCCAGCTCCAGAGAGGACTTCTTACAGTATTCTACAGAAATCACTCTGGACCCAAACACAGCTCAAAGCCGACTGGTTCTGTCTGATGGAAACAGAAGAGTCACATTTATGGAAGAAGACCAGATGTATCCAGATCATCCAGACAGATTCAGTGACTGGCATCAGGTCCTGAGCAGAGAGAGTCTGAGGGGCCGCTGTTACTGGGAGGTGGAATGGAGCGGGAGGTTTGTTTTTGTAGCAGTTTCACACAGAGAGATTCAGAGGAAAGGCTCTGGCTTTGGAGGCTTTGTTGAATGTGTATTTGGATTCAACAATAAATCCTGGGCCTTAGACTGTTATGAAACCAGTTATTCATTTTTCTTTAACAAAGTCAAGTCTGAGGTCTCAGGTCCGGTTGGGTCCAGAATCGGGGTTTACCTGGACCACAGTGCAGGAGTTTTGGCATTTTACAGTGTCTCTGGTGGAACCATGAGTTTCCTCCACAGAGTCCAGACCAGGTTCACTCAGCCTCTTTACGCTGGGGTCAGGTTATACTGGAGTTTTGGAGACTCTGCACATTTCCCTAAACTAAAATAATAATTTTGTTCTCCACAGTTTGGATCAAATTTGTGACTTTTATTTCTAAAGTCTGTACCTGATTTTTCCTTTGAAATGTTTGCAGGTGTTTTTCACATCTTAAAAACGTGACAAACAGAACTAGTTCATTGTAAACAGTTTGCAGTGGTCCAAAGTTCTTCCTCACTTACCTTCTGCATTCAGAGCGTCCTAATTCTTCACCGTGATGAGTTTATACGATAAGGAGTGTTTGCTCTGTTCTAGTGTAAAAGTGATCTAAAAGTGTGTGTAGATGTTCAGTGTGTGTTTGTGGACTTTGAATCATGATTGTAAAAGGTGCACAGTCACAGAATGAGTAACACTGGTGATGCTGTTGTAATGCTGAAGGCAAACCTGTGATCATATTTACACTGTCATGTCAAAACACAAATAAATTCACAAATCTGTTTTTATGTGACTTTTCAAGTCCCAAATTCTCAAATATAGAAGGACGGGAGGGCATCTGACACACAGACAAAATGGAGGTTGGGAGTTATGAAATCTAAAGCAGGTTTAAGATAAGATAAGACTTTATTGATCTCACATAGGAGAAAATCACTTGTCACATTAGCTCCAGGCAGTTTGGTGCAAGCGAACGTTTGAACAAGAAAGTGCAGCAGACAAATAGTAATAATAATAAAATAAGTAAAAAGAGAGTATAGAAAATATTGCACGTTTAGACTATACACACACACCTTAGACCTGGTTTAGACCTGGTTTAGTCCTGGTTTAGTCCTGCTTTAGTCCTTGTTTAGTCCTGCTTTAGTCCTGATTTAGTCCTGGTTTAGTCCTCCTGGTTTAGTCCTGGTTTAGTCCTGGTTTAGTCCTGGTTTAGTCCTGGTTTGGTTCTGTCCACAGGAGGGGCCCATGTGGCGCTTTGTTTTCATGATGTTTATGACCACGTCAGGTCCATTAGACACCAGTTTTATAACGCAAAAATCGGCACATTTGTTTCTTTTATTAAGTCGTTTTAGATCAATATTGTGATCTAAAATGTCCAAATTATAACAGAATGATCCACGGGCTCAGAGGTCAGAACTATAGAGACACACAAGCGCTATAGGGCGGATTTAAATGAGACATATGTAAAAATGCCTGCCGTTCTATTTTACTTGATTATTGACGGCGTTGTACTCACCTGTGCTGCCCCCTGGTGGTGTGGTGTTGTACTCACCTGTGCTGCCCCCTGGTGGTTTGGTGTTGTTCTGACCTGTGCTGCCCCCTGGTGGTGTGGTGTTGTTCTGACCTGTGCTGCCCCCTGGTGGTTTGGTGTTGTTCTGACCTGTGCTGCCCCCTGGTGGTTTGGTGTTGTTCTGACCTGTGCTGCCCCCTGGTGGTTTGGTGTTGTTCTGACCTGTGCTGCCCCCTGGTGGTGTGGTGTTGTTCTGACCTGTGCTGCCTCCTTGTGGTGTGGTGTTGTAGGTTTGAGGAGAAGGCCCAGTCGGAGCCTCTGTCGGCGCTCAAGTATCTGCAGAATGACCGGAGTCTGACAGTGGATCACAGCGAACCCGACGAGACCAAAGAGGTGAGAAAATACTACTACTACTACTACTACTACTACTACTACTACCACTACAACTACTAACGCTACTAGTAATAGTAGTAGTAGTAGACAGGACTGAGTGGAATATATTCATTTTTATTCACATTAATAGCAACAAACAGCAGGTCTGCGTCTTTATAAATGAAAGTAAATTAATCAGTTTGTTACATCATTTTGTGGATCAAATATTTGCAGGACTTAAATTTAGTTTGAAACAGGCCAATGTGGCTCTTTTGTTGTTAAAGGTTGTAGACCCTTGAGCTCGGCCTACATGAGATGTATTAAGAACTTGATGATGATGCTAAATGTGTGAGAACGTGAACACTGAGTCTATTGTTAAATCCCTCCCAAGGACTGGAGATGAAAATTAGACCTTCTGTGGTCCGTTTTACCGAACTTCATCCTAGACAATAATGTGGGTGATCCTCACCTGTACCAGGAGCATGTGTTCCTCCTGTTTGACGCTCGGCTCCTCTGGCTCCTCTTTAATCCGTGGAGTCTGTGGAGGGTCCTGGTTCAGACCGGGGCCAGGACTCTTTGAGGGGCTCTGAACACCCGCCCTGAGCAGCACGACTCTCGGGCTCAGTACCGAGTCCAGGAGCTCCTGTTTCCTCTGGTTCTCCTCTTTGTAGCGACGCACTTCCTCCTCATACTCCGCTATCGTTCTTTCAAACAGCGCAAAGATCTCTTCAGCAGCCGCAGTCAGCCGCTCATTCACCAAAGCTCTCAGTGTTTGGCTTTTGGACATTTTAACAAACTGTTTTTAGCTTTAGCTCCGAGCTAACCGCACACGAGGCTCCGCGGTCTGCTTCCTGCTTCCTGGGGGGATTTTCAAAATAAAAACACTAAGACAAAAACATGGGGTGGTTGGTAATAATAAAATTGTGAAACGAAGGGAAATTGTAACACACTCTGCACATTCATGACTTATTTGTGACTAATGTGAGTCAGTATAGTCACATTTTCTTTGTGTTTTGGTCAGCTCTTCTGTATTTTACCTAAACAAATGAGAAAATGAATAAGTTTTTAAAAAATGAAAAAGTTTATGCCTCTCTTCACTGTTGGCAGGTGTCAAATTGGTCAAAAATAGGGACACCTGGGACATTTCTTAAATAAAACTGGGACAGGTCAGTGGTTTTGCATAAATCTGCAGGGACAGGGGACACAGGGCTCAAAACTGGGACTGTCCCGGGTAAATAGGGACGTCTGGTCACCCTAAGGAGAACGGGTGTGGGTGGATTCAAAGTTTTATATTTGGCAGAGCACTGAGAGTGTTGTGGGTATGAATTATCCAGATGTGTTGAGGTGGAGAATGACTTAGACTTAGACAAATGTTATTGATCCACAAGGGAAATGATTTGGACACAGATGCTCACACATCACAATATAATAACAAAGAGCCAAAAATATAAATGGTAATAATAAATTCTAAATAAGTAGCCAAAAAGATGGCAAGAGACAGGTGTTAAATAAGGCATAATTATATAAATGTATATGTACAAGTCAAAATCATATAGAAAAATAAGTTATATGGTTTAGACCTGGTCTAGTCCCGGTTTAATCCAGGTCTAGACCTGGTCCAGTCCTAGTTTAGTCCAGGACCAGCCCAGGTTTAGACCTGGTCTAGACCTGGTTTAGTCCACGTTTAGTCCTGGACTAGTCCTGGTCTAGTCCCGGTCACCCCTGCATTCCCCATCTATCAATTGGCAAAGGTCTACAGTCTCTTAACCAATCAGGACGCAGAACACAATGTTACACTATTAAAAAAAAAAAAAAGTTATACTATAAAAAAACAAACAAAAAAAATCAGCGAAACAGTGAACTGCGATAGAACGAGAGACCACTGTATGTCCAAGATACTTCTTCAGTTCTGGCTAGAATGCCGGTGCACTCTTTCAAAAACAAATGTACAGTTTTAATGAGTACTGCAATAAAAAATATAAACAATAATTACAAAAAAGTTTTTGAACATAAAGAAGACCAAAGGCGCAATTATTTCACATTATAGCCATGTAGGCCTACAGCTATTTAAGAAAGCAAAAGTGCACTCCAGCACCCCCTGGTGGTCACAATATTGGAGAATCAGTCAGTACTCTAAAATGGGCACCGTACCGGCTTTTTTTGTTTGTTTTTTTTGCTTCACGCTTCATAGATTTTCAACACAATTATTAATAGTGAAGTGTGGGGGTAAGGGGGAGGGGGGAGAAGACTGACAACGACAACGAGCATGCAGTTAAGCTTCCCTGAGAGGGTTTCTGACAGTTTGTGCAAATTGTTTGGTTATGCAAACCAGTTGTTTCAGCAGCTGTCCGAGTGGCTGGTCTCAGATGATCTTGGAGGTGAACCTGCTGGATGTGGAGGTCCTGGGCTGGTGTGGTTACACGTGGTCTGCGGTTGTGAGGCCGGTTGGATGTACTGCCATATTCTCTGAAACGCCTTTGGAGACGGCTTATGGTGGAGAAATGAACATTCAATGCACGAGCAACAGATCTGGTTGACATTCCTGCTGTCAGCATGCCAATTGCACACTCCCTCAATGCTTGTGACATCTGTGGCATTTTGCTGTGAGACAAAACTGCACATTTCAGAGTGGCCTTTTATTGTGGGCAGTATAAGGTACACCTGTGCACTAATCATGATGTCAGATCAGCATCTTGATGTGGCGCACCTGTGAGGTGGGATGGATTATCTCAGCAAAGCAGAAGTGCTCACTATCACACATTTAGACAGATTTGTGAACAATGTTTGAGAGAAATGGTAATATTGTGTATCTGGAATGAATTTTAGATCTTTAAGTCCATTTCATGAAAAATGGGAGCAAAAACAAAAGTGTTGCGTTTATATTTTTGTTGAGTGTATATATCAGAGGACATTTTAAGACTTCACCCTCTAACCTAAAGGTCCACGGTTCGATCCCAGCTCCACTGCATAATGTCCTCGTGGCCCTGTGCCAGACACTTCCTACAGAATACTCACCCTGAAGGTGGCACCAGCGAATGTCTGAACACGGAGGTCTGCTCGGCTGAGGCCCAGACACAGCCAGTGAAGTGTCTTGCCCAAAGACACAAAAACAGTCTGCGGTGGTTAAAAGTGATTTGTCAACCTCTGGGCTGATGGACAAGCGCTCTGCCACTGAGCCACAGATGTTATGTGTAAAAATGTGATCTGGTATTTCCAAACAATGTACCAAAAATATTGGCAAAAGACAGGAGGCAGAGCTGGAGATAGCAGAGTTAAAGATGCTCAGATTCTCTTTAGGAGTGACAAGGATGGACAGGATCAGGAACGAGGTCATCAGAGGGACAACACAGACAGGAAGGTTTGGAGAAAAAGCTAGAGAAGCCAGATTGAGATGGTTTGGACATGTTCAGAGGAGGGACAGTGGATATATTGGTAGAAGAATGTTAGAGATGGAGCTACCAGGTAGGAGACAAAGAAGAAGACCAAAGAGGAGATTTATGGATGCAGTGAGGGAGGACATGGAGGTAGTTGGAGCTAGAGTAGAGAATACAGAAAACAGGGCGAGATGGAAAAAGTTGATTCGCTGTGGCAAACCCTGAAAAAGGGACAAGCCGAAAGGAGTACCAAAAATATTGAAATATTTTCAACATCAACGTATTACTCAGTCTTCACTCCAGCAAACTGTACGACAATTAAAAGTATGATGTGAAAATATTCAATTCACGTTACCTTAAAAATATTTAAAGCTGAAAATATTCCGAGGCCTGATGTGCTGTTGTGTGGTTCAGGGGCTCAGGGTCTGTACTGAAGCCCTGAGGTTGTAGGTGCAAATCCAGTCTCTGACCAGGCTGAGCGACTGTGTGGGTCAGAGGATAAGACACAATCACCTATTGCTTTATTTATTTCAATGGTGAATGTTTTAGGTTTTGGTCAACCTGAGTGTTGTAAAGGGCTCTATAAATAAAGCTTGATGGAGAAAAAAACAAAAACAAAAACAAAAAAAAAAACTTGATAGCTGTAACAAGAGAAATGTAATTGTCTTTTTTGTATATTAAACTGAAATTTCTGGAACTGACTGCTTTTTACAGCGCAAGTCAAAAGGAAGAAATGGTGATGATTGATCAAGATTTAACATAAATGCATTGTACTGAGACGTACTGGTACTTAAAAGCTCTTGGAATATTGTACTTGAAGAGCTTTAAAGGACCTTCTAATGATTTCCCTGCATTTGGTGCTTGACCAATTTCAAGCCAAAATGGAACCATGTCTACTCCAGACCAGTGTTAAAAGGTAGTCACACACACAAAAAAACAAACAAACATGAAAATCTGCCACTTGCTTTGGTATAATGCAGCTATGAAGAGGCGGGGCCAGGAGCAGAGAATCAGTCTGAATCAGAATCAGTTTTTCTTGTAGTTCAGGAGAAGGGCCTTTACACAATGCAGTGTGTTGTAAAAGTGTAGAAGCAGCTGCCTGTGACTCTCTCAGAGGGTTGTTTCTCTGTTATGGTTCAAAATCAGATATAAGAGCTGGATCTGGGCCAAACATCTTTATTTTCAGTCGTCAGCAGCAAACTCCAAAACAGAATTTAAAAGACAATTTAGAACAAGAGAATTTCATGAACACAATCAATAATTCTTCAGTCACTCTGTTCTGTGAGTTCTCATGTGAATATTCAAACGATATCGACGTGTAAACCCTTTATTACAGATGGAACAGCTGTAAGGTCTCACCTGTGTGTTCTCTCATGTATATTTAGATGACTCTTTCGAGAAAATGACTTTTCACATGTTGAACAGCTGTAGGGTCTTTCCCCTGTGTGCGTTCTCTCATGTATATGTAGATTACTCTTTTGAGAAAATGTCTTCTCACACACTGAACAGCTGTAAGGTCTTTCCCCTGTGTGTATTCTCTCATGTGTATCTAGATAACTCTTTCGAGAAAATGACTTTTGACATGTTGAACAGCTGTAGGGTCTTTCCCCTGTGTGCATTCTCTCATGTATATTTAGACTCTTCTTTACAGAAAATGTCTTCTCACATGTTGAACAGCTGTAAGGTCTTTCCCCTGTGTGCGTTCTCTCATGTATATTTAGACTCTCCTTTACAGAAAATGTCTTCTCACATGTTGAACAGCTGTAAGGTCTTTCACCTGTGTGAATTCTCTCATGTATATTTAGATCACTCTTTCGAGAAAATGACTTTTCACATGTTGAACAGCTGTAAGGTCTTTCCCCTGTGTGTATTCTCTCATGTGTATCTAGATGACTCTTTCGAGAAAATGACTTCTCACATGTTGAACAGCTGTAGGGTCTTTCACCCAGGTGTCTCTTAACATGTACAGCTAGATTACCTTTTGTTGTAAATATTCTGTTGCACGTTGAAGAGCTGAATGGTTTCTTTACGTGTATCTTTTCATGTTTATCTAGATTGGCCTTTCGGTTAAATGTTTTGTCACAGGTTGAATAGCGGAGTGGAGCTCTCCAGTCTTCATCATCAGTGTCAGAGGAGTGCTCTGTGTCTCCCTCAGTCTCTGAGGGTAAATGTGTCTCTGTGCTGATGTCCTCTCCCTGTGTTTCCTCTCTGAGCTCAGTTTGTCTTTGTTGAAGCAGTGAGGACTCTTCTGTCTTCACACAGACACCACTGGACTCTGGGACGCCCGCTGAGACCTGGGGTGGGGAAGATTGACACAAAACAATATTAATATTTCATAATATTTCTTGATTTCAATCAGAAATGTGCTAAAAGTTTCTTTCATTTTCTTGGTTGTGGTCTTATTATACATTTATCAGTCTCAAGGTGAAGGGATCACCATGAAGCACACCTTCACCATTGTCATGGTAAAGAACCTGAGATGGAAATGTTTGGAGGACGCATCCTGATGCCTCCCTACTCCCACCACACCAGACCTGAATTCATGGAGATTCATGGGTACAAGCTGTACACAGTTGAAACTTTGGATTAGACTTCTCTCAAAGAACCACAGAGTTTCTTCCAGAACAAAATGACTGACAATCTCCTTCAGCAAAGAAAGAAACAATGACCAAGATAAAAATAGTAATCCCTCATTTATCGCGAGGGTTAGGTTCCAGAAATAACCCGCAATAAGAGAAATCCGCAAAGTAGGACAACTTTATATTTTACAATTATTCTACATGTTTTAAGGCTGCAAATGCCTCACCACACACATTATACGCTTTTCTCAGACTGGAATTAACCTTTTCTCACATTTATCTCTCATTTAAACAAACTTTCATAGATTTTCAACTAAATGTATTAATAGTGACGCGTGGGGGGAGACACGGCTCCGGAAGCCCCGCCGGACGCGCGAGGAGCACTGCCACGTCCCGGGACGCGATGCGCGACACGTGCACCCCTCATCGTGGACAAATCCGTGACAGAGCAGCACGACCGGCGCAAGGCCGGTGCTGCGAGCACGAGATCGAACCGCGCCGCCTGGACCATGCCTCCCCCTTCAGGGCCGTCCTCGCAGCCCGAGCCACAAACCGAACACGCACAAACGAACGCAAGAGCTGCACGAAACCAGCAAAGAGCCGCATGGAGTGATTTAATCCTGGTTTAGACCTGGTCTAGACTCTTAGCCAATCAGGACGCAGAACACAGTGTTACACTATAAAAAAAAATGTTACACTATAAAAAATAAAAATTAAAAAAAATAAAAAAATAAAAATCCACGAAACAGCGAGGCTGTGAACAGTGAACCGCGACAGAGCGAGGGACCACTGTAGAAAACACTGCTGTTTGATAAAACAGAGGACTTTCTCCACAGAAAGAGGAATGGTGTAAATTTTCCACGCTGTGAATTATGAGCATTTATTGAATATCAATAAATGCTCATAAACCTAAACTTGCTTTGGTGAATAGTGATGTTATTTCCAGCTACTTCCAGATATGGATCAATGATCTGGTACAAGGACGTAAGAACCTTCAGAGCACACACAAAGGCCACGAGTCCCACTTTAAAATTAAACCTAAATGTAATTCCAAATCTTTCTATCAGTTACCCTTTAAACTCACGACAACGTGAAATTTCACATCTCCATTGAACGTCTGGAGCTGCAGTACGCGGTCCACACTCTCCAGAGACACGACTCAGAGCCTGATGATCCCCACACTGTCAATGTGTCCCTTAATGAAATGATCACTGGACACACGTCTGACCCTCTCCTACAGCCGACCCACACGTCTGACCCGCACGTCTGACCCGCACGTCTGACCCGCACGTCTGACCCGCACGTCTGACCCGCACGTCTGACCCGCACGTCTGACCCGCACGTCTGACCCGCACGTCTGACCCGCACGTCTGACCCGCACGTCTGACCCGCACGTCTGACCCGCACGTCTGACCCACACGTCTGACCCGCACGTCTGACCCGCACGTCTGACCCGCACGTCTGACCCGCACGTCTGACCCGCACGTCTGACCCACACGTTTGACCCTGTACAACTGACTCGGAGGAAGCACGTGGCCAAAAGACAAAGTGGAGCTGCAGCACTGCCCGATCTCTCCTCACTCTCTCACACACTCTCTGTATTTTCTTTACGGCACCTGCACGAGGCTCAAATCTGTTGCAGTGTCTCGGTTCATCATCACAGAACCACAGAGAAACAGAAGATGGACCTGTTCTGTGTGGACTCATTTTAATCAGTCCCAAGTGGAGCTCACTACAGATTTACTGAAACAACTATATTATTTTACTATTAGAGGGGGCGATGGCACAGATTGGCAGCCTCGCTTCTGTCAGTCTGTCCCAGGGCAGCTGTGGCTACAAAAGTAGCTTACCACCACCGAGTGTGGAGTGAATGAACAATGAACTGTAAAAGACCTTTGGGCGTCTTGAAAGGCGCTATATAAATGCAATTAATTATTATTATATTTCAATCATTTTCACAACTGTTCACCTCTTCATGTATCACGTATATGCTTACTTTATTTGATTTTCTTACTTTATTTGATTTTCTTTCTTTATTTGATTTTCTTTAATGAGACTGCATTACCTTCTGGGTCAGTTCCTTATCGGAGCATCTATGACAAATGAATGTTCACGTGTCTGAATGAACGAGTCCTGCGCTTTGTTAATGCTTCTGCATAGGAAGCAGGTCATTTTTTAAACCACCAGATGGCGCTACAGAATGCGCCAACACAGTGTCGACACAGTGTGGACACAGTGTGGGAAATGTGTTACACACCTTGAGGCCTCATCTACCCATCACTAGCGTTTGCATGTTCTCCCTGTGTCTGAGGTGGTCGGCACACCAGTTTCCCCCGTTAACCCAAACATGAGGCACAGGTTCAATCGAGCAAAGGTCGTCCTGACCAAGACGAGCAACGACATGACAGACAAGGGTCCCTGGATGGTGGTCCTGAGGAGATGCTCCTTGGGCATTGAAGGATGCAGAAGACAAGCTTCCCTACAATAAAGCTGCACGTGACGACGTAGGGCTGGGCGATATGGAGCAAAAAATATATCTTGATATATTTTCTATATCTCAATATCTTTTCAGGAAAAATAACCCCCCAAAAGCTAATGCAAAAACAAATATGCCAAATTCCACAAGGTCTTTTTTAATTCAAGTGCAAAGAGGCAGACAGGGAAGAGCAGTGCTTCTGCTCTTCCCTGTCTATATACAAAATAACTGTAAAACTGTTAAAATAAAGGAAGAAGTATTACATATTCTTTTCATTCAAAAATAAACAACTCATAAACAACTCGAGGTAGGCAATTCAGAACAAAGTGCTTCTGCAACATTTTCATTCAAAAGTAAAACATCTCAACTGAACTCAAGCTCATCTTTCTCAGCATTAACTCCATCAGTCTTGAGCACACACACACGACCAGGTATATTGCACTCACCAAATGTCGTGTGTGGCCAAAAAACTGCATCCTCTTCCACTTGTTGCTTTGGACTGTGCTGACGATGTTTGCTCCATTGTCAGTAGTAATGGCAACGAGTCCATTTGGATTTAACATCCAGGTTGTTATTATGTCTCTCAGGGCCTCTGCGATATTTTCACCAGTGTGATCTTATGGTAAATACCGTATTTTCACGACCATAAGGCGCACCTAAAAGTCTTAAATTTTCTTCAAAATGCACGCCGCGCCCTATGGTGCGGTGCGCCTATTGTGTTGTTGTGAGACGCGGGCGTAATAGAAGACAAGGGGCGTGGCGTGAACGTGCGGACGTGAGCGAAGACAGACACAAAGCCAGGTGGCCTGAGCTGGAAGACCGCCTCGAGCAATGGGTTAACGAGCAGAGGACAGCTGGGAGAAGCGTCTCTACCGTCACCATTCGTCTGAGAGCAGTAACGCTTGCACAAGAAATGAACATTGAACATTTTCAAGGAGCTCCGTCTTGGTGTTTTCGTTTTATGAAACGCCGCAATCTTTCCATCCGGGCAAGGACTACGGTGGCGCAGCAACTTCCATTAGATTACAAAGAAAAGCTGTCCATCTTCCGCTCTTACTGCAGTAATAAGATTGCCGACAAACACATCCAGCCCAGTCACATAACCAACATGGACGAAGTGCCGCTCACTTTTGACATCCCGGTGAGTCACACTGTTGAGAAGAAGGGGACTAGCACGGTAGCGATACGCACAACGGGACACGAAAAATCAACTTTTACTGTTGTGCTTGGCTGCCATGCTAATGGACAGAAACTGCCACCTATGGTAATTTTTAAGAGGAAGACTCTGCCTAAAGAGAAATTTCCAGCTGGAGTAATCGTTAAGGCTAACGAAAAGGGCTGGATGGATGAGGACAAAATGAAAGAGTGGCTGAATGAGGTGTATGTGAAGAGACCAGGCGGTTTTTTCCACGGCGTCACCGTCCCTGTTGATCTGTGACTCCATGCGCGCTCATCTCACGGACGGTGTCAAAAAACAGGTGAAGCAAATGAACTCGGAGCTCGCTGTCATTCCGGGAGGCTTGACAAAGGAACTCCAACCGCTGGACATTGGCGTGAACAGGGCGTTCAAAGTAAGGCTGCGAACGGCGTGGGAGCGATGGATGACAGATGGCGAACACACATTTACGAAGACTGGGAGGCAACGCCGAGCGAGTTACGCCACAATCTGTGAATGGATTGTAGATGCTTGGGCTAATGTGTCTACTTGTACTGTTGTTCGGGCTTTTGCAAAAGCCGGCATCTTTCACGAGGAGACGGACGGCAACGAGACAGACTCTGACTGTGACGAGAGAGAACCTGGCGTGTTTGACTGTCCTCTAGCCCAGTTGTTCTTCTCAGATACAGAAGATGAGGACTTTGATGGATTTGATGATTGATTTGATTTGATAGAATGATTGTAAAAAATAATGTGAGCACTATGCTAAATACGGTACTTATTACGCACTCAAATAAAGCACAACCGAACTCATATTTGCTCCCGCTGCTTTTTTTAATAAAACACAATTCAAATCACACTATTTTCTTAGGCTTATTAATAACACACATATGATTTTGTTCGTGTGGAAAGTTTATGTAATTAAATCCACCAACTAAACACATTCTGAACTTCAACACAGCGCATCAGCGCATAAGAAAAGCACGAGCCGTCAGCGCACGCAATGAGGAAGTGCACGTGCGCTCTGAACTAGGGCTGGGCGATTAATCGAGATTTGCGACATCTCGAGATGTTTTATGAAATCGAGAAAGATTTTGGCATATCGAAAAACTCGAGATGAATAAGATTTCGCCGCTTATTTCCCTTAACTGTGTTGTGGAGCTGTCCGCCCCGCCTCCTTCTGGCGTTTGTGTTTCACTGCGTCTCGTGATGATAACTCATTTTCAACATGGCGGCGCCCACAGAAGCACGAGAGAATTCATACCAAAGAAAAGAACAAACGGCTCCATTATATGGCGGTATTTTGGATTTAAAACGTCCGATGAGGAGCAGAAAGAGGCATTTTGCAGAGAATGCAAGAAACTGGTGCCATCAAAATCATCGAGGGCAAACCCACCACCACTTCTTCTAAGACACAACAAACAACGTGCGTGCGTGCTGCCAGTGAGTGAAATATTTGGGTGGGTCGGGTATGTGGCGTTGATTCTAAAGCACAAGTTTGCGTTTTAAGATAAGATAAGATAAGATATTAATGGTTGCAATAAATTAATATAGTATTTCTAGAAAAAAAATGATGCAGAATAATGTGCTAAGTTAAAGCAAATACACACACAAATATAAAATGTACTACAGTCACAAAACACACGAGAATTCATGGATTGAGGATCTATTAATCTATATTTAAAAACAATTAATTTAATATGTGCTTTTTCACTTGGCTACGAAATGAGGGATTTTTTTGTCTTTTATCTTAAATGTTAAAGAAGCACTTCATAAGAACTGTCTACCCTCAGGTTTTATGTTTACAATTAAAATAAGGCAATATACTACTTCCTTGGTTTGGTAATGTTAAAAATGGTGCACAAGCACTTTGTTACTAGTACCTGTTTACCTTTAGGCACTTGGCTGCCTGTTTGCACTTCAATAAAAAAAAAAAACCTTGCTGAATTTGGCACATTTGTTTGTTTTTTTCCCCCCTGCATAGATATCGAGATATATATCGTATATCGAGATATAGCAAAAACATATCGAGATAAGTTTATTTCTCCATATCGCCCAGCCCTACTCTGAACCAGGACTTTACCGGTACGTTTTATCGTGCCCGCGCCCTATGGCCCGGTGCGCCTTTTGTATGTGTTAAATACCAAAAAGACACCCGTAACTGAAGCTGCGCCCTATAACACGGTGCGCCATATGGTCGTGAAAATACGGTAAGTGGTTTGAAGGAATGCGCTTTTAATCTTCCAGTCCAATATGTAGTGTATAGTGACGCACATGTAAGGCTCACATGTCCTGCTGCTCCACGTCTGTAGACAGGGCACAGTAAGTAACCTTTTCCAGTTCAGCAGCAAGCTGGTCTCTCTCTGCAGTGTACAGTCTAGGGAGTTCATGTCTCGAAAAGTAATGCCGACTAGGTAAACTGTATCTTGGATCAAGTGTTTTTAGCATGCATAAAGCCACGTTGTTCAGCGACGGCAATGGGTGCCATGTCCACCGCAATATGAGGGTGTTTTCACATATAGTTCCCTTTAAGCGAACCGAACTCAGTCCCCTAAAAGTGGACCAACAAGGGGACCAAGAGAACACAAACTCAGTTCTGTTTGTGTTCACATTGTGAAAGAGGACCGAGTTCTCTTTCTGGTCCACTTAAGCTCTGATAGAGCCTCAGTCCTCTTCCTGTTCACACTGTAGCGTCTTTGGTCTTTTCCTGCTGCTTTTCGAATGTAGACACGTGACCTGTCTACGGGAAGCTTAGAAGGTAATAAAACTGCACAAAAGGCGTTACGTGTACACACTGCGCAGGTTAGGCGAACCGTACCGCGGACCTTTTAGCGAACCGTACTGAGACCACCTCCCGAGATGGTCTCAGTTCGGTTCGTTTTAAAGGGGTCTGAGTGCGCTTAGAGTGTTCACATATAAACCTATAATGCTCAGTTAGCGATCTGAGTTCGCTTTAAACGCTGAAAGGGACCAAGTGTGAAAACACCCTGAAATGCCATGGACTCTGTGATGCTACACCACCTTGCGCTCTTTCTTTCATATTCTACACTTCGGGTTAAAGATTGGTGGAGTGTTGTTTGTGCAGTGTTTGTATGTGGCGTGTTGCCAGAGCTAGCGGATTTAGTGGCCGGGATCTTTAGTCTGGTGCACTCCTCGTATGCGAGCTTGTGCCTTGTTTGTAAATGGTGGGAAATGTTTGTCGTGCTAGAACCTGTGGTTGGCACTAACTTTCTACATTCACGGCATCTGTTTGCTGCTCGTCCGACGCCTTAAAACCGAACTATCTCCAAATAATCGAGCCAGCTGTTCTCTTTTTTGACAAGAGTTCTGTTACTATATCCTCCGGGGTGGCTGTGGGCGCTGCCATGTTGAGACACGCGAGGGGGAGGTGTCACAAAAGCAAGGAGGCGGGAGCGAACAGGGGCGCGCACAGACCAGAGAAGGCAAACAAACGAAGCGGCGAAATCAGAATTAAACAAAAACGTATATATCGATATATATACAGGGTTGGGAGGGTTACTTTAGAAATGTAATCCGGTACAGTTACTAGTTACTCCTTAAAATATGTATTCAGTAACGTAATCCCGGTACTATAATATTAAAGTAATGTAACTTGATTACTTTCAGTTACTTTTGGATTACTTTAACACCAAATATCCTATAACAACAAGAAAACAAGAAAATTACAATACAATTAAAAGTTTTTAGGACAAATACAGTTCTATGTGTAGTTTTAACAACTGTTCTCACTATAAGCCAAGTCACTAGTAAACAAGGTCACTCACTAAACCAAACACCTAAACACCTATGACTTCAACCAAATTATATTTTCAGTCAAGTTTTAGTTTTAGCGGGACAGTCATCTTGCCCGATCTCCGCAGCTGGACAGGATGTTCGTCCAGCTTGCGTGCTGGCCTACATCTAACGACAGCTTTGCTCGGAATTGTCTAAAGGGTCTTCATGGATCAGTTAACATGACTATGTTGCCTAGATAATGTTTAAATATTGTAATATCGTTCTACAAATGCACAAAGTGTACTTGTGACCGCAAACGTTAGCTAGCTTGCTAATAGTTTGCTAGTCGATAGCGAACTCGAAACTGGCTCCTACCCAGTAGTCGAGTTGTAAAATGAAACCAGGGGGGATGGTGAAATTTTTCACCAACGGGGGGGGGGGCATTAAGCTAAGCCCTCCCCCATCACTGACATCACTGTGGTGTTTCAGGGCAGGGCAGAATTAGAAGGTACTTTGTTAAAATGGAAATGCTTTTATAACAAAAAGTCCATATAATCATTCAATAATTCAATAATACACAGGATATATGTTATCACACACGTACACACACACACACACCTTAGTCCTGGTTTAGTCTTGGTTTAGTCCTGGTTTAGTCCTGGTTTAGTCCCGGTTTAGTCCTGGCTTAGTCCTGGTTTAGACCTGGTTTAGACCTGTTTTAGTCCTGGCTTAGTCTTGGTTTGGACCTGGTTTAGTTTTGGTTTAGTCCCGGTTTAGTCCTGGTTTAGTCCTGGTTTAAACCTGGTTTAGTCTTGGTTTAGTCCTGGTTTAGATCTGGTTTAGTCTTGGTTTAGTCCTGGTTTAGATCTGGTTTAATCTTGGTTTAGTCCTGGTTTAAACCTGGTTTAGTCTTGGTTTAGTCCTGGTTTAGATCTGGTTTAGTCTTGGTTTAGTCCTGGTTTAGACCTGGTTTAGTCTTGGTTTAGTCCTGGTTTAGATCTGGTTTAGTCCTGGTTTAGTCCTGGTTTAGACCTGGTTTAGTCTTGGTTTAGTCCTGGTTTAGATCTGGTTTAGTCTTGGTTTAGTCCTGGTTTAGACCTGGTTTAGTCTTGGTTTAGATCTGGTTTAGTCTTGGTTTAGTCCTGGTTTAGACCTGGTTTAGTCTTGGTTTAGTCCTGGTTTAGATCTGGTTTAGTCTTGGTTTAGTCCTGGTTTAGATCTGGTTTAGTCCTGGTTTAGTCCTGGTTTAGACCTGGTTTAGTCTTGGTTTAGTCCTGGTTTAGATCTGGTTTAGTCTTGGTTTAGTCCTGGTTTAGACCTGGTTTAGTCTTGGTTTAGTCCTGGTTTAGTCTTGGTTTAGTCCTGGTTTAGATCTGGTTTAGTCCTGGTTTAGTCCTGGTTTAGACCTGGTTTAGTCTTGGTTTAGTCCTGGTTTAGATCTGGTTTAGTCTTGGTTTAGTCCTGGTTTAGACCTGGTTTAGTCTTGGTTTAGTCCTGGTTTAGTCCTGGTTTAGATCTGGTTTAGTCTTGGTTTAGTCCTGGTTTAGACCTGGTTTAGTCTTGGTTTAGTCCTGGTTTAGTCCTGGTTTAGATCTGGTTTAGTCCTGGTTTAGTGCCGAAATAGATGCAGAAATAATCTGATAATATGACTCACCCATAAGAATGCGGTCAGATCCATTCTAACAGTTTGCCGTGTTGTCTTTAATAATCCGGAGCTCCGTAGAAAAGGACATAATCCCGAACTTATCCCGTGTCTCGAGGCGAGAGTTCCTTCTTACGTAGCATTAACGTAGGAAGTTAAGGATTCTTCTTCTCTTGGAAATGCCACGTAAATATCAGGCTCACAGCTGATCGCGAACAGGCGCAAACACAACAGCGGCAATCGTCATGATTGGCGGGAGCGCGTGCGAGCCGCTGCAAGTGTATTCCACAGCGCGCGGGTTTGTTTCACAGAGCGCGCGCGGCGCACGAGTCTGTACGTTATGTTTTCCCTACATATGACCTCCGGCTTTAAATGAAAAAATGAAATAACATAAAATGCTTTCAAATTGTAATCCTGCTAAGTAATCCCCATTTTCACTAAATGTACCTGTAATCTGATTACGTCTTTTTTTTTTGTAACTGTAGGGGAATACAGTTACCTTTTTTTTGTATCCTTTTACTTAACGCCGTTCCATGTAATCCGTTACTCCCCAAGCCTGTATATATACGATATGTCAAAATCCATATCAAGATAAAAAAATATCTCAATATATTTCAAATATCGAGATATCGCCCACCCCTATGACGGACAATTTTTTATTTTTGAAGAATATTTTTCAATTATTAAATTTACATAATTTACAGCATATAAACACATTTTTGAATCAAAAAAAGAATAAGCTGAAGTAGGGCTGTGCAATTAATCGAATTTTGATCACAATTTCGATTTTGGTGTCAAACGATCTCAAAATTCATATAATCGAGTCCAAACGATTATTTTTTCATTATTTTTTCATTTGTCTGTCATTCCCTTCCTGAGCAGCGCAGAGACTTGTGCATTAGCGTTAGCATTAGCGTTAGCATTAGCGTTAGCATTAGCGTTAGCATTAGCGTTAGCATTAGCGTTAGCATTAGCGTTAGCATTAGCGTTAGCATTAGCGTTAGCGTTAGCGTTAGCGTTAGCGTTAGCATTAGCGGTCCGCGGAGGACAGTTCAAGGGCCGCAGTCTTTGCACTCTCCGGAGTGTGCAGCCCTCGAATTGGGACACGGCTTATTGTTAAGTCCCTCCCAAGGACTGGAGATGAGAATGAGACCTTCTGTGGTCCGTTTTGCCGAACTTCATCCTAGACAATAATGTGGGTGAACCTCACCTGTACCAGGAGCGTGTGTTCCTCCTGTTTGACGCTCGGCTCCTCTGGCTCCTCTTTAATCCGTGGAGTCTGTGGAGGGTCCTGGTTCAGACCGGGGCCAGGACTCTTTGAGGGGCTCTGAACACCCGCCCTGAGCAGCACGACTCTCGGGCTCAGTATCGAGTCCAGGAGCTCCTGTTTCCTCTGGTTCTCCTCTTTGTAGCGACACACTTCCTCCTCATACTCCGCTATCGTTCTTTCAAACAGCGCAAAGATCTCTTCAGCAGCCGCAGTCAGCCGCTCATTCACCAAAGCTCTCAGTGTTTGGCTTTTGGACATTTTAACAAACTGTTTTTAGCTTTAGCTCCGAGCTAACCACACACGAGGCTCCGCGGTCTGCTTCCTGCTTCCTGGGGGATTTTCAAAATAAAAACACTGAGACAAAAACATGGGGTGGTTGGTAATAATAAAATTGTGAAACGAAGGAAAACCGTAACACACTCTGCACATTCATGACTTATTTGTGACTAATGTGAGTCAGTATAGTCACATTTTCTTTGTGTTTTGGTCATTTTTAAGCAGCTCCTTTGTATTTTACCTAAACAAATGAGAAAACGAATAAGTTTTTTTTTTTTTAAAGGTGTCAAATTGGTCAAAAATAGGGACACCTGGGACATTTCTTAAATAAAACTGGGACAATTCAGTGGTTTTGGATAAATCTGCAGGGACAGGGGGCACAGGGCTCAAAACTGGGACTGTCCCGGGTAAACAGGGACGTCTGGTCACCCTAAGGAGAACGGGTGTGGGTGGATTCAAAGTTTTATATTTGGCAGAGCACTGAGAGTGTTGTGGGTATGAATTATCCAGATGTGTTGAGGTGGAGAATGACTTAGACTTAGACAAATGTTATTGATCCACAAGGGAAATGATTTGGACACAGACGCTCACACATCACAATATAATAACAAAGAGCCAAAAATATAAATGGTAATAATACATTCTAAATAAGTAGCCAAAAAGATAGCAAGAGACAGGTGTTAAATAAGGCATAATTATATAAATGTATATGTACAAGTCAAAATCATATAGAAAAATAAGTTATATGGTTTAGACATGGTCTAGTCCCGGTTTAGTCCAGGTCTAGACCTGGTCCAGTCCTGGTTTAGTCCAGGACCAGTCCAGGTTTAGACCTGGTCTAGACCTGCTTTAGTCCACGTTTAGTCCTGGACTAGTCCTGGACTAGTCCTGGATGTCCTGGATGTGTGAGCATCTGTGTCCAAATCATTTCCCTTGTGGATCAATAACATTTGTCTAGTCCTGGACTAGTCCTGGTCTAGTCCCGGTCACCCCTGCATTCCCCATCTATCAATCAGCAAAGGTCTACAGTCTCTTAACCAATCAGGATGCAGAACACAATGTTATACTATAAAAAAAAAAGTTACACTATAAAAAAAAAAAAAATCTGCGAAACAGCGAGGCCGCAAACAGTGAACCGCGATAGAACGAGGGACCATTGTATGTCCAAGATACTTCTTCAGTTCTGGCTAGAATGCTGGTGCACTCTAAATATGAATGTGTTAAAAACACCACAACATGTGTTGAATTTCAACACATCAATGAGTTCTATTTGGGACAAAACAACGTGTGTTAATTGTGACACAGCTGATGTGTAAATATACTGACACATAAGTTGTGTCGATATAGTGACACAAGGATGTGTATTAATGTGTTACTGTGAACACAGTTATTGTGTCTTGTCCTTCTCCGTTTCCTTCTTAAAACAAATCAGCTGCACATGTTTTGGCTCCGGTACGACAGCAACTCTAGGCGACTTCCATAGCCCGCTCGCTGCGCATGACCTCGTCGTGCGCAAAAAATCGTATTTCACAAAAAAATCGGAATTGAGCATTAAGCCCTGGCGATCGACTCGTAGACCGTGGTCGACTGGTTGAGCACCCCTGGTGTATATAGTAGGGCTGTCAGTTTAACACGTTAATTAGCAGTGTAATTAATTAATCAAATTAACGAGTTATGAAAATTAACGTAATTAATTATGAGCTCCCCTCCTTGAACCGCCACCTTAACGTGGTGGAGGGGTTTGAGTGCCCAAATGATCCTGAGCTCTGTTGTCGGGGGGCTTTATGCCCCTGGTAGGGTCACCCAAGGCAAACAGGTCCTGGGGGACGGGTCAGACCAAGAGCGGTTCAAAAGCCCATTATGATGAGTATTCAATCGAGGCCAGTTACGTCGCCCGGATCGGCGTCACCGGGGCCCCACCCTGGAGCCAGGCCTGGGGTGGGAGCTCGCGAACGAGCGCCTGGTGGCCGGGCCTTTCCCCATGGGGCCCGGCCGGGCTCAGCCCGAAGGAGCGACGTGGGGCCGTCCTCCCGTGGACCCACCACCCGCAGGAGGATCCATAAGGGCCGGGTGCAGAGAGATCTGGGCGGCAGCCGAAGGCAGGGGCCTCGGCGACCAGATCTCCGGACATGGAGACTAGCTCTGGGGACATGGAATGTCACCTCGCTGGGGGGGAAGGAGCCTGAGCTCGTGCCGGAGGTTGAGCGCTATCGACTAGATATAGTCGGCCTCACCTCCACGCACAGCCTGGGCTCTGGAACCCAACTCCTTGAAGGGGGCTGGTCTCTCCATTTCTCTGGCGTTGCCCGCGGGGAACGGCGGCGGGTCGGTGTGGGCCTGCTCATTGCCCCACGGCTCAGCCGCTGTGTGTTGGAGTTCACCCCGGTGAACGAGAGGGTCGCGTCCCTGCGCCTTCGGGTCAGGGACAGGTCTCTCACTGTTGTGTCGGCCTACGGGCCAAACAGCAGTGCAGAGTACCCGGCCTTCTTGGAGTGCCTGGGAGGGGTACTGGACAGTGCACCGACTGGGGACTCCGTTGTTCTCCTGGGGGACTTCAACGCCCACATGGGCAGCGACAGTGACACCTGGAGAGGGGTGATTGGGAGGAACGGCCTCCCTGATCTGAACTCGAGTGGTGTTCTGTTATTGGACTTCTGTGCTAGCCACAGTTTGTCCATAACGAACACCATGTTCAAGCACAAGGGTGTCCATCAGTGCACGTGGCACCAGGACACCCCAGGACGGAGGTCGATGATCGACTTTGTTGTCGTGTCATCTGACCTCCGGCCGCGTGTCTTGGACACTCGGGTGAAGAGAGGGGCAGAGCTGTCAACCGATCACCACCTGGTGGTGAGTTGGGTTTGCTGGCAGGGGAGGAAGCCGGAAAGACCTGGCAGGCCCAAGCGCCTAGTGAAGGTCTGTTGGGAACATCTGGCAGAGCCCTCTGTCAGGGGCACCTTCAACTCACACCTCCGGGAGAGCTTCTCCCGGACTCCGGGGGAGGCTGGGGACATAGAGTCCGAATGGGCTCTGTTCTCGGCCTCTATTGTCGATGCGGCCACCCGTAGCTGTGGTCGTAAGGTCTGTGGTGCCTGTCGCGGCGGCAATCCCCGAACCCGGTGGTGGACACCGGAAGTAAGGGATGCCGTCAGGCTGAAGAAGGAGTCCTATCGGGCCTTGTTGGCTCGTGGGACTCCAGAGGCAGCCGACGGGTACCTCCCGCGATCTTGGAGCCTCTGATCACCAAAAAACTCGCTAGATTTGTCGCTAGTCGCTTTTGTCTAATTTTCTCCCTAGGGGGGTCCAAAAAGTAGCTAAAAATAGCGACAAAGTTGCTAAGTTGGCAACACTGGCCGCGGCGGAGAAGCCGACTGAGAAAGCCGGTAGTAAGAAGGAAGATACTATGGAGAAACTCCCCATCGATATCGTGGTATTTGACCTCCTGTACATGGCCACACACGGCAAACTGGGAGGCATCCATGGATTTGTATGCATGCACTTTCTCTCTTGTATACACGCTGAGCTTCTCCACTAAATAACAGTGGATATCTGGCCACTGTAAATCTGGCCACTTTCTGCGGTCATACTGCCACTCCATGATCGCATCAGGATCTGGTAGTCGAACCCCGTTGCTCAACGTGAGGTCTTGAATGTAGTTTTCCCTATAGTTCAGATACTCCTCTATGGTCCGCCATGGTTGCTTCTGAGTCGGGCATGCGTGCGCATGCCAGTGACGTCACGTTTGTTTACTAACAGTAAAAATGAAATGTAATTCTAAGGCACTGGCTAAAATGTCTTGTTTATCCACCAAGGGGAGCACCATATGCCATAAAGGAGTTTATGAAAACTTTAAACAATTATAAAAAAAAAAGAAAAAAAAACTTGAATAACAATCCACTGATGGGTTGAGAGAAACGAGTGAAAGGGCGCCCTCCCAGTGGAATTTGGCAGAAATGTCTTAAAGACCAGGGACTAGTTTTGAATCAGACGTTTCTCTCAACCCATCAGTGGATTGTTGTTGAAGACTTTTTGTTTGTTTGTTTTAAATAATTATTAAATAATGTTTTCATTTCCTTTATGACATATGGAGCTCCCCCTGGTGGATAAACAAGACGTTTTTAACCATTGCCTTAGAATTACATTTCATTTTTTAAAAATATATTCCTAATTTGTGACTGAAAAGAATAAAGTTTTTAGATTTTTCTGATTCTGATTCGACTCTTGTGTTAATTACTCTATGAAGAGGGTAAAAAGAGACGTTTGTTATAATTTGACTAAAAAAACATGAAAAAGCTAAACTAATAAATATTTAGTAAAAAGATAATTTGTATTACATTTGGGTGTGGGAGATTAGTGCAGTTCATTCTTTTGCCCACACGATGGCGCCAAACTCCGCTAAACAAAACTTCATGATTATTTATTTATTTAATATAATTTAATTACTATATATATATCAGAGGACATTTTAAGACAGTTTCACCCTCTCACCTAAAGGTCCACGGTTCGATCCCAGCTCCACTGCATAATGTCCTCGTGGCCCTGTGCCAGACACTTCCTACAGAATACTCACCCTGAAGGTGGCACCAGCGAACGTCTGAACACGGAGGTCTGTTTGGCTGAGGCCCAGACACAGCCAGTGAAGTGTCTTGCCCAAAGACACAAAAGTCTGCGGTGGTTAAAAGTGATTTGTCAACCTCTGGGCTGATGGACAAGCGCTCTGCCACTGAGCCACAGATGTTATGTGTAAAAATGTGATCTGGTATTTCCAAACAATGTACCAAAAATATTGGCAGAAGACAGGAGGCAGAGCTGGAGATAGCAGAGTTAAAGATGCTCAGATTCTCTTTAGGAGTGACAAGGATGGACAGGATCAGGAACGAGGTCATCAGAGGGACAACACAGACAGGAAGGTTTGGAGAAAAAGCTAGAGAAGCCAGATTGAGATGGTTTGGACATGTTCAGAGGAGGGACAGTGGATATATTGGTAGAAGAATGTTAGAGATGGAGCTACCAGGTAGGAGACAAAGAGGAAGACCAAAGAGGAGATTTATGGATGCAGTGAGGGAGGACATGGAGGTAGTTGGAGCTAGAGTAGAAGATACAGAAAACAGGGCGAGATGGAAAAAGTTGATTCGCTGTGGCAAACCCTGAAAAAGGGACAAGCCGAAAGGAGTACCAAAAATATTGAAATATTTTCAACATCAACGTATTACTCAGTCTTCACTCCAGCAAACTGTACGACAATTAAAAGTATGATGTGAAAATATTCAATTCACGTTACCTTAAAAATATATAAAGATGAAAATATTCCGAGGCCTGATGTGCTGTTGTGTGGTTCAGGGGCTCAGGGTCTGTACTGAAGCCCTGAGGTTGTAGGTGCAAATCCAGTCTCTGACCAGGCTGAGCGACTGTGTGGGTCAGAGGATAAGACACAATCACCTATTGCTTTATTTATTTCAATGGTGAATGTTTTAGGTTTTGGTCAACCTGAGTGTTGTAAAGGGCTCTATAAATAAAGCTTGATGGAGAAAAAACAAAAAAAACAAAAAACAAACAAAAAAAACTTGATAGCTGTAACAAGAGAAATGTAATTGTCTTTTTTGTATATTAAACTGAAATTTCTGGAACTGACTGCTTTTTACAGCGCAAGTCAAAAGGAAGAAATGGTGATGATTGATCAAGATTAAACAGAAATGCATTGTATTGAGACGTACTGGTACTTAAAAGCTCTTGGAATATTGTACTTGAAGAGCTTTAAAGGACCTTCTAATGATTTCCCTGCATTTGGTGCTTGACCAATTTCAAGCCAAAATGGAACCATGTCTACTCCAGACCAGTGTTAAAAGGTAGTCACAGACACATAAAAAACAAACTTATAAACATGAAAATCTGCCACTTGCTTTGGTGTAATGCAGCTATGAAGAGGCAGGGCCAGGAGCAGAGAATCAGTCTGAATCAGAATCAGCTTTTCTTGTAGTTCAGGAGAAGGGCCTTTACACCATGCAGTGTGTTGTAAAAGTGTAGAAGCAGCTGCCTGTGACTCTCTCAGAGGGTTGTTTCTCTGTTATGGTTCAAAATCAGATACAAGAGCTGGATCTGGGCCAAACATCTTTATTTTCAGTCGTCAGCAGCAAACTCCAAAACAGAATTTAAAACACAATTTAGAACAAGAGAATTTCATGAACACAATCAATAATTCTTCAGTCACTCTGTTCTGTGAGTTCTCATGTGAATATTCAAACAATATCGACTAGTAAACCCTTTATTAGAGATGGAACAGCTGTAAGGTCTCACCTGTGTGTGTTCTCTCATGTTTATTTAGATTACACTTTTGAGAAAATGTCTTCTCACACACTGAACAGCTGTAACGTCTTTCCCCTGTGTGTGTTCTCTCATGTATATTTAGACTGTTCTTTACAGAAAATGTCTTCTCACACACTGAACAGCTGTAAGGTCTTTCACCTGTGTGTGTTCTCTCATGTATATTTAGATTACACTTTTGAGAAAATGTCTTCTCACACACTGAACAGCTGTAAGGTCTTTCCCCTGTGTGCGTTCTCTCATGTATATTTAGACACTCCTTTACAGAAAATGTCTTCTCACACACTGAACAGCTGTAAGGTCTTTCCCCTGTGTGTGTTCTCTCATGTTTATTTAGATGACTCTTTTGAGAAAATGTCTTCTCACACACTGAACAGCTGTAACGTCTTTCCCCTGTGTGTGTTCTCTCATGTATATTTAGACTCTTCTTTACAGAAAATGTCTTCTCACACACTGAACAGCTGTAAGGTCTTTCACCTGTGTGTGTTCTCTCATGTATATTTAGATTACACTTTTGAGAAAATGTCTTCTCACACACTGAACAGCTGTAAGGTCTTTCCCCTGTGTGCGTTCTCTCATGTATATTTAGACACTCCTTTACAGAAAATGTCTTCTCACACACTGAACAGCTGTAAGGTCTTTCCCCTGTGTGAATTCTCTCATGTATATTAAGATGACTCTTTTGAGAAAATGTCTTCTCACACACTGAACAGCTGTAAGGTCTTTCCCCTGTGTGTATTCTCTCATGTGTATCTAGATGATTCTTTCGAGAAAATGACTTTTCACATGTTGAACAGCTGTAGGGTCTTTCACTCAGGTGTCTCTTAACATGTACAGCTAGATTACCTTTTGTTGTAAATATTCTGTTGCACGTTGAAGAGCTGAATGGTTTCTTTGTGTGTATCTTTTCATGTTTATCTAGATTGGCCTTTCGGTTAAATGTTTTGTCACAGGTTGAATAGCTGAGTGGAGTTCTGCAGTCTTCATCATCAGTGTCAGAGGAGTGCTCTGTGTCTCTCTCAGTCTCTGAGGGTAAATGTGTCTCTGTGCTGATGTCCTCTCCCTGTGTTTCCTCTCTGAGCTCAGTTTGTCTTTGTTGAAGCAGTGAGGACTCTTCTGTCTTCACACAGACACCACTGGACTCTGGGACACCCACTGAGACCTGGGGTGGGGAAGATTGACACAAAACAATATGAATATTTCATAATATTTCTTGATTTCAATCAGAAATGTGCTACAAGTTTCTTTCATTTTCTTGGTTGTGGTCTTATTATACATTTATCAGTCTCAAGGTGAAGGGATCACCATGAAGCACACCTTCACCACTGTCATGGTAAAGAACCTGAGATGGAAATGTTTGGAGGACGCATCCTGATGCCTCCCTACCCCCACCACACCAGACCTGAATTCATGGAGATTCATGGGTACAAGCTGTACACAGTTGAAACTTTGGATTAGACTTCTCTCAAAGAACCACAGAGTTTCTACCAGAACAAAATGACTGACAATCTCCTTCAGCAAAGAAAGAAACAATGACCAAGATACAAATACAGTAATCCCTCATTTATCACGGGGGTTAGGTTCCAGAAATAACCCGCAATAAGAGAAATCCGCGAAGTAGGACAACTTTATATTTTACAATTATTCTACATGTTTTAAGGCTGCAAGTGCCTCACCACACACATTATATGCTTTTCTCAGACTGGAATTAACCTTTTCTCACATTTATCTCTCATTAAACTTTCATAGATTTTCAACTAAATGTATTAATAGTGACGCGTGGGGGGGAGACACGGCTCCGGAAGCCCCGCCGGACGCGCGAGGAGCACTGCCACGTCCCGGGACGCGATGCGCACCAACCCCTTAGCGAAGTGCGCAACACGTGCACCCCTCATCGTGGACAAATCTGTGACAGAGCAGCACGACTGGCGCAAGGCTGGGGCTGCGAGCACGAGATCGAACCGCGCCACCTGGACCATGCCTCCCCCTTCAGGGCCGTCCTCGCAGCCCGAGCCACAAACCGAACACGCACAAACGAACGCAAGAGCTGCACGAAACCAGCAAAGAGCCGCACGGAGTGATTTAATCCTAGTTTAGTTCTGGTCTAGACCTGGTTTAGTCCACGTTTAGTCCTGGTCTAGACGGTCATCTAGAACACAATGTTACACTATAAAAAAAAAAAAAAAAAAAAACGGAAATAGCGAGGCCGTGAACAGTGAACCGCGACAGAGCGAGGGACCACTGTAGAAAACACTGTTTGATAAAACAGAGGACTTTGTCCACAGAAAGAGGAATGGTGTAAATTTTCCACGCTGTGAATTATGAGCATTTATTGAATATCAATAAATGCTCATAAACCAAAACTTGCTTTGGTGAATAGTGTTGTTATTTCCAGCTACTTCCAGATATGGATCAATGATCTGGTACAAGGACGTATGAACCTTCAGAGCACGCACAAAGGCCACGAGTCCCACTTTAAAATTAAACCTAAATGTAATTCCAAATCTTTCTATCAGTTACCCTTTAAACTCACGACAACGTGAAATTTCACATCTCCATTGAAGGTCTGGAGCTGCAGTACGCGGTCCACACTCTCCAGAGACACGACTCAGAGCCTGATGATCCCCACACTGTCAATGTGTCCCTTAATGAAATGATCACTGGACACACGTCTGACCCTCTCCTACAGCCGACCCACACGTCTGACCCGCACGTCTGACCCGCACGTCTGACCCGCACGTCTGACCCGCACGTCTGACCCGCACGTCTGACCCGCACGTCTGACCCGCACGTCTGACCCGCACGTCTGACCCGCACGTCTGACCCTGTACAACTGACTCGGAGGAAGCACGTGGCCAAAAGACAAAGTGGAGCTGCAGCACTGCCCGATCCTTCCTCACTCTCTCACACACTCTCTGTATTTTCTTTACGGCACCTGCACGAGGCTCAAATCTGTTGCAGTGTCTCGGTTCATCATCACAGAACCACAGAGAAACAGAAGATGGACCTGTTCTGTGGGGACTCATTTTAATCAGTCCCAAGTGGAGCTCACTACAGATTTACTGAAACAACTATATTATTTTACTATTAGAGGGGCCGATGGCACAGATTGGCAGCCTCGCTTCTGTCAGTCTGACCCAGGGCAGCTGTGGCTACAAAAGTAGCTTACCACCACCGAGTGTGGAGTGAATGAACAATGAACTGTAAAAGACCTTTGGGCGTCTTGAAAGGCGCTATATAAATGCAATTAATTAATTGATTTTCTTACTTTGATTGATTTTCTTTCTTTATTTGATTTTCTTTAATGAGACTGCATTTACCTTCTGGGTCAGTTCCTTATCGGAGCATCTATGACAAATGAATGTTCACGTGTCTGAATGAACGAGTCCTGCGCTGTGTTAATGCTTCTGCATAGGAAGCAGGTCATTTTTAAACCACCAGATGGCGCTACAGAACGCACCGACACAGTGTGGACACAGTGTGGGAAATGAGTTACACACCTTGAGGCCTCATCTACCCATCACTAGCGTTTGCATGTTCTCCCTGTGTCTGAGGTGGTCGGCACACCAGTTTCCCCCGTTAACCCAAACATGAGGCACAGGTTCAATCGAGCGAAGGTCGTCCTGACCAAGACGAGCAACGACATCACAGACAAGGGTCCCTGGATGGTGGTCCTGAGGAGATGCTCCTTGGGCATTGAAGGATGCAGAAGACAAGCTTCTTATTTTTGAATATTTTTCAAGAATTAAATTTACATAATTTACAGCATATAAACACATTTTTGAACCAAAAGCATGGTTTGAACCTTATACTAGTATATTACCTATCCTACTAACTTAACCTTACATGATGATTTTTTTATATCAGTATCTTTAAAAGAAGAAAATAATCATTATAATTAGAAATATATTAGTTATTAGATGTATATGATATATAGGGGTTGGAAACCACTCTAACACTGTAGTATGGGGGATAGGGATGTCAACATTAATCGATTAACGATTAATTGCCGATTAAAACATTGGTCGAACAAAATGCATTAATTGTAACTAATCACTAATCGCGGACACGCGTGGTCATGAAACAAGGCAACCGCGCCGCGCCAAGCTCGACTCACAGCCGGCCGCAGGCGCCAACGGCAATACTCAGCAGCCCCAGGTGTACGCGCGAGGCGAGATCGAACCGCGGCGCCCAGAATGCGTGCCGCTGCTGGTTTCGTGCGGCTGGTTTGTGGCTCGGCCCCGAGTGGCACGTGGTGGTTTAATCCTGGTTTAGTCCAGGTCTAGACCTGGTCGAGTCCTGGTTTAGTTCTGGTTTAGTCCACGTTTAGTCCTGGTCTAGTCTCTTAGCCAATCAGGACAGAACACAATGTTACACTATAAAAAAATGTTACACTATAAAAAAATGTTACACTATAAAAAAATAAAATCAAAAAAATCAAAAAAAAAATCTGCGAACCGCGATAGAGCGAGGGATTAGTGTATTTTGTTATTCAGCATCAATACATTTGTCTGCTTTTTACTAAGGAATAATTAACTGAGGAATATACAATATAATAATACTATGATATATTTATGACTCAGTGTTATGTTACTATAGCTTATATTCTTAAAGACCCTATTGAAACACTCAAATTCAGGTGAAAAACGCCGCTTATCAGTTAATCGTTAATCGATCGATAAGGTCAATCAACTATCAATTAATGAATTAATCGATAATTTGCATCCCTAATGGGGGAGTATGTCCCCATTTTTAAAGAGTACTCATAGTGTCTTTTCATACAAACTCCCTCATTTTGAGAGGTGAGGCTGATTATATTTAGTCGGTAACGCTCGACCTCCAGCACGAGCTCGGGCTCCTTCCCCCAGCGAGGTGACATTCCATGTCCCCAGAGCTCGTCTCCATGTCAGGAGATCCGGTCCCTGAGGCCCCTGCCTTCAACACCCGCCCAGATCTCGAGTCTATTCCTTAGTATGGAAATTGAGTTTGAAATGTCAGTATTGTGACAACACTAATGTATAACCTTCTGAACTACACATCTGTAACCTGTGATGGACATGTGTATTTGTGTTGTGAACAAAAGATTCTTATGTCTTTGTGTAAATGCATTTGATGTTTGCAGGAGGCCAGATATGAACATTAACATGGGGAGATGAGCAGCAGACTGTCTCCACACACCAGCAGGAAGTCAGAAATGTGGTGGAAGAAAGCCAGTGTTATTTGGATGAAACTCTTCAAAATATTCATGTTTCAAGTGGCCTCACCCCCGGGATTTATGGCATAAAGGTGCAGAATACAGCAAAATGCAGTGTTTATCTGATGAGGAAATCATTATGAAATCATGAGGAATTACAGAAAAAAGTAGGCGGAGTAGAGAAACTCTGGGACAGGGTCCTAAAAGAACAAAAGATTTGGTTCTTTTAAAAACTGAGGTCCAGTTCCCAACATTCACGTTAAGGAACTGTTCAAAAATCCAACTCATTCATGAACCTCACATCACTAGATCAAACTGAAAGTTTCCAAGTTTTGGTTTATAGAGACAAAACTTAAAAACCGCATGGTTCATTTGCTATAAACTACTATAAGCCTAAAAAACAGCTCACTCCTTGTGACACTGATGCGGTCAGCTGCTGTCGGACTAAAGGACAGGACTGAGTGGAATATATTCATTTTTATTCACATTAATAGCAACAAACAGTAGGTCTGCGTCTTTTTAAATGAAAGTAAATTAATCAGTTTGTTACATCATTTTGTGGATCAAATATTTGCAGGACTTAAATTTTGTTTGAAACAGGCCAATGTGGCTCTTTTATTGTTAAAGGTTGCAGATCCTTGAGCTCGGACTGCATGAGATGTATTAAGAACTTGATGATGATGCTAAATGTGTGAGAAGGTGAACACTGAAGCCGTGTCCCAATTTGAGGTTGCACACTCAGAAGGGTGGTTTTAAGGCCGCATATGTCACTTCCGGCGTGACAAATGCTGTCCCATTTCATGCACCCCTCAAATGTGGCCTGAAAACCGCCCTCGATGCCATGGATCGGGCCGTGACTGAAGAGCACATCCGAGTACACTTCACACCCTCATATATCCCAACACTCACCGCGTGGCGGCAGAGAGATGTGCGAAAACACGGAGCAAAAACACGAAGCAAAAAAAACTAACTTTGTTTTAAACTGCATGAATCTCAGAGCTTTGAGCTAAAAGTTTCGCTAATAATCTGCAGCTAACGTGATGAAAAGTCCGCTCAAACCTTTGTATTTGGACAGATTTACATCAAACACTAATAATGTTTTTACAGTCAGGGGAAAGAAGACCACGGAGGATTAATGAAACTACGAGGAGGACGTTTTCATGTAAACATGTAAACACTTGGCCATTGTAGCTCTGAGGTAAGATAAAAACTAGGGCTGTCACTTTAACGCGTTAGATTAAATAATTACACTGCAAATTAACGCATTATAAAAACGCAATAATTATGAGTGACAATTCAATGCGCGTGAATTTCATATTTGGCGTGTGGCAAGCAAATTGCTGCCTTTGAACGGCAAGTTTATTTATAAAAAGAACGAAGACGGGACGATCAACAAGAGCGCCGTGATTTGGAGCTTTTGTAAAAAAAGAATTTTCCGATCACCGAAGCTGCTCCAGCCTGACGGATCATTTGAACGACAAACATGTCCGGACAAGTTCTATCGTTACCGGTGATAGTGTGCACTTCACCAAACCACCAAATTACGCTCGCAGAATTTGGGAAATAAATGAGCAAAGAAAAGAGGGAGCCACAGTCTGTGTTCACCACTTGAAAACTGATCAACCCAAACACAAAGTGGGTTTGTTCGTTCGCTCGCTCACTCACTCATAATCTCTCTCACACTCTTAAAATGCGATTAATTAGATTAATTAATTACAAATCCTGTCATTAATTAGATTATTTTTTTAAATTGCCTGACAGCACTAATAAAAACAAATTATTTCATACATTAAACTTAAAAGACAGTTTGACTATATCAAATTTATATTTACTTGTAAATCACGCAATATAAGCCTCCATCGTCTGCATTTAATTCTGGGAAAACATCTAGTTTTTACAGTATGTGCATGTTTGTAAAGTGAAGAGTAAATAACACTGGACAGGTCAGATTTCAGATGGACATTAGGCTCAGTGAACAGGTGCAGACACTGGTGTAGATACTAGACACTGTTTGTTATGTCCGTCACATCTAATATAACAACGAGAAAACTGTCTGAAATGTTTTATATGAATTTTCTTTTCTCATTTGCAGCCTCCACTTGGGGCCACAGAACTGTTGGCTGATGAGATGCTCATGGGTCATGAAATGGGTCAAATGCAGATGACAAAGTAAATGTAACACTGCGCTGGAGCTGTGCTGTAGAAACTGTGGGGTCTCCATGCTTCAGCAAAAAGGGAACATAATTTGAGAGTGCACTGACAGCTGTTTTTATTCACCTCTAATGGCCTCGTATGTGTGTAATGGGTTTAATGTTTGACTCTTCACATTATGATAAAGTATTTCCACAAGTTCCTTTGATTGTTTAATAAACCATCTTTTCTCAAAAGGAGAGATTCTTTCTTCATAAACTGACTTAAATCAATTCCCTGTATAAATGTAATCACTAGTCAATATAAAAATCCTTAATAATGATAGTAACAATTAATAATGCAAATCTCATCACTGTATTTGAAACTTTTAAGGTAATTTAGCCTATTTTAGATCCCAGAAATATAACCGTTTTGTTTTGCAAAAGTTAAACATAAGTTTTCGTTTTAGCCACAAGATTTGGATGAGAATCATTAGAATAACTTGGTCTCAAAATCTGACAGTTTGATTACCCGTGCGTAATCTTTGTTATTGATTATTGAATTTGCGTGGTGCGTATTTTTAGCATTAGCGTTAGCGTTAGCATTAGCGTTAGCGGTCCGCGGACAGTTCAAGGGCCGCAGTCTTTGCACTCTCCGGAGTGTGCAGCCCTCGAATTGGGACACGGCTTATTGTTAAGTCCCTCCCAAGGACTGGAGATGAAAATGAGACCTTCTGTGGTCCGTTTTACCGAACTTCATCCTAGACAATAATGTGGGTGAACCTCACCTGTACCAGGAGCGTGTGTTCCTCCTGTTTGACGCTCGGCTCCTCTGGCTCCTCTTTAATCCGTGGAGTCTGTGGAGGGTCCTGGTTCAGACCGGGGCCAGGACTCTTTGAGGGGCTCTGAACACCCGCCCTGAGCAGCACGACTCTCGGGCTCAGTATCGAGTCCAGGAGCTCCTGTTTCCTCTGGTTCTCCTCTTTGTAGCGACACACTTCCTCCTCATACTCCGCTATCGTTCTTTCAAACAGCGCAAAGATCTCTTCAGCAGCCGCAGTCAGCCGCTCATTCACCAAAGCTCTCAGTGTTTGGCTTTTGGACATTTTAACAAACTGTTTTTAGCTTTAGCTCCGAGCTAACCGCACACGAGGCTCCGCGGTCTGCTTCCTGCTTCCTGGGGGGATTTTCAAAATAAAAACACTGAGACAAAAACATGGGGTGGTTGGTAATAATAAAATTGTGAAACGAAGGAAAATTGTAACACACTCTGCACATTCATGACTTATTTGTGACTAATGTGAGTCAGTATAGTCACATTTTCTTTGTGTTTTGGTCATTTTAAGCAGCTCTTCTGTATTTTACCTAAACAAATGAGAAAATGAATAAGTTTTTAAAAAATGAAAAAGTTTATGCCTCTCTTCACTGTTGGCAGGTGTCAAATTGGTCAAAAATAGGGACACCTGGGACATTTCTTAAATAAAACTGGGACAGGTCAGTGGTTTTGCATAAATCTGCAGGGACAGGGGGCACAGGGCTCAAAACTGGGACTGTCCCGGGTAAATAGGGACGTCTGGTCACCCTAAGGAGAACGGGTGTGGGTGGATTCAAAGTTTTATATTTGGCAGAGCACTGAGAGTGTTGTGGGTATGAATTATCCAGATGTGTTGAGGTGGAGAATGACTTAGACTTAGACAAATGTTATTGATCCACAAGGGAAATGATTTGGACACAGATGCTCACACATCACAATATAATAACAAAGAGCCAAAAATATAAATGGTAATAATAAATTCTAAATAAGTAGCCAAAAAGATAGCAAGAGACAGGTGTTAAATAAGGCATAATTATATAAATGTATATGTACAAGTCAAAATCATATAGAAAAATAAGTTATATGGTTTAGACCTGGTCTAGTCCCGGTTTAATCCAGGTCTAGACCTGGTCCAGTCCTGGTTTAGTCCAGGACCAGCCCAGGTTTAGACCTGGTCTAGACCTGGTTTAGTCCACGTTTAGTCCTGGACTAGTCCTGGTCTAGTCCCGGTCACCCCTGCATTCCCCATCTATCAATTGGCAAAGGTCTACAGTCTCTTAACCAATCAGGACGCAGAACACAATGTTACACTATAAAAAAAAGTTATACTATTAAATTAAAAAAAAAAAAAATCAGCGAAACAGCGAGGCCGCAAACAGTGAACCGCGATAGAACGAGAGACCACTGTATGTCCAAGATACTTCTTCAGTTCTGGCTAGAATGCCGGTGCACTCTTTCAAAAACAAATGTACAGTTTTAATGAGTACTGCAATAAAAAATATAAACAATAATTACAAAAAAAGTTTTTGAACATAAAAAAGACCAAAGGCGCAATTATTTCACATTTTAGCCATGTAGGCCTACAGCTATTTAAGAAAGCAAAAGTGCACTCCAGCACCCCCTGGTGGTCACAATATTGCAGAATCAGTCAGTACTCTAAAATGGGCACCGTACCGGCTGTTTTTTTTTGTTTTTTTTTTGCTTCACGCCGGTGGGTGACGAGGGTCCGAAAGGAGGACAAAATGTAAAAAAGGAGGACACGTGACAGACGGCCAGACAGACAGCTCTAAAACCGGACTGTCCGGACGAAATCCGGACAAATGGTCACCCTACCCAATCAGTACGCAGAACAGTGTTACACTATATAAAAAAAAGTTACACTATAAAAAAAAACTTGGAACGGGGCCTTGGAACGAATCAGGCTTTTTCCATTGAAATAGCTACTCAACTTACGAAAAATTCACGTGACGAAACCACTTCTGGAACAAATTAATTTCGTAAGGTGAGGTACCACTGTATTTATCAGTTTAGCTTTTTCATGTTTTTTTTGTCAAATTATAACAAACGTCTCTTTTTACACTCTTCATAGAGTAATTAACACAAGAGTCGAATCAGAGTCAGAAAAATGTAAATCTCTTTTCAGTCACAAATTAGGAATATAGACCAGTTTCAAAGCTACGTCATCACTGAATGCGCGCGCAGTTCCGACTCAAAAAAAGCCACTGCTGCCATGAAACCCCCAGCGAAGATATAGAAGAGAAGAACTCAAATAAAGAGAAACAGCTGGAAAATGATAGTTCATACCATTCAAGTGACATACACACAAGTGAACACCTGCTGCTTGTTTAGGGTAATTTGCCCAGGTGTTCAGTGGTGTTTAATCATGCTGATTAACTAGCAAGCACAGGACACCGCAAAGCTCACAGACATATTAACCGGGTAACCTCTACGACAGACACATGTAAATTAACACGAATAACTTACAGTATACAGTAATAACAGTACAGTAATAACTTGTTAAAATGCATGATAGGTTTTCGCATGACCATCATAAATGGCATTTGACATGACTGAGATCACATCTGTGACTCGTGAATTGAGTCGTAGTATGTTACTTACCCCGCAACGCAAGTGCAGTTGGCGGTCAGAACGTAGCTTGTTGATGATAGCCCAAGCATTGTACACGGTCGTATGTGTGGTGAGCTCCGCTAGGGCTGTCTTTGTTTGGTGCTTTTTTTTTTGTTTTTTCTTTGAACTTTTTAGATTATTTTGGCTTTTCCCCTCCTTTTCAGTTGTTCACCTCCTCCCGGTATCCCGGCTGAGGGGGGGAACGCTTTGCTCACCCCCGGGCGGACGGCGCGATGTCAGCCCCCACGGGGCCCCAGGCCGCAGCGGAGAAGCCGACTGGGAAAGCCGGTAGCAAGAAGGAAGATACTACGGAGAAACTCCCCATCGATATCGTGGTATTTTACCTCCTGTACATGGCCACACACGGCAAACTGGTAGGCATCCATGGATTTGTATGCGTGCACTTTCTCTCTTGTATACACACTGGGCTTCTCCACTAAATAACAGTGGATAACAGTAAAAATGAAATGTAATTCTAAGGCACTGGCTAAAACGTCTTGTTTATCCACCAGGGGGAGCTCCATATGCCATAAAGGAGTTTATGAAAACTTTAAACAATTATTTAAAAAAAATAAAAAATAAAAAATAAACTTCAATAACAATCCACTGATGGGTTGAGAGAAACGAGTGAAAGGGCGCCCTCCCAGTGGAATTTGGCAGAAATGTCCTAAAGACCAGGGACTAGTTTTGAATCAGACGTTTCTCTCAACCCATCAGTGGATTGTCATTGAAGATTTTTTTTTTTGTTTGTTTTAAATAATTATTAAATGTTTTCATTTCCTTTATGACATATGGAGCTCCCCCTGGTGGATAAACAAGACGTTTTTAACCATTGCCTTAGAATTACATTTCATTTTTTAAAATATATTCCTAATTTGTGACTGAAAAGAATAAAGTTTTTAGATTTTTCTGACTCCGATTCGACTCGTGTGTTAATTACTCTATGAAGAGGGTAAAAAGAGACGTTTGTTATAATTTGACAAAAAAAACATGAAAAAGCTAAACTGATAAATACAGTGGTACCTCACCTTACGAAATTAATTTGTTCCAGAAGTGGTTTCGTCACGTGAATTTTTCGTAAGTTGAGTAGCTATTTCAATGGAAAAACATGAAAAAGCTAAACTAATAAATATTTAGTAAAAATATAATTTGTATTACATTTGGGTGCGGGAGATTAGTGCAGTTCATTCTTTTGCCCACACGATGGCGCCAAACTCCGCTAAACAAAACTTCATGATTATTTATTCATTTAATATAATTTAATTACTATATATATATCAGAGGACATTTTAAGACAGTTTCACCCTCTCACCTAAAGGTCCACGGTTCGATCCCAGCTCCACTGCATATTGTCCTCGTGGCCCTGTGCCAGACACTTCCTACAGAATACTCACCCTGAAGGTGGCACCAGCGAACGTCTGAACACGGAGGTCTGTTTGGCTGAGGCTCAGACACAGCCAGTGAAGTGTCTTGCCCAAAGACACAAAAGTCTGCGGTGGTTAAAAGTGATTTGTCAACCTCTGGGCTGATGGACAAGCGCTCTGCCACTGAGCCACAGATGTTATGTGTAAAAATGTGATCTGGTATTTCCAAACAATGTACCAAAAATATTGGCAGAAGACAGGAGGCAGAGCTGGAGATAGCAGAGTTAAAGATGCTCAGATTCTCTTTAGGAGTGACAAGGATGGACAGGATCAGGAACGAGGTCATCAGAGGGACAACACAGACAGGAAGGTTTGGAGAAAAAGCTAGAGAAGCCAGATTGAGATGGTTTGGACATGTTCAGAGGAGGGACAGTGGATATATTGGTAGAAGAATGTTAGAGATGGAGCTACCAGGTAGGAGACAAAGAGGAAGACCAAAGAGGAGATTTATGGATGCAGTGAGGGAGTACATGGAGGTAGTTGGAGCTAGAGTAGAAGATACAGAAAACAGGGCGAGATGGAAAACGTTGATTCGCTGTGGCAAACCCTGAAAAAGGGACAAGCCGAAAGGAGTACCAAAAATATTGAAATATTTTCAACATCAACGTATTACTCAGTCTTCACTCCAGCAAACTGTACGACAATTAAAAGTATGATGTGAAAATATTCAATTCACGTTACCTTAAAAATATTTAAAGCTGAAAATATTCCGAGGCCTGATGTGCTGTTGTGTGGTTCAGGGGCTCAGGGTCTGTACTGAAGCCCTGAGGTTGTAGGTGCAAATCCAGTCTCTGACCAGGCTGAGCGACTGTGTGGGTCAGAGGATAAGACACAATCACCTATTGCTTTATTTATTTCAATGGTGAATGTTTTAGGTTTTGGTCAACCTGAGTGTTGTAAAGGGCTCTATAAATAAAGCTTGATGGAGAAAAAAAAAAAACAAAAAAAAAACTTGATAGCTGTAACCACAAGAGAAATGTAATTGTCTTTTTTGTATATTAAACTGAAATTTCTGGAACTGACTGCTTTTTACAGCGCAAGTCAAAAGGAAGAAATGGTGATGATTGATCAAGATTTAACAGAAATGCATTGTATTGAGACGTACTGGTACTTAAAAGCTCTTGGAATATTGTACTTGAAGAGCTTTAAAGGACCTTCTAATGATTTCCCTGCATTTGGTGCTTGACCAATTTCAAGCCAAAATGGAACCATGTCTACTCCAGACCAGTGTTAAAAGGTCGTCACACACACACAAAAAACAAACTTATAAACATGAAAATCTGCCACTTGCTTTGGTATAATGCAGCTATGAAGAGGCGGGGCCAGGAGCAGAGAATCAGTCTGAATCAGAATCAGTTTTTCTTGTAGTTCAGGAGAAGGACCTTTACACCATGTGTTGTAAAAGTGTAGAAGCAGCTGCCTGTGACTCTCTCAGAGGGTTGTTTCTCTGTTATGGTTCAAAATCAGATACAAGAGCTGGATCTGGGCCAAACATCTTTATTTTCAGTCGTCAGCAGCAAACTCCAAAACAGAATTTAAAACACAATTTAGAACAAGAGAATTTCATGAACACAATCAATAATTCTTCAGTCACTCTGTTCTGTGAGTTCTCATGTGAATATTCAAACAATATCGACTAGTAAACCCTTTATTAGAGATGGAACAGCTGTAAGGTCTCACCTGTGTGTGTTCTCTCATGTATATTTAGACTCTTCTTTACAGAAAATGTCTTCTCACATGTTGAACAGCTGTAAGGTCTTTCCCGTGTGTGCGTTCTCTCATGTATATTTAGATGACTCTTTCGAGAAAATGACTTTTCACATGTTGAACAGCTGTAAGGTCTTTCCCCTGTGTGCGTTCTCTCATGTATATTTAGATGACTCTTTTGAGAAAATGACTTTTCACATGTTGAACAGCTGTAGGGTCTTTCCCCTGTGTGCATTCTCTTATGTATATTTAGATGACTCTTTTGAGAAAATGACTTTTCACATGTTGAACAGCTGTAGGGTCTTTCCCCTGTGTGCATTCTCTTATGTATATTTAGATGACTCTTTACAGAAAATGTCTTCTCACATGTTGAACAGCTGTAAGGTCTTTCACCTGTGTGAACTCTCTCATGTATATTTAGATCACTCTTTTGAGAAAATGTCTTCTCACACACTGAACAGCTGTAAGGTCTTTCCCCTGTGTGTATTCTCTCATGTATATTTAGATGACTCTTTCGAGAAAATGACTTTTCACATGTTGAACAGCTGTAGGGTCTTTCACCCAGGTGTCTCTTAACATGTACAGCTAGATTACCTTTTGTTGTAAAGATTCTGTTGCACGTTGAAGAGCTGAATGGTTTCTTTACGTGTATCTTTTCATGTTTATCTAGATTGGCGTTTCGGTTAAATGTTTTGTCACAGGTTGAATAGCTGAGTGGAGTTCTGCAGTCTTCATCATCAGTATCAGAGGAGTGCTCTGTGTCTCCCTCAGTCTCTGAGAGTAAATGTGTCTCTGTGCTGATGTCCTCTCCCTGTGTTTCCTCTCTGAGCTCAGTTTGTCTTGATAGACCTGAGGTTTGTGCAGTGGAGCTTCCATCTCTGATCTGGACTTGGTTGTAGTGGTCTCCAACAGCGTTTGTCTCCATCTGTGCAGCTGAACAGCTGAATGGAGCTCTCCAGTCTTCATCATCAGTGTCAGAGGAGTGCTCTGTGTCTCCCTGAGTCTCTGAGAGTAAATGTGTCTCTGTGCTGATGTCCTCTCCCTGTGTTTCCTCTCTGAGCTCAGTTTGTCTTGATAGACCTGAGGTTTGTGCAGTGGAGCTTCCATCTCTGATCTGGACTTGGTTGTAGTGGTCTCCAACAGCGTTTGTCTCCATCTGTGCAGCTGAACAGCTGAATGGAGCTCTCCAGTCTTCATCATCAGTGTCAGAGGAGTGCTCTGTGTCTCCCTCAGTCTCTGAGGGTAAATGTGTCTCTGTGCTGATGTCCTCTCCCTGTGTTTCTTCTCTGAGCTCAGTTTGTCTTTGTTGAAGCAGTGAGGACTCTTCTGTCTTCACACAGACACCACTGGACTCTGGGACGCCCGCTGAGACCTGGGGTGGGGAAGATTGACACAAAACAATATTAATATTTCATAATATTTCTTGATTTCAATCAGAAATGTGCTAAAAGTTTCTTTCATTTTCTTGGTTATGGTCTTATTATACATTTATCAGTCTCAAGGTGAAGGGATCACCATGAAGCACACCTTCACCATTGTCATGGTAAAGAACCTGAGATGGAAATGTTTGGAGGACGCATCCTGATGCCTCCCTACCCCCACCACACCAGACCTGAATTCATGGAGATTCATGGGTACAAGCTGTACACAGTTGAAACTTTGGATTAGACTTCTCTCAAAGAACCACAGAGTTTCTACCAGAACAAAATGACTGACAATCTCCTTCAGCAAAGAAAGAAACAATGACCAAGATACAAATACAGTAATTCCTCGTTTATCGCGGGGGTTAGGTTCCAGAAATAACCCGCAATAAGAGAAATCCGCGAAGTAGGACAACTTTATATTTTACAATTATTCTACATGTTTTAAGGCTGCAAATGCCTCACCACACACATTATACGCTTTTCTCAGACTGGAATTAACCTTTTCTCACATTTATCTCTCATTTAAACAAACTTTCATAGATTTTCAACTAAATGTATTAATAGTGACGCGTGGGGGGAGACACGGCTCCGGAAGCCCCGCCGGACGCGCGAGGAGCACTGCCACGTCCCGGGACGCGATGCGCACCAACCCCTTGGCGAAGTGCGCGACACGTGCACCCCTCATCGTGGACGAATCCGTGACAGAGCAGCACGACTGGCGCAAGGCCGGGGCTGCGAGCACGAGATCGAACCGCACCGCCTGGATCATGCCTCCCCCTTCAGGGCCGTCCTCGCAGCCCGAGCCACAAACCGAACACGCACAAACGAACGCAAGAGCTGCACGAAACCAGCAAAGAGCCGCATGGAGTGATTTAATCCTGGTTTAGACCTGGTCTAGACCTGGTTTAGTCCACGTTTAGTCCTGGTCTAGTCTCTTAGCCAATCAGGACGCAGAACACAATGTTACACTGTTAAAAAATTTTTTAAAAATCCGCGAAACAGCGAGGCCGTGAACAGTGAACCGCGACAGAGCGAGGGACTACTGTAGAAAACACTGCTGTTTGATAAAACAGAGGACTTTGTCCACAGAAAGAGGAATGGTGTAAATTTTCCACGCTGTGATTTATGAGCATTTATTGATATTCAATAAATGCTCATAAACCAAAACTTGCTTTGGTGAATAGTGTTGTTATTTCCAGCTACTTCCAGATATGGATCAATGATCTGGTACAAGGACGTATGAACCTTCAGAGCACGCACAAAGGCCACGAGTCCCACTTTAAAATTAAACCTAAATGTAATTCCAAATCTTTCTATCAGTTACCCTTTAAACTCACAACAATGTGAAATTTCACATCTCCATTGAACGTCTGGAGCTGCAGTACGCGGTCCACACTCTCCAGAGACACGACTCAGAGCCTGATGACCCCCACACTGTCAATGTGTCCCTTAATGAAATGATCACTGGACACACGTCTGACCCTCTCCTACAGCCGACCCACACGTCTGACCCGCACGTCTGACCCGCACGTCTGACCCGCACGTCTGACCCGCACGTCTGACCCGCACGTCTGACCCGCACGTCTGACCCGCACGTCTGACCCGCACGTCTGACCCGCACGTCTGACCCGCACGTCTGACTCGGAAGAAGCACGTGGCCAAAAGACAAAGTGGAGCTGCAGCACTGCCCGATCCCTCCTCACTCTCTCACACACTCTCTGTATTTTCTTTACGGCACCTGCACGAGGCTCAAATCTGTTGCAGTGTCTCGGTTCATCATCACAGAACCACAGAGAAACAGAAGATGGACCTGTTCTGTGTGGACTCATTTTAATCAGTCCCAAGTGGAGCTCACTACAGATTTACTGAAACAACTATATTATTTTACTATTAGAGGGGCCGATGGCACAGATTGGCAGCCTCGCTTCTGTCAGTCTGACCCAGGGCAGCTGTGCCACTGTGCGCGAAAACACGAAGCAAAAAAAACGTCCAGAGAGCAGAGAAAACGTGAGTACACACTTTTAACTTTAGGAAATCATCACTAAACACAACGTAAATGTAAATTACGGTCATAAAACACAAAACTATCTAACTAACTTTGTTTTAAACTGCATGAATCTCAGAGCTTTGAGCTAAAAGTTTCGCTAATAATCTGCAGCTAACATGATGAAAAGTCCGCTCAAACCTTTGTATTTGGACAGATTTACATCAAACACTAATAATGTTTTTACAGTCAGGGGAAAGAAGACCATGGAGGATTAATGAAGCTACGAGGAGGACGTTTTCATGTAAACATGTAAACACTTGGCCATTGTAGCTCTGAGGTAAGATAAAAACTGGGCTGTCAGTTTAACGCGTTAGATTAAATAATTACACTGCAAATTAACGCATTATAAAAACGCAATAATTATGAGTGACAATTCAATGCGCGTGAATTTTATATTTGGCGTGTGGCAAGCAAATTGCTGCCTTTGAACGGCAAGTTTATTTATAAAAAGAATGAAGACGGGACGATCAACAAGAACGCCGTGATTTGGAGCTTTTGTAAAAAAGAATTTTCCGATCACCGAAGCTGCTCCAGCCTGACGGATCATTTGAACGACAAACATGTCTGGACAAGTTCTATCGTTACCGGTGATAGTGTGCACTTCACCAAACTACCAAACCACCAAATTACGCTCGCAGAATTTGGGAAATGAATGAGCAAAGAAAAGAGGGAGCCACAGTCTGTGTTTACCACTTGAAAACTGATCAACCCAAACACAAAGTGGGTTTGTTCGTTCGCTCGCTCACTCACTCATAATCTCTCTCACACTCTTAAAATGCGATTAATTTGATTAATTAATTACAAATCCTGTCATTAATTAGATTTTTTTTTTTTAATCGCCTGACAGCACTAATAAAAACAAATTATTTCATACATTAAACTTAAAAGACACAGTTTGACTATATCAAATTTATATTTACTTGTAAATCACGTAATATAAGCCTCCATCGTCTGCATTTAATTCTGGGAAAACATTATCTAGTTTTTACAGTCTGTGCATGTTTGTAAAGTGAAGAGTAAATAACACTGGACAGGTCAGATTTCAGATGGACATTAGGGTTGGGCGATAATACGGTAATACGGTATACTGCGGTATCTAAAAATAGCAACGGTATCAGATTCATTACCGTCATTAAAAAAAAAAAAAATCTTGCCCTAATATAATATTAACTAGAATTAATTTAATGCCTAAATTAATTGCCTAAATTAATAATTAATTTAATGCCATGCGGGTTTTGCTCAGTTCTTGGTTAAGCACTTTGTTATAAAGTCACTGCTTCTGATAATACGTGATAATAGTTGCGGTCCCTTTAAAAAAGGCGTGACGTTTGACACGCTGCTTTTGTGTTCTAACGCAGCTCCTTTTCTGATATTCTCGCGTGTTAAAAACAACTCACCGTTTTTGAGTCTGAAATGTGAGAAGTTTTCGGGTTTCTTATTACAAACGCAACTTCCACACGAGGCTGTTATTCTGGGAGATGAAGACCCCCTTCTTTGGTGGAAATCCAGTGGAGTCAGGCGCTTTCCTCTGATAAAATACCTGTGCGTTTGTGTCACAAGCTCCATCGGAACGGGTCTTCAGCACCGCGGGCAAAGTTGTCAATCCACAACGTGCCCTACTCAACCCGGAAAAAGTGAACATGCTGGTTTTGCATTCAATAGCTTAATATTTTTATTTTCAATAAGGAGTAGCTTTTTGTGACGGACGAAAACGGTCCGGGATGTTGTATAGTTGTACGTTTAATTTATTTGATTCATGTTAATAGATTTTAAAAATATACAAACGAGCAGTATTTTCCACTGCGTTCTCAGGACAGGGTTATATATGCACATTTCCGGTTATGTCTTGTTATTTATTGTTCAGATTTTCTTTTCTTTTATTCCTGTTGGTTTGTTAGCTTTAGCCCACAGACAATTATTATTATTATTTCGTCCCGTCGGTTGGCTGCTGTATTTGCACTTAACACATTTGTTAATAAAAGTTTATAATTTTGTACAAGTTTTGTTATGTTTTCAGTATCATTAGGCCTATGTAATGCTTGCTATTCTGTTTCTGAACGGTATAAGTGCAAGCTGCCATTTGGCGAGGCGACTCCACTGTAGTGCTGTTTTTTTGTTTTTTTTAGCCTTAGCAACGGTAATACCGTATTCCCTGGGAAAATGTGGAGACGGTTTAACGGTATCAAAATTTGGATACCGCCCAACTCTAATGGACATTAGACTCAGTGAACAGGTGCAGACACTGGTGTAGATACTAGACACTGTGTCTGTTATGTCTGTTACATCTAATATAACAACGAGAAAACTGTCTGAAATGTTTTATATGAATTTTCTTTTCTCATTTGCAGCCTCCACTTGGGGCCACAGAACTGTTGGCTGATGAGATGCTCATGGGTCATGAAATGGGTCAAATGCAGATGACAAAGTAAATGTAACACTGCGCTGGAGCTGTGCTGTAGAACCTGTGGGGTCTCCATGCTTCAGCAAAAAGGGAACATAATTTGAGAGTGCACTGACAGCTGTTTTTATTCACCTCTAATGGCCTCGTATGTGTGTAATGGGTTTAATGTTTGACTCTTCACATTATGATAAAGTATTTCCACAAGTTCCTTTGATTGTTTAATAAACCATCTTTTCTCAAAAGGAGAGATTCTTTCTTTATAAACTGACTTAAATCCATTCCCTGTATAAATGCAGTGTTGTGCAGTAACGCGTTACTAATAACGCGTTACTAGTAACGTTACTAATAACGCGTTACTGTAACGCCGTTACTGTTGACAGTAACTAATACTGTAACGCGTTACTTTTAAAATAAAGGAACTCAGTTACCGTTACTAAACGGCGCGTTACCGCGTTACTGAACCTGCTCATTTTGAAACTGGCATCATGTGTGCGACTCGCATAGGCACAGGGGAATTTTTCTCTCCCTTTGGTAAGGGCGGGATAAGTAATGATGATTGGCTAAAGCAGAGTAAGATTTCATGTTGAGCCAACCAGAGACACCCAGTGGGCGGTGGGCGGGTATCTACACACAATCCCAGCACACAGTAGTAGCACACACACAATCCACACACCCCGTGTCAGATGGCGAGTCCTGAGTCGAAGACAGAAGTATAGGCAGTATTTTAACCTCGTCGAGGTAAAAGGTAAAAACGTGTTACGTGCACATTGTGTCAAAGACCAAAGACTTTGTCCACGTCCAATATAAGCAACTTGAATTTAATGAAGCATCTCTGGACGGCGCACGCTTCTGTTAAACTAGTGGCCACCAGCAGGCCCCATGATGATAATCACATGCTATGAAGGAGAGAGGAGTAGGAGGAGAGGAGGAAGAGGAAAGGAGGAGGAAGAGGAGAGGAGGAGTAGAGGAAGGGGCAGAAGAAGCAGGCCCCATGATGATAATCGTATGCTAGGTGCCGTTATTAACAATGAAGGCCATGGTGACGGAGCCACACCAGCCAAGCAGCAAAAGCTGTATAATGCACTGTAAAAAAAAATCCAAATTATTTGACATGTTTTAACTAAAAAAAAAAGTAATGCATTAGTTACTTTCCTAGGTAACTAGTTACTTTTATAGTGTAGTAACTCAGTTACTTTTTTGGGTTAGTAACTAGTAACTGTAACTAATTACTTTTTCAAAGTAATGTGCCCAACACTGTATAAATGTAATCACTGGTCAATATAAAAATCCTTAATAATAATAATAACAACTAATAATGCAAATCTCATCACTGTATTTGAAACTTTTAAGGTAATTTAGCCTATTTTAGATCCCAGAAATATAACTGTTTTGTTTTGCAAAAGTTAAACATAAGTTTTCGTTTTAGCCACAAGATTTTGATGAGAATCATTAGAATAACTTGGTCTCAAAATCTGACAGTTTGATTACCCGTGCGTAATCATTGTTATTGAATATTGAATTTGCGTAGTGCGTATTTTTAGCATTAGCGTTAGCATTAGCGTTAGCGTTAGCGTTAGCATTAGCGTTAGCATTAGCGTTAGCATTAGCGTTAGCGTTAGCGTTAGCGTTAGCGTTAGCATTCGCGTTCCGCGGAGGGCAGTTCGAGGGCCGCAGTCTTTGCACCCTCCGGAGTGAGCAGCCCTCGAATTGGGACACGGCTTATTGTTCAGTCCCTCCCAAGGACTGGAGATGAAAATGAGACCTTCTGTGGTCCGTTTTACCGAACTTCATCTTAGACAATAATGTGGGTGATCCTCACCTGTACCAGGAGCGTGTGTTCCTCCTGTTTGACGCTCGGCTCCTCTGGCTCCTCTTTAATCCGTGGAGTCTGTGGAGGGTCCTGGTTCAGACCGGGGCCAGGACTCTTTGAGGGGCTCTGAACACCCGCCCTGAGCAGCACGACTCTCGGGCTCAGTACCGAGTCCAGGAGCTCCTGTTTCCTCTGGTTCTCCTCTTTGTAGCGACACACTTCCTCCTCATACTCCGCTATCGTTCTTTCAAACAGCGCAAAGATCTCTTCAGCAGCCGCAGTCAGCCGCTCATTCACCAAAGCTCTCAGTGTTTGGCTTTTGGACATTTTAACAAACTGTTTTTAGCTTTAGCTCCGAGCTAACCGCACACGAGGCTCCGCGGTCTGCTTCCTGCTTCCTGGGGGGATTTTCAAAATAAAAACACTGAGACAAAAACATGGGGTGGTTGGTAATAATAAAATTGTGAAACGAAGGAAAATTGTAACACACTCTGCACATTCATGACTTATTTGTGACTAATGTGTGTCAGTATAGTCACATTTTCTTTGTGTTTTGGTCATTTTAAGCAGCTCTTCTGTATTTTACCTAAACAAATGAGAAAATGAATACGTTTTTAAAAAATGAAAAAGTTTATGCCTCTCTTCACTGTTGGCAGGTGTCAAATTGGTCAAAAATAGGGACACCTGGGACATTTCTTAAATAAAACTGGGACAGGTCAGTTGTTTTGGATAAATCTGCAGGGACAGGGGGCACAGGGCTCAAAACTGGGACTGTCCTGGGTAAATAGGGACGTCTGGTCACCCTAAGAAGAACGGGTGTGGGTGGATTCAAAGTTTTATATTTGGCAGAGCACTGAGAGTGTTGTGGGTATGAATTATCCAGATGTGTTGAGGTGGAGAATGACTTAGACTTAGACAAATGTTATTGATCCACAAGGGAAATGATTTGGACACAGACGCTCACACATCACAATATAATAACAAAGAGCCAAAAATATAAATGGTAATAATAAATTCTAAATAAGTAGCCAAAAAGATAGCAAGAGACAGGTGTTAAATAAGGCATAATTATATAAATGTATATGTACAAGTCAAAATCATATAGAAAAATAAGTTATATGGTTTAGACCTGGTCTAGTCCCGGTTTAATCCAGGTCTAGACCTGGTCCAGTCCTGGTTTAGTCCAGGACCAGCCCAGGTTTAGACCTGGGGGGTATTCCACGAAAGCTACTAAGCGCAAAGCCCGGCTTTATTCGTCAGTTGGCGCTAGGTTAAGTGAGAGTTCGGTTCCACGACGCTCGCTAAACTTAGTTCCCGCTGAGTTACTGGGGCAACATGGTCTTAGCAGATAGTCTGGTCGAGGGCTGGCTAAGTTGTGTCTTACTTAGGCCGTGTCGCAGAGAATACGTACCTGACGTAAACAGAGTGTCAAACACACCGTTCCGCACACCTCCCCGCATGAGTATCTGTGTTGTCCGAAAACAACATCAGCAAAAAAACAAATTACCTTACGTTCTCGGTTCTTGACAATTCTCCGGTAATCTAAACATATGCTTTTCAACCGCTGTCTTTACGACATTAACATATAGAAGAATTCCAGCAGTATTTCGGGCCGGGTTCGATTCCCGCTGTTGACCTATTGATGCCCACGTCAAATTTCAGTTAAATTTTCACGCATTTATATTTGCAACATATTACAGAAATGGAAATGAATTTAACCTAGTACAATTACTCTTATCATCACATCAAATTATATCAGCTGGGCCTAACATCACTCTCACTTGACGACATTGACACTTTATATTTTAAGTGACATCTCTATCAAAGAATAAAGTTACAGGTAAACCTTTACTTTTAAAACAAAATGTAGCCAAATAACAGGCACGCTCCATGATGCAACATTTCAATGATTCAACAAATTTGCTTAAGAGATGCTGTGCAAGCCTCTTTAATGAAATCCTATTTATCAATTTCCATCAATAGGCATAAAACAATAAAAGACATTAGGTATGACATTCTGGTGTGAGGCCACTGCTGGAGGACCGCTGAGGGTCAGGCAAGGCACTGCTGGAGGACTGCTGAGGAGGGTCCAAGTGTACGCCATCTTCAGTAACTTGAATATACTCTTCAGGAGAACTCGCAGGAAGGATCTTTGATGGGGTCCCTCCTTCAATTACCTCCACCAGTGGGTGACCCCGGTTTAGGGCCAGTGCCAGCTCCTCTGCAGGTGAAAGATTTTGAGGGGGGCTCCCACCTCCTGTGGCTTGGTAGCTACTGTTCATTTTAAATTAAATTAAGGTACCATTTCAACAGTATTACTAATTTCTCTGCAAAATGTTATTATGCTTTGTCTTTACCAGCAAAACAGTCCTCTTCACATTATTCCTGCTCAAAGACAAGATAACACAATTTAACGTATTAGTTGGAGCAAATACTTTTACACAGTAAAAATAAATTACAATTGACAAGACTGCTCTACAAATATATAATGATTATGCCATCAACTGCCCACCATCAGTATCTAACCCACTATCTCCCACTCTCCAGACGGTAACTTTACCCCTGCGCCACAGATCAGCGTTGACGTCAATGGTGAAAAACAGACTTAAAAAACTCAACCTCCAGCACTGTTATAGGACTTAACTTACGTATTTAATAGGGGTGTGAATCTTTCACTCACAAAACGGTTCGATTCGAATCTCGATTCACAGGCTACGATTCGATTCAGGGACGATTCATAAAATTAGTAAACGATCCGGTACGATTCGATTCGATCCGATTCGATCCGATCCGGTTCGGTTAATTTCGATTCAGTACAAAGGTAGATAAGGTAGATATCAAAAATAAAAAAGTAGTTATAAAACAAGCAAGTTGCCTATTAAAGGCAAAAATCTGAATTAATCAGAATTAGTGCTTCAGTCACAGTTTCAGTAACTGTATAAAAGTGCAACATATCACTGACAAGAAGATAGATATTACTAGGCAGTTATAGAAAACACTAGCATGTTAAATCCAACATGTCTTTTTATGCCTGTAATTAACTTTTCTTAACAAAAAAAAAAAGAAAATCAGAGAGAGCTCTTAACACTGAATAATACTTTCTCTCCATCTCATAACATTACCTCAGTCTCCTTTGAGACAAAAATCATCTGTGTGTGTGTGAAGTACATTTCTATACACACAAATCATAAGTATTTAATACAGAAATGCACCAATTCTGATTATACATTGTATTTTCACACAAAAGTAAATTAGCCAAGTCAATTTTAGCCCAAGTCAAATATACATTGCCAATACATGAATGTTGTCTAAATAAATCACCCAATCCACTAACCGTGACAATAAAAACGCTAGTATCATACAATAGTTATGGTCTATAGCTGCCATGCAGACTACTGAGCAAAGTGAAACATCAGACCGACAGTGAAAGTTTTATCAACGCGACACAACACTGGCACAAAAGTTAACCACGCATATGAACCATGTCCATAAATAGCGGTAGCGCACCAAATTAACTTAAACAACAGCTCAATAAAAGGAAACTTAGCTTAGCTTACCGATAGAGTAGATCTCCTGACGAGACGAGGCGGCGGGAAACCCGCCCTCCACACAATGCGAATTGGGACACTCGCATGATTGGCAGTTAACCGGCCAATAAGCTTCAACCCCAGGTAAGAGAACCACCCACCGTTCGCGAAAGAACGCAAACACACACAGCGCGGCTTCTGCACCATGAGAGAGACCGCTCAGGAGCCGAGAACCGATTCTTGGCCGTAAATCCGGTGCATCGGACCTTTCGTAGTGAATTTGGACCGATCCGGGCTCCGCTGATCGGTACACTCAGATCGCAGAGGTCACAGACCGATAACCGATCCAAATCGGTTAATCTTTACACCCCTAGTATTTAAGCGTTCGGCGAACTTCTGCCACGCCATGTCTCTGGTCTTGGTTATTGCAAATGTGTTGTAGAGTTCCAAAAGCAACTTCTGTTCTGATGCGCTGAAATAATCGGCCCCAATCTTCGACATGATCACGTTTTCGACAGTCGCTTGTTCAGGGCTTCTTACCTTCCCCGTGCACGCGCGGAGGCCCGGCCTGATTAGGCCTGACTGGGCTTAGCTCTGACTAGGCGCAGCTGAAACGCGTTAGTGGAACGGGTTCAAGCTTTTGTCTAAGTTGTGTCTCAGCCAGGCGAGAACTTAGCACTTAGTCGCGGCTAAGTTTAGCCACGTTCGTGGAATACCCCCCTGGTCTAGACCTGGTTTAGTCCACGTTTAGTCCTGGACTAGTCCTGGTCTAGTCCCGGTCCCCCCTGCATTCCCCATCTATCAATTGGCAAAGGTCTACAGTCTCTTAACCAATCAGGACGCAGAACACAATGTTACACTATAAAAAAAAAAAAGTTATACTATAAAAAAACAAACAAAAAAAATCAGCGAAACAGCGAGGCCGCAAACAGTGAACCGCGATAGAACGAGGGACCACTGTATGTCCAAGATACTTCTTCAGTTCTGGCTAGAATGCTGGTGCACTCTTTCAAAAACAAATGTACAGTTTTAATGAGTACTGCAATAAAAAATATAAACAATAATTACAAAAAAAGTTTTTGAACATAAAGAAGACCAAAGGCGCAATTATTTCACATTATAGGCCATTATAGACCCGGCGCTTATTATTATTATTATTATTATTATTATTATTATTATTATTATTATTATTATTATTATTATTATTATTATTATTATTATTATTATTATTATTATTATTATTATTATTATTATTATTATTATTATTAACCAGGTCCAACGTGCTCCATAAGCATAAGAAATCCAGGCTTCTCTACAAAGGCGAATGGTAAGTCACTCATTGCGATCATTTGTGCTCCTGGCTGTGTTGTCCTGGGCCTTTGCAGTGTCAAGGGGCATTTTTCTCTCCTTTTCAAACTCTCCTGCAGCGTGAGCTGACTCGTCTTTGGCTGGTTGCCTGTAACTCGCTGTATTGTGTCGGGTGTTTGTTTTTGAGGTGCCGTATCAGTTTGTTGTGTTAAATGTCGCCCTTTCCTTTCCACCCCTTGCAATCCCAAGTTTACATATCCCACCGTTTGCTATGTCAATGTTGTTGTCATCAACTTTATAGTATTTCCAGACCGCAGACATACTCGCCAAACATTATAGCATTCTTATAGCGCTCATTATAGCGCTCTTCTTATCTCCTTTCTGTACTCGCGCTTTGCGCTTCGAGCTGCTTCCGTGTATTTAACCAACAGTGTGTCATGCCACACGCGTTGATGTTTCTGTGTGAAGTCTGACTCTGTGCCACCGCATAACCATAGATCTCATCGAGGATATGTTAAAAAATAATAAGAATACTTGCTACTAGCAAGTGTAAATAATGGGTGGGGATTTATGACGATTTATGCAACGGTGGGCGACGAGGGTCCGAAAGGAGGACAAAATGTAAAAACGGAGGACACGTGACAGACGGCCGGACAGACAGCTCTAAAACTGGACTGTCCGGACGAAATCCGGACGAATGGTCACCCTACCCAATCAGTAAGATAAGATAAGATAAGATAAGATAAGACTTTATTGATCTCACACAGGAGAAATTTACTCGCCACAGTAGCTCCAGGACAATTGGACAAGAGGGAAAAAGTGCATGCAGGCAGGGAGGGGATAAAGTAAGTAATAAATAGTGCAAATAGTAATATGTAATAATAATGGAAAATAGTAATAATGATAATAGTAACAACAAGCATCAACATGAAAAGGAGGATATTGCACGTCTGGCCTATATGTTAGAATTATACAGTCTGATGGCGGTGGGGATGAAGGATCTGCGGTAGCGCTCCTTCTTGCACTGGGGGTGCCTCAGTCGGCTGCTAAAGGAGCTGCTCAGCTCCTCAATAGTCCGGTGCAGAGGGTGAGAGGTGTCGTCCTTAATGGACATGAATTTGGCCAGTACCCTCCTCTCAGCCACCTCCTCTACAGAGTCCAGAGGACAGCCCAGGACAGAGCTGGCCCTCTTAACCAGCTTATTCAGTCTTTTTCTGTCCCGTTCTGTGCTGCTCGGGGCCCAGCAGACGACAGCATAGAGGAGAGCAGAGGCCACCACAGAGTCATAAAAAGTCTTGAGCAGAGGCCTGCTCACTCCAAAGGACCTCAGTCTCCTCAGGAGGTGGAGGCGACTTTGGCCCTTCTTGTACAGGGCGTCGGTGTTGTGGGACCAGTCCAGTTTATTGTTGAGGTGAACACCCAGGTACTTGAAACTGTCCACAGTCTCTATGTCCTGCCCCTGGATGTTCACCGGTGAGTGAGGTAGTGGTCTCCTCCTGAAGTCGATCACCAGCTCCTTTGTCTTACTAGTGTTAAGGCACAGGTGGTTGCGCCCACACCAGTCCACAAAGTCACTGATGACCGAGCGGTACTCCAGCTCGTTCCCCTCTGACACACAGCCCACAATGGCCGAGTCGTCGGAGAACTTCTGGAGATGGCAGCTGTCCGTGTTGTATGTGAAGTCCGAGGTGTATATGGTGAAGAGGAAGGGTGAGAGGACAGTACCCTGGGGGGCCCCCGTGCTGCATACTACCACCTCTGACTCACAGCCGCGCAGCCGCACGTACTGTGGACGGTCAGTGAGGTAGTCGATGGTCCAGGCAGCGAGATGTCCATCCACTCCCGCGTCCTCCAGCTTCCCCCGCAGCAGCGCCGGCCTGATGGTGTTGAAGGCGCTGGAGAAGTCAAAGAACATGACTCTCACAGCACTCCCGGCGGTCTCAAGGTGGGTGAGCGCCCGCTGCAGAAAGTAGATGACGGCGTCCTCTACTCCTACGTTTGGCTTGTAGGCAAACTGCAGCGGGTCCAGGGTGGGGCTCACCACAGAGCGGAGGTGGCTGAGGATCACCCTCTCCATGGTCTTCATGAGGTGGGAGGTCAAGGCGACTGGTCTGTAGTGGGCCGGTTCCCTGGCGTTTGTTGTTTTGGGAACCGGGACCACGCAGGAGGTCTTCCACAGGACGGGGACCTTCTCCAGGCTGAGGCTCAGATTGAACATGTAGCAGAGAACCTCACAGAGCTGGTCTGCACAGGTTCTCAGCAGCCTGGGGCAGATACCATCGGGTCCTGCGGCTTTCCTCTGCCTGAGTCGCCTGAGCTCCCTCCTCACCTCGTCCGGTGTGATGGAGAGGGGGGAGAGGGGGGGGACTGGGGTGGACTGCGGGGGGTGGTGGTGGTGGGGGGTGGAGGGGGGCTGGTGCTGGGTTGAGTCCGTGTGAGGGGGAAGGGGGGTATGCCTACTGGCCCGGGAAGGTGTGAAGAGGAGGAGGAGGGAGTCGGCAGAGGGGCAGGTGGGGTGGGGGGCGCATTAAACCTGTTGAAATAACAGTTTAATTCGTCCGCCCAGCGCTGATCACCATCAGCTGTCCCTCTGCCACTCTGTCCAAAACCAGACATGTTCCTCAGTCCTCTCCACACGCCCCGTGCGTTGTTTTGGGCCAGCTGCTCCTCCATCTTCCTCCCATAGTCCTTCTTGGCCCGTCGGATCCTCCACTGAAGCTCTCTCTGGACCCTTTTCTGCTCCTCTCTGTCCCCTGAGTTGAAAGCCCTTTTCTTCTGGTTCAGGAGGGCTTTAAGCTCAGGGGTGACCCAGGGGTGGTTGTTGGGGAAACACCGTACCCTCCTGGTTGGCACAGTGTTCTCCACGCAGAAGTTGATATAGTCTGTGATGCAATGGGTCAGGCCGTTGATGTCGTCTCCATGAGAGTCAGTGAAAATGTCCCAGTCAGTGTTCTGGAAACAGTCTCTCAGACTCTCACAGGCCTCCTGAGTCCAAAGCTTCACAGACCGCTTCCGCACAGGTTCTTTCCGCACCCTGGGTGTGTATTGCGGGAGCAGGTAGACCAGACAGTGATCCGAGCGGCCGAGTATGCAGAATGCAGAACACAGTGTTACACTATTAAAAAAAAAGTTACACTATAAAAAAAAAAACTTGGAACGGGGCCTTGGAACGAATCAGGCTTTTTCCATTGAAATAGCTACTCAACTTACGAAAAATTCACGTTACGAAACCACTTCTGGAACGAATTAATTTCGTAAGATGAGGTACCGCTGTATTTATCAGTTTAGCTTTTTCATTTTTTTTTTTTTTGTCAAGTTATAACAAACGTCTCTTTTTACACTCTTCATAGAGTAATTAACACAAGAGTCGAATCAGAGTCAGAAAAATGTTAATCTCTTTTCAGTCACAAATTAGGAATATAGACCAGTTTCAAAGCTACGTCATCACTGAATGCGCGCGCAGTTCCGACTCAAAAAAAGCCACTGCTGCCATAAAACCCCCAGCGAAGATATAGAAGAGAAGAACTCAAATAAAGAGAAACAGCTGGAATAAATGATAGTTCATACCATTCAAGTGACATACACACAAGTGAACACCTGCTGCTTGTTTAATGTAATTTGCCCAGGTGTTGAATGGTGTTTAATCATGCTGATTAACTAGCAAGCACAGGACACCGCAAAGCTCACAGACACATTAACCGGGTAACCTCTACGACAGACACATGTAAACGAACACAAATAACTTTGATAAAATGCATGATAGGTTTTCGCATGACCATCATAAATGGCATTTGACATGACTGAGATCACATCTGTGACTCGTGAATTAAGTCGTAGTATGTTACTTACCCCGCAATGCAAGTGCAGTTGGCGGTCAGAACGTAGCTTGTTGATGATAGCCCAAGCATTGTACACGGTCGTATGTGTGGTGAGCTCCACTAGGGCTGTCTTTGTTTGGTGCTTTTTTTTGTTTTTTCTTTGAACTTTTTAGATTATTTTGGCTTTTCCCCTCCTTTTCAGTTGTTCACCTCCTCCCGGTATCCCGGCTGAGGGGGGGAACGCTTTGCTCACCCCCGGGCGAACGGCGCGATGTCAGCCCCCACGGGGCCCCAGGCCGCGGCGGAGAAGCCGACTGGGAAAGCCGGTAGCAAGAAGGAAGATACTACGGAGAAACTCCCCATCGATATCGTGGTATTTTACCTCCTGTACATGGCCACACACGGCAAACTGGTAGGCATCCATGGATTTGTATGCGTGCACTTTCTCTCTTGTATACACGCTGGGCTTCTCCACTAAATAATAGTGGATAACAGTAAAAATGAAATGTAATTCTAAGGCACTGGCTAAAACGTCTTGTTTATCCACCAGGGGGAGCTCCATATGCCATAAAGGAGTTTATGAAAACTTTAAACAATTATTAAAAAAAAAATAAAAATAAAAAAAAAACCTTCTATAACAATCCACTGATGGGTTGAGAGAAACGAGTGAAAGGGCGCCCTCCCAGTGGAATTTGGCAGAAATGTCCTAAAGACCATGGACTAGTTTTGAATCAGACGTTTCTCTCAACCCATCAGTGGATTGTTATTGAAGATTTTTTTTTGTTTGTTTTAAATAATTATTAAATGTTTTCATTTCCTTTATGACATATGGAGCTCCCCCTGGTGGATAAACAAGACGTTTTTAACCATTGCCTTAGAATTACATTTCTTTTTCTTTTTAAAATATATTCCTAATTTGTGACTGAAAAGAATAAAGTTTTTAGATTTTTCTGACTCCGATTCGACTCTTGTGTTAATTACTCTATGAAGAGGGTAAAAAGAGACGTTTGTTATAATTTGACTAAAAAAACATGAAAAAGCTAAACTAATAAATATTTAGTAAAAATATAATTTGTATTACATTTGGGTGCGGGAGATTAGTGCAGTTCATTCTTTTTTCATAATATTTCTTGATTTGTGCTACAAGTTTCTTTCATTTTCTTGGTTGTGGTCTTATTATACATTTATCAGTCTCAAGGTGAAGGGATCACCATGAAGCACACCTTCACCATTGTCATGGTAAAGAACCTGAGATGGAAATGTTTGGAGGACGCATCCTGATGCCTCCCTACCCCCACCACACCAGACCTGAATTCATGGAGATTCATGGGTACAAGCTGTACACAGTTGAAACTTTGGATTAGACTTCTCTCAAAGAACCACAGAGTTTCTACCAGAACAAAATGACTGACAATCTCCTACAGCAAAGAAAGAAACAATGACCAAGATACAAATACAGTAATCCCTCGTTTATCGCGGGGGTTAGGTTCCAGAAATAACCCGCAATAAGAGAAATCCGCAAAGTAGGACAACTTTATATTTTACAATTATTCTACATGTTTTAAGGCTGCAAATGCCTCACCACACACATTATATGCTTTTCTCAGACTGGAATTAACCTTTTCTCACATTTATCTCTGATTTAAACAAACTTTCATAGATTTTGAACTAAATGTATTAATAGTGACGCGTGGGGGGAGACACGGCTCCGGAAGCCCCGCCGGACGCGCGAGGAGCACTGCCACGTCCCGGGACGCGATGCGCACCAACCCCTTAGCGAAGTGCGCAACATGTGCACCCCTCATCGTGGACAAATCCGTGACAGAGCAGCACGACTGGCGCAAGGCTGGGGCTGTGAGCACGAGATCGAACCGCGCCACCTGGACCATGCCTCCCCCTTCAGGGCCGTCCTCGCAGCCCGAGCCACAAACCGAACACGCACAAACGAACGCAAGAGCTGCACGAAACCAGCAAAGAGCCGCACGGAGTGATTTAATCCTAGTTTAGTTCTGGTCTAGACCTGGTTTAGTCCACGTTTAGTCCTGGTCTAGACGGTCGTCTAGAACACAATGTTACACTATTAAAAAAACAACAAAAAAAACTGAAACAGCGAGGCCGTGAACAGTGAACCGCGACAGAGCGAGGGACCACTGTAGAAAACACTGTTTGATAAAACAGAGGACTTTGTCCACAGAAAGAGGAATGGTGTAAATTTTCCACGCTGTGAATTATGAGCATTTATTGAATATCAATAAATGCTCATAAACCAAAACTTGCTTTGCTGAATAGTGATGTTATTTCCAGCTACTTCCAGATATGGATCAATGATCTGGTACAAGGATGTATGAACCTTCAGAGCACGCACAAAGGCCATGAGTCCCACTTTAAAATTAAACCTAAATGTAATTCCAAATCTTTCTATCAGTTACCCTTTAAACTCACGACAACGTGAAATTTCACATCTCCATTGAACGTCTGGAGCTGCAGTACACGGTCCACACTCTCCAGAGACACGACTCAGAGCCTGATGATCCCCACACTGTCAATGTGTCCCTTAATGAAATGATCACTGGACACACGTCTGTCCCTCTCCTACAGCCGACCCACAAGCCTGACCCGCACGTCTGACCCGCACATCTGACCCACACGTCTGACCCGCACGTCTGACCCACACGTCTGACCCGCACGTCTGACCCGCACGTCTGACCCGCACGTCTGACCCTGTACAACTGACTCGGAGGAAGCACGTGGCCAAAAGACAAAGTGGAGCTGCAGCACTGCCCGATCCCTCCTCACTCTCTCACACACTCTCTGTATTTTCTTTACGGCACCTGCACGAGGCTCAAATCTGTTGCAGTGTCTCGGTTCATCATCACAGAACCACAGAGAAACAGAAGATGGACCTGTTCTGTGTGGACTCATTTTAATCAGTCCCAAGTGGAGCTCACTACAGATTTACTGAAACAACTATATTATTTTACTATTAGAGGGGCCGATGGCACAGATTGGCAGCCTCGCTTCTGTCAGTCTGACCCAGGGCAGCTGTGGCTACAAAAGTAGCTTACCACCACCGAGTGTGGAGTGAATGAACAATGAACTGTAAAAGACCTTTGGGCGTCTTGAAAGGCGCTATATAAATGCAATTAATTAATTGATTTTCTTACTTTGATTGATTTTCTTTCTTTATTTGATTTTCTTTAATGAGACTGCATTACCTTCTGGGTCAGTTCCTTATCGGAGCATCTATGACAAATGAATGTTCACGTGTCTGAATGAACGAGTCCTGCGCTGTGTTAATGCTTCTGCATAGGAAGCAGGTCATTTTTTAAACCACGTCTTGTTTATCCACCAGGGGGAGCTCCATATGCCATAAAGGAGTTTATGAAAACTTTAAACAATTATAAAAAAAAAAAAAAAAAAACTTCAATAACAATCCACTGATGGGTTGAGAGAAACGAGTGAAAGGGCGCCCTCCCAGTGGAATTTGGCAGAAATGTCCTAAAGACCAGGGACTAGTTTTGAATCAGACGTTTCTCTCAACCCATCAGTGGATTGTTATTGAAGATTTTTTTGTTTGTTTTAAATAATTATTAAATGTTTTCATTTCCTTTATGACATATGGAGCTCCCCCTGGTGGATAAACAAGACGTTTTTAACCATTGCCTTAGAAATACATTTCTTTTTCTTTTTAAAATATATTCCTAATTTGTGACTGAAAAGAATAAAGTTTTTAGATTTTTCTGACTCCGATTCGACTCTTGTGTTAATTACTCTATGAAGAGGGTAAAAAGTGACGTTTGTTATAATTTGACTAAAAAAACATGAAAAAGCTAAACTAATAAATATTTAGTAAAAATATAATTTGTATTACATTTGGGTGCGGGAGATTAGTGCAGTTCATTCTTTTGCCCACACGATGGCGCCAAACTCCGCTAAACAAAACTTCATGATTATTTAATATAATTTAATTACTATATATACATCAGAGGACATTTTAAGACAGTTTCACCCTCTCACCTAAAGGTCCACGGTTCGATCCCAGCTCCACTGCATAATGTCCTCGTGGCCCTGTGCCAGACACTTCCTACAGAATACTCACCCTGAAGGTGGCACCAGCGAACGTCTGAACACGGAGGTCTGTTTGGCTGAGGCCCAGACACAGCCAGTGAAGTGTCTTGCCCAAAGACACAAAAGTCTGCAGTGGTTAAAAGTGATTTGTCAACCTCTGGGCTGATGGACAAGCGCTCTGCCACTGAGCCACAGATGTTATGTGTAAAAATGTGATCTGGTATTTCCAAACAATGTACCAAAAATATTGGCAGGAAACAGGAGGCAGAGCTGGAGATAGCAGAGTTAAAGATGCTCAGATTCTCTTTAGGAGTGACAAGGATGGACAGGATCAGGAACGAGGTCATCAGAGGGACAACACAGACAGGAAGGTTTGGAGAAAAAGCTAGAGAAGCCAGATTGAGATGGTTTGGACATGTTCAGAGGAGGGACAGTGGATATATTGGTAGAAGAATGTTAGAGATGGAGCTACCAGGTAGGAGACAAAGAGGAAGACCAAAGAGGAGATTTATGGATGCAGTGAGGGAGGACATGGAGGTAGTTGGAGCTAGAGTAGAAGATACAGAAGATACAGGGCGAGATGGAAAAAGTTGATTCGCTGTGGCAAACCCTGAAAAAGGGAGAAGCCGAAAGGAGTACCAAAAATATTGAAATATTTTCAACATCAACGTATTACTCAGTCTTCACTCCAGCAAACTGTACGACAATTAAAAGTATGATGTGAAAATATTCAATTCACGTTACCTTAAAAATATTTAAAGCTGAAAATATTCCGAGGCCTGATGTGCTGTTGTGTGGTTCAGGGGCTCAGGGTCTGTACTGAAGCCCTGAGGTTGTACGTGCAAATCCAGTCTCTGACCAGGCTGAGCGACTCTGTGGGTCAGAGGATAAGACACAGTCACCTATTGCTTTATTTATTTCAATGGTGAATGTTTTAGGTTTTGGTCAACCTGAGTGTTGTAAAGGGCTCTATAAATAAAGCTTGATGGAGAAAAAAAAACAAAAAACTTGATAGCTGTAACCACAATAGAAATGTAATTGTCTTTTTGTATATTAAACTGAAATTTCTGGAACTGACTGCTTTTTACAGCGCAAGTCAAAAGGAAGAAATGTTGATGATTGATCAAGATTAAACAGAAATGCATTGTACTGAGACGTACTGGTACTTAAAAGCTCTTGGAATATTGTACTTGAAGAGCTTTAAAGGTAGTCTGGTTAACACCTGACCATATCACAAGTGAGATATGGGTCTGGAAACTCGCTTCGAAAAATCCTGTAGCGGAGGTGTGGTTAGCGATTGCCAACGGCCGTTTATTGGGCGTTATGAATGTCTATCATTGAGCGTATACGTAAGTCCATAGCCAATCATGTCAGTTGTCAGTTCAAACTACAAGCTTCCGTTTGTCATGTAGTACGCGTCACCGTCTTGCCACACCTCCCCCGCTCTCTGATTGGGGCCCTAAATCTGGGACTCTCGCTTGGACGAGTTTCCAGGCCGCCTTCCAGTTCGAAAAGAACGGAAGCGGCCTGGGAATTCCCAGGCCACTTTAAAGGACCTTCTAATGGTTTCCCTGCATTTGGTGCTTGACCAATTTCAAGCCAAAATGGAACCATGTCTACTCCAGACCAGTGTTAAAAGGTAGTCACACACACATAAAAAAACAAACTTATAAACATGAAAATCTGCCACTTGCTTTGGTATAATGCAGCTATGAAGAGGCGGGGCCAGGAGCAGAGAATCAGTCTGAATCAGAATCAGTTTTTCTTGTAGTTCAGGAGAAGGGCCTTTACACCATGCAGTGTGTTGTAAAAGTGTAGAAGCAGCTGCCTGTGACTCTCTCAGAGGGTTGTTTCTCTGTTATGGTTCAAAATCAGATACAAGAGCTGGATCTGGGCCAAACATCTTTATTTTCAGTCGTCAGCAGCAAACTCCAAAACAGAATTTAAAACACAATTTAGAACAAGAGAATTTCATGAACACAATCAATAATTCTTCAGTCACTCTGTTCTGTGAGTTCTCATGTGAATATTCAAACGATATCGATGAGTGAACCCTTTATTACAGATGGAACAGCTGTAAGGTCTCTCACCTGTGTGCGTTCTCTCGTGTATATTTAGATTACTCTTTTGAGAAAATGTCTTCTCACACACTGAACAGCTGTAAGGTCTTTCCCCTGTGTGCATTCTCTCATGTATATTTAAATTACACTTTTGAGAAAATGTCTTCTCACACACTGAACAGCTGTAAGGTCTTTCCCCTGTGTGCATTCTCTCATGTATATTTAGATCACTCTTTTGAGAAAATGTCTTCTCACACACTGAACAGCTGTAAGGTCTTTCCCCTGTGTGTGTTCTCTCATGTATATTTAGACTGTTCTTTACAGAAAATGTCTTCTCACACACTAAACAGCTGTAAGGTCTTTCACCTGTGTGTGTTCTCTCATGTATATTTAGATTACACTTTTGAGAAAATGTCTTCTCACACACTGAACAGCTGTAAGGTCTTTCCCCTGTGTGTGTTCTCTCATGTATATTTAGACACTTCTTTACAGAAAATGTCTTCTCACATGTTGAACAGCTGTAAGGTCTTTCACCTGTGTGAATTCTCTCATGTATATTTAGATCACTCTTTTGAGAAAATGTCTTCTCACACACTGAACAGCTGTAAGGTCTTTCCCCTGTGTGTGTTCTCTCATGTATATTTAGACACTTCTTTACAGAAAATGTCTTCTCACATGTTGAACAGCTGTAAGGTCTTTCACCTGTGTGAATTCTCTCATGTATATTTAGATGACTCTTTTGAGAAAATGTCTTCTCACATGTTGAACAGCTGTAAGGTCTTTCCCCTGTGTGGATTCTCTCATGTGTATCTAGATTACTCTTTCGAGAAAATGACTTTTCACATGTTGAACAGCTGTAGGGTTTTTCACCCAGGTGTCTCTTAACATGTACAGCTAGATTACCTTTTGTTGTAAAGATTCTGTTGCACGGTGAAGAGCTGAATGGTTTCTTTGTGTGTATCTTTTCATGTTTATCTAGATTGGCCTTTCGGTTAAATGTTTTGTCACAGGTTGAATAGCTGAGTGGAGTTATGCAGTCTTCATCATCAGTGTCAGAGGAGTGCTCTGTGTCTCCCTCAGTCTCTGAGGGTAAATGTGTCTCTGTGCTGATGTCCTCTCCCTGTGTTTCCTCTCTGAGCTCAGTTTGCCTTTGTTGAAGCAGTGAGGACTCTTCTGTCTTCACACAGACACCACTGGACTCTGGGACGGCCACTGAGACCTGGGGTGGGGAAGATTGACACAAAACAATATTAATATTTCATAATATTTCTTGATTTCAATCAGAAATGTGCTAAAAGTTTCTTTCATTTTCTTGGTTGTGGTCTTATTATCAGGGATGAAAGTGGCCAATTATGAAAAAAGCGGAAAGTCACGCTCCCCCCCCTTTAATAAATAGCGATAAAACACATTTTTAAACAATTGTAGTGTTTTTTATTTGAAAGTTGACATCAAAACACGGCACTGACCCCGATTTTGCGACATCAAAGTCTGATAACGAGCCGAGAGAGCGCACTTGCGGCGCAGCTCAGGACGTGCGGTGTCCACAGCACCAGAAGAGCACGCAAGCTCACGCGGCCCCGCACACATGTAGAAGCTTAATACGAGACATGTACTTTTGTTTCTGAATACGGGACGATTACATTTTTCAACGGACGGTTGGCAACCCTAAACACAATTATCCCTCCTGTTGTCCTCGGGTCAAAATGACCGGCCACTGTGTTAAAAAACCCAAAAAAATCACCTTAACGATAATTTTTGAACTTGACATTCTATGACTTTTCCTAGATTTACCCAAACTTTAGAAAAAGTGAATTGTTGCCTTTATTCACATTATCATGCATGCTGTACAAAAAAAGGTACAAAGGTTGTCTTCGGGTCAAAATGACCGAACAGTGAAATTCAATTAAAATCACGGTCACAGAGTTATTTACAAACCACAGAATGTGAGAATGTTTTAGATCTGTCTCAGATCAATCAGTAGCAGATGTAAACAATCAGTAGCAGATGTAAATAAGACAAGACAACACAGGTGGCCTTCTCGTGGACAGTGCCTTTGATCTGTGGATTTTCAGAAGTTATAAAGGTGCTGCAGATGACATTACCCCGAATTCTCTCTGTGCTGAAGCCATGAGTGTGCATTATAATAAAAGATTTCAAAAAAAGTGTGCGTTATAACGATGGGATCAAGTCATGGGTGGCTTGTGATGCCAAATCAAGCTACGCTTGGAAGATCCAAGTCTACACCGGGAAGCCGACCACTGGAGGCCCAGAGAAGAACCAGGGGATGCGAGTTGTGCTTGATGTGACAGAGGGACTGAGGGGTCACAATGTGACATGTGACAATTTCTTCACCTCTTATGAACAACAGGAGGGTTAAACATATATAATACACACCCAAAATTTCCAACGTATTTGGAAAAAAAATAATAATAAATTACCACGCGGCTAAAAAAAAAAGCGGAGATCTGCTAAAAAGCGGAACTCTTTCATCCCTGTATTATACATTTATCAGTCTCAAGGTGAAGGGATCACCATGAAGCACACCTTCACCATTGTCATGGTAAAGAACCTGAGATGGAAATGTTTGGAGGATGCATCCTGATGCCTCCCTACCCCCACCACACCAGACCTGAATTCATGGAGATTCATGGGTACAAGCTGTACACAGTTGAAACTTTGGATTAGACTTCTCTCAAAGAACCACAGAGTTTCTACCAGAACAAAATGACTGACAATCTCCTACAGCAAAGAAAGAAACAATGACCAAGATACAAATAGTAATCCCTCGTTTATCGCGGGGGTTAGGTTCCAGAAATAACCCGCAATAAGAGAAATCCGCAAAGTAGGACAACTTTATATTTTACAATTATTCTACATATTTTAAGGCTGCAAATGCCTCACCACACACATTATATGCTTTTCTCAGACTGGAATTAACCTTTTCTCACATTTATCTCTCATTTAAACAAACTTTCATAGATTTTTAACTAAATGTATTAATAGTGACGCGTGGGGGGGGGGACACGGCTCCGGAAGCCCCGCCGGACGCGCGAGGAGCACTGCCACGTCCCGGGACGCGATGCGCACCAACCCCTTGGCGAAGTGCGCGACACGTGCACCCCTCATCGTGGACAAATCCGTGACAGAGCAGCACGACTGGCGCAAGGCTGGGGCTGCGAGCACGAGATCGAACCGCGCCACCTGGACCATGCCTCCCCCTTCAGGGCCGTCCTCGCAGCCCGAGCCACAAACTGAACACGCACAAACGAACGCAAGAGCTGCACGAAACCAGCAAAGAGCTGCACGGAGTGATTTAATCCTAGTTTAGTTCTGGTCTAGACCTGGTTTAGTCCACGTTTAGTCCTGGTCTAGACGGCCGTCTAGAACACAATGTTACACTATTAAAAAAACAACAAAAAAAACGAAAACAGCGAGGCCGTGAACAGTGAACCGCGACAGAGCGAGGGACCGCTGTAGAAAACACTGCTGTTTGATAAAACAGAGGACTTTGTCCACAGAAAGAGGAATGGTGTAAATTTTCCCCGCTGTGAATTATGAGCATTTATTGAATATCAATAAATGCTCATAAACCAAAACTTGCTTTGGTGAATAGTGATGTTATTTCCAGCTACTTTCAGATATGGATCAATGATCTGGTACAAGGACGTATGAACCTTCAGAGCACGCACAAAGGCCACGAGTCCCAGTTTAAAATTAAACCTAAATGTAATTCCAAATCTTTCTATCAGTTACCCTTTAAACTCACGACAACGTGAAATTTCACATCTCCATTGAACGTCTGGAGCTGCAGTACGCGGTCCACACTCTCCAGAGACACGACTCAGAGCCTGATGATCCCCACACTGTCAATGTGTCCCTTAATGAAATGATCACTGGACACACTTCTGACCCTCTCCTACAGCCGACCCACACGCCTGACCCGCACGTCTGACCCGCACGTCTGACCCGCACGTCTGACCCGCACGTCTGACCCGCACGTCTGACACTCTCCTACAGCCGACCCACACGTCTGACCCGCACGTCTGACCCACACGTCTGACCCGCACGTCTGACCCGCACGTCTGACCCGCACATCTGACCCTGTACAACTGACTCGGAGGAAGCACGTGGCCAAAAGACAAAGTGGAGCTGCAGCACTGCCCGATCCCTCCTCACTCTCTCACACACTCTCTGTATTTTCTTTACGGCACCTGCACGAGTCTCAAATCTGTTGCAGTGTCTCGGTTCATCATCACAGAACCACAGAGAAACAGAAGATGGACCTGTTCTGTGTGGACTCATTTTAATCAGTCCCAAGTGGAGCTCACTACAGATTTACTGAAACAACTATATTATTTTACTATTAGAGGGGCCGATGGCACAGATTGCCAGCCTCGCTTCTGTCAGTCTGTCCCAGGGCAGCTGTGGCTACAAAAGTAGCTTACCACCACCGAGTGTGGAGTGAATGAACAATGAACTGTAAAAGACCTTTGGGCGTCTTGAAATGCGCTATATAAATGCAATTAATTATTATTATATTTCAATCATTTTCACAACTGTTCACCTCTTCATGCATCACGTATATGCTTACTTTATTTGATTTTCTTACTTTCATTTTCTTACTTTATTTGATTTTCTTACTTTGATTTTCTTACTTTATTTGATTTTCTTACTTTGATTTTCTTACTTTATTTGATTTTCTTTCTTTATTTGATTTTCTTTAATGAGACTGCATTACCTTCTGGGTCAGTTCCTTATCGGAGCATCTATGACAAATGAATGTTCACGTGTCTGAATGAACGAGTCCTGCGCTGTGTTAATGCTTCTGCATAGGAAGCAGGTCATTTTTAAACCACCAGATGGCGCTACAGAACGCACCGACACAGTGTCGACACAGTGTGGGAAATGTGTTACACACCTTGAGGCCTCATCTACCCATCACTAGCGTTTGCATGTTCTCCCTGTGTCTGAGGTGGTCGGCACACCAGTTTCCCCCGTTAACCCAAACATGAGGCACAGGTTCAATCGAGCGAAGGTCGTCCTGACCAAGACGAGCAACGACATCACAGACATGGGTCCCTGGATGGTGGTCCTGAGGAGATGCTCCTTGGGCATTGAAGGATGCAGAAGACAAGCTTCTTATTTTTGAATATTTTTTTAAAAATTAATTAAATGTACATAATTTACAGCATATAAAACACATTTTTGAACCAAAAGCAATCCTTATACTAGTATATTACCTATCCTACTAACTTAACCTTACATGATGATTTTTTTATATCAGTATCTTTAAAAGAAGAAAATAATCATTATAATTAGAAATATATTAGTTATTAGATGTATATGATATATAAGGGTTGGAAACCAATCTAACACTGTAGTATGGGCGATAGGGATGTCAACATTAATCGATTAACGATTAATTGCCGATTAAGACATTGGTCGAACAAAATGCATTAATTGTAACTAATCACTAATCGCGGACACGCGCACCCGCGTGTTCATGAAACAAGGCAACCGCGCCGCGCCAAGTTCGACTCACAGCCGGCCGCAGGCGCCAACGGCAATACTCAGCAGCCCCGGGTGTACGCGCGAGGCGAGATCGAACCGCGGCGCCCAGAATGCGTGCCGCTGCTGGTTTCGTGCGGCTGGTTTGTGGCTCGGCCCCGAGTGGCACGTGGTGGTTTAATCCTGGTTTAGTCCAGGTCTAGACCTGGTCGAGGCCTGGTTTAGTTCTGGTTTAGTCCACGTTTAGTCCTGGTCTAGTCTCTTAGCCAATCAGGACAGAACACAATGTTACACTATAAAAATAAAAAAAAAATTGGAAAAAAAAAAAAATCTGCGAACCGCGATAAGGCGAGGGATTACTGTATTTTGTTATTCAGCATCAATACATTTGTCTGCTTTTTACTAAGGAATAATTAATTGAGGAATATACAATATAATAATACTATGATATATTTATGACTCAGTGTTATGTTACTATAGCTTATATTCTTAAAGACCCTATTGAAACACTAAAATTCAGGTGAAAAACGCCGCTTATCAGTTAATCGTTAATCGATCGATAAGGTCAATCAACTATCAATTAATGAATTAATCGATAATTTGCATCCCTAATGGGGGAGTATGTCCCCATTTTTAAAGAGTACTCATAGTGTCTTTTCATACAAACTCCCTCATTTTGAGAGGTGAGGCTGATTATATTTAGTCGGTAACGCTCGACCTCCAGCACGAGCTCGGGCTCCTTCCCCCAGCGAGGTGACATTCCATGTCCCCAGAGCTCGTCTCCATGTCAGGAGATCCGGTGTACTGTCAGATTGAGACGTTTTGTCAGATTGAGACGCCTCCTCCGAGAGGAGTGCTACTGCGCAAGCACGCATTATGTAATTCGAGATGAGCGCTACTGCGCAAGCGCCGAGTCGCCGAGATGAGCGCTACTGCGCAAGCGCTTATGATGTAATGGTTTAGAAACAGCTGAGCTACAGCGCCGCATATGATGTAATGGTAGCCGTTGTACTGTCAGAGAGAGACCCTTTCTGACAGTACACCGTACGCTTTTATTGGTTTTATTGTATGTTTTAACCAATTAAGCATGTAACGAACGAGATGTGAATGTTAGATTTGCGGCAGAATACCTACGTCAGATAACCGAGACACTTTCACTTTCAGACGACTTCTCGAGATGAGCACTACTGCGCATATGATATAATGGTTTAAAAACAGCTGGGCTGTCAAAGCGTCTCATTCTGACAGTACAATAAAACTGTCAAAGCGAGACGCTTTGACAGTTTTATTGCTTTTTTAACATAATCTTTTACTGTTATTAATTGCAAGCTGCTCTTAATAACCTGTTTTAATTATTTTGTTTGTCATTTGTCTTTGCTATGATTCACTGCTCAAGACTTAATGCTTTTCTACTTCTTAACCACGTCTGCAAATGTCTTTAAGGAGCCATCTGTACACCGTGACAACGGACAACAGATGAAAACTAGCCTCTTGGCTAATTCTGACATGTTAAACAGTTACAGTTGGTCAACATGCACTGTCCGTTATAAATAAATATGTAAATAAATACATTTCATGCAATTGAATTTAAAACAATGGGCTTGTCTCTTATTCATGATTTATGAGGACAGGAAAAGGTACAACAGAAGAAACATTTATTTATATATTTATGATGAGGCCTCTAGGAGTGCACGTGTGACGTCTAGTCGAGCCTTCAAGACTTCTGTCGGGTCGGTCTTGATTGGCGTTTTAAAATCTCTTCTGCAAAATTCAAAATGCAATTTTAAGCATTTAGTAACATATAATTGGATAGATACAAGAGAAAGAAATAAGTGGAAACAGTGAAATCTTTACCTTTAAAACCAAAATGCCACAGCTACTGCCATCTTGCTGCATTTCATGTGGAACAGTTTGAAGAATCCATCTGTCTTGGGACTGAACGGCCTGCCATCCTCAAGAAGTTCCTATTATTGTGTGAAAAGCATAAGCATATGCAAGACATGAGACACATTATCACATACAAAAGACCAAGAACTTTACTTCAAATTTTTCATCAGACTTTACATCCAATTTCGTAGGGTCTTGCGTGCATACTTCGTCTCATTAGCCAGTGGATCCACAAGAACGAGGGTCTTCGCTGACATGTTGACAATCTATAAATGTTTACCACATTCATGTTATTTCATAACATTCACATACCGTATTTATATACATACATACACATTATATATGTACCGTATTGGCCCGAATATAAGACGATGTTTTTTGCATTGAAACAACACTGAAAAAGTGGGGGTCGTCTTACATTCGAGGTCTAGACATTCCAACGCTAGATGGCGCCAGATATCTTTAAAGCGAATGCTGCTAGCGGCAGTGTTGCCAACTTAGCGACTTTGTCGCTATTTTAGCTACTTTCTGGACCCCCCTAGCGAGAAAATTAGACAAGAGCGACTAGCGACAAATCTAGCGACATTTTTTGGTAATCAGAGGCTCCAAGATCGCGGGAGGGGAGAAAAAATAATAGCGCCGTTTTCTCTCTTTCCCCGTTCAGAGAAAGAGACAAAGAGGGGCGGGGGCGGAGTTGAGAACAGCGCGGACTGTCGCTTCACTCACAGGCACAGACACTCCTCTTGTTTTATCACAGTAGATTGGTTTATTTACATTTCAAAAACCAGAAGCCATTCATTTACAAATGTGATTGCACTTTAGTTTACATATTTAAATGTTCAGATATTAAGATGTGATAGACAGTTTTTGCATGATTTGAATGAGGCAAAATAACATGTTTTTCTCTCGAATATATTGTTATAATCATATTTTTCAGATGTACTGTAATTATTTTCTGTATAAAAATTAAATTTGGTGTTCAAAAAGTCTTTTTTCAAACTTGAGTCTTGAAAAAGAGGGGGTCGTATGGAGATAATTTTGTCTCATAAAGATTTGTATAAATAAAAAAAAGATATATATAAATATAAATACATTTATAAATATTCAAACACAAAATACAAATACCAAAACGCGACATACAAATAAATGATAGAATGTATATCAATACACAGGCATTTGTAAATATATTTTCGAGATTTGTAAATATATTTTCGAGATTTATAAATATATTTTCGAGATTTGAAAATTTTCTATATGGAGTCTGCATTTGTGGATCCATTTTTTGTTTTCGTGTCGATGACGTAATTGTGAGACAGTTCTACCGCAAACACACGATTCGCAAATAAATGTCACCGGATTTGAATACAAATAGCCTTCACTGGACATCCAGCAGATGGCAGTGTTGAGCAGCTTGTGTACCTGGTCAGGTGGTGAGGGCTGGTGCTCAGAGGCGTTGTGCGTAGTCAGTCAGTTCGGCACTGTTAGCGGTGGCCTGAGTTTTGCCCAAAATGATATCCAGGTCGCTTTCCACTCGACCGAGGGCCCACTGTAGTCTCATTTACTAAAGAGCAACTATGATAAAAGGAGAAATTCACTCATTCACGCACCTAAAAAGCAACAACCGACAAGCTGCTCAACACTGCCATCTGCTGGATGTCCAGTGAAGGCTATTTGTATTCAAATCCGGTGACATTTGCGAATCGTGGTTTGCGGTAGAACTGTCTCACAATTACGTCATCGACACGAAAACAAAAAATGGATCCACAAATGCAGACTCCATATAGAAAGTTTTCAAATCTCGAAAATATATTTATAAATCTCGAAAATATATTTATATACATTCTATCAATTATTTGTATGTTGTGTTTTTGTATTTGTATTTTGTGTTTGAATATTTATAAATGTATTTATATTTATATATATCTTTTTTATTTATACAAATCTTTATGAGACAAAATTATCTCCATAGGGTCGTCTTATAATCAGGGTCGTCTTATATTCGGGCCAATACGGTATATATACATACACATTATATACGTATATATACATACATACACATTATATATGTATATATACATACACAATATATATGTATATATACATACATACACATTATATATGTATATATACATATACATTTTATATGTATATATACACACATTATATGTATATATACACACATATACATACGTACACACATACATATACATTATATATGTATACATACACATATGCATACACAGAGCTGCACGAGCTCTGGCTACAGACTAGCCGTGTGCTAGCACACTAGAGCGGTTTAATACGATAAGTTTAATACGAGACACGTAGCATGCAGTCAAATGTTAAATACAAACCACTATCATCTGACGTAGGTATTCTGGCGCTAATTATCGTTCTTTACATGCTAAAACATACAATAAAACCAAAACACTCTTAAAATGTTACTTACTTGCGTTGAAATTGTAGAAAACTCCACTCCTGTTGAAAAAAAATTGACTTCTTTCTCGTTATGTTGAGAATAACTAGACTCCTGTCTCGTTCGGTAGAAATCAAAATGACTTCTGCCTCTGGAGCCAAGATGGGCGTATTTATACGATTATGTCACGTCATGCATGCGCACGCATGAGGAGGCATACGGCTGTAGCCCAGCTGTTTCTAAACCATTACGTCATGCGCGCATGCGCAGTAGCGCTCATCTCGGAGGAGCCGTCTTAAACTGAAAAAGCGTCTCATTCTGACAGTACACCGGTCCCTGAGGCCCCTGCCTTCAACACCCGCCCAGATCTCGAGTCTATTCCTTCGTATGGAAATGGAGTTTGAAATGTCAGTATTGTGACAACACTATTGTATAACCTTCTGAACTACACATCTGTAACCTGTGATGAACATGTGTATTTGTGTTGTGAACAAAAGATTCTTATGTCTTTGTGTAAATGCATTTGATGTTTGCAGGAGGCCAGATATGAACATTAACATGGGGAGATGAGCAGCAGACTGTCTCCACACACCAGCAGGAAGTCAGAAATGTGGTGGAGGAAAGCCAGTGTTATTTGGATGAAACTCTTCAAAATATTCATGTTTCAAGTGGCCTCACCCCCGGGATTTACGGCAGAAAGATGCAGAATACAGCAAAATGCAGTGTTTATCTGATGAGGAAATCATTATGAAATCATGAGGAATTACAGAAAAAAGTAGGAGTAGAAGAGAAACTCTGGGACAGGGTCCTAAAAGAACAAAAGATTTGGTTCTTTTAAAAACTGAGGTCCAGTTCCCAACATTCACGTTAAGGAACTGTTCAAAAATCCAACTCATTCATGGACCTCACATCACTAGATCAAACTGAAAGTTTCCAAGTTTTGGTTTATAGAGACAAAACTTAAAACCGCATGGTTCATTTGCTATAAACTACTATAAGCCTAAAAAACAGCACACTCCTTGTGACACTGATGCGGTCAGCTGCTGTCGGACTAAAGGACAGGACTGAGTGGAATATATTCATTTTTATTCACATTAATAGCAACAAACAGTAGGTCTGCGTCTTTTTAAATGAAAGTAAATTAATCAGTTTGTTACATCATTTTGTGGATCAAATATTTGCAGGACTTAAATTTTGTTTGAAACAGGCCAATGTGGCTCTTTTGTTGTTAAAGGTTGCAGACCCTTGAGCTCGGACTGCATGAGATGTATTGAGAACTTGATGATGATGCTAAATGTGTGAGAACGTGAACATTGAAGCCGTGTCCCAATTTGAGGTTGCACACTCAGAAGGGTGGTTTTAAGGCCGCATATGTCACTTCCGGCGTGACAAATGCTGTCCCATTTCATGCACCCCTCAAATGTGGCCTGAAAACCGCCCTCGATGCCATGGATCGGGCCGTGACCGAAGAGCACATCCGAGTACACTTCACACCCTCATATATCCCAACACTCACCGCGTGGCGGCAGAGAGATGTGCGAAAACACGGAGCAAAAACACGAAGCAAAAAAAAACGTCCAGAGAGCAGAGAAAACATGTGAGTACACACTTTTAACTTTAGGAAATCATCACTAAACACAACGTAAATGTAAATTACGGTCATAAAACACAAAACTATCTAACTAACTTTGTTTTAAACTGCATGAATCTCAGAGCTTTGAGCTAAAAGTTTCGCTAATAATCTGCAGCTAACGTGATGAAAAGTCCGCTCAAACCTTTGTATTTGGACAGATTTACATCAAACACTAATAATGTTTTTACAGTCAGGGGAAAGAAGACCATGGAGGATTAATGAAGCTACGAGGAGGACGTTTTCATGTAAACATGTAAACACTTGGCCATTGTAGCTCTGAGGTAAGATAAAAACTAGGGCTGTCACTTTAACGCGTTAGATTAAATAATTACACTGCAAATTAACGCATTATAAAAACGCAATAATTATGAGTGACAATTCAATGCGCGTGAATTTTATATTTGGCGTGTGGCAAGCAAATTGCTGCCTTTGAACGGCAAGTTTATTTATAAAAAGAATGAAGACGGGACGATCAACAAGAACGCCGTGATTCAGAGCTTTTGTAAAAAAGAATTTCCCGATCACCGAAGCTGCTCCTAGCTGTCATGAGGAGCAGACGCACTTTTCTCTTCCTCCTTCATCTTTGCTCTGTCTGATGTATTTCTCTCGTCTCGTCTCTTTTTTTTTCTCCTGTTGGATCAGATTTTTCAAATCCTAAATTTTTCCCCACGGAGGAGCTGGTCTGGAGAGCCGGTCAGCCCTGCGGGAACATGCTGCCTGATACACGAAGGACGCGTCGTGTGCCTGGCACCGCTGTTACCGGAGGACACGGAGTGATTACTATTGGAATTTTGATGGCAGGACATCTGGATTGGCCGGGGGATGTTTTCTGACCCATCACTAATTGGAGCCGAGCGGATAAAAGAGCCCCGATCCGCCGCTCAGTACGGGGATCTGCGAACTCGGGGGGGCAACATCAGAAGGAAAAAACACAGGTGAACGGATCATCCATCTGTGGGATCCACCGGGCGCTGGATAACATCACGGATAAATGGATGTGGAACTGTGGGGAACAGCGGCTCAGTCCATATTCACTATCATACGTGCCAGGGGGAGCATTGCGAGTCGCACAGACCTGCAGGAAGTGGGGACCTGACAGAAACCAGAGTTCTGGCAAATTTTCTTTTCGTCTGGGTTCTAAAATGTATCGATTATGTTAAATTCCCCTTTTTGTAATCAAGTCTCCTGGAAAATGTGATTGAACCAGACTCTTTTGTTTTGACTGCACCTTCTGCACAAACACGTCCAAGGCCGCCAGCTGCCGCTTATCTCAGACTCAACACAAACATCGCCACACACTATTGGACTCACACTCACATGTATTAAGTAATGCTGCCCTGTCTATTTTTAGGATGTCTGCTCCTTTTTCAGTTTTCAATCAATTTCATTGATTTCTGATCTTTTCCCTTGCCCCACACCCTTCCCTCTTGTCACCAAAGAAAAAGACACCGTATGTTATCTATCCAATTGTTTTCTGTCATTACATGTTGTGTATAATTGTATTGATTGTACTGCATCTTTTCTGCTCTGCATCTCCCAGTCGGCGGCGCGCGCAAGTGCAGCGGCCCCTCCCCTACCCACTCTATACTGTCCTGCCTGGTTAGTGGGGAAACTAAATTTCGAATTCATTCTATGTACATGTACATATGATTGTTTTTGACAATAAAGCAACTATGACCTATGACCTCCAGCCTGACGGATCATTTGAACGACAAACATGTCCGGACAAGATCTATCGTTACCGGTGATAGTGTGCACTTCACCAAACCACCAAACCACCAAACCACCAAACCAATAAAACCACCAAACCAACAAACCAACAAACCAACAAACCCACAAATTACGCTTGCCGAATTTGGGAAATTAATGAGCAAAGAAAAGAGGGAGCCACAGTCTGTGTTCACCACTTGAAAACTGATAAACTCAAACGCAAAGTGGGTTTGTCCGTTCGCTCGCTCACTCACTCATAATCTCTCTCACACTCTTAAAATGCGATTAATTTGATTAATTAATTACAAATCCTGTCATTAATTAGATTTTTTTTTTTTTTATCGCCTGACAGCACTAATAAAAACAAATTATTTCATACATTAAACTTAAAAGACACAGTTTGACTATATTAAACTTAAAAGACACAGTTTGACTATATCAAATTTATATTTACTTGTAAATCACGTAATATAAGCCTCCATCGTCTGCATTTAATTCTGGGAAAACATGTAGTTTTTACAATCTGTGCATGTTTGTAAAGTGAAGAGTAAATAACACTGGACAGGTCAGATTTCAGATGGACATTAGGCTCAGTGAACAGGTGCAGACACTGGTGTAGATACTAGACACTGTTTGTTATGTCCATCACATCTCATATAACAACGAGAAAACTGTCTGAAATGTTTTATATGAATTTTCTTTTCTCATTTGCAGCCTCCACATGGGGCCACAGAACTGTTGGCTGATGAGATGCTCATGGGTCATGAAATGGGTCAAATGCAGATGACAAAGTAAATGTAACACTGCGCTGGAGCTGTGCTGTAGAACCTGTGGGGTCTCCATGCTTCAGCAAAAAGGGAACATAATTTGAGAGTGCACTGACAGCTGTTTTTATTCACCTCTAATGGCCTCGTATGTGTGTAATGGGTTTAATGTTTGACTCTTCACATTATGATAAAGTATTTCCACAAGTTCCTTTGATTGTTTAATAAACCATATTTTCTCAAAAGGAGAGATTCTTTCTTTATAAACTGACTTAAATCCATTCCCTGTATAAATGTAATCACTGGTCAATATAAAAATCCTTAATAATAATAATAACAATTAATAATGCAAATCTCATCACTGTATTTGAAACTTTTAAGGTAATTTAGCCTATTTTAGATCCCAGAAATATAACTGTTTTGTTTTGTTTAAGTTCAGGGCTCTCAACTTTCGAGCGGGGTCGTGCGTGTGACTGCGTAATTTCCGGGGGGAGGGGTTGCGAGTGACTAATTTTTTTTCTGCGAGGAGCGGGGGGGTTGGGGACGAATGGCGCTGAAACCGCGTGGTGCCTGAACCGATTTCTGGTCACAGAAGCGCTGCACTTGAATTACATAACTAAATTTCAGCGTGAGAAATACCATGTGTTGCGTGTGTTACACTCTCAATGCGTGAGACTTAAGTTAAACAAAACAAGTTTTCGTTTTAGCCACAAGATTTGGATGAGAATCATTAGAATAACTTGGTCTCAAAATCTGACAGTTTGATTACCCGTGCGTAATCTTTGTTATTGAATATTGAATTTGCGTGGTGATTATTTTTAGCATTAGCGTTAGCATTAGCATTAGCGTTAGCGGTCCGCGGACAGTTCGAGGGCCGCAGTCTTTGCACCCTCCGGAGTGTGCAGCCCTCGAATTGGGACACGGCTTATTGTTCAGTCCCTCCCAAGGACTGGAGATGAAAATGAGACCTTCTGTGGTCCGTTTTACCGAACTTCATCCTAGACAATAATGTGGGTGAACCTCACCTGTACCAGGAGCGTGTGTTCCTCCTGTTTGACGCTCGGCTCCTCTTTAATCCGTGGAGTCTGTGGAGGGTCCTGGTTCAGACCGGGGCCAGGACTCTTTGAGGGGCTCTGAACACCCGCCCTGAGCAGCACGACTCTCGGGCTCAGTATCGAGTCCAGGAGCTCCTGTTTCCTCTGGTTCTCCTCTTTGTAGCGACACACTTCCTCCTCATACTCCGCTATCGTTCTTTCAAACAGCGCAAAGATCTCTTCAGCAGCCGCAGTCAGCCGCTCATTCACCAAAGCTCTCAGTGTTTGGCTTTTGGACATTTTAACAAACTGTTTTTAGCTTTAGCTCCGAGCTAACCGCACACGAGGCTCCGCGGTCTGCTTCCTGCTTCCTGGGGGGATTTTCAAAATAAAAACACTGAGACAAAAACATGGGGTGGTTGGTAATAATAAAATTGTGAAACGAAGGAAAATTGTAACACACTCTGCACATTCATGACTTATTTGTGACTAATGTGAGTCAGTATAGTCACATTTTCTTTGTGTTTTGGTCATTTTAAGCAGCTCTTCTGAATTTTACCTAAACAAATGAGAAAATGAATAAGTTTTTAAAAAATGAAAAAGTTGATGCCTCTCTTCACTGTTGGCAGGTGTCAAATTGGTCAAAAATACTGACACCTGGGATATTTCTTAAATAAAACTGGGACAGGTCAGTGGTTTTGCATAAATCTGCAGGGACATGGGACACAGGGCTCAAAACTGGGACTGTTCCGGGTAAATAGGGACGTCTGGTCACCCTAAGGAGAACGGGTGTGGGTGGATTCAAAGTTTTATATTTGGCAGAGCACTGAGAGTGTTGTGGGTATGAATTATCCAGATGTGTTGAGGTGGAGAATGACTTAGACTTAGACAAATGTTATTGATCCACAAGGGAAATGATTTGGACACAGACGCTCACACATCACAATATAATAACAAACAGCCAAAAATATTAATGGTAATAATAAATTCTAAATAAGTAGCCAAAAAGATAGCAAGAGACAGGTGTTAAATAAGGCATAATTATATAAATGTATATGTACAAGTCAAAATCATATAGAAAAATAACTTATATGGTTTAGACCTGGTCTAGTCCCGGTTTAATCCAGGTCTAGACCTGGTCCAGTCCTGGTTTAGTCCAGGACCAGCCCAGGTTTAGACCTGGTCTAGACCTGGTTTAGTCCACGTTTAGTCCTGGTCTAGTCCCGGTCACCCCTGCATTCCCCATCTATCAATTGGCAAAGGTCTACAGTCTCTTAACCAATCAGGACGCAGAACACAATGTTACACTATAAAAAAAAGTTATACTATTAAATAAAATAAAAAAAAAATCAGCGAAACAGCGAGGCCGCAAACAGTGAACTGCGATAGAACGAGGGACCACTGTATGTCCAAGATACTTCTTCAGTTCTGGCTAGAATGCCGGTGCACTCTTTCAAAAACAAATGTACAGTTTTAATGAGTATTGCAATAAAAATATAAACAATAATTACAAAAAAAGTTTTTGAACATAAAGAAGACCAAAGGCGCAATTATTTCACATTATAGCCATGTAGGCCTACAGCCGGCTGGTTAGCTCTTTAGCCGGCTGGTTAGCTCAACTGGTAAGTCATGGACTTTCCCCCTGGAGGTTGTAGGTTCAAACCCCCCCCTGGGCAATGAGCTAACCAGTGTGGGTCCTTGGGCAAGACCCTTCACGGTACTGCCCCCCGGGCGCCGAAAAAGATGGCTGCTCACTGCTCCTGAAAAAAGGATGGGTCAAATGCAGAAGTCAAATTTCTCCCGTGTGTCACTGTGTGTCATTGTGTGTGAGACCAATAAAGGCTAAAAGCCCCAAACTTAATCTTAATCTTAAAAAAAGCTATTTAAGAAAGCAAAAGTACACTCCAGCACCCCCTGGTGGTCACAATATTGCAGAATCAGTCAGTACTCTAAAATGGGCACCGTACCGGCTTTTTTGTTTGCTTCACGCTTCATAGATTTTCAACACAATTATTAATAGTGAAGTGTGGGGGGAAGGGGGAGAAGACTGCGCTCTGACACGTGTGATAGCGCAGCATGACCCGGCGCTTATTATTATTATTATTATTTTTATTATTATTATTATTAACCAGGTCCAACGTGCTCCATAAGCATAAGAAATCCAGGCTTCTCTACAAAGGCGAATGGTAGGTCACTCATTGCGATCATTTGTGCTCCTGGCTGTGGTCTCCTGGGCCTTTCCTGTGTCAAGGGGCATTTTTCTCTCCTTTTCAAACTCTCCTGCAGCGTGAGCTGACTCGTCTTTGGCTGGGTTGCCTGTAACTCGCTGTATTGTGTCGGGTGTTTGTTTTTGAGGTGCCGTATCAGTTTGTTGTGTTAAATGTCGCCCTTTCCTTTCCACCCCTTGCAATCCCAAGTTTACATATCCCACCGTTTGCTATGTCAATGTTGTTGTCATCAACTTTATAGAATTTCCAGACCGCAGACATACTCGCCAAACATTACAGCATTCTTATAGCGCTCATTATAGCGCTCTTCTTGTCTCCTTTCTGTACTCGCGCTTTGCGCTTCGAGCTGCTTCCGTGTATTTAACCAATAGCGTGTCATGCCACACGCGTTGATGTTTCTGTGTGAAGTCTGACTCTGTGCCACGCCATAACCATAGATCTCATCTAGGATATGTTAAAAAATAATAAGAATACTTGCTACTAGCAAGTGTAAATAATGGGTGGGGATTTATGACGATTTATGCAACGGTGGGCGACGAGGGTCCGAAAGGACGACAAAATGTAAAAAAGGAGGACACGTGACAGACGGCCGGACAGACAGCTCTAAAACTGGACTGTCCGGACGAAATCCGGACGAATGGTCACCCTACCCAATCAGTACGCAGAACACAGTGTTACACTATAAAAAAAAAGTTACACTATAAAAAAAAACTTGGAACGGGGCCTTGGAACGAATCAGGCTTTTTCCATTGAAATAGCTACTCAACTTACGAAAAATTCACGTTACGAAACCACTTCTGGAACAAATTAATTTCGTAAGGTGAGGTACCACTGTATTTATCAGTTTAGCTTTTTCTTTATTTTTTTTTTTTTTTTGTCAAATTATAACAAACGTCTCGTTTTACAATCTTCATAGAGTAATTAACACAAGAGTCGAATCAGAGTCAGAAAAATGTTAATCTCTTTTCAGTCACAAATTAGGAATATAGACCAGTTTCAAAGCTACGTCATCACTGAATGCGCGCGCAGTTCCGACTCAAAAAAAGCCACTGCTGGCATAAAACCCCCAGTGAAGATATAGAAGAGAAGAACTCAAAAAAGAGAAACAGCTGGAATAAATGATAGTTCATACCATTCAAGTGACATACACACAAGTGAACACCTGCTGCTTGTTTAGGGTAATTTGCCCAGGTGTTCAATGGTGTTTAATCATGCTGATTAACTAGCAAGCACAGGACACCGCAAAGCTCACAGACATATTAACTGGGTAACCTCTATGACAGACACATGTAAACGAACATGAATAACTTTGTTAAAATGCATGATAGGTTTTCGCATGACCATCATAAATGGCATTTGACATGACTGAGATCACATCTGTGACTCGTGAATTAAGTCGTAGTATGTTACGCAAGTGTTATGCAAGTACAGTTGGCGGTCAGAACGTAGCTTGTTGATGATAGCCCAAGCATTGTACACGGTCGTATGTGTGGTGAGCTCCGCTAGGGCTGTCTTTGTTTGGTGCTTTTTTTCGTTTTTTCTTTGAACTTTTAAGATTATTTTGGCTTTTCCCCTCCTTTTCAGTTGTTCACCTCCTCCCGGTATCCCAGCTGAGTGGGGGAACGCTTTCTCTTTTCCTCGCGAGCTTTGCTCACCCCCGGGCGGACGGCGCGATGTCAGCCCCCACGGGGCCACCAGGCCGCGGCGGAGAAGCCGACTGGGAAAGCCGGTAGCAAGAAGGAAGATACTACGGAGAAACTCCCCATTGATATCGTGGTATTTTACCTCCTGTACATGGCCACACACGGCAAACTGGTAGGCATCCATGGATTTGTATGCGTGCACTTTCTCTCTTGTATACACGCTGGGCTTCTCCACTAAATAACAGTGGATATCTGGCCACTGTAAATCTGGCCACTTTCTGCGGTCATACTGCCACTCCATGATCGCATAAGGATCTGGTAGTCGAACCCCGTTGCTCAATGTGAGCTCTTGAATGTAGCTTTCCCTATAGTTCAGATACTCCTCTATGGTCCGCCATGGTTGCTTCTGAGTCGGGCATGCGCGCGCATGCCAGTGACGTCACGTTTGTTTACTAACAGTAAAAATGAAATGTAATTCTAAGGCACTGGCTAAAACGTCTTGTTTATCCACCAGGGGGAGCTCCATATGCCATAAAGGAGTTTATGAAAACTTTAAACAAATATTAAAAAAAAAAAAAAAAAAAAAAAAAAATTCAATAACAATCCACTGATGGGTTGGGAGAAACGAGTGAAAGGGCGCCCTCCCAGTGGAATTCGGCGGAAATGTCCTAAAGACCAGGGACTAGTTTTGAATCAGACGTTTCTCTCAACCCATCAGTGGATTGTTATTGAAGATTTTTTTTTTGTTTGTTTTAAATAATTATTAAATGTTTTCATTTCCTTTATGACATATGGAGCTCCCCCTGGTGGATAAACAAGACGTTTTTAACCATTGCCTTAGAATTACATTTCATTTTTTAAAATATATTCCTAATTTGTGACTGAAAAGAATATAAAAGTTTTTAGATTTTTCTGACTCTGATTCGACTCTTGTGTTAATTACTCTATGAAGAGGGTAAAAAGAGACGTTTGTTATAATTTGACTAAAAAAACATGAAAAAGCTAAACTAATAAATATTTAGTAAAAATATAATTTGTATTACATTTGGGTGGGGGAGATTTGTGCAGTTCATTCTTTTGCCCACACGATGGCGCCAAACTCCGCTAAACAAAACTTCATGATAAATTATATCAAATAAATATATAACTATATATACACACAACAAAAATATAAACGCAACACTTTTGTTTTTGCTCCCATTTTCATGAGATGGACTTAAAAAGGTCCCATGGCATGAAATTTTCACTTTCTGAGGTTTTTGAACGTTAATGTGAGCTCCCCTACCCTGTTTAGGCCCCCCCCCCATGGCTAAAAGTTGGGAAATGTTTAAACTGAGCATTTGCTATCCTTTTCTGCGTTACACAAAACCAGTGTTGAAATGGGCGAGTTCGGACAAGGCACCTTTTTGACGTCAGATCGGCAAATGCAGCTCCAACCCCTCCCTCTGTCTCCGCTCAGCGTCCCTGTATATCCCGCCCAGAGAGTTTGGACTGCGAATGCGCTAGGCAATGCGAAATGCGTTTTTTTATTTGCCTGGAGGCACGTCCGAGTGTTTCTAGGCTCGGAAGTCCTTTATCTGAGCCTCTGGACCTTTGAACAGCAGTGGTTTAATTTTATTTTATGTGGAAATGTGTTTATTTTTCAATGAAACACTCCAACTCTCTCCCTCCGTGCAAAAACAAGGAAATGGATCAGAGAGCGCACAGAGAGACAGCGGAGCGTTTAGCCACGCCCCCACCTTCTACAATTGGCCAGCTTTTTCCTCCTCATTTGCATTCAAGCAACAATGCCCATTATAGTGTTCTGAGTGAACACTATAATGGGCGCTGTCTGCCATCTGCCCTGAACAATGTAAACCGAGATTCATCCGTGAAGAGAACACCTCTCCAACGTGCCAGACGCCATCGAATGTGAGCATTTGCCCACTCAAGTCTGTTACGGCGACGATTTGGAGTCAGGTTAAGACCCCGATGAGGACGACGAGCATGCAGTTGAGCTTCCCTGAGACGGTTTCTGACAGTTTGTGCAAATTGTTTGGTTATGCAAACCAATTGTTTCAGCAGCTGTCCGAGTGGCTGGTCTCAGACGATCTTGGAGGTGAACCTGCTGGATGTGGAGGTCCTGGGCTGGTGTGGTTACACGTGGTCTGCGGTTGTGAGGCCGGTTGGATGTACTGCCATATTCTCTGAAACGCCTTTGGAGACGGCTTATGGTGGAGAAATGAACATTAAGATTAAGATTAAGCTTAAGCCTTTATTGGTCTCACACACAATGACACACAGTGACACACGGGAGAAATTTGACTTCTGCATTTGACCCATCCTTTTCAGGAGCAGTGAGCAGCCATCTTTTTCGGCGCCCGGGGGGCAGTACCGTGAAGGGTCTTGCCCAAGGACCCACACTGGTTAGCTCATTGCCCAGGGGGGGTTTGAACCTACAACCCCCAGGGGGAAAGTCCATGACTTACTAATTAGCTCATTCAATGCACGAGCAACAGATCTGGTTGACATTTCTGCTGTCAGCATGCCAATTGCACGCTCCCTCAATGCTTGTGACATCTGTGGCATTTTGCTGTGAGACAAAACTGCACATTTCAGAGTGGCCTTTTATTGTGGGCAGTATAAGGTACACCTGTGCACTAATCATGATGTCAGATCAGCATCTTGATGTGGCACACCTGTGAGGTGGCCCAGACCCAGCCAGTGAAGTGTCTTGCCCAAAGACACAAAAACAGTCTGCGGTGGTTAAAAGTGATTTGTCAACCTCTGGGTTGATGGACAAGCGCTCTGCCACTGAGCCACAGATGTTATGTGTAAAAATGTGATCTAGTATTTCCAAACAATGTACCAAAAATATTGGCAGAAGACAGGAGGCAGAGCTGGAGATAGCAGAGTTAAAGATGCTCAGATTCTCTTTAGGAGTGACAAGGATGGACAAGATCAGGAACGAGGTCATCAGAGGGACAACACAGACAGGAAGGTTTGGAGAAAAAGCTAGAGAAGCCAGATTGAGATGGTTTGGACATGTTCAGAGGAGGGACAGTGGATATATTGGGAGAAGAATGTTAGAGATGGAGCTACCAGGTAGGAGACAAAGAGGAAGACCAAAGAGGAGATTTATGGATGCAGTGAGGGAGGACATGGAGGTAGTTGGAGCTAGAGTAGAAGATACAGAAAACAAGGCGAGATGGAAAAAGTTGATTCGCTGTGGCAAACCCTGAAAAAGGGACAAGCCGAAAGGAGTACCAAAAATATTGAAATATTTTCAACATCAACGTATTACTCAGTCTTCACTCCAGCAAACTGTACGACAATTAAAAGTATGATGTGAAAATATTCAATTCACGTTACCTTAAAAATATTTAAAGCTGAAAATATTCCGAGGCCTGATGTGCTGTTGTGTGGTTCAGGGGCTCAGGGTCTGTACTGAAGCCCTGAGGTTGTAGGTGCAAATCCAGTCTCTGACCAGGCTGAGCGACTGTGTGGGTCAGAGGATAAGACACAATCACCTACTGCTTTATTTATTTCAATGGTGAATGTTTTAGGTTTTGGTCAACCTGAGTGTTGTAAAGGGCTCTATAAATAAAGCTTGATGGAGAGAGAGGAAAAAAAAAAAAACTTGATAGCTGTAACAAGAGAAATGTAATTGTCTTTTTTGTGTATTAAACTGAAATTTCTGGAACTGACTGCTTTTTACAGCGCAAGTCAAAAGGAAGAAATGGTGATGATTGATCAAGATTAAACAGAAATGCATTGTACTGAGAAGTACTGGTACTTAAAAGCTCTTGGAATATTGTACTTGAAGAGCTTTAAAGGACCTTCTAATGATTTCCCTGCATTTGGTGCTTGACCAATTTCAAGCCAAAATGGAACCATGTCTACTCCAGACCAGTGTTAAAAGGTAGTCACACACACATAAAAAAACAAACTTATAAACATGAAAATCTGCCACTTGCTTTGGTGTAATGCAGCTATGAAGAGGCGGGGCCAGGAGCAGAGAATCAGTCTGAATCAGAATCAGTTTTTCTTGTAGTTCAGGAGAAGGGCCTTTACACCATGCAGTGTGTTGTAAAAGTGTAGAAGCAGCTGCCTGTGACTCTCTCAGAGGGTTGTTTCTCTGTTATGGTTCAAAATCAGATACAAGAGCTGGATCTGGGCCAAACATCTTTATTTTCAGTCGTCAGCAGCAAACTCCAAAACAGAATTTAAAACACAATTTAGAACAAGAGAATTTCATGAACACAATCAATAATTCTTCAGTCACTCTGTTCTGTGAGTTCTCATGTGAATATTCAAACAATATCGACGAGTAAATCCTTTATTACAGATGGAACAGCTGTAAGGTCTCACCTGTGTGTGTTCTCTCATGTTTATTTAGATTACACTTTTGAGAAAATGTCTTCTCACACACTGAACAGCTGTAACGTCTTTCCCCTGTGTGTGTTCTCTCATGTATATTTAGACTGTTCTTTACAGAAAATGTCTTCTCACACACTGAACAGCTGTAAGGTCTTTCACCTGTGTGTGTTCTCTCATGTATATTTAGATTACACTTTTGAGAAAATGTCTTCTCACACACTGAACAGCTGTAAGGTCTTTCCCCTGTGTGCGTTCTCTCATGTATATTTAGACACTCCTTTACAGAAAATGTCTTCTCACACACTGAACAGCTGTAAGGTCTTTCCCCTGTGTGTGTTCTCTCATGTTTATTTAGATGACTCTTTTGAGAAAATGTCTTCTCACACACTGAACAGCTGTAAGGTCTTTCCCCTGTGTGTGTTCTCTCATGTATATTTAGACTCTTCTTTACAGAAAATGTCTTCTCACACACTGAACAGCTGTAAGGTCTTTCACCTGTGTGTGTTCTCTCATGTATATTTAGATTACACTTTTGAGAAAATGTCTTCTCACACACTGAACAGCTGTAAGGTCTTTCCCCTGTGTGCGTTCTCTCATGTATATTTAGACACTCCTTTACAGAAAATGTCTTCTCACACACTGAACAGCTGTAAGGTCTTTCCCCTGTGTGTGTTCTCTCATGTATATTTAGATGACTCTTTTGAGAAAATGTCTTCTCACACACTGAACAGCTGTAAGGTCTTTCCCCTGTGTGTATTCTCTCATGTGTATCTAGATGATTCTTTCGAGAAAATGACTTTTCACATGTTGAACAGCTGTAGGGTCTTTCACCCAGGTGTCTCTTAACATGTACAGCTAGATTACCTTTTGTTGTAAAGATTCTGTTGCACGTTGAAGAGCTGAATGGTTTCTTTGTGTGTATCTTTTCATGTTTATCTAGATTGGCCTTTCGGTTAAATGTTTTGTCACAGGTTGAATAGCTGAGTGGAGTTCTGCAGTCTTCATCATCAGTATCAGAGGAGTGCTCTGTGTCTCCCTCAGTCTCTGAGGGTAAATGTGTCTCTGTGCTGATGTCCTCTCCCTGTGTTTCCTCTCTGAGCTCAGTTTGTCTTTGTTGAAGCAGTGAGGACTCTTCTGTCTTCACACAGACACCACTGGACTCTGGGACACCCACTGAGACCTGGGGTGGGGAAGATTGACACAAAACAATATGAATATTTTATAATATTTCTTGATTTCAATCAGAAATGTGCTACAAGTTTCTTTCATTTTCTTGGTTGTGGTCTTATTATACATTTATCAGTCTCAAGGTGAAGGGATCACCATGAAGCACACCTTCACCACTGTCATGGTAAAGAACCTGAGATGGAAATGTTTGGAGGACGCATCCTGATGCCTCCCTACCCCCACCACACCAGACCTGAATTCATGGAGATTCATGGGTACAAGCTGTACACAGTTGAAACTTTGGATTAGACTTCTCTCAAAGAACCAGAGAGTTTCTACCAGAACAAAATGACTGACAATCTCCTTCAGCAAAGAAAGAAACAATGACCAAGATACAAATACAGTAATCCCTCATTTATCACGGGGGTTAGGTTCCAGAAATAACCCGCAATAAGAGAAATCCGCGAAGTAGGACAACTTTATATTTTACAATTATTCTACATGTTTTAAGGCTGCAAATGCCTCACCACACACATTATATGCTTTTCTCAGACTGGAATTAACCTTTTCTCACATTTATCTCTCATTTAAACAAACTTTCATAGATTTTCAACTAAATGTATTAATAGTGACGCGTGGGGGGGAGACACGGCTCCGGAAGCCCCGCCGGACGCGCGAGGAGCACTGCCACGTCCCGGGACGCGATGCGCACCAACCCCTTAGCGAAGTGCGCAACACGTGCACCCCTCATCGTGGACAAATCCGTGACAGAGCAGCACGACTGGTGCAAGGCTGGGGCTGCGAGCACGAGATCGAACCGCGCCACCTGGACCATGCCTCCCCCTTCAGGGCCGTCCTCGCAGCCCGAGCCACAAACCGAACACGCACAAACGAACGCAAGAGCTGCACGAAACCAGCAAAGAGCCGCACGGAGTGATTTAATCCTAGTTTAGTTCTGGTCTAGACCTGGTTTAGTCCACGTTTAGTCCTGGTCTAGACGGTCATCTAGAACACAATGTTACACTATAAAAAATTTTTTAAAAAAAACGGAAATAGCGAGGCCGTGAACAGTGAACCGCGACAGAGCGAGGGACCACTGTAGAAAACACTGTTTGATAAAACAGAGGACTTTGTCCACAGAAAGAGGAATGGTGTAAATTTTCCACGCTGTGAATTATGAGCATTTATTGAATATCAATAAATGCTCATAAACCAAAACTTGCTTTGGTGAATAGTGTTGTTATTTCCAGCTACTTCCAGATATGGATCAATGATCTGGTACAAGGACATATGAACCTTCAGAGCACGCACAAAGGCCACGAGTCCCACTTTAAAATTAAACCTAAATGTAATTCCAAATCTTTCTATCAGTTACCCTTTAAACTCACGACAACGTGAAATTTCACATCTCCATTGAACGTCTGGAGCTGCAGTACGCGGTCCACACTCTCCAGAGACACGACTCAGAGCCTGATGATCCCCACACTGTCAATGTGTCCCTTAATGAAATGATCACTGGACACACGTCTGTCCCTCTCCTACAGCCGACCCACAAGCCTGACCCGCACGTCTGACCCGCACGTCTGACCCGCACGTCTGACCCGCACGTCTGACCCGCACGTCTGACCCGCACGTCTGACCCGCACGTCTGACCCGCACGCCTGACCCGCACGTCTGACCCTGTACAACTGACTCGGAGGAAGCACGTGGCCAAAAGACAAAGTGGAGCTGCAGCACTGCCCGATCCCTCCTCACTCTCTCACACACTCTCTGTATTTTCTTTACGGCACCTGCACGAGGCTCAAATCTGTTGCAGTGTCTCGGTTCATCATCACAGAACCACAGAGAAACAGAAGATGGACCTGTTCTGTGTGGACTCATTTTAATCAGTCCCAAGTGGAGCTCACTACAGATTTACTGAAACAACTATATTATTTTACTATTAGAGGGGCCGATGGCACAGATTGGCAGCCTCGCTTCTATCAGTCTGACCCAGGGCAGCTGTGGCTACAAAAGTAGCTTACCACCACCGAGTGTGGAGTGAATGAACAATGAACTGTAAAAGACCTTTGGGCGTCTTGAAAGGCGCTATATAAATGCAATTAATTAATTGATTTTCTTACTTTGATTGATTTTCTTTCTTTATTTGATTTTCTTTAATGAGACTGCATTTACCTTCTGGGTCAGTTCCTTATCGGAGCATCTATGACAAATGAATGTTCACGTGTCTGAATGAGTCCTGCGCTGTGTTAATGCTTCTGCACAGGAAGCAGGTCATTTTTAAACCACCAGATGGCGCTACAGAACGCACCAACACAGTGTGGACACAGTGTGGGAAATGTGTTACACACCTTGAGGCCTCATCTACCCATCACTAGCGTTTGCATGTTCTCCCTGTGTCTGAGGTGGTCGGCACACCAGTTTCCCCCGTTAACCTAAACATGAGGCACAGGTTCAATCGAGCGAAGGTCGTCCTGACCAAGACGAGCAACGACATCACAGACATGGGTCCCTGGATGGTGGTCCTGAGGAGATGCTCCTTGGGCATTGAAGGATGCAGAAGACAAGCTTCTTATTTTTGAATATTTTTCAATAATTAAATTTACATAATTTACAGCATATAAAACACATTTTTGAACCAAAAGCAATCCTTATACTAGTATATTACCTATCCTACTAACTTAACCTTACATGATGATTTTTTTATATCAGTATCTTTAAAAGAAGAAAATAATCATTATAATTAGAAATATATTAGTTATTAGATGTATATGATATATAGGGGTTGGAAACCACTCTAACACTGTAGTATGGGGGATAGGGATGTCAACATTAATCGATTAACGATTAATTGCCGATTAAAACATTGGTCGAACAAAATGCATTAATTGTAAGTAATCACTAATCGCGGACACGCGCACCTGCGTGGTCATGAAACAAGGCAACCGCGCCGCGCCAAGCTCGACTCACAGCCGACCGCAGGCGCCAACGGCAATACTCAGCAGCCCCAGGTGTACGCGCGAGGCGAGATCGAACCGCGGCGCCCAGAATGCGTGCCGCTGCTGGTTTCGTGCGGCTGGTTTGTGGCTCGGCCCCGAGTGGCACGTGGTGGTTTAATCCTGGTTTAGTCCAGGTCTAGACCTGGTCGAGTCCTGGTTTAGTTCTGGTTTAGTCCACGTTTAGTCCTGGTCTAGTCTCTTAGCCAATCAGGACAGAACACAATGTTACACTATAAAAAAATGTTACACTATAAAAAAATGTTACACTATAAAAAAATAAAATCAAAAAAATCAAAAAAAATAATCTGCGAACCGCGATAGAGCGAGGGATTAGTGTATTTTGTTATTCAGCATCAATACATTTGTCTGCTTTTTACTAAGGAATAATTAACTGAGGAATATACAATATAATAATACTATGATATATTTTTGACTCAGTGTTATGTTACTATAGCTTATATTCTTAAAGACCCTATTGAAACACTAAAATTCAGGTGAAAAACGCCGCTTATCAGTTAATCGTTAATCGATCGATAAGGTCAATCAACTATCAATTAATGAATTAATCGATAATTTGCATCCCTAATGGGGGAGTATGTCCCCATTTTTAAAGAGTACTCATAGTGTGTTTTCATACAAACTCCCTCATTTTGAGAGGTGAGGCTGATTATATTTAGTCGGTAACGCTCGACCTCCAGCACGAGCTCGGGCTCCTTCCCCCAGCGAGGTGACATTCCATGTCCCCAGAGCTCGTCTCCATGTCAGGAGATCCGGTCCCTGAGGCCCCTGCCTTCAACACCCGCCCAGATCTCGAGTCTATTCCTTAGTATGGAAATTGAGTTTGAAATGTCAGTATTGTGACAACACTATTGTATAACCTTCTGAACTACACATCTGTAACCTGTGATGGACATGTGTATTTGTGTTGTGAACAAAAGATTCTTATATCTTTGTGTAAATGCATTTGATGTTTGCAGGAGGCCAGATATGAACATTAACATGGGGAGATGAGCAGCAGACTGTCTCCACACACGAGCAGGAAGTCAGAAATGTGGTGGAAGAAAGCCAGTGTTATTTGGATGAAACTCTTCAAAATATTCATGTTTCAAGTGGCCTCACCCCCGGGATTTATGGCATAAAGGTGCAGAATACAGCAAAATGCAGTGTTTATCTGATGAGGAAATCATTATGAAATCATGAGGAATTACAGAAAAAAGTAGGCGGAGTAGAGAAACTCTGGGACAGGGTCCTAAAAGAACAAAAGATTTGGTTCTTTTAACTCATTCACTGCCGGCCTGTTTTCAGAATTCTATCCCCCAGAGTGCCACAGGTTTCAGTAGAATTTCACTGATTTTCCAAGACCCACAGAATACTGAGTTCTTTGACTATATAAACATGGGACACATCAAAATAAAGTGTCGACTCTCTTCTTTCACCTGGAAAAAAAATTATGTTTCTAACCTTTTCGGTTCTCAAATAACTGATAGTAGAACATAGGGAAGTTTCAGCAAAAACACTGGTTTTTGAGCAAGAAATGGAGAAAACGACCGTTTAGTTCAGGGAAGGATTTCGAGCAGATCAGTGACTTTGACATCAATATTTATTGATTTAGTGACACCTCAAACATCTAAAATAACAGAGAAAGAGATTTTTGATGACAAAGTACATTTTTTATTTACAAATATAAGAATATAAGGCTCTGTGAATTGAAAATTCGTTCAAATCAATAGTGCCAAGAGATGTTTACAGGATATAATATCTTTTCCTATAAAATAGAACTTTGTTGAGGCTTTGTCTGAGGCCCAGAGTACAGACCCATAATAAAAACTAATACACACACACACACACACACACATATATATGTACATACACACAAGCCCATGCATAAACCTTTACACACACACAGCTACACACGCGCACGCACACGCGCGCACGCACGCACACACGCACACACGCACGCACGCACACACGCACACACACACACACACACACACACACAACTTCATTCATTACAATTACCATACACTGCTCACTGCTCCAAGTCAGTAAACTTCTTCTTTGGAGCTGTCGTAGTTCTGAGGAGACTCCCTGGTCCGTGCAGCGCACACAGGACACGCCCCCTCCTCGGGCACAGCAGATCTCTGCTCAGACCTCGCTGCTTGATCCGGCTTGTCTCTGCGATCCTCTGATCCAGGATCCTGGGTCCCAAGAGCAATCTGATCGCTCCATAGGCGCTGATCAACAGTTGTCTGCTTTTCCGGGTTCCCTGGCCTCGCCATCTTATTACTCTGGCCAATACACCATACACACGCTGCACTCCTCCTTTCTTCCCCGGCTCTGATCGGCTAATAATGATACAACATCGCCATCTACAGGTTGAGAGATGTAAATTACACCTCAAAAGTTGCTCCAGGCCGTAACCTAGCAACCCCCGCTGAAAAAAGCAATTGACGTCTATAGACGTCACGGCACTCAACGGTTGGATTCGAGGGGACGTCAATAGACGTCTCCGGCATTGAATGAGTTAAAAACTGAGGTCCAGTTCCCAACATTCACGTTAAGGAACTGTTCAAAAATCCAACTCATTCATGAACCTCACATCACTAGATCAAACTGAAAGTTTCCAAGTTTTGGTTTATAGAGACAAAACTTAAAAACCGCATGGTTCATTTGCTATAAACTACTATAAGCCTAAAAAACAGCTCACTCCTTGTGACACTGATGCGGTCAGCTGCTGTCGGACTAAAGGACAGGACTGAGTGGAATATATTCATTTTTATTCACATTAATAGCAACAAACAGTAGGTCTGCGTCTTTTTAAATGAAAGTAAATTAATCAGTTTGTTACATCATTTTGTGGATCAAATATTTGCAGGACTTAAATTTTGTTTGAAACAGGCCAATGTGGCTCTTTTATTGTTAAAGGTTGCAGATCCTTGAGCTCGGACTGCATGAGATGTATTAAGAACTTGATGATGATGCTAAATGTGTGAGAACGTGAACACTGAAGCCGTGTCCCAATTTGAGGTTGCACACTCAGAAGGGTGGTTTTAAGGCCGCATATGTCACTTCCGGCGTGACAAATGCTGTCCCATTTCATGCACCCCTCAAATGTGGCCTGAAAACCGCCCTCGATGCCATGGATCGGGCCGTGACCGAAGAGCACATCCGAGTACACTTCACACCCTCATATATCCCAACACTCACCACGTGGTGGCAGAGAGATGTGCGAAAACATGGAGCAAAAACACGAAGCAAAAAAAACGTCCAGAGAGCAGAGAAAACGTGAGTACACACTTTTAACTTTAGGAAATCATCACTAAACACAACGTAAATGTAAATTACGGTCATAAAACACAAAACTATCTAACTAACTTTGTTTTAAACTGCATGAATCTCAGAGCTTTGAGCTAAAAGTTTCGCTAATAATCTGCAGCTAACGTGATGAAAAGTCCGCTCAAACCTTTGTATTTGGACAGATTTACATCAAACACTAATAATGTTTTTACAGTCAGGGGAAAGAAGACCACGGAGGATTAATGAAGCTACGAGGAGGACGTTTTCATGTAAACATGTAAACACTTGGCCATTGTAGCTCTGAGGTAAGATAAAAACTAGGGCTGTCACTTTAACGCGTTAGATTAAATAATTACACTGCAAATTAACGCATTATAAAAACGCAATAATTATGAGTGACAATTCAATGCGCGTGAATTTCATATTTGGCGTGTGGCAAGCAAATTGCTGCCTTTGAACGGCAAGTTTATTTATAAAAAGAACGAAGACGGGACGATCAACAAGAACGCCGTGATTTGGAGCTTTTGTAAAAAAAAGAATTTTCCGATCACCGAAGCTGCTCCAGCCTGACGGATCATTTGAACGACAAACATGTCTGGACAAGTTCTATCGTTACCGGTGATAGTGTGCACTTCACCAAACCACCAAACCACCAAACCCACAAATTACACTCGCAGAATTTGGGAAATGAATGAGCAAAGAAAAGAGGGAGCCACAGTCTGTGTTCACCACTTGAAAACTGATCAACCCAAACACAAACCCCACTCATAATCTCTCTCACACTCTTAAAATGCGATTAATTAGATTAATTAATTACAAATCCTGTCATTAATTAGATTATTTTTTTAAATCGCCTGACAGCACTAATAAAAACAAATTATTTCATACATTAAACTTAAAAGACACAGTTTGACTATATCAAATTTATATTTACTTGTAAATCACGTAATATAAGCCTCCATTGTCTGCATTTAATTCTGGGAAAACATTATCTAGTTTTTACAGTCTGTGCATGTTTGTAAAGTGAAGAGTAAATAACACTGGACAGGTCAGATTTCAGATGGACATTAGGCTCAGTGAACAGGTGCAGACACTGGTGTAGATACTAGACACTGTTTGTTATGTCCATCACATCTCATATAACAACGAGAAAACTGTCTGAAATGTTTTATATGAATTTTCTTTTCTCATTTGCAGCCTCCACTTGGGGCCACAGAACTGTTGGCTGATGAGATGCTCATGGGTCATGAAATGGGTCAAATGCAGATGACAAAGTAAATGTAACACTGCGCTGGAGCTGTGCTGTAGAACCTGTGGGGTCTCCATGCTTCAGCAAAAAGGGAACATAATTTGAGAGTGCACTGACAGCTGTTTTTATTCACCTAGAATGGCCTCGTATGTGTGTAATGGGTTTAATGTTTGACTCTTCACATTATGATAAAGTATTTCCACAAGTTCCTTTGATTGTTTAATAAACCATCTTTTCTCAAAAGGAGAGATTCTTTCTTCATAAAATGACTTAAATCCATTCCCTGTATAAATGTAATCACTGGTCAATATAAAAATCCTTAATAATGATAATAACAATTAATAATGCAAATCTCATCACTGTATTTGAAACTTTTAAAGTAATTTAGCCTATTTTAGATCCCAGAAATATAACTGTTTTGTTTTGCAAAAGTTAAACATAAGTTTTCGTTTTAGCCACAAGATTTGGATGAGAATCATTAGAATAACTTGGTCTCAAAATCTGACAGTTTGATTACCCGTGCGTAATCTTTGTTATTGAATATTGAATTTGCGTGGTGATTATTTTTAGCATTAGCATTAGCGTTAGCGTTAGCATTAGCGGTCCGTGGAGGACAGTTCAAGGGCCGCAGTCTTTGCACTCTCCGGAGTGAGCAGCCCTCGAATTGGGACACGGCTTATTGTTAAGTCCCTCTCAAGGACTGGAGATGAAAATGAGACCTTCTGTGGTCCGTTTTACCGAACTTCATCCTAGACAATAATGTGGGTGAACCTCACCTGTACCAGGAGCGTGTGTTCCTCCTGTTTGACGCTCGGCTCCTCTGGCTCCTCTTTAATCCGTGGAGTCTGTGGAGGGTCCTGGTTCAGACCGGGACCAGGACTCTTTGAGGGGCTCTGAACACCCGCCCTGAGCAGCACGACTCTCGGGCTCAGTATCGAGTCCAGGAGCTCCTGTTTCCTCTGGTTCTCCTCTTTGTAGCGACACACTTCCTCCTCATACTCCGCTATCGTTCTTTCAAACAGCGCAAAGATCTCTTCAGCAGCCGCAGTCAGCCGCTCATTCACCAAAGCTCTCAGTGTTTGGCTTTTGGACATTTTAACAAACTGTTTTTAGCTTTAGCTCCGAGCTAACCGCACACGAGGCTCCGCGGTCTGCTTCCTGCTTCCTGGGGGGATTTTCAAAATAAAAACAGAGACAACAACATGGGGTGGTTGGTAATAATAAAATTGTGAAACGAAGGAAAATTGTAACACACTCTGCACATTCATGACTTATTTGTGACTAATGTGAGTCAGTATAGTCACATTTTCTTTGTGTTTTGGTCATTTTTAAGCAGCTCCTTTGTATTTTACCTAAAATGAGAAAATGAATAAGAGACAGGTGTTAAATAAGGCATAATTATATAAATGTAGTAGTAGTAATTTATTTCGAGCATATGATACTTGTAGTGCACAGAAAATGTACAGTGTCATACAATTTAAATAAACAACAAAAAAAGAACTTAAAAAAGAAAGAATATATAGACAAATACATTTTATTTATTTTTTTTGCGTATATGTACATGCCCGAAAAGGAGTGGGTAGAAGTAAAACTTATTAAATCCCACCCCTTCTCCCAAAGTTAGTAGTAATCCTTATTTTTGTGTTTTTACAGTTAACCGGTGACAGTGGTTGGCTGCCAATACTTGAATACTTGTACAGTGTAAAGCAATTACAATAAGACAGGAAAAAAATGAGAAAGAAAAAAAATATATCTTATCTTATTGATATCCTATTAGTATCATCATCATCGGCATCATTTTGCTCTTATGTTTTACCTCTGGTTATCACTATTTATGTAATTTCTTAAAGTGTTATTTATTATATCTGCATGAAAATTATGTTTATTGGAAGTATTGGTGCTGATGGTATTAAAACTTAATGTGAAGTTGTGTTGTTAGTGTATGTGATGCATAAAAAGTGGCAAGGTGTTTTTGTGAACCTGCTGCCAGAGAGGGACTGCCCCCGGACAACAGGACCACCCTTTGCCTTGTGTCTTCAGCTGTGCATTAAAAGAGACAAGGTCTGCTGCGAGAAGAGGAACATCTCCCCACACCAAAACCTCCATCTGCCCTGATCTGGTGATAATTGTGAAACAAACATAGTCATATGTATAGTATTACTTTTCTCATTTAGTCATTCATTTATTACCATCAGCACAGGGACCTCCATCTGTAATCCAATTTATCTATGTTCCTGTGAACAGAATTTAGGTTGTCAAAAAAATAACGATAATAATAATGATAATATCAATACCAATATCGATAATAATAATGATAATGATTAAAAATCTATCTATCTATCTATATACAAAGGCTGTGTCCCACCATAGTGGGGTAGCCTAGACAGGGCATACATTTTTGTTCCTTTCCCTCCTTCCTTCCTTTCCCCAAACCCTCCTTCCGTGACTTTTTTTTTTTTTTTTTTTTTTTTTTTTTCCCTCGTTTGTACCAGCGTCCTTTCCTCATCACCATCACCACTCTCTTCCCACACTGGCGTCCACCCACCTCCCATCCATGCACTGGACAACCGAGAAGGCAGCCAGCGAACCCGAGCGGAAAAACCCCCAGGACCCGCCCCAGGCGGCACAAAGGGATGACCGGCCAGACCCAGAGCGTAAACCGGACCACCGCCAGCACCCAGGAATCCTCCAGAGGACCACACAGGGACAGCACCTAGAGAGGGACGAGCACCCAAGCACACCTTTCGTCCATCACCATCACCGCTGTCGCCCCACTTTAAAATCCACTTCTCCCCCTCTCCGAACATTTCTTCATATCCTATGTTGCCCTATATTGTGTATAATGTGTATGCTATTTATAATGTGTCTAAATGCATTAAAAGAAGGAGGACATTGTCCTGCAAACCTAAGTGTAGGTGTTCAGCCCTCACTAAGAAATGATGCATTAAAAGAAGGAGGACATTGTCCTGCAGCCTAGGTGTAGGTATTCAGCTTGCCCTGACTAAGAAATGATGCATTAAAAACAATCCAAAACATTGGGAGAGGGTCCAGGTCCAGACCATCCGCAATCATCCCACTACAACAGCAGTAACAGTAATAACTAAAGGTGCACCTAGATAACGTCGCCCCCCTCCAGGTGCCCCCATCCACCATACAGAACCCCAAAGAACCCCGGATCCAGGCGGCCATCCGGACCACACCCCTAAGCACCAGCCAGCCACCCCCTCGGCACCCCGAAACCAGACCTGGTGATACCACCCAAGCCCGCCAGCAACCCCCCAAACAACCCAGCACTCAGAACAAACCAGCACTCAGACGCCAGCACCACCCAAACGTCACCGGAGAGGCATGATGATGTTGGGGAAAAGGACACCTTGGTTTAAGGTCTAAGGACCGATCTAAACCACACCACACTGCACCAGGGTCAGCTGCACAGCCCAGTGTGGGCACTTCCACAGCAGGGCCTCAGCCAAAGCTGGTTTCCCCCTGCCGCTTCATATCAAGACCCGTCCTCTACCACACCCATCCATTCATTCATACACAAACTCTCTCCATTCATCCCTGTCCTGAGCAGCCTCTCTCCCTTGCACCACAGTCATCCCTCTTGCATTCAACGCTCTTCTTACACCCTCTGTCCATCCCATTCGCGGTCTTCCTCTCATTCTCACTCCACTCACATCAGATTCATACACCTTTTTCACCAATCGCTCCCTTTCCATCCTCTCAACATGTCCAAACCATCCCAATGCCTTTTGCTCTGCTCTCTCAGCCAACTCTCGCAACACACCAGTTCTCTCTCGGATATCTTCATTTCTCACACGATCCATGCGCGTCACACCACACATACTCCTCAGACATCTCATCTCAACTACATTCAACTTCCTCTTCTCCGCAACTTTCAAACTCCACGTTTCAGCCCCATACAACGCAGCAGGCACCACCACACCCTCATACAATCTCCTTTTCGCAACCATTCCCAGTGACCTACATTCAAACACTCTCTTCATTCCCCCCCATATCTTACGTACTTCATTCATTCTAAACTCTACCTCACCCCCTATTCCACCATCCACACCAACATGCGACCCCAAATACTGAAAACACTCTACCTCTTCCAACAACTCCCCATTTAATGCCACATTCAACCTACGTTCATCCTTTGACCTCGTGCACCTCATCACCTTACTCTTATTCACATTCACTCTCAGCTTCCTTCTATCACACACCCTTCCAAACTCCTCAACCAAACGTGCCAAGCTCTCCTCTGAATCAGCCACTAGTGCAGTATCATCTGCAAACAACAACTGATTCATGCTCCATTCGCTGCCATCAACATTCACCATGCTCACACCCTTACCTGACACTCTTGCATTCACCTCTTTTACCACACCATCCATATACACATTAAACAACCACGGAGATATCACACATCCCTGACGCAAACCAACCCTCACAGGAAACCACTCACTCGTGCTATTTCCCACTCTCACACACGCTCTACTGTTTCTATAAAATCTCTTCACACCTTCCAACAATCTACCATCGATACCATACAAACTCAACACAACCCACAACGCGTCTCTATCAATCCTATCATACGCCTTCTCTAAATCCATAAACGCCCAAAACACCTCCCTCCCCTTAGCCAAATACTTTTCACACACCTGTCTCACAGCAAACACCTGGTCCACACATCCTCTACCTCTCCTGAAACCACACTGCTCTTCACCAATCATACACTCAGTCCCCTCCACTACCCTGTTAATCAGCACTCTTCCATACACCTTGCCTACAACACTCAACAGGCTAATACCCCTATAACTACTACATTCATACTTATCACCCTTACCCTTGTACAGTGGAACCACACACGCACTCGTCCAGTCAAGTGGCACCTGCCCACTTACAAAACACACATTCAACAATCTCACACACCACTCGGTGACACTCGCTCCACCACACTTCAAACATTCCACAGTACACCCATCCACACCTGCAGCCTTTCCTGCTTTCAACTTTCCCACAGCTTGCTCAACTTCCTCTCTCGTAATCAACGCTTCATTCAACTCTCCCAGTACATTCAATCTGCTTTCCCTTCCATCCATCACAATCACAGCATCCCGATCTTCCTCCACATTCAACAGCCTCTCAAAATACTCCGCCCACCTCTTTCTTACAGCATTCCCCTCATTCAGCATCCTTCCATCCTCTGTTTTCACTTTCTCCTCCCTCCCAGACACTTCCTTTCCCACTCTTTTCACCTCCTTCCAAAACATTTTCTCTTCCTCCCGAATATTGTCAGTCAACTGTCTGCCCCACTTTTCGTCCGCAGCCACTTTTGCCTCACGCACAGCTCTCTTTGCATCACTTCTCTTCTCCTTATAACACTCATACGACTCCCTGTCCTTTCTCTGCAGCCATACTTCATACGCACGTCTCTTCTCAGTTACAGCCAACCTTACATCCTCGCACCACCATTCACTTCCCTTTCTTACACCACCTCCAACACGTCTCACACCACACACTTCCTCTGCACACCCAATCACTGCACTCTTGAACTGTTGCCATTCTTCCTCCACACCAACAATCATTTGATCCTTCACCTCATTCCACCTGCCACCTATTTTCTCCTGATACTCACACACTTTCTCTCTGTTCTTCAAAACACTCACTCTCAAAACTTCTCTTGCATCCCCACTCTTTCTCGATCTCACCCATGGCATACCCACACGCAACCTTCCTTCCACCAAATAATGATCAGACATACCTTCACTCTCTCCCCTTCTCACACTTACATGCAACCTTTGAAACCACCACATAATCCATCAATGCTTTATCAATCACTCTTCCACCATCCTGCCTCACCCACGTATACTTATGAATCTCTTTCTTTCTGAACCATGTATTCCCAATCACCATCTCTCTCTCAAGGCACGTTCCTATCAGTCTCTCACCACTATCATTCTTTCCAGGTACACCATGCACACCAACAACACCCTCAATTTTCTCGTCACCCACTCTCGCATTCAGATCTCCCATCAACACTACATTCACATTTGCTCCAAATCCCTGCAGGCACTCATCCAAGTCATTCCAGAAGGACACTCTCTCCTCTTCATTCTTCTCACTGCCAGGACCATACGCACTCACGAACACCCACAACTCATTCAGAAATTTCACTTTCACCCACATCAGTCTTGGTGAAATCTCCTTCCATTCAACCACACATCGTCTCACCTCACAACTCACCAACAAGGCCACACCTTCTCTTGCTCTCCCACTCTCTACACCAGACCTTCTCCCACTCACACTTCCAAACACACACTCACCCTTCCCTTTCATCTTTGTCTCACTCAGTGCTAACACACTCAATCTCCTTCTTCCAAACATCCTTCCAATCAGATCTCTTTTACTTTCATTCGTACTACACCCACGCACATTCAAGGACCCAATCTTTAGGGTTTGGGGAGACAACCTCCCCTTCCCTACTCAGCCCTGTCCGTTTCTAGGAAACAGTTACAGGGGAGAGGATTCCCAGTCCTCTCGCCCCGTCCCTTTTAGTCGCCTTTTACGACACGCAGGGAATACGGTGGTAGTATTCTCTACCCCCCTCTTTTAGGGGGGGGGGGCCCTAACCACAGGCTTAGGCTGATTAAAAATAACGATAATAATAATGATAATATCAATACCAATATCAATGATCAGTAATAATAATTATATTATTAATGGTGGTAATAACAATAATAAAATTAGCAACAATAATAATAATGATAACAATAATAATAACAACAATAACAGCAACAATAATAATAATAACAATAATAACAATAGCAACCGCAACAATAATTGAAGAAAAAAATATATATCAAGCAAGGGAGTTAGAAAATATATATTCCACTACAATGATAATCAATTTTCATAATCCAATTATTGTTCAGTTTTTAATAAACATAATACACCTTTATAATATTGATTTATATTGTTCTATTATATAAGATTTATACACCTTTTTAAATCTTTTGACTGAGGTGCACTCTTTTAGTTCCTCAGTCAGGCTATTCCATAAATTTACTCCTGTAATTGAGATACAGAAGCTTTTTCTGGTTGTTCTTGCCTTAGCCTTTTGGAAAATCGCTGCTCCTCTGAGATTATATGGACCCTCTCTAGGCTTGAACATCTCCTGGATACTTTGTGGGAGCATGTGGTTGTATGCCTTATACATCACAACGGCAGTATTTAGATTGATCAGGTCATTTAATTTTAATGTATTTAGTTTAATGAAGAGAGGGTTAGTTGGTGCATAATATTCAGCATGATTGACAATTCTTATTGCTTTCTTTTGAAGTAAAAATATAGGGTTAACGTTTGACTTATAATTATTCCCCCATGTCTCCACACAATAACTGAGATATGGAAGAACAAGAGAACAATACAATACATAAAGTGAATTCTGGTTTAAAAAGGTTTTTATTTTACACATTATGGCAATAGTTTTAGCTAATTTAGTCCTTATATTATTTATATGTGGTTTCCAACTTAATTTACTATCAATAATAATACCCAGAAATTTATTTTCATATACTCTTTCTATTTCTGTATGATTGATTCGGATTTTAATTTGTGTATTTATTTTTCTATTTCCAAAGATTATATAATTTGTTTTATTTAAATTGAGTGATAGTTTATTGATATCAAACCACTTCTTTAATATTTTGAGCTCATTCTCTACTGTGTGCAGGAGCTGATCTAAATCTCCTCCAGAACAGTAAAGACTGGTATCATCTGCAAACAATATACACTTCAATTTTTTTAATATTTCACAGACATCATTTATATACAATATGAACAATTTAGGTCCCAATATAGAGCCTTGTGGAACTCCATGTGTAGTTCTCCTTATATCGGAATCAAAATTGTTCATATGTACAAATTGATGTCTGTTGCTAAGATAACTATTTAGCCAAGCATGTGCAATTCCTCTGACACCATATCTTTCCATTTTCCTCATGAGTAATTCATGGTCAATGGTGTCGAAAGCCTTGCTTAAATCAATAAAAACCCCGACTGTATAGTGTTTTTTATCTATTGCTGTTGTTATCTCTTCAACTAGTTCCATGACTGCCATTGAAGTGGACCTGTTTGATCGAAACCCGTACTGATGGGTGCTTAATAAGTTGTTTTTCTCTATGAAATCGTCAAGTCTGTCTGCAAACAATTTTTCTAAAATTTTTGAAAATTGCGACAGTAGGGAGATGGGTCTATAATTGGTGAACTGGTTTTGGTCACCATTTTTAAAAATCGGGATTACCTTAGCAGTTTTCATTTTATCCGGGAAGATACCTGTAGTGAAGGATTGATTGCAGATATATGTAAAAGGTGTGACTATACAGTATATAATATCTTTAACCAACCACATATCTATATTAGAGCAGTCAGTAGACCTCTTATTTTTAAATTTTCTTACTATATTTATTATTTCACTTTCGTGTATACTCTGGATAAATATAGAATTTGGATTCCGTCTAATAATCTCTTCATTTAATCCATCAGTATCTTCAGGCTCTGTAATTTTTGTTTGCTAAAGTGGGCCCTACGTTTACAAAGAAGTCATTGAATGCATTTGTTATTTCATTTGTTTTCTCTATAGTTATACTGTCCTTTAAAAAGTGGTTTGGATATTGGGCTCTTTCAGTTCCCTTTCTAATTATTTTATTTAGTATTTTCCAGGTTTCTTGGACATTGGAACTGTACTGTTCCAACTGTTTATGATAATAATCCTTCTTATTTGTTCTTATAATATTAGTTAGTTTATTTTTATATAACTTATATTTGTATTCAGTTTCTTTAGTTCTATGTTTTATATATAGTTTATATAGGTGATTTTTCTTTTTGCATGCGTTTTCTATTCCCTTAGTGATCCATGGTTTATCTATTTTTTTATTTTTAATCAAAATTTGTTTTTGTGGACAGTGCTTGTCATAGAGTCTGAGTAATGTTGAGAGAAAGGCGTTATATGCCCTATCTGGGTCACTGGTGGCATATACCTCCTCCCATAACTGTGAACACAGGTCTGCTTTGAAGGCGGCTATAGCCTCAGGTGTTCTGTGTCGCCTCATCTGATAGTTGACTGGAGTAGTTTCATTATAATTAAGAAATTTATGTAAAATACCAAAAACTGGAAGATGGTCACTAATGTCATTTATAAGTAATCCAGCTGTAACATAATTATCCATTGTATAGTAATGGATAATTACTATACATGTAATAGTACAAGTCAAAATCATATAGAAAAATAACTTATATGGTTTAGACATAGTCTAGTCCTGGTTTAGTCCAGGTCTAGACCTGGTCCAGTCCTGGTTTAGTCCAGGACCAGTCCAGGTTTAGACTTGGTTTAGTCCACGTTTAGTCCTGGACTAGTCCTGGTCTAGTCCCGGTCACCCCTGCATTCCCCATCCATCAATCAGCAAAGGTCTACAGTCTCTTAACCAATCAGGACGCAGAACACAATGTTACACTATTAAAAAAAAAAAAAAATCTGCGAAACAGCGAGGCCGCAAACAGTGAACCGCGATAGAACGAGGGACCATTGTATGTCCAAGATACTTCTTCAGTTCTGGCTAGAATGCCGGTGCACTCTAAATATGAATGTGTTAAAAACACCACAACATGTGTTGAATTTCAACACATCAATGAGTTCTATTTGGGACAAAACAACTTGTGTTAATTGTGACACAGCTGATGTGTAAATATACTGACACATAAGTTGTGTCGATATAGTGACACAAGGATGTGTATTAATGTTACTGTGAACACAGTTATTGTGTCTTGTCCTTCTCCGTTTCCTCCTTAAAACAAATCAGCTGCACATGTTTTGGCTCCGGTACGACAGCAACTCTAGGCGACTTCCGTAAACATTGAGCCCGCTCGCCTCGTCGTGCGCAAAAAATCGTATTTCACAAAAAAAATCGGAATTGAGCATTAAGCCCTGGCGATCGACTCGTAGACCGTGGTCGACTGGTTGAGCCCCCCTGGTGTATATAGTAGGGCTGTCAGTTTAACACGTTAATTAGCAGTGTAATTAATTAATCAAATTAACGAGTTATGAAAATTAACGTAATTAATTATGGGCTGCAATTCAATGTGCGCACATTTTAAATTTGGGGTGCGGGGCCTTTGAACGGCAAGTTTATTTATAAAAATGTGACAGAGCGTTGTTCCTGGGGAGAGCACGTGAAGACGCGCGCGCCCGTTTCCATATCTGTTGCGCGGCGCATGCCGAACCCTTTTCATTATCAACCATAAACTGTGTTCTGTCACGACTAAGGGTGCACACTTAGAAGCACCAGTTTTGCCCATCCAAATCGTGCTAAACTGGATCATTTACTCACCCGCACGCTGCCGCCTTGTCCCTCCTTGTGCAGAATGAACTGCACAAATCTCCCCCACCCAATTGTAATACAAAATATATTTCTACTAAATATTTATTAGTTTAGCTTTTCATGTTTTTTTTTTTGTCAAATTATAACAAACGTCTCTTTTTACACTCTTCATAGAGTAATTAACACAAGAGTCGAATCAGAGTCAGAAAAATGTAAATCTCTTTTCAGTCACAAATTAGGAATATAGACCAGTTTCAAAGCTACGTCATCACTGAATGCGCGCGCAGTTCCGACTCAAAAAAAGCCACTGCTGCCATAAAACCCCAGCGAAGATGTAGAAGAGAAGAACTCAAATAAAGAGAAACAGCTGGAATAAATGATAGTTCATACCATTCAACTGACATACACACAAGTGAACACCTGCTGCTTGTTTAGGGTAATTTGCCCAGGTGTTCAGTGGTGTTTAATCATGCTGATTAACTAGCAAGCACAGGACACCGCAAAGCTCACAGACATATTAACCGGGTAACCTCTACGACAGACACATGTAAACGAACACAAATAACTTTGTGAAAATGCTTGATAAGTTTTCGCATGACCATCATAAATGGCATTTGACATGACTGAGATCACATCTGTGACTCGTGAATTGAGTCGTAGTATGTTACTTACCCCGCAACGCAAGTGCAGTTGGCGGTCAGAACGTAGCTTGTTGATGATAGCCCAAGCATTGTACACGGTCGTATGTGTGGTGAGCTCCGCTAGGGCTGTCTTTGTTTGGTGCTTTTTTTCATTTTTTCTTTGAACTTTTTAGATTATTTTGGCTTTTCCCGTCCTTTTCAGTTGTTCACCTCCTCCCGGTATCCCGGCTGAGGGGGGGAACGCTTTCTCTTTTCCCCGCGAGCTTTGCTCACCCCCGGGCGGACGGCGCGATGTCAGCCCCCACGGGGCCCCAGGCCGCGGCGGAGAAGCCGACTGGGAAAGTTATTATAATTATGTTATAATTTGACTAAAAAAACATGAAAAAGCTGAACTAATAAATATTTAGTAAAAATATAATTTGTATTACATTTGGGTGGGGGAGATTAGTGCAATTCATTCTTTTGCCCACACGATGGTGCCAAACTCCGCTAAACAAAACTTCATGATAAATTATATTAAATAAATAAATAAATAACTATATATACACTCAACAAAAATATAAACGCAACACTTTTGTTTTTGCTCCCATTTTCATGAGATGGACTTAAAAATCTAAAATTCATTCCAGATACACAATATTACCATTTCTCTCAAACATTGTTCACAAATCTGTCTAAATGTGTGATAGTGAGGCACTTCTGCTTTGCTGAGATAATCCATCCCACCTCACAGGTGTGCCACATCAAGATGCTGATCTGACATCATGATTAGTGCACAGGTGTACCTTATACTGCCCACAATAAAAGGCCACCCTGAAATGTGCATTTTTTTTTTTTTTGCTTTATTGGGGGTCTGGGGACTCAGAACCAGTCAGTATCTGGTGTGACCACCATTTGCCTCATGCAGTGCAACACATCTTCTTCGCATAGAGTTTATCAGATTGTCAATTGTGGCCTGTGGAATGTTGGTCCACTCCTCTTCAATGGCTGTGCGAAGTTGCTGGATATTAGTGGGAGCTGGTACACGCTGTCGTATACGCCGGTCAAGCACATCCCAAACATGCTCAATGGGTGACATGTCCGGTGAGTATGCTGGCCATGCAAGAACTGGGACATTTTCAGCTTCCAAGAATTGTGTACAGATCCTTGCAACATGGGGCCGTGCATTATCTTGCTGAAACAGGTGATGTTCATGGATGTATGGCACAACAATGGGCCTCAGGATCTCATCACAGTATCTCTGTGCATTCAAAATGCCATCAATAAAATGCACCTGTGTTCTTCGTCCATAACAGATGCCTGCCCATACCATAACCCCACCACCACCATGGGCCACTTGATCCACAACATTGACATCAGCAAAGCGCTCACCCACACGACGCCACACACGCTGTCTGCCATCTGCCCTGAACAATGTAAACCGAGATTCATCCGTGAAGAGAACACTTCTCCAACGTGCCAGACGCCATCGAATGTGAGCATTTGCCCACTCAAGTCTGTTACGGGGACGATCTGGAGTCAGGTTAAGACCCCGATGAGGACGACGAGCATGCAGTTGAGCTTCCCTGAGACAGTTTCTGACAGTTTGTGCAGAAATTGTTTGGTTATGCAAACCAATTGTTTCAGCAGCTGTCCGAGTGGCTGGTCTCAGACGATCTTGGAGGTGAACCTGCTGGATGTGGAGGTCCTGGGCTGGTGTGGTTACACGTGGTCTGCGGTTGTGAGGCCGGTTGGATGTACTGCCATATTCTCTGAAACGCCTTTGGAGACGGCTTATGGTGGAGAAATGAACATTCAATTCACAAGCAACAGATCTGGTTGACATTCCTGCTGTCAGCATGCCAATTGCACGCTCCCTCAATGCTTGTGACATCTGTGGCATTTTGCTGTGAGACAAAACTGCACATTTCAGAGTGGCCTTTTATTGTGGGCAGTATAAGGTACACCTGTGCACTAATCATGATGTCAGATCAGCATCTTGATGTGGCACACCTGTGAGGTGTGTAACCCAGGTGAAAAAAACCTGCTCCAGAGCCGTTCTCGTGCTATTTAATTTTCGGAATGCGTTGTGCTGACGTCATCACGCTAGACCGCAGTACCGCCAATCAGGCAGCATATTGGCAGGAAATCAGACGCGCCGGTCAGCGCAAGGCATAGGATTTCAGGGCAGATGCTACAGGTGGGTTAAAGTTATTTTAATAGCTTATTTCGTCGTACTTTGTCGATTCATTAAATGCAATTGCTGTCGGAACTTTAGGAGCTGACTACTGGGTCCCGACCACTACAGAAACGAGAGCGAGCACGCATTAACAACTGGATTGGTGAGTTGCGCTAACATGTAGCTTAGCTTCTCATTCGAATGCATGGCTTAGCCTAGCCTAGCCGAGTCCATTTGTTTCAATGGAGTGGTTAGCCTCGTCTTTAATGCCCGATTTCTCAAAATGTATTTAACTAAATGACTTGTAATTTACATTGAGTTTTTACTACATCATTATCTGACTGTGTATGATTTTTGGTTGTAATTCGATGCACTTTAGGCCCAAACTTAATCATTGTTTGGAGCCTGATGATTCAAATGCAGTATTGCACTGAATGCACTTTGCACTGCATGAAACTAGTAGTGCTATCCTATTGCTATATTTACTTTACCATACATTGATAATTGAACAACATGATGATTCAATATTTAACACTGATATTGGCGTATTGATTGATTATTTTATGAACACACTGTGTGGTTATTTATTTATTGATTATGATTGAACTATACGATTATGATGATTGATGTGCACATGATTTATTGATTTGGTCCTGTTCTTGTGCAGGCCAGGTCTAATGGCGAGCTAGAACCCTAAGGATCTGAACTGAACTAAGGCAACAAGCCTGACATATACTTTCAACTCAGCCCGGATTCAGACTCAAGACCCTCACCTGCTCGGTTGGGCCGGTAGGAGGCTCTTGTAGCCGCCCTTACTTTTGAACTTTTTTTTGTCCGTTCGCACAGCTCGTGGCTACTCATTGCAGACTCACTCATACTTGCACTTTTGCACAACCTACCTCAGCCTCATATGGACAATCTCCACGCCACGAACTCGTTGCCTATAATATGCGGGACAAATTACGACACTGTCTGCTGTTACATATGGACTATTTAAATTGCTGAATGCACAGTGTTTGTCTTTTGAATGTATATTTTCTTGAACTTGGAAATTGATTGTAAATAATTTCTTGAATGGCCATTCTTAGTACTACATATTTGTTAATGTTTGTCTTTTCAATATAAGGTACCAGCAAATCAAAATTAATGTCTGTTTTGTTCTTCACTCCACTCCTAGAGCCGTGACTAGAGTTTTCTGAACTAGCCTACAACTACAACTTATAATAACATTGTTACCTACCTCTTATTAGCCTTGTGTAACACACATGCTACATATTCGTGGCGAGCTAGCCAGGAGTGGAGTGGAAAATAATATTGAAAGACAATGGATACATTTGAGAAATGTGGCATTAAGATTCCAAACGCAATTTTGATACAGTACGCAACACACACTGAAACTGATGATGAGGTTGTTGATTTTCTTAAACGATACGGTTCCGTCTTTAAAGCCCAGCTCATTGATGAACCTGAGTCCACTTTTCATGATTCTATTGTTGTTGAATATGCCTCGGGAGCGAGTTTGATTGATTTACGCAACAGGTTGCCTTATACCTATGTGTGTGACCACGTGAAAGTTACTTATGAACTATTGGATTTGTCTACTGTGTGGGCAGAAGAAGTTGGCAAATTAAAAACTGAAAGTTATGTGTCCGAGTTGCGAAAAGTTGCGAACTTAACTGGTCAAAATTTTGCAGTCGTTTTAACCGGGGCGATGTCTCTGCTTGGTCAGACTGTGACAGAACTCCAGCCTCCTGTCACTGAAGACAAGTTGCCGCCAGAAGATATTAAGCCTACTGTTCTTGCCGCCACTAATGCAACACCACTACCACTCAAACCGGCTGGTTAGCTCAACTGGTAAGTCATGGACTTTCCCCCTGGAGGTTGTAGGTTCAAACCCCCCCCGGGCAATGAGCTAACCAGTGTGGGTCCTTGGGCAAGACCCTTCACGGTACTGCCCCCCGGGCGCCGAAAAAGATGGCTGCTCACTGCTCCTGAAAAAGGATGGGTCAAATGCAGAAGTCAAATTTCTCCCGTGTGTCACTGTGTGTCATTGTGTGTGAGACCAATAAAGGCTAAAAGCCCAAGCTTAATCTTAATCTTAATCTTAAACCTACTTCATCTGATCCTTTACACGAATCTGCTCCCACAGCTCAGCAGTCTGATGTGCCACCGAATGTTGACCCACCCTCAATGGGCCGACAGTCCACAGGATGGCAGTCAGCGAGAGTCTCAATGCCTCGTACGCCACAACCTGATCTCAACCCTCCAGGAGTCCAACGATATGTTGTCGAACATATTGTCAAGAATGATGACAGCACAAATCCGTCACAGCGTCTCAGAACTTTTTCTGGAAAATCTCCCAGACCACACCATGAAACAGATTATGACACTTGGCGCTCTGGAGTCGAGCTTCTATTGAGAGATCCTGCCATTTCAGATTTACAACGTTCACGCAAGATTTTTGACAGTCTATTACCACCCGCTGCTGATATGGTAAAGCACTTGAAGCCTGACACACTCCCATGTATTTATCTACAGACACTCGATTCAGCCTATGGTACAGTACAAGATGGTGATGAATTATTTGCCAAATTTATGGACACATTCCAAGATGCTGGTGAGAAGCCGTCCGCTTATTTGCTTCGCCTTCAAGTGGGCCTGAATCTGGCCGAAAAAAGGGGAGGAGTGTCAGGCAGAGACAATGATCGGCATTTGCTCACACAATTCTGTCGCGGTTGTTGGGACAATTCCCTTATTACAGATCTTCAACTTAAACAACAAAAGTTCAATCCTCCATCATTTTCTGATTTGCTCCTGTTGTTGCGGACTGAAGAAGATCGGGAGGCAGCCAAAGCGATCCGCATGAAGCAGCACCTGGGTACAGCAAGACCTCGAGTCACAAATCATGCTCAGTATGTTCTCACTGCTCCAGAAGAGAAGGGTGAAATAGCTGCTCTCACCAGTGCCACACAGAAACTCGCCCAACAGCTTGCTGACATCCAAAAACAGCTTGCAGCTTTGACAGCCGCCCAGTCCAGTTTCAAGCAGCCCACACTTGACAGTCAGCGTGGTGAAGGCCAGAGGGTGGGCAAGCCACCAAAGAACCCACCTTCTGCGCCCAAACCTGGTTATTGTTATCGGTGTGGTGAAGATGGCCATATAAGGACTCACTGTGACAACCCGCCCAACTCAGCTCTTGTCGCAGCCAAGAAAAAACAATTTTCAGAGAAACAACAGAGATGGCAGAGATCAAATAATTCGATTCGACAGACTTCAAACTAGATCGAGTTTCAGTTAAGGGGCGAACTGGAACTAGTGCGGACCGACAATGTCCCGACAAGAACACTGTAACCTGCAGGAATCTGAATCAATCCGCTTTAACAGTATCATCACGATTACCCAAAGGCTTAGTCGGATCCAGGTGCACAGCAACCGTAAAGATCTCTGGTCAAGAATTCAACTGTCTCTTGGATACCGGATCCCAAGTCACCACTATTCCCGTTTCACTTTACAACAAATATTTCACTGAACAACCTGTAAAACCCCTTTGTGACTTGTTGCACGTGGAAGGAGCCGCTGGCCAAACCGTTCCATATCTGGGATACATTGAAACAACACTGACATTTCCAAGTGAGTTTCTAGGAACTGACATCGATGTGGCAACCCTCGCACTTGTGGTTCCAGATGTCCGCCAAGACCCGCCATCACCAGTGCTAATTGGTATGAACACCCTCGAATCGCTGTACAGTCAATACCTGAGCACCAAGATGTCAGACTTCCAGCCATCAGCACATGGTTATCGTGCAGTTTTAAAACTCCTGCAGATCCGTCACAAAAAACAAGAGGTGGGCAGCGACGGAGGAGTGCGATTAGCCAGTCAAGTTCCAGTGGTGGTTCCAGCTGGTCACACCAAGGTCGTTGATGGCTCAATTCATGCCAGTGTGCTATACCCAAGCCAGTGGGCGCTTGTGGAGCATCCAGCCACACCTCTGCCAGGTGGGCTGTGTGTACAGAACGCTCTCATCATGCTCCCAAGCCAATCCCACAAGAAGATCCCAGTTATTCTCTCCAATGAGACCGAACAAGATGTCACAATTCAACCTTTCAGTACCCTCGCTGAACTTTCAATGTCTCCTCAGATCCTGTCACACCAACAGCCAACCTCAGAAAGAACTCCTGAGTCTCTTAAGCTAGATTTTGGTGATTCACCTATATCTCCAGCGTGGAAGGAAAGAATTGTCAATAAGTTGAATGAGATTTCAGATGTATTCTCACACAATGATTTGGATTTCGGCCACACCAACAAAATAAAACACCATATCAAACTGAGCGATGAGACTCCGTTCAAGCACAGGCCCAGACCAATTCACCCTCATGACATCGAGGCTGTGAGACAACATCTACGGGACCTTCTGGAAGCTGGTGTCATTCGTGATTCAGAATCGCCGTTTGCGTCACCCATAGTCGTGGTCCGGAAAAAGAATGGCGACATACGGCTTTGTATTGATTACAGAAAATTGAATCTCCAAACAGTCAAGGACGCTTACGCTCTACCCAACTTGGAGGAATCATTTTCAGCGTTGACGGGATCAAAATGGTTTAGTGTCCTCGATCTAAAATCAGGATATTATCAAATTGAGATGGAGGAGGAAGATAAAGCCAAGACTGCTTTCGTGACTCCAGTTGGATTCTGGGAGTTCAACAGAATGCCCCAGGGGGTAACAAATGCACCCAGCACCTTTCAGCGCCTAATGGAGAAGTGCATGGGGGACCTCCATCTAAAAGAAGTTCTAGTCTTTTTGGACGACCTCATTATTTTTTCGCATTCACTGGAAGAACATGAGCAAAGATTGCTGCGGGTATTACATCGGTTGCAAGCATTCAGTCTGAAACTCTCTCCTGAGAAATGTAAATTTTTCCAGACGTCTGTGCGTTATCTGGGTCACATCGTTTCAGAAAAAGGAGTAGAGACCGATCCTAGTAAGATCCAGGCACTCAAATCCTGGCCAATTCCAAGAACTCTGAAAGAGTTGAAGTCCTTCTTAGGATTTGCTGGATATTATCGGAGATTTATTCAAGGATATGCTGAAATAGCCAAACCACTGAACAATCTCACAAGAGGGTACGTGCCAAACTCGAAGTCCCGCACCAAGACCCCTCCAGATAAGAACCATGATCCAAGACAGCCCTTTGGCAAGCGTTGGTCTCCTGCTTGCCAGTTGGCATTTGACACATTGATTCAGAGATTGACAAGTTCTCCAGTTCTCGGCTTTGCAGACCCCAAGCTGCCCTACATTCTCCATACTGATGCCAGTACCATCGGCCTGGGAGCTGCCCTATACCAAGAGCAGGAGGGTAAGCTAAGAGTGATCGCCTATGCCAGTCGAGGATTGTCAGCAAGCGAATCCAGGTATCCAGCTCACAAGTTGGAATTTCTTGCACTAAAATGGAGTATATCTGAAAAATTTCATGACTACCTGTATGGGGCCCACTTTTTGGTGGTGACTGATAACAACCCACTCACCTACCTCTTAACATCTGCAAAGTTGGATGCTGCCAGTCACAGATGGCTTGCTGCCCTTTCTACATACACATTCAAGTTGCAATATCGAGCTGGAAAGCAAAACCTTGATGCTGACGCTTTGTCCCGACGTCCCCATGACCATCCTGCTGACAATCAAGCACAGAAAGACTGGGAACTGATCCACCGGTTTACACAAGAGCATGCCTGCGAATCATCTGACATGGAGGAAATGGATCCCACCGTTGTTTCCGCCATTTGTCACAGTTGTCTGGCCAGAACCTACGGGCCAATCACCGCTACAAACAGCGCCATTACTCTGGTCGAGTCCCTGGGCGTGTCAGCCAAAGCAATTCCAAACTGCTATGCCAATGAAGATCAGCACGGGCTGCCAGTAGTTTCTCCACTCACCATTCTGGACCTTAAGGAAAAGCAGCGAGCTGACCCTGTTATCAGGGAGGTCATCTGCCAGATGGAGACGGGAGAGAGAGTTCCTCCGACAGCCCGCCAAGAGCTTCCAGACCTTGCGTTCCTATTGAGAGAGCTTACTCGCCTGGAGTTGCGAGATGAGATCTTGGTACGGAGGAGGAAAGACCAGGAACAAGTGTCCTACTAGCTTGTCTTGCCCGAAGAGCTGCGACCCACCGTTTTAACAAGTTTACATGATGATATGGGCCATATCAAGGACCTTGGACCTGGTCCGATCAAGATTCTTCTGGCCACGCATGTCTGCTGATGTGGAAATGAAAGTCAAGACCTGTCCCCGGTGTGTGAGACGGAAGGCACTTCCCGAAAGATCTGCGCCTTTGGTCAACATCACGACCACCCGGCCACTTGAGTTACTCTGCATGGATTATTTGTCATTGGAACCAGACCAAACCAATACAAAGGATATTCTTGTTTTCACGGATCACTTTACAAAATTTGCAGTGGCAATACCAACCGCAAATCAAAAAGCCAAGACAGTGGCGAAAGTCCTGTGGGAAAACTTCATGGTGGTGTACGGAATCCCTGAACGTCTTCATACCGACCAGGGGCCAGATTTCGAATCGAAACTCATCAAAGAGCTCTGCCAGTTTGCTGGTATTGTAAAGACCCGGACGACTCCATACCACCCTCGGGGGAACCCAGTGGAACGGTTTAATCGCACACTGCTCAGCATGCTCGGAACACTGCAACCCAAACAGAAAGCGAAAAGGAAGGATTACGTAAAACCTCTAGTGCACGCCTACAATTGCACGAGAAATGATGTGACTGGTTTTACGCCTTATGAACTGATGTTTGGTCGTTCTCCCCGGCTTCCTATAGACTTGGCCTTTGGATTGCCGGTGCGGGAGAAGAACTCTAAAACCCATTCCCAATATGTTGCAGATTTGAGATCTCGTATGGAGGAAAGTTTTGAATTGGCAACTAAGAATGCGGCGAAAGTTGGACAGAGGAATAAGAGCCGCTTCGACCAGCGAGTCACTCCATCCAGTTTGGTCGAAGGAGATCGTGTTCTGGTCCGAAACATGAGGCTTCGTGGAAAACACAAGCTTGAAGACAAGTGGGAAAATGATATCTACATAGTCCAGAAACGTGTCCGAGATCTGCCAGTGTATGTTGTACGTCTGGAAGATGTGCCAGATGCACCAATCCGCACACTTCACAGAGATCTCCTACTCCCATGTCCATTTCTCCCAGCTGGTGGTGACTCAGAACAGCTATCAGTGACTCCACCACGTTGTCCTCGGACCCGAAGCCAGAAACCGGCACAAGATGAGTTCGATGACTGGGATGAGGAAGATGACGGACAGGAGATTCGGTCTTTCCATGTTGAGCCTGCCACCTTCATAGTCAGGGCAGAACCTGTCAATCCAAATGTTGCCGAGCCTTTATCCAATGTTGGTTATTCTATACCTGTGTTGCCAGTCAGTCCTGAGGGTCCTGTGTCACCTGGTCTTGAAACACCTGAAACAGACTTACTTGAAGAAACAACCTTACCTGAAGAAGAGATGTCCTCTGCCATGCCAGAAGCTTCCTTGCCTGTGGAAGAAGAGTTGGAGTCTGATGGTTCTGTACCAGAAGTTTTACCTGAGGAACCAGTGCTCCCTGACCAGGCAGAGACATCGCCCAACCAAGCTGAGCCATTGCTCCTCTCAACAGAGACCCATAATGCTCCTGAGAATAACAACCCTAACCCTGAGTGTGAATTTTTGGGCAGGCGTTCTACACGGCAGCGTCAGCCGCCTAACCGGTTGCAGTATCCAGCCTTGGGTAACCCGCTTATCTCAGTGGTGCAAACATTATTTCACGGGTTAGCTGACGCGTACAGTGAAATACTTTCACCCCCTGTAGCAACCCAGTTTTCGCAGTCCCGTATTCAAGAATGTTAGCATGCATCAGGAGTTGCATGATCTAAAGGGGGGAGGGTGTAACCCAGGTGAAAAAACCTGCTCCAGAGCCGTTCTCGTGCTATTTAATTTTCGGAATGCGTTGTGCTGACGTCATCACGCTAGACCGCAGTACCGCCAATCAGGCAGCATATTGGCAGGAAATCAGACGCGCCGGTCAGCGCAAGGCATAGGATTTCAGGGCAGATGCTACAGGTGGGTTAAAGTTATTTTAATAGCTTATTTCGTCGTACTTTGTCGATTCATTAAATGCAATTGCTGTCGGAACTTTAGGAGCTGACTACTGGGTCCCGACCACTACAGAAACGAGTGCGAGCACGCGTTAACAACTGGATTGGTGAGTTGCGCTAACATGTAGCTTAGCTTCTCATTCGAATGCATGGCTTAGCCTAGCCTAGCCGAGTCCATTTGTTTCAATGGAGTGGTTAGCCTCGTCTTTAATGCCCGATTTCTCAAAATGTATTTAACTAAATGACTTGTAATTTACATTGAGTTTTTACTACATCATTATCTGACTGTGTATGATTTTTGGTTGTAATTCGATGCACTTTAGGCCCAAACTTAATCATTGTTTGGAGCCTGATGATTCAAATGCAGTATTGCACTGAATGCACTTTGCACTGCATGAAACTAGTAGTGCTATCCTATTGCTATATTTACTTTACCATACATTGATAATTGAACAACATGATGATTCAATATTTAACACTGATATTGGCGTATTGATTGATTATTTTATGAACACACTGTGTGGTTATTTATTTATTGATTATGATTGAACTATACGATTATGATGATTGATGTGCACATGATTTATTGATTTGGTCCTGTTCTTGTGCAGGCCAGGTCTGATGGCGAGCTAGAACCCTAAGGATCTGAACTGAACTAAGGCAACAAGCCTGACATATACTTTCAACTCAGCCCGGATTCAGACTCAAGACCCTCACCTGCTCGGTTGGGCCGGTAGGAGGCTCTTGTAGCCGCCCTTACTTTTGAACTTTTTTTTGTCCGTTCGCACAGCTCGTGGCTACTCATTGCAGACTCACTCATACTTGCACTTTTGCACAACCTACCTCAGCCTCATATGGACAATCTCCACGCCACGAACTCGTTGCCTATAATATGCAGGACAAATTACGACACTGTCTGCTGTTACATATGGACTATTTAAATTGCTGAATGCACAGTGTTTGTCTTTTGAATGTATATTTTCTTGAACTTGGAAATTGATTGTAAATAATTTCTTGAATGGCCATTCTTAGTACTACATATTTGTTAATGTTTGTCTTTTCAATATAAGGTACCAGCAAATCAAAATTAATGTCTGTTTTGTTCTTCACTCCACTCCTAGAGCCGTGACTAGAGTTTTCTGAACTAGCCTACAACTACAACTTATAATAACATTGTTACCTACCTCTTATTAGCCTTGTGTAACACACATGCTACAGGTGGGATGGATTATCTCAGCAAAGCAGAAGTGCTCACTATCACACATTTAGACAGATTTGTGAACAATGTTTGAGAGAAATGGTAATATTGTGTATCTGGAATGAATTTTAGATCTTTAAGTCCATTTCATGAAAAATGGGAGCAAAAACAAAAGTGTTGCGTTTATATTTTTGTTGAGTGTATATATCAGAGGACATTTTAAGACAGTTTCACCCTCTCACCTAAAGGTCCACGGTTCGATCCCAGCTCCACTGCATAATGTCCTCGTGGCCCTGTGCCAGACACTTCCTACAGAATACTCACCCTGAAGGTGGCACCAGCGAACGTCTGAACACGGAGGTCTGTTTGGCTGAGGCCCAGACACAGCCAGTGAAGTGTCTTGCCCAAAGACACAAAAACAGTCTGCGGTGGTTAAAAGTGATTTGTCAACCTCTGGGCTGATGGACAAGCGCTCTGCCACTGAGCCACAGATGTTATGTGTAAAAATGTGATCTGGTATTTCCAAACGATGTACCAAAAATATTGGCAGAAGACAGAGCTGGAGATAGCAGAGTTAAAGATGCTCAGATTCTCTTTAGGATTAAGATTAGGCTTAAGCTTAAGCCTTTATTGGTCTCACACACAATGACACACAGTGACACACGGGAGAAATTTGACTTCTGCATTTGACCCATCCTTTTCAGGAGCAGTGAGCAGCCATCTTTTTCGGCGCCCGGGGGGCAGTACCGTGAAGGGTCTTGCCCAAGGACCCACACTGGTTAGCTCATTGCCCGGGGGGGGGTTTGAACCTACAACCCCCAGGGGGAAAGTCCATGACTTACCAGTTGAGCTAACCAGCCGATACAGGAGTGACAAGGATGGACAGGATCAGGAACGAGGTCATCAGAGGGACAACACAGACAGGAAGGTTTGGAGAAAAAGCTAGAGAAGCCAGACTGAGATGGTTTGGACATGTTCAGAGAAGGGACAGTGGATATATTGGTAGAAGAATGTTAGAGATGGAGCTACCAGGTAGGAGACAAAGAGGAAGACCAAAGAGGAGATTTATGGATGCAGTGAGGGAGGACATGGAGGTAGTTGGAGCTAGAGTAGAAGATACAGAAAACAGGGCGAGATGGAAAAAGTTGATTCGCTGTGGCAAACCCTGAAAAAGGGACAAGCCGAAAGGAGTACCAAAAATATTGAAATATTTTCAACATCAACGTATTACTCAGTCTTCACTCCAGCAAACTGTACGACAATTAGTCATAGTCATAGTCATAGTTTGCTTTATTGTCGAAAAACAATCATGTACATGTACATAGAATGAATTCGAAATTTCGTTTCCCCACTAACCAGGCAGGACAGTGATAGAGTGGGCTAGGGGAGGGGCCGCTGCACTTGCGCGCGCCGCCGTCTGGGAGATGCAAAACAGAAAAGATGCAATACAAGTACAATCAGTGACAATTTAACAACATGTAATGACAGATATATAACATAAGGTGATCTTTTTTGTTGGTTACATAAGGAAGGGGTCAGATTGGAAATCAATGAAGTTGATTGAACCGAGAGCAGAGATCAGACCTTTCTAAAGACAGGAATTTCTACTATTGTTTCTGTTTCCAGTGACAGTGTAAGAGTGTGTGCTATGTTTATGTAGAGTCCAGATAACAAACCACATTCTGTGGCCTTGGCCTTGTTTATGCAGGGAGGCTAAGTCAAAACACAGATAACTGTTTGGGACCGATTTTCACAGGAGAGAATAATCCAGGGGGGTTGATTAAGCATTGATGAAAATACATTTTTTAGAGACCCAGGTAAATAATTTAGACTGAGCTCGGGTGCCAGACCCCCATCTTCATATCGCCATGAAGATTCATGAGAGATCTCATTAGTTCCTCTTGGCGCACAGACTGCGCTGCGTTGGCTTTACACAGTTCTGTCACCATCCCCGTGATGATATCCAAACGTCGAGATGTTTCCTTCGGTTGAAATCCTTCCAAAAGGACCTCAACCTGTCCCACTTTCTGATGTAATCCTTTCACAAGATCTCCAACCCCTTCACAATGGCTCGAAATTTCAGCAGACAGCTTAGGGGACTCTTTACAAGCTGCCAGTTTACAAATTATGCGATAGATCATGGACAATCCCAGGCCAATTAACAGATGTCCAGCTATCAGAAATCCAAATACGTAAATATCCTCCACATCCTCCAGGTACATTGGTGCCAAACATACGACTTGCCACGCACGATACGAGTCCCTCGCATATCCAGCAGCAAAAGTACCATCCGGACACGCCGCTTCTCCCGGAGCGGCACTCCTCCGTGAAAAAAGAGTATCAATAGCGCTGAGGGTCCAGCTGATCACATCCATCTTTTTGGAATTTGGAAAATCTGCTCCAAAAAGCGAGAAAATGACAAGCCAAAAGGAGTACCAAAAGTATGATGTGAAAATATTCAATTCACGTTACCTTAAAAATATTTAAAGCTGAAAATATTCCGAGGCCTGATGTGCTGTTGTGTGGTTCAGGGGCTCAGGGTCTGTACTGAAGCCCTGAGGTTGTAGGTGCAAATCCAGTCTCTGACCAGGCTGAGCGACTGTGTGGGTCAGAGGATAAGACACAATCACCTATTGCTTTATTTATTTCAATGGTGAATGTTTTAGGTTTTGGTCAACCTGAGTGTTGTAAAGGGCTCTATAAAGCTTGATGGAGAAAAAAAAAAACAAAAAAAAACTTGATAGCTGTAACCACAAGAGAAATGTAATTGTCTTTTTTGTATATTAAACTGAAATTTCTGGAACTGACTGCTTTTTACAGCGCAAGTCAAAAGGAAGAAATGGTGATGATTAATCAAGATTTAACAGAAATGCATTGTACTGAGACGTAATGGTACTTAAAAGCTCTTAGAATATTGTACTTGAAGAGCTTTAAAGGACCTTCTAATGATTTTCCTGCATTTGGTGCTTCACCAATTTCAAGCCAAAATGGAACCATGTCTACTCCAGACCAGTGTTAAAAGGTAGTCACACACACATAAAAAAACAAACTTATAAACATGAAAATCTGCCACTTGCTTTGGTGTAATGCAGCTATGAAGAGGCGGGGCCAGGAGCAGAGTCTGAATCAGAATAAGTTTTTCTTGTAGTTCAGGAGAAGGGCCTTTACACCATGCAGTGTGTTGTAAAAGTGTAGAAGCAGCTGCCTGTGACTCTCTCAGAGAGTTGTTTCTCTGTTATGGTTCAAAATCAGATACAAGAGCTGGATCTGGGCCAAACATCTTTATTTTCAGTCGTCAGCAGCAAACTCCAAAACAGAATTTAAAACACAATTTAGAACAAGAGAATTTCATGAACACAATCAATAATTCTTCAGTCACTCTGTTCTGTGAGTTCTCATGTGAATATTCAAACGATATCGACGTGTAAACCCTTTATTACAGATGGAACAGCTGTAAGGTCTCTCACCTGTGTGTTCTCTCATGTTTATTTAGATTACTCTTTTGAGAAAATGTCTTCTCACATGTTGAACAGCTGTAAGGTCGTTCCCCTGTGTGCATTCTCTCATGTATATTTAGACTCTTCTTTATAGAAAACGTCTTCTCACATGTTGAACAACTGTAAGGTCTTTCCCCTGTGTGAATTCTCTCATGTATATTTAGATCACACTTTTGAGAAAATGTCTTCTCACACACTGAACAGCTGTAAGGTCTTTCCCCTGTGTGCATTCTCTCATGTATATTTAGACTCTTCTTTACAGAAAACGTCTTCTCACATGTTGAGCAACTGTAAGGTCTTTCCCCTGTGTGAATTCTCTCATGTATATTTAGATCACACTTTTGAGAAAAGGTCTTCTCACACACTGAACAGCTGTAAGGTCTTACCCCTGTGTGTGTTCTCTCATGTATATTTAGATGACTCTTTTGAGAAAAAGACTTTTCACATGTTGAACAGCTGTAAGGTCTTTCCCCTGTGTGCATTCTCTCATGTATATTTAGACTACTCTTTACAGAAAACGTCTTCTCACATGTTGAGCAACTGTAAGGTCTTTCCCCTGTGTGAATTCTCTCATGTATATTTAGATCACACTTTTGAGAAAAGGTCTTCTCACACACTGAACAGCTGTAAGGTCTTACCCCTGTGTGTGTTCTCTCATGTATATTTAGATGACTCTTTCGAGAAAATGACTTTTCACATTTTGAACAGCTGTAGGGTCTTTCGCCCAGGTGTCTCTTAACATGTACAGCTAGATTACCTTTTGTTGTAAAGATTCTGTTGCACATTGAAGAGCTGAATGGTTTCTTTATGTGTATCTTTTCATGTTTATCTAGATTGGCCTTTCGGTTAAATGTTTTGTCACAGGTTGAATAGCTGAGTGGAGTTCTGCAGTCTTCATCATCAGTATCAGAGGAGTGCTCTGTGTCTCCCTCAGTCTCTGAGGGTAAATGTGTCTCTGTCCTGATGTCCTCTCCCTGTGTTTCCTCTCTGAGCTCAGTTTGTCTTGATAGACCTGAGGTTTGTGCAGTGGAGCTTCCATCTCTGATCTGGACTTGGTTGTAGTGGTCTCCAACAGCGTTTGTCTCCATCTGTGCAGCTGAACAGCTGAATGGCGCTCTCCAGTCTTCATCATCAGTGTCAGAGGAGTGCTCTGTGTCTCCCTCAGTCTCTGAGGGTAAATGTGTCTCTGTGCTGATGTCCTCTCCCTGTGTTTCCTCTCTGAGCTCAGTTTGTCTTTGTTGAAGCAGTGAGGACTCTTCTGTCTTCACACAGACACCACTGGACTCTGGGACGGCCACTGAGACCTGGGGTGGGGAAGATTGACACAAAACAATATTAATATTTCATAATATTTCTTGATTTCAATCAGAAATGTGCTAAAAGTTTCTTTCATTTTCTTGGTTGTGGTCTTATTATACATTTATCAGTCTCAAGGTGAAGGGATCACCATGAAGCACACCTTCACCATTGTCATGGTAAAGAACCTGAGATGGAAATGTTTGGAGGACGCATCCTGATGCCTCCCTACCCCCACCACACCAGACCTGAATTCATGGAGATTCATGGGTACAAGCTGTACTTGAAACTTTGGATTAGACTTCTCTCAAAGAACCACAGAGTTTCTACCAGAACAAAATTACTGACAATCTCCTTCAGCAAAGAAAGAAACAATGACCAAGATACAAATAGTAATGCCTCGTTTATCGCGGGGGTTAGGTTCCAGAAATAACCCGCAATAAGAGAAATCCACAAAGTAGGACAACTTTATATTTTACAATTATTCTACATGTTTTAAGGCTGCAAATGCCTCACCACACACATTATACGCTTTTCTCAGACTGGAATTAACCTTTTCTCACATTTATCTCTCATTTAAACAAACTTTCATAGATTTTCAACTAAATGTATTAATAGGGACGCGTGGGGGGAGACACGGCTCCGGAAGCCCCGCCGGACGCGCGAGGAGCACTGCCACGTCCCGGGACGCGATGCGCACCAACCCCTTGGCGAAGTGCGCGACACGTGCACCCCTCATCGTGGACGAATCCGTGACAGAGCAGCACGACCGGCGCAAGGCCGGTGCTGCGAGCACGAGATCGAACCGCACCACCTGGACCATGCCTCCCCCTTCAGGGCCGTCCTCGCAGCCCGAGCCACAAACCGAACACGCACAAACGAACGCAAGAGCTGCACGAAACCAGCAAAGAGCCGCACGGAGTGATTTAATCCTGGTTTAGTTCTGGTCTAGACCTGGTCTTAGCCAATCAGGACGCAGAACACAATGTTACACTATTTAAAAAATAAATAAAATCCGCGAAACAGCGAGGCCGTGAACAGTGAACCACGACAGAGCGAGGGACCACTGTAGAAAACACTGCTGTTTGATAAAACAGAGGACTTTGTCCACAGAAAGAGGAATGGTGTAAATTTTTTGCCGATTAAGACAAAATGCATTAATTGTAACTAATCACTAATCACGGACACGCGTGGTCATAAAACAAGGCAACCGCGCCGCGCCAAGCTCGACTCACAGCCGGCCGCAGGCGCCAACGGCAATACTTAGCAGCCCCAGGTGTACGCGTGAGGTGAGATCGAACCGCGGCGCCCAGAATGCGTGCCGCTGCTGGTTTCGTGCGGCTGGTTTGTGGCTCGGCTCCGAGTGGCACGTGGTGGTTTAATCCTGGTCGAGTCCTGGTCCTGGTTTAGTCCACGTCTGGTCTAGTCTCTTAGCCAATCAGGACAGAACACAATGTTACACTATAAAAAAAATGTTATATAAAAAAAAAAAAAAAAAAATAGAAAAAAAAAATAAATAATACATCTGCAAACCGCGATAGAGCGAGGGATTACTGTATTTTGTTATTCAGCATCAATACATTTGTCTGCTTTTTACTAAGGAATAATTAATTGAGGAATATACAATATAATAATACTATGATATATTTATGACTCAGTGTTATGTTACTATAGCTTATATTCTTAAAGACCCTATTGAAACACTAAAATTCAGGTGAAAAACGCCGCTTATCAGTTAATCGTTAATCGATCGATAAGGTCAATCAACTATCAATTAATGAATTAATCGATAATTTGCATCCCTAATGGGGGAGTATATCCCCATTTTTAAAGAGTACTCATAGTGTGTTCTCATACAAACTCCCTCATTTTGAGAGCTGAGGCTGATTATATTTAGTCGGTAACGCTCGACCTCCAGCACGAGCTCGGGCTCCTTCCCCTAGCGAGGTGACATTCCATGTCCCCAGAGCTCGTCTCCATGTCAGGAGATCCGGTCCCTGAGGCCCCTGCCTTCAACACCCGCCCAGATCTCGAGTCTATTCCTTAGTATGGAAATTGAGTTTGAAATGTCAGTATTGTGACAACACTACTGTATAACCTTCTGAACTACACATCTGTAACCTGTGATGGACATGTGTATTTGTGTTGTGAACAAAAGATTCTTATGTCTTTGTGTAAATGCATTTGATGTTTGCAGGAGGCCAGATATGAACATTAACATGGGGAGATGAGCAGCAGATAAAGATTTCGGCCAAAAGGAATTAATTTGCTCGATGCTTTTCCCAATTACTTTATGTGTAGTGCGCATTCATATCGAGTGCAAATAAATGTGCAAATCAACACGGAGAACTTGCCTTGGTCATTTTGGGTGGGAACTATTTTTCAGTGCGGAAAAAGACCGACGAAGCACGCACCACGCGGACAGGGGAATCCCTGTTTACGCATCAGAGAGGGAGTTCCCCGTTACTCTGCGTGCTTTGTGCTTCGGCTTTCTTTTTCCGCACTGAAAAATAGTTCCCACCCAAAATGACCAAGGCAAGTTCTCCGTGTTGATTTGCACATTTATTTGCACTCGATATGAATGCGCACTACACATAAAGTAATTGGGAAAAGCATCGAGCAAATTAATTCCTTTTGGCCGAAATCTTTTTCTGGCGCCGTTAGCCTCCAGTCTAACGCGGAGGAGCAGCAGCTCGCGCGGCGGTCAATGCTGACAGACCTGGACAATGGCTGGGTGACCAGGAAAACGCTTTTCATCACTTGTTTTAGTCTCTGGACTGTGGGGAGATGCCCAAATTTGACCTGGGGGTGGCATATCCCTTTAAGGAACTGTTCAAAAATCCAACTCATTCATGGACCTCACACTGATGCGGTCAGCTGCTGTCGGACTAAAGGACAGGACTGAGTGGAATATATTCATTTTTATTCACATTAATAGCAACAAATAGTAGGTCTGCGTCTTTTTAAATGAAAGTAAATTAATCAGTTTGTTACATCATTTTGTGGATCAAATATTTGCAGGACTTAAATTTTGTTTGAAACGGGCCAGTGTGGCTCTTTTGTTGTTAAAGGTTGCAGCCCTTTGAGCTCGGACTGCATGAGATGTATTAAGAACTTGATGATGATGCTAAATGTATGAGAACGTGAACACTGAAGCCGTGTCCCAATTTGAGGTTGCACACTCAGAAGGGTGGTTTTAAGGCCGCGTGACAAATGCTGTCCCATTTCATGCACCCCTCAAATGTGGCCTGAAAACCGCCCTCGATGCCATGGATCGGGCCGTGACCGAAGAGCACATCCGAGTACACTTCACACCCTCATATATCCCAACACTCACCGCGTGGCGGCAGAGAGATGTGCAAAAACACGAAGCAAAAAAAACATAAAACACAAAACTATCTAACTAACTTTGTTTTAAACTGCATGAATCTCAGAGCTTTGAGCTAAAAGTTTCGCTAATAATCTGCAGCTAACGTGATGAAAAGTCCGCTCAAACCTTTGTATTTGGACAGATTTACATCAAACACTATTAATGTTTTTACAGTCAGGGGAAAAGAAGACCACGGAGGATTAATGAAGCTACGAGGAGGACGTTTTCATGTAAACATGTAAACACTTGGCCATTGTAGCTCTGAGGTAAGATAAAAACTGGGCTGTCACTTTAACGCGTTAGATAAAATAATTACACTGCAAATTAACGCATTATAAAAACGCAATAATTATGAGTGACAATTCAATGCGCGTGAGTTTTATATTTGGTGTATGGCAAGCAAATTGCTGCCTTTGAACGGCAAGTTTATTTATAAAAAAGAACGAAGACGGGACGATCAACAAGAACGCCGTGATTCGGAGCTTTTGCAAAAAAGAATTTTCCGATCACCGAAGCTGCTCCATCCTGACGGATCATTTGAACGACAAACATGTCTGGACAAGTTCTATCGTTACCGGTGATAGTGTGCACTTCACCAAACCACCAAACCAACAAACCACCAAACCAACAAACCACCAAACCAACAAACCAACAAATTACGCTCGCAGAATTTGGGAAATGAATGAGCAAAGAAAAGAGGGAGCCACAGTCTGTGTTCACCACTTGAAAACTGATCAACCCAAACGCAAAGTGGGTTTGTCCGTTTGCTCGCTCACTCACTCATAATCTCTCTCACACTCTTAAAATGCAATTAATTTGATTAATTAATTACAAATCCTGTCATTAATTAGATTTTTTTTTTTTAATCGCCTGACAGCACTAATAAAAACAAATTATTTCATACATTAAACTTAAAAGACACAGTTTGACTATATCAAATTTATATTTACTTGTAAATCACGTAATATAAGCCTCCATCGTCTGCATTTAATTCTGGGAAAACATTATCTAGTTTTTACAGTCTGTGCATGTTTGTAAAGTGAAGAGTAAATAACACTGGACAGGTCAGATTTCAGATGGACATTAGGGTTGGGCGATAATACGGTAATACGGTATACTGCGGTATCTAAAAATAGCAACGGTATCAGATTCATTACCGTCATTAAAAAAAAAAAAAAATCTTGCCCTAATATAATATTAACTATAATTAATTTAATGCCTAAATTAATTGCCTAAATTAATAATTAATTTAATGCCATGCGGGTTTTGCTCAGTTCTTGGTTAAGCACTTTGTTATAAAGTCACTGCTTCTGATAATACGTGATAATAGTTGCGGTCCCTTTAAAAAAGGCGTGACGTTTGACACGCTGCTTTTGTGTTCTAACGCAGCTCCTTTTCTGATATTCTCGCGTGTTAAAAACAACTCACCGTTTTTGAGTCTGAAATGTGAGAAGTTTTCGGGTTTCTTATTACAAACGCAACTTCCACACGAGGCTGTTATTCTGGGAGATGAAGACCCCCTTCTTTGGTGGAAATCCAGTGGAGTCAGGCGCTTTCCTCTGATAAAATACCTGTGCGTTTGTGTCACAAGCTCCATCGGAACGGGTCTTCAGCACCGCGGGCAAAGTTGTCAATCCACAACGTGCCCTACTCAACCCGGAAAAAGTGAACATGCTGGTTTTGCATTCAATAGCTTAATATTTTTATTTTCAATAAGGAGTAGCTTTTTCTGACGGACGAAAACGGTCCGGGATGTTGTATAGTTGTACGTTTAATTTATTTGATTCATGTTAATAGATTTTAAAAATATACAAACGAGCAGTATTTTCCACTGCGTTCTCAGGACAGGGTTATATATGCACATTTCCGGTTATGTCTTGTTATTTATTGTTCAGATTTTCTTTTCTTTTATTCCTGTTGGTTTGTTAGCTTTAGCCCACAGACAATTATTATTATTATTTCGTCCCGTCGGTTGGCTGCTGTATTTGCACTTAACACATTTGTTAATAAAAGTTTATAATTTTGTACAAGTTTTGTTATGTTTTCAGTATCATTAGGCCTATGTAATGCTTGCTATTCTGTTTCTGAACGGTATAAGTGCAAGCTGCCATTTGGCGAGGCGACTCCACTGTAGTGCTGTTTTTTTGTTTTTTTTAGCCTTAGCAACGGTAATACCGTATTCCCTGGGAAAATGTGGAGACGGTTTAACGGTATCAAAATTTGGATACCGCCCAACTCTAATGGACATTAGACTCAGTGAACAGGTGCAGACACTGGTGTAGATACTAGACACTGTGTCTGTTATGTCTGTTACATCTAATATAACAACGAGAAAACTGTCTGAAATGTTTTATATGAATTTTCTTTTCTCATTTGCAGCCTCCACTTGGGGCCACAGAACTGTTGGCTGATGAGATGCTCATGGGTCATGAAATGGGTCAAATGCAGATGACAAAGTAAATGTAACACTGCGCTGGAGCTGTGCTGTAGAACCTGTGGGGTCTCCATGCTTCAGCAAAAAGGGAACATAATTTGAGAGTGCACTGACAGCTGTTTTTATTCACCTCTAATGGCCTCGTATGTGTGTAATGGGTTTAATGTTTGACTCTTCACATTATGATAAAGTATTTCCACAAGTTCCTTTGATTGTTTAATAAACCATCTTTTCTCAAAAGGAGAGATTCTTTCTTTATAAACTGACTTAAATCCATTCCCTGTATAAATGCAGTGTTGTGCAGTAACGCGTTACTAATAACGCGTTACTAGTAACGTTACTAATAACGCGTTACTGTAATGCCGTTACTGTTGACAGTAACTAATACTGTAACGCGTTACTTTTAAAATAAAGGAACTCAGTTACCGTTACTAAACGGCGCGTTACCGCGTTACTGAACCTGCTCATTTTGAAACTGGCATCATGTGTGCGACTCGCATAGGCACAGGGGAATTTTTCTCTCCCTTTGGTAAGGGCGGGATAAGTAATGATGATTGGCTAAAGCAGAGTAAGATTTCATGTTGAGCCAACCAGAGACACCCAGTGGGCGGTGGGCGGGTATCTACACACAATCCCAGCACACAGTAGTAGCACACACACAATCCACACACCCCGTGTCAGATGGCGAGTCCTGAGTCGAAGACAGAAGTATAGGCAGTATTTTAACCTCGTCGAGGTAAAAGGTAAAAACGTGTTACGTGCACATTGTGTCAAAGACCAAAGACTTTGTCCACGTCCAATATAAGCAACTTGAATTTAATGAAGCATCTCTGGACGGCGCACGCTTCTGTTAAACTAGTGGCCACCAGCAGGCCCCATGATGATAATCACATGCTATGAAGGAGAGAGGAGTAGGAGGAGAGGAGGAAGAGGAAAGGAGGAGGAAGAGGAGAGGAGGAGTAGAGGAAGGGGCAGAAGAAGCAGGCCCCATGATGATAATCGTATGCTAGGTGCCGTTATTAACAATGAAGGCCATGGTGACGGAGCCACGCCAGCCAAGCAGCAAAAGCTGTATAATGCACTGTAAAAAAAAAATCCAAATTATTTGACATGTTTTAACTAAAAAAAAAAAGTAATGCATTAGTTACTTTCCTAGGTAACTAGTTACTTTTATAGTGTAGTAACTCAGTTACTTTTTTGGGTTAGTAACTAGTAACTGTAACTAATTACTTTTTCAAAGTAACGTGCCCAACACTGTATAAATGTAATCACTGGTCAATATAAAAATCCTTAATAATAATAATAACAACTAATAATGCAAATCTCATCACTGTATTTGAAACTTTTAAGGTAATTTAGCCTATTTTAGATCCCAGAAATATAACTGTTTTGTTTTGCAAAAGTTAAACATAAGTTTTCGTTTTAGCCACAAGATTTTGATGAGAATCATTAGAATAACTTGGTCTCAAAATCTGACAGTTTGATTACCCGTGCGTAATCATTGTTATTGAATATTGAATTTGCGTAGTGCGTATTTTTAGCATTAGCGTTAGCATTAGCGTTAGCATTAGCGTTAGCATTAGCGTTAGCATTAGCGTTAGCATTAGCGTTAGCGTTAGCGTTAGCATTAGCGTTAGCATTAGCGTTAGCATTAGCGTTAGCGTTAGCATTAGCGTTAGCGTTAGCGTTAGCGTTAGCATTCGCGTTCCGCGGAGGGCAGTTCGAGGGCCGCAGTCTTTGCACCCTCCGGAGTGAGCAGCCCTCGAATTGGGACACGGCTTATTGTTCAGTCCCTCCCAAGGACTGGAGATGAAAATGAGACCTTCTGTGGTCCGTTTTACCGAACTTCATCCTAGACAATAATGTGGGTGAACCTCACCTGTACCAGGAGCGTGTGTTCCTCCTGTTTGACGCTCGGCTCCTCTGGCTCCTCTTTAATCCGTGGAGTCTGTGGAGGGTCCTGGTTCAGACCGGGGCCAGGACTCTTTGAGGGGCTCTGAACACCCGCCCTGAGCAGCACGACTCTCGGGCTCAGTACCGAGTCCAGGAGCTCCTGTTTCCTCTGGTTCTCCTCTTTGTAGCGACACACTTCCTCCTCATACTCCGCTATCGTTCTTTCAAACAGCGCAAAGATCTCTTCAGCAGCCGCAGTCAGCCGCTCATTCACCAAAGCTCTCAGTGTTTGGCTTTTGGACATTTTAACAAACTGTTTTTAGCTTTAGCTCCGAGCTAACCGCACACGAGGCTCCGCGGTCTGCTTCCTGCTTCCTGGGGGGATTTTCAAAATAAAAACACTGAGACAAAAACATGGGGTGGTTGGTAATAATAAAATTGTGAAACGAAGGGAAATTGTAACACACTCTGCACATTCATAACTTATTTGTGACTAATGTGAGTCAGTATAGTCACATTTTCTTTGTGTTTTGGTCATTTTTAAGCAGCTCCTTTGTATTTTACCTAAATAAATGAGAAAATGAATAAGTTTTTTAAAAATGAAAAAGTTTATGCCTCTCTTTACTGTTGGCAGGTGTCAAATTGGTCAAAAATAGGGACACCTGGGACATTTCTTAAATAAAACTGGGACAGGTCAGTGGTTTTGGATAAATCTGCAGGGACATGGGACACAGGGCTCAAAACTGGGACTGTCCCGGGTAAACAGGGACGTCTGGTCACCCTAAGGAGAACGGGTGTGGGTGGATTCAAAGTTTTATATTTGGCAGAGCACTGAGAGTGTTGTGGGTATGAATTATCCAGATGTGTTGAGGTGGAGAATGACTTAGACTTAGACAAATGTTATTGATCCACAAGGGAAATGATTTGGACACAGACGCTCACACATCACAATATAATAACAAAGAGCCAAAAATATAAATGGTAATAATAAATTCTAAATAAGTAGCCAAAAAGATAGCAAGAGACAGGTGTTAAATAAGGCATAATTATATAAATGTATATGTACAAGTCAAAATCATATAGAAAAATAAGTTATATGGTTTAGACCTGGTCTAGTCCCGGTTTAATCCAGGTCTAGACCTGGTCCAGTCCTGGTTTAGTCCAGGACCAGCCCAGGTTTAGACCTGGTCTAGACCTGGTTTAGTCCACGTTTAGTCCTGGACTAGTCCTGGTCTAGTCCCGGTCACCCCTGCATTCCCCATCTATCAATTGGCAAAGGTCTACAGTCTCTTAACCAATCAGGACGCAGAACACAATGTTACACTATTAAAAAAAATATAAAAAAAAAGTTATACTATAAAAAAAATAATAAATCAGCGAAACAGCGAGGCCACAAACAGTGAACCGCGATAGAACGAGGGACCACTGTATGTCCAAGATACTTCTTCAGTTCTGGCTAGAATGCCGGTGCACTCTTTCAAAAACAAATGTACAGTTTTAATGAGTACTGCAATAAAAAATATAAACAATAATTACAAAAAAAGTTTTTGAACATAAAAAAGACCAAAGGCGCAATTATTTCACATTATAGCCATGTAGGCCTACAGCTATTTAAGAAAGCAAAAGTGCACTCCAGCACCCCCTGGTGGTCACAATATTGCAGAATCAGTCAGTACTCTAAAATGGGCACCGTACCGGCTTTTTTTTTTTTTTGCTACACGCCGGTGGGTGACGAGGGTCCGAAAGGAGGACAAAATGTAAAAAAGGAGGACACGTGACAGACGGCCGGACAGACAGCTCTAAAACCGGACTGTCCGGACGAAATCCGGACGAATGGTCACCCTACCCAATCAGTACGCAGAACACAGTGTTACACTATAAAAAAAAAAAAAAGTTACACTATAAAAAAAAACTTGGAACGGGGCCTTGGAACGAATCAGGCTTTTTCCATTGAAATAGCTACTCAACTTACGAAAAATTCACGTTACGAAACCACTTCTGGAACTAATTAATTTCGTAAGATGAGGTACCACTGTATTTATCAGTTTAGCTTTTTCATGTTTTTTTTGTCAAATTATAACAAACGTCTCTTTTTACACTCTTCATAGAGTAATTAACACAAGAGTCGAATCAGAGTCAGAAAAATGTAAATCTCTTTTCAGTCACAAATTAGGAATATAGACCAGTTTCAAAGCTACGTCATCACTGAATGCGCGCGCAGTTCCGACTCAAAAAAAGCCACTGCTGCCATGAAACCCCCAGCGAAGATATAGAAGAGAAGAACTCAAATAAAGAGAAACAGCTGGAATAAATGATAGTTCATACCATTCAAGTGACATACACACAAGTGAACACCTGCTGCTTGTTTAGGGTAATTTGCCCAGGTGTTGAATGGTGTTTAATCATGCTGATTAACTAGCAAGCACAGGACACCGCAAAGCTCACAGACATATTAACCGGGTAACCTCTACGACAGACACATGTAAATTAACACGAATAACTTACAGTATACAGTAATAACAGTACAGTAATAACTTGTTAAAATGCATGATAGGGTTTCGCATGACCATCATAAATGGCATTTGACATGACTGAGATCACATCTGTGACTCGTGAATTGAGTCGTAGTATGTTACTTACCCCGCAACGCAGGTGCAGTTGGCGGTCAGAACGTAGCTTGTTGATGATAGCCCAAGCATTGTACACGGTCGTATGTGTGGTGAGCTCCGCTAGGGCTGTCTTTGTTTGGTGCTTTTTTTTTTGTTTTTTCTTTGAACTTTTTAGATTATTTTGGCTTTTCCCCTCCTTTTCAGTTGTTCACCTCCTCCCGGTATCCCGGCTGAGGGGGGGAACGCTTTGCTCACCCCCGGGCGGACGGCGCGATGTCAGCCCCCACGGGGCCGCAGGCCGCGGCGGAGAAGCCGACTGGGAAAGCCGGTAGCAAGAAGGAAGATACTACGGAGAAACTCCCCATCGATATCGTGGTATTTTACCTCATGTACATGGCCACACACGGCAAACTGGTAGGCATCCATGGATTTGTATGCGTGCACTTTCTCTCTTGTATACACGCTGGGCTTCTCCACTAAATAATAGTGGATAACAGTAAAAATGAAATGTAATTCTAAGGCACTGGCTAAAACGTCTTGTTTATCCACCAGGGGGAGCTCCATATGCCATAAAGGAGTTTATGAAAACTTTAAACAATTATTAAAAAAAATAAAAAATAAAAAAAAAACTTCAATAACAATCCACTGATGGGTTGAGAGAAACGAGTGAAAGGGCGCCCTCCCAGTGGAATTTGGCAGAAATGTCCTAAAGACCAGGGACTAGTTTTGAATCAGACGTTTCTCTCAACCCATCAGTGGATTGTTATTGAAGATTTTTTTTTGTTTGTTTTAAATAATTATTAAATGTTTTCATTTCCTTTATGACATATGGAGCTCCCCCTGGTGGATAAACAAGACGTTTTTAACCATTGCCTTAGAATTACATTTATTTTTCTTTTTAAAATATATTCCTAATTTGTGACTGAAAAGAATAAAGTTTTTAGATTTTTCTGACTCCGATTCGACTCTTGTGTTAATTACTCTATGAAGAGTGTAAAAAGAGACGTTTGTTATAATTTGACTAAAAAAACATGAAAAAGCTAAACTAATAAATATTTAGTAAAAATATAATTTGTATTACATTTGGGTGCGGGAGATTAGTGCAGTTCATTCTTTTGCCCACACGATGGCGCCAAACTCCGCTAAACAAAACTTCATGATTATTTATTTAATTTAATTACTATATATATATCAGAGGACATTTTAAGACAGTTTCACCCTCTCACCTAAAGGTCCACGGTTCGATCCCAGCTCCACTGCATAATGTCCTCGTGGCCCTGTGCCAGACACTTCCTACAGAATACTCACCCTGAAGGTGGCACCAGCGAACGTCTGAACACGGAGGTCTGTTTGGCTGAGGCCCAGACACAGCCAGTGAAGTGTCTTGCCCAAAGACACAAAAGTCTGCGGTGGTTAAAAGTGATTTGTCAACCTCTGGGCTGATGGACAAGCGCTCTGCCACTGAGCCACAGATGTTATGTGTAAAAATGTGATCTGGTATTTCCAAACAATGTACCAAAAATATTGGCAGAAGACAGGAGGCAGAGCTGGAGATAGCAGAGTTAAAGATGCTCAGATTCTCTTTAGGAGTGACAAGGATGGACAGGATCAGGAACGAGGTCATCAGAGGGACAACACAGACAGGAAGGTTTGGAGAAAAAGCTAGAGAAGCCAGATTGAGATGGTTTGGACATGTTCAGAGGAGGGACAGTGGATATATTGGTAGAATAATGTTAGAGATGGAGCTACCAGGTAGGAGACAAAGAGGAAGACCAAAGAGGAGATTTATGGATGCAGTGAGGGAGTACATGGAGGTAGTTGGAGCTAGAGTAGAAGATACAGAAAACAGGGCGAGATGGAAAAAGTTGATTCGCTGTGGCAAACCCTGAAAAAGGGACAAGCCGAAAGGAGTACCAAAAATATTGAAATATTTTCAACATCAACGTATTACTCAGTCTTCACTCCAGCAAACTGTACGACAATTAAAAGTATGATGTGAAAATATTCAATTCACGTTACCTTAAAAATATTTAAAGCTGAAAATATTCCGAGGCCTGATGTGCTGTTGTGTGGTTCAGGGGTTCAGGGTCTGTACTGAAGCCCTGAGGTTGTAGGTGCAAATCCAGTCTCTGACCAGGCTGAGCGACTCTGTGGGTCAGAGGATAAGACACAATCACCTATTGCTTTATTTATTTCAATGGTGAATGTTTTAGGTTTTGGTCAACCTGAGTGTTGTAAAGGGCTCTATAAATAAAGCTTGATGGAGAGAGGAAAAAAAAAAAAAAAAACTTGATAGCTGTAACAAGAGAAATGTAATTGTCTTTTTTGTGTATTAAACTGAAATTTCTGGAACTGACTGCTTTTTACAGCGCAAGTCAAAAGGAAGAAATGGTGATGATTGATCAAGATTAAACAGAAATGCATTGTATTGAGACGTACTGGTACTTAAAAGCTCTTGGAATATTGTACTTGAAGAGCTTTAAAGGACCTTCTAATGATTTCCCTGCATTTGTAAGATTAGGCTTAAAGTGATACTCCGGGATTTTTGACATAGGGTCCAATTTTCTAGTTAGCCAGCGTGTAGGATATGTGTAGAGAAAGTTATTTTGCGATTTCATGCAGTCTTTGTAAAATCTGAGTTGGCTGTTGCTAAGCTAGCGAAAGTGAACGTCCTGCAGCTAGCCAGCCACTAAAATAGACATACCCAGTACAAAACAAACACCCAAACAAATCAGTTATTATGCCAGGGTATCGATGTACATATCTGTGTTGATAGAATGATTAAGGAAGTAAACCAAGCATGTATTCCTTTGATCATCATCAGCAATTCGTACTTCCTCATTGAAAGCTTGACAGCCGCGGATTGATATCACCCGCATGTCCCAATCCGACCGGCTCTAATAGTTTGTTTACTAGCAACCTCGCAACTGTAAAAGTGAGCACACGGAGCCTGTTCAAAGTATGGCAATGTTTGGCGAGCCCGATTATTTTGATGAGGAGGAAGAGCAGTTGCATTTTTCCAGTGAACCATACTTGTATGAGCCGGAGTATACGGACGAAGAATTGAAAGAGATGGATTTACAAAGAGCAAGAGAACAAGAGAGCGCGTCTGCAAATGCAGCCGCCAGAAGAACCGGGGATTGGTGGTGTCAGTGCCGAAATTGCGAAGTTATGGAGAACGATGATGAATGTTTTTGCTGCAGGGAGTGGGACTTAGTTATCCCACAAATGCAAGAGCTGGAGCTAGATACTTCGTTTCGAAGTCTAGATGTGTCTGGTGGCCATAGCACTTCCAATGATGTCTGCATAACAGAGCACCAGGACTTCTTGCCCCATCTCAATCGTGGCGTACTGGAGACATTCTTCTGCGTCGAAAAGATAAATTGGAAGAAACGACCTAGACCTGCTGGACCTAATGGCCAGTTATCAATGCGGTAAGTGGTGTGCCAGAAAAAAATGTTGAATGTAGGAGCGTTTGGCCAGTTGCAAAATCAGTGAGATGATTATACTCACATCTTCTAAGTTAGGCCTCCTGTTTCTGTTACTCACCAACGTGTGTAATGCATGCCTCCAGTCTCTACTCTTTGTAATAATGACAACTGCTGCTGATGAATTGACGAGGGAGAAGTAAAATTCCGCCGCTGCTTAGAAACTAGTCCCCCAATATGCGTCAATTAAGTCGTTTGAAGCAAGGTCCGTTTCGTTCAAAATCTTATTATATCAACACAGATATTTAAATCGATACCCTGGCATAATAACTGATTTGTTTGGGTGTTTGTTTTGTACTGGGTATGTCTATTTTAGTGGCTGGCTAGCTGCAGGACGTTCACTTTCGCTAGCTTAGCAACAGCCAACTCAGATTTTACAAAGACTGCATGAAATCGCAAAATAACTTTCTCTACACATATCCTACACGCTGGCTAACTAGAAAATTGGACCCTATGTCAAAAATCCCGGAGTATCACTTTAAGCCTTTATTGGTCTCACACACAATGACACACAGTGACACACGGGAGAAATTTGACTTCTGCATTTGACCCATCCTTTTTCAGGAGCAGTGAGCAGCCATCTTTTTTGGCGCCCGGGGGGCAGTACCGTGAAGGGTCTTGCCCAACGACCCACACTGGTTAGCTCATTGCCAGGGGGGGGTTTGAACCTACAACCCCCAGGGGGAAAGTCCATGACTTACCAGTTGAGCTAACCAGCCGGTAGTTGAGCTAACCAGCCGGTGCTTGACCAATTTCAAGCCAAAATGGAACCATGTCTACTCCAGACCAGTGTTAAAAGGTCGTCACACACACATAAAAAACAAACTTATAAACATGAAAATCTGCCACTTGCTTTGGTGTAATGCAGCTATGAAGAGGCGGGGCCAGGAGCAGAGAATCAGTCTGAATCAGAATCAGTTTTTCTTGTAGTTCAGGAGAAGGGCCTTTACACCATGCAGTGTGTTGTAAAAGTGTAGAAGTAGCTGCCTGTGACTCTCTCAGAGGGTTGTTTCTCTGTTATGGTTCAAAATCAGATACAAGAGCTGGATCTGGGCCAAACATCTTTATTTTCAGTCGTCAGCAGCAAACTCCAAAACAGAATTTAAAACACAATTTAGAACAAGAGAATTTCATGAACACAATAATTCTTCAGTCACTCTGTTCTGCGAGTTCTCATGTGAATATTCAAACGATATCGACGAGTAAACCCTTTATTACAGATGGAACAGCTGTAAGGTCTCACCTGTGTGTGTTCTCTCATGTTTATTTAGACGACTCTTTTGAGAAAATGTCTTCTCACACACTGAACAGCTGTAACGTCTTTCCCCTGTGTGTGTTCTCTCATGTATATTTAGACTGTGCTTTACAGAAAATGTCTTCTCACACACTGAACAGCTGTAAGGTCTTTCACCTGTGTGTGTTCTCTCATGTATATTTAGATTATACTTTTGAGAAAATGTCTTCTCACACACTGAACAGCTGTAAGGTCTTTCCCCTGTGTGTGTTCTCTCATGTTTATTTAGATGACTCTTTTGAGAAAATGTCTTCTCACACACTGAACAGCTGTAACGTCTTTCCCCTGTGTGTGTTCTCTCATGTATATTTAGACTGTTCTTTACAGAAAATGTCTTCTCACACACTGAACAGCTGTAAGGTCTTTCACCTGTGTGTGTTCTCTCATGTATATTTAGATTACACTTTTGAGAAAATGTCTTCTCACACACTGAACAGCTGTAAGGTCTTTCCCCTGTATGCGTTCTCTCATGTATATTTAGACACTCCTTTACAGAAAATGTCTTCTCACACACTGAACAGCTGTAAGGTCTTTCCCCTGTGTGTGTTCTCTCATGTTTATTTAGATTACACTTTTTAGAAAATGTCTTCTCACACACTGAACAGCTGTAAGGTCTTTCCCCTGTGTGCGTTCTCTCATGTATATTTAGACACTCCTTTACAGAAAATGTCTTCTCACACACTGAACAGCTGTAAGGTCTTTCCCCTGTGTGTGTTCTCTCATGTTTATTTAGATGACTCTTTTGAGAAAATGTCTTCTCACACACTGAACAGCTGTAACGTCTTTCCCCTGTGTGTGTTCTCTCATGTATATTTAGACTCTTCTTTACAGAAAATGTCTTCTCACACACTGAACAGCTGTAAGGTCTTTCACCTGTGTGTGTTCTCTCATGTATATTTAGTTTACACTTTTGAGAAAATGTCTTCTCACACACTGAACAGCTGTAAGGTCTTTCACCTGTGTGAATTCTCTCATGTATATTTAGATCACACTTTTGAGAAAATGTCTTCTCACACACTGAACAGCTGTAAGGTCTTTCCCCTGTGTGAATTCTCTCATGTATATTTAGATGACTCTTTCGAGAAAATGACTTTTCACATGTTGAACAGCTGTAGGGTCTTTCACCCAGGTGTCTCTTAACATGTACAGCTAGATTACCTTTTGTTGTAAAGATTCTGTTGCACGTTGAAGAGCTGAATGGTTTCTTTGTGTGTATCTTTTCATGTTTATCTAGATTGGCCTTTCGGTTAAATGTTTTGTCACAGGTTGAATAGCTGAGTGGGGTTATGCAGTCTTCATCATCAGTGTCAGAGGAGTGCTCTGTGTCTCCCTCAGTCTCTGAGGGTAAATGTGTCTCTGTGCTGATGTCCTCTCCCTGTGTTTCCTCTCTGAGCTCAGTTTGTCTTGATAGACCTGAGGTTTGTGCAGTGGAGCTTCCATCTCTGATCTGGACTTGGTTGTCGTGGTCTCCAACAGTGTTTGTCTCCATCTGTGCAGCTGAACAGCTGAATGGAGCTCTCCAGTCTTCATCATCAGTGTCAGAGGAGTGCTCTGTGTCTCCCTCAGTCTCTGAGGGTAAATGTGTCTCTGTGCTGATGTCCTCTCCCTGTGTTTCCTCTCTGAGCTCAGTTTGTCTTTGTTGAAGCAGTGAGGACTCTTCTGTCTTCACACAGACACCACTGGACTCTGGGACGGCCACTGAGACCTGGGGTGGGGAAGATTGACACAAAACAATATTAATATTTCATAATATTTCTTGATTTCAATCAGAAATGTGCTACAAGTTTCTTTCATTTTCTTGGTTGTGGTCTTATTATACATTTATCAGTCTCAAGGTGAAGGGATCACCATGAAGCACACCTTCACCATTGTCATGGTAAAGAACCTGAGATGGAAATGTTTGGAGGATGCATCCTGATGCCTCCCTACCCCCACCACACCAGACCTGAATTCATGGAGATTCATGGGTACAAGCTGTACACAGTTGAAACTTTGGATTAGACTTCTCTCAAAGAACCACAGAGTTTCTACCAGAACAAAATGACTGACAATCTCCTTCAGCAAAGAAAGAAACAATGACCAAGATACAAATACAGTAATCCCTCATTTATCACGGGGGTTAGGTTCCAGAAATAACCCGCAATAAGAGAAATCCGCAAAGTAGGACAACTTTATATTTTACAATTATTCTACATGTTTTAAGGCTGCAAATGCCTCACCACACACATTATATGCTTTTCTCAGACTGGAATTAACCTTTTCTCACATTTATCTCTCATTTAAACAAACTTTCATAGATTTTCAACTAAATGTATTAATAGTGACGCGTGGGGGGAGACACGGCTCCGGAAGCCCCGCCGGACGCGCGAGGAGCACTGCCACGTCCCGGGACGCGATGCGCACCAACCCCTTGGCGAAGTGCGCAACACGTGCACCCCTCATCGTGGACAAATCCGTGACAGAGCAGCACGACTGGCGCAAGGCTGGGGCTGTGAGCACGAGATCGAACCGCGCCGCCTGCACCATGCCTCCCCCTTCAGGGCCGTCCTCGCAGCCCGAGCCACAAACCGAACACGCACAAACGAACGCAAGAGCTGCACGAAACCAGCAAAGAGCCGCACGGAGTGATTTAATCCTAGTTTAGTTCTGGTCTAGACCTGGTTTAGTCCACGTTTAGTCCTGGTCTAGACGGTCATCTAGAACACAATGTTACACTATTAAAAAAAAATTAAAAAAAACGGAAATAGCAAGGCCGTGAACAGTGAACCGCGACAGAGCGAGGGACCACTGTAGAAAACACTGCTGTTTGATAAAAGAGGACTTTGTCCACAGAAAGAGGAATGGTGTAAATTTTCCCCGCTGTGAATTATGAGCATTTATTGAATATCAATAAATGCTCATAAACCAAAACTTGCTTTGGTGAATAGTGTTATTTCCAGCTACTTCCAGATATGGATCAATGATCTGGTACAAGGACGTATGAACCTTCAGAGCACGCACAAAGGCCACGAGTCCCACTTTAAAATTAAACCTAAATGTAATTCCAAATCTTTCTATCAGTTACCCTTTAAACTCACGACAACGTGAAATTTCACATCTCCATTGAACGTCTGGAGCTGCAGTACGCGGTCCACACTCTCCAGAGACACGACTCAGAGCCTGATGATCCCCACACTGTCAATGTGTCCCTTAATGAAATGATCACTGGACACACGTCTGACCCTCTCCTACAGCCGACCCGCACGTCTGACCCGCACGTCTGACCCGCACGCCTGACCCGCACGTCTGACCCGCACGTCTGACCCGCACGTCTGACCCGCACGTCTGACCCGCACGTCTGACCCGCACGTCTGACCCTCTCCTACAGCCGACCCGCACGTCTGACTCGCACGTCTGACCCGCACGCCTGACCCGCACGTCTGACCCGCACGTCTGACCCGCACGTCTGACCCGCACGTCTGACCCTCTCCTACAGCCGACCCGCACGTCTGACCCGCACGTCTGACCCACACGTCTGACCCTGTACAACTGACTCGGAGGAAGCACGTGGCCAAAAGACAAAGTGGAGCTGCAGCACTGCCCGATCCCTCCTCACTCTCTCACACACTCTCTGTATTTTCTTTACGGCACCTGCACGAGGCTCAAATCTGTTGCAGTGTCTCGGTTCATCATCACAGAACCACAGAGAAACAGAAGATGGACCTGTTCTGTGTGGACTCATTTTAATCAGTCCCAAGTGGAGCTTACTACAGATTTACTGAAACAACTATATTATTTTACTATTAGAGGGGCCGATGGCACAGATTGGCAGCCTCGCTTCGGTCAGTCTGACCCAGGGCAGCTGTGGCTACAAAAGTAGCTTACCACCACCGAGTGTGGAGTGAATGAACAATGAACTGTAAAAGACCTTTGGGCGTCTTGAAAGGCGCTATATAAATGCAATTAATTAATTGATTTTCTTACTTTGATTTTCTTACTTTATTTGATTTTCTTTCTTTATTTGATTTTCTTTAATGAGACTGCATGACCTTCTGGGTCAGTTCCTTATCGGAGCATCTATGACAAATGAATGTTCACGTGTCTGAATGAACGAGTCCTGCGCTGTGTTAATGCTTCTGCATAGGAAGCAGGTCATTTTTAAACCACCAGATGGCGCTACAGAACGCACCAACACAGTGTGGACACAGTGTGGGAAATGTGTTACACACCTTGAGGCCTCATCTACCCATCACTAGCGTTTGCATGTTCTCCCTGTGTCTGAGGTGGTCGGCACACCAGTTTCCCCCGTTAACCCAAACATGAGGCACAGGTTCAATCGAGCGAAGGTCGTCCTGACCAAGACGAGCAACGACATCACAGACATGGGTCCCTGGATGGTGGTCCTGAGGAGATGCTCCTTGGGCATTGAAGGATGCAGAAGACAAGCTTCTTATTTTTGAATATTTTTCAATAATTAAATTTACATAATTTACAGCATATAAACACATTTTTGAACCAAAAGCAATCCTTATACTAGTATATTACCTATCCTACTAACTTAACCTTACATGATGATTTTTTTATATCAGTATCTTTAAAAGAAGAAAATAATAATTATAATTAGAAATATATTAGTTATTAGATGTATATGATATATAGGGGTTGGAAACCACTCTAACACTGTAGTATGGGGGATAGGGATGTCAACATTAATCGATTAACGATTAATTGCCGATTAAAACATTGGTCGAACAAAATGCATTAATTGTAAGTAATCACTAATCGCGGACACGCGCACCTGCGTGGTCATGAAACAAGGCAACCGCGTCGCGCCAAGCTCGACTCACAGCCGGCCGCAGGCGCCAACGGCAATACTCAGCAGCCCCACGTGTACGCGCGAGGCGAGATCGAACCGCGGCGCCCAGAATGCGTGCCGCTGCTGGTTTCGTGCGGCTGGTTTGTGGCTCGGCCCCGAGTGGCACGTGGTGGTTTAATCCTGGTTTAGTCCAGGTCTAGACCTGGTCGAGTCCTGGTTTAGTTCTGGTTTAGTCCACGTTTAGTCCTGGTCTAGTCTCTTAGCCAATCAGGACAGAACACAATGTTACACTATAAAAAAATGTTACACTATAAAAAAATGTTACACTATAAAAAAATAAAATCAAAAAAATCAAAAAAAAAAATCTGCGAACCGCGATAGAGCGAGGGATTAGTGTATTTTGTTATTCAGCATCAATACATTTGTCTGCTTTTTACTAAGGAATAATTAATTGAGGAATATACAATATAATAATACTATGATATATTTATGACTCAGTGTTATGTTACTATAGCTTATATTCTTAAAGACCCTATTGAAACACTAAAATTCAGGTGAAAAACGCCGCTTATCAGTTAATCGTTAATCGATCGATAAGGTCAATCAACTATCAATTAATGAATTAATCGATAATTTGCATCCCTAATGGGGGAGTATGTCCCCATTTTTAAAGAGTACTCATAGTGTCTTTTCATACAAACTCCCTCATTTTGAGAGGTGAGGCTGATTATATTTAGTCGGTAACGCTCGACCTCCAGCACAAGCTCGGGCTCCTTCCCCCAGCGAGGTGACATTCCATGTCCCCAGAGCTCGTCTCCATGTCAGGAGATCCGGTCCCTGAGGCCCCTGCCTTCAACACCCGCCCAGATCTCGAGTCTATTCCTTAGTATGGAAATTGAGTTTGAAATGTCAGTATTGTGACAACACTACTGTATAACCTTCTGAACTACACATCTGTAACCTGTGATGGACATGTGTTTGTGTTGTGAACAAAAGATTCTTATGTCTTTGTGTAAATGCATTTGATGTTTGCAGGAGGCCAGATATGAACATTAACATGGGGAGATGAGCAGCAGACTGTCTCCACACACGAGCAGGAAGTCAGAAATGTGGTGGAAGAAAGCCAGTGTTATTTGGATGAAACTCTTCAAAATATTCATGTTTCAAGTGGCCTCACCCCCGGGATTTATGGCATAAAGGTGCAGAATACAGCAAAATGCAGTGTTTATCTGATGAGGAAATCATTATGAAATCATGAGGAATTACAGAAAAAAGTAGGAGTAGAAGAGAAACTCTGGGACAGGGTCCTAAAAGAACAAAAGATTTGGTTCTTTTAAAAACTGAGGTCCAGTTCCCAACATTCACGTTAAGGAACTGTTCAAAAATCCAACTCATTCATGGACCTCACATCACTAGATCAAACTGAAAGTTTCCAAGTTTTGGTTTATAGAGACAAAACTTAAAACCGCATGGTTCATTTGCTATAAACTACTATAAGCCTAAAAAACAGCTCACTCCTTGTGACACTGATGCGGTCAGCTGCTGTCGGACTAAAGGACAGGACTGAGTGGAATATATTCATTTTTATTCACATTAATAGCAACAAACAGTAGGTCTGCGTCTTTTTAAATGAAAGTAAATTAATCAGTTTGTTACATCATTTTGTGGATCAAATATTTGCAGGACTTAAATTTTGTTTGAAACAAGCCAATGTGGCTCTTTTATTGTTAAAGGTTGCAGATCCTTGAGCTCGGACTGCATGAGATGTATTAAGAACTTGATGATGATGCTAAATGTGTGAGAACGTGAACATTGAAGCCGTGTCCCAATTTGAGGTTGCACACTCAGAAGGGTGTGCAACTCAGAAGGGTGGTCACTTCCGGCGTGACAAATGCTGTCCCATTTCATGCACCCCTCAAATGTGGCCTGAAAACCGCCCTCGATGCCGTGGATCGGGCCGTGACCGAAGAGCACATCCGAGTACACTTCACACCCTCATATATCCCAACACTCACCGCGTGGTGGCAGAGAGATGTGCGAAAACACGGAGCAAAAACACGAAGCAAAAAAAACGTCCAGAGAGCAGAGAAAACGTGAGTACACACTTTTAACTTTAGGAAATCATCACTAAACACAACGTAAATGTAAATTACGGTCATAAAATACAAAACTATCTAACTAACTTTGTTTTAAACTGCATGAATCTCAGAGCTTTGAGCTAAAAGTTTCGCTAATAATCTGCAGCTAACGTGATGAAAAGTCCGCTCAAACCTTTGTATTTGGACAGATTTACATCAAACACTAATAATGTTTTTACAGTCAGGGGAAAGAAGACCACGGACGATTAATGAAGCTACGAGGAGGACGTTTTCATGTAAACATGTAAACACTTGGCCATTGTAGCTCTGAGGTAAGATAAAAACTGGGCTGTCACTTTAACGCGTTAGATTAAATAATTACACTGCAAATTAACGCATTATAAAAACGCAATAATTATGAGTGACAATTCAATGCGCGTGAATTTCATATTTGGCGTGTGGCAAGCAAATTGCTGCCTTTGAACGGCAAGTTTATTTATAAAAAGAACGAAGACGGAACGATCAACAAGAACGCCGTGATTTGGAGCTTTTGTAAAAAAGAATTTTCCGATCACCGAAGCTGCTCCAGCCTGACGGATCATTTGAACGACAAACATGTCTGGACAAGTTCTATCGTTACCGGTGATAGTGTGCACTTCACCAAACCACCAAACCACCAAATTACGCTCGCAGAATTTGGGAAATGAATGAGCAAAGAAAAGAGGGAGCCACAGTCTGTGTTCACCACTTGAAAACTGATCAACCCAAACACAAAGTGGGTTTGTTTGTTCACTCGCTCACTCACTCATAATCTCTCTCACACTCTTAACTTCTTACGCTGTGACCGGCCCGTGCACGGTCCCTTTCACGTTTTTTTTTTTCTTTCCATATAAGAGCAAACATTCCCGAACGTGCATCATGACACTCTACACATCAAATGAAACCTTACAGTCTCCTCTTTTTGACTATGCAATTCATTTCCCGGCACAACAATCACTCCCCGAGCACATGGGGCTTTTATATGGAAAAGAACAAAACGAGGTTTGTTACTTCGCTTACCTTTGTAGGCTCTGGACAGGTCAGACATCTGTATTTCACGATAAGCTTGGCATCAATTTGTCCATAAGGATCCAGCGAATAAAATCCAGTAAAACAATTTAGTCCAAAGCACGTGTTAGATCCAATACGACAGCGAAAGTCTTCCCAACTTACATAAGCGCCAGTGTTTTTTTCCCACTTCTTTAGCCTAAATCAAGCAAAATATATCTTTCCTCGCTAAAACCGCGCTAGCAGCAGCTAAACATAAGGGTAAGCTATAGATTGACACTTAGATTATCCATAAAGAAGCGGCGTGGGCTGGTCTAGAGCCATAAAGGTCCAATCATGTGTGACGCTCCGGTAAATATCAGCTAAGAGTTCCGCCCTTGCTGAGTCAACAAGTTAGGTTACACAGGATGATTGACAGTTCAGGCGAACAGCCAATCAGGAGCTGAACAGGGAGACATATAGTTTGTTAGGCCTTTCACAACAAGCTCCACGTGAAACAGCTGCGTAACGCGAAATTGCGGTCCGTGCGTAAATGGTGCGTAAATGGTGCGTAATTTACGCACAGCGCCATGCGTCTTGCGCCTTTGCTGTTGATTTGAGTTTCCTTGATTGAAAATATGGCTAAAAGGACTGGAAAGAGAAAATATTTAAGTTTGGAGGCTGCAGATTTCAGCTCTGGAGCAGGTGGAGAATCAGGAAACATATGGGCTGTGAGGAGGAGGCGATGTTTATGAAGGATGTACTTCTGGGTGTGTAAGTATCATTTTATTATGTATTTGATGTAGTATTTGAATAAAAATAAAACAATAAACATTAGATTTTTTTTTGTGCATTTAGATCACTTTTTTGTAAAATAGACCTACTATTATTTATTGGGTGTTTAGATAAAATAAATAAGAAAATAAATAAGAATAGATTTTAGTTTTTAGATTGAGATTTTTGTCTTAGATAGTTTTTGTTTTGTCTTTATTGTATTTTGTACACTGTTTTTGCACTACTTGGCCAGAGAGAAACAAAATTTCGATTCACTATGTTGAACACATATGGGAGAATTGACAATAAAGCTGGCTTTGATCTTTGAAAATAACATTTTAGAAAGCATATTTTGAGCTTATTTCCTGTTATATTTTTGTGTTTTTCTTACTAGTGTCATCACTGTGTACCAATAAAGCCCAACTGCAGATAAGGAGCCCTACCACGACCGGAGCAACAAAGAACGGATGGGCAGCAGTGGTGAGCGCACAAATGGCAGGCTGAAGTGTAGAAGATGTCAGTCAAAGACAGCTGTAAAATGTTCTACCTGTGACACTGCACTCTGCTTTATTCAAACAAGGGACTGCTACAGTCAGTGGCACACACCAGACTCTTAGTGTGTAAATACCTGTAAATATGTGTGTAACGTTTAGTGTCCATGGTTTTTTGAAAATGTATACAGTGTGCAGTGTTATAGAATTTTTCAATACATATTTTCATTTTCAACACGTGTTTGGTCTATTTTTGATTGAAAAAAACACTTTTTTATAGAATGTAATTCTCAGGGACATAATATAGTGACCTTGTGTGCAGAAATGGATTCCTCTAGTTGTAAGCTTTCAGTAGAGCCCTCAATGATGTCTGTAGGTTGAATGAGTCAAAAGTTATTAAACGTTTTCTAAATGTTTCCAATTTGGATAGGTTTGGATAGGTTTGGATAAAGGCATGATCCCTGTATAAAACGCCTGGACAAAGTATAACAAAAAGTGGAGTAAAAAGTTTATTTTTACAGCTATTGATTCCCAATTTGAAATTTGAGTGGTCAACAACTTATTGTATTGAAAGATAGTGTATTTTAGGCCTCAGCTATGAACAGCAGCTATAGACACCTTTTATATTTAGAAAAAAATTAGGCGAGGATAAAAAAAAAACTTTTTTTTTGGTGTTCCAAGGTGTATAACTTTTTTCCAATCACATTTGGAGTGAATGTAAATGCTGAGGGTAAAATTAGAGAATGTTCCCTTTACACAGAGACCAAACATTTGTATATAATCCATATACTTCAATAACAGGAATGATTTTAATTTGGAGAGGTTCTTTTAGGGACAATTGCTCAAAAAAGGCCCTCCACTGTAAGGGGTTAAAATGCGATTAATTAGATTAATTAATTACAAATCCTGTCATTAATTAGATTATTTTTTTAAATCGCCTGACAGCACTAATAAAAACAAATTATTTCATACATTAAACTTAAAAGACACAGTTTGACTATATCAAATTTATATTTACTTGTAAATCACGCAATATAAGCCTCCATCGTCTGCATTTAATTCTGGGAAAACATCTAGTTTTTACAGTATGTGCATGTTTGTAAAGTGAAGAGTAAATAACACTGGACAGGTCAGATTTCAGATGGACATTAGGCTCAGTGAACAGGTGCAGACACTGGTGTAGATACTAGACACTGTTTGTTATGTCCGTCACATCTAATATAACAACGAGAAAACTGTCTGAAATGTTTTATATGAATTTTCTTTTCTCATTTGCAGCCTCCACTTGGGGCCACAGAACTGTTGGCTGATGAGATGCTCATGGGTCATGAAATGGGTCAAATGCAGATGACAAAGTAAATGTAACACTGCGCTGGAGCTGTGCTGTAGAACCTGTGGGGTCTCCATGCTTCAGCAAAAAGGGAACATAATTTGAGAGTGCACTGACAGCTGTTTTTATTCACCTCTAATGGCCTCGTATGTGTGTAATGGGTTTAATGTTTGACTCTTCACATTATGATAAAGTATTTCCACAAGTTCCTTTGATTGTTTAATAAACCATCTTTTCTCAAAAGGAGAGATTCTTTCTTCATAAACTGACTTAAATCCATTCCCTGTATAAATGTAATCACTGGTCAATATAAAAATCCTTAATAATGATAATAACAATTAATAATGCAAATCTCATCACTGTATTTGAAACTTTTAAAGTAATTTAGCCTATTTTAGATCCCAGAAATATAACTGTTTTGTTTTGCAAAAGTTAAACATAAGTTTTCGTTTTAGCCACAAGATTTTGATGAGAATCATTAGAATAACTTGGTCTCAAAATCTGACAGTTTGATTACCCGTGCGTAATCTTTGTTATTGAATATTGAATTTGCGTGGTGCGTATTTTTAGCATTAGCGTTAGCATTAGCGGTCCGCGGAGGACAGTTCAAGGGCCGCAGTCTTTGCACTCTCCGGAGTGAGCAGCCCTCGAATTGGGACACGGCTTATTGATAAGTCCCTCCCAAGGACTGGAGATGAAAATGAGACCTTCTGTGGTCCGTTTTACCGAACTTCATCCTAGACAATAATGTGGGTGAACCTCACCTGTACCAGGAGCGTGTGTTCCTCCTGTTTGACGCTCGGCTCCTCTGGCTCCTCTTTAATCCGTGGAGTCTGTGGAGGGTCCTGGTTCAGACCGGGGCCAGGACTCTTTGAGGGGCTCTGAACACCCGCCCTGAGCAGCACGACTCTCGGGCTCAGTATCGAGTCCAGGAGCTCCTGTTTCCTCTGGTTCTCCTTTTTGTAGCGACACACTTCCTCCTCATACTCCGCTATCGTTCTTTCAAACAGCGCAAAGATCTCTTCAGCAGCCGCAGTCAGCCGCTCATTCACCAAAGCTCTCAGTGTTTGGCTTTTGGACATTTTAACAAACTGTTTTTAGCTTTAGCTCCGAGCTAACCGCACACGAGGCTCCGCGGTCTGCTTCCTGCTTCCTGGGGGGATTTTCAAAATAAAAAAAAACTGGGACAAAAACATGGGGTGGTTGGTAATAATAAAATTGTGAAACGAAGGACAATTATAACACACTCTGCATATTCATGACTTATTTGTGACTAATGTGAGTCAGTATAGTCACATTTTCTTTGTGTTTTGGTCATTTTAAGCAGCTCCTTTGTATTTTACCTAAATACATGAGAAAATGAATAAATTAAAAAAAAAATGAAAAAGTTTATGCCTCTCTTTACTGTTGGCAGGTGTCAAATTGGTCAAAAATAGGGACACCTGGGACATTTCTTAAATAAAACTGGGACAATTCAGTGGTTTTGGATAAATCTGCAGGGACAGGGGACACAGGGCTCAAAACTGGGACTGTCCCGGGTAAACAGGGACGTCTGGTCACCCTAAGGAGAACGGGTGTGGGTGGATTCAAAGTTTTATATTTGGCAGAGCACTGAGAGTGTTGTGGGTATGAATTATCCAGATGTGTTGAGGTGGAGAATGACTTAGACTTAGACAAATGTTATTGATCCACAAGGGAAATGATTTGGACACAGACGCTCACACATCACAATATAATAACAAACAGCCAAAAATATAAATGGTAATATTGAATTCTAAATAAGTAGCCAAAAAGATAGCAAGAGACAGGTGTTAAATAAGGCATAATTATATAAATGTATATGTACAAGTCAAAATCATATAGAAAAATAAGTTATATGGTTTAGACATGGTCTAGTCCTGGTTTAGTCCAGGTCTAGACCTGGTCCAGTCCTGGTTTAGTCCAGGACCAGTCCAGGTTTAGACCTGGTTTAGTCCACGTTTAGTCCTGGACTAGTCCTGGTCTAGTCCCGGTCACCCCTGCATTCCCCATCCATCAATCAGCAAAGGTCTACAGTCTCTTAACCAATCAGGACGCAGAACACAATGTTACACTATAAAAAAAAAAAAAAAAATCTGCGAAACAGCGAGGCCGCAAACAGTGAACCGCGATAGAACGAGGGACCATTGTATGTCCAAGATACTTCTTCAGTTCTGGCTAGAATGCTGGTGCACTCTAAATATGAATGTGTTAAAAACACCACAACATGTGTTGAATTTCAACACATCAATGAGTTCCATTTGGGACAAAACAACTTGTGTTAATTGTGACACAGCTGATGTGTAAATATACTGACACATAAGTTGTGTCGATATAGTGACACAAGGATGTGTATTAATGTTACTGTGAACACAGTTATTGTGTCTTGTCCTTCTCCGTTTCCTTCTTAAAACAAATCAGCTGCACATGTTTTGGCTCCGGTACGACAGCAACTCTAGGCGACTTCCATAAACATTGAGCCCGCTCGCCTCGTCGTGCGCAAAAAATCGTATTTCACAAAAAAAATCGGAATTGAGCATTAAGCCCTGGCGATTGACTCGTAGACCATGGTCGACTGGTTGAGCCCCCCTGGTGTATATAGTAGGGCTGTCAGTTTAACGCGTTATTTAGCAGTGTAATTAATTAATCAAATTAACGAGTTATGAAAATTAACGTAATTAATTATGGGCTGCAATTCAATGTGCGCACATTTTAAATTTGGGGTGCGGGGCCTTTGAACGGCAAGTTTATTTATAAAAATGTGACAGAGCGTTGTTCCTGGGGAGAGCACGTGAAGACGCGCGCGCCCGTTTCCATATCTGTTGCGCGCCGCATGCCGAACCCTTTTCATTATCAACCATAAACTGTGTTCTGTCACGACTAAGGGTGCACACTTAGAAGCACCAGTTTTGCCCATCCAAATCGTGCTAAACTCGATCATTTACTCACCCGCACGCTGCCGCCTTGTCCCTCCTTGTGCAGAATGAACTGCACAAATCTCCCCCACCCAATTGGAATACAAAATATATTTCTACTAAATATTTATTAGTTTAGCTTTTCATGTTTTTTTTTGTCAAATTATAACAAACGTCTCTTTTTACACTCTTCATAGAGTAATTAACACAAGAGTCGAATCAGAGTCAGAAAAATGTAAATCTCTTTTCAGTCACAAATTAGGAATATAGACCAGTTTCAAAGCTACGTCATCACTGAATGCGCGCGCAGTTCCGACTCAAAAAAAGCCACTGCTGCCATGAAACCCCCAGCGAAGATGTAGAAGAGAAGAACTCAAATAAAGAGAAACAGCTGGAATAAATGATAGTTCATATCATTCAAGTGACATACACACAAGTGAACACCTGCTGCTTGTTTAGGGTCATTTGCCCAGGTGCTGAATGGTGTTTAATCATGCTGATTAACTAGCAAGCACAGGACACCGCAAAGCTCACAGACACATTAACCGGGTAACCTCTACGACAGACACATGTAAATGAACACAAATAACTTTGTTAAAATGCATAAGTTTTCGCATGACCATCATAAATGGCATTTGACATGACTGATCACATCTGTGACTCGTTAATTGAGTCGTAGTATGTTACTTACCCCGCAACGCATGTGCAGTTGGCGGTCAGAACGTAGCTTGTTGATGATAGCCCAAGCATTGTACACGGTCGTATGTGTGGTGAGCTCCGCTAGGGCTGTCTTTGTTGGGTGCTTTTTTTCATTTTTTCTTTTAACTTTTTAGATTATTTTGGCTCCTCCCAGTATCCCGGCTGAGGGGGGGAACGCTTTCTCTTTTCCCCGCGAGCTTTGCTCACCCCCGGGCGGACGGCGCGATGTCAGCCCCCACGGGGCCCTAGGCCGCGGCGGAGAAGCCGACTGAGAAAGCCGGTAGTAAGAAGGAAGATACTACGGAGAAACTCCCCATCGATATCGTGGTATTTTACCTCCTGTACATGGCCACACACGGCAAACTGGTAGGCATCCATGGATTTGTATGCGTGCACTTTCTCTCTTGTATACACGCTGAGCTTCTCCACTAAATAACAGTGGATATCTGGCCACTGTAAATCTGGCCACTTTCTGCGGTCGTACTGCCACTCCATGATCGCATAAGGATCTGGTAGTCGAACCCCGTTGCTCAACGTGAGCTCTTGAATGTAGCTTTCCCTATAGTTCAGATACTCCGCTATGGTCCACCATGGTTGCTTCTGAGTCGGGCATGCGCGCGCATGCCAGTGACGTCACGTTTGTTTACTAACAGTAAAGGGGTCTATAAAATAAAAATGAAATGTAATTCTAAGGCACTGGCTAAAACGTCTTGTTTATCCACCAGGGGGAGCTCCATATGCCATAAAGGAGTTTATGAAAACTTTAAACAATTAAATAAAAAAAGAAACTTCAATAACAATCCACTGATGGGTTGAGAGAAACGAGTGAAAGGGCGCCCTCCCAGTGGAATTCGGCGGAAATGTCCTAAAGACCAGGGACTAGTTTTGAATCAGACGTTTCTCTCAACCCATCAGTGGATTGTTATTGAAGATTTTTTTTTGTTTGTTTTAAATAATTATTAAATAATATTTTCATTTCCTTTATGACATATGGAGCTCCCCCTGGTGGATAAACAAGACGATTTTAACCATTGCCTTAGAATTACATTTCATTTTGAAAAATATATTCCTAATTTGTGACTGAAAAGAATAAAGTTTTTAGATTTTTCTGACTCCGATTCGACTCTTAATTACGCTATGAATTACTCTATGAAGAGGGTAAAAAGAGACGTTTGTTATAATTTGACGGAAAAAAAAAACATGAAAAAGCTAAACTAATAAATATTTAGTAAAAATGTAATTTGTATTACATTTGGGTGCAGGAGATTAGTGCAATTCATTCTTTTGCCCACACGATGGCGCCAAACTCCGCTAAACAAAACTTCATGATAAATTATATTAAATAAATAAATAAATTACTAATATATATATATATATATATATATATATATATATATATATATATATATATATATATATATATATATATATATATATATATATATATATATATATATATATATAATCTCCGAGGACATTTTAAGACAGTTTCACCCTCTCACCTAAAGGTCCACGGTTCGATCCCAGCTCCACTGCATAATGTCCTCGTGGCCCTGTGCCAGACACTTCCTCCAGAATACTCACCCTGAAGGTGGCACCAGCGAACGTCTGAACACGGAGGTCTGTTTGGCTGAGGCCCAGACACAGCCAGTGAAGTGTCTTGCCCAAAGACACAAAAGTCTGCGGTGGTTAAAAGTGATTTGTCAACCTCTGGGCTGATGGACAAGCGCTCTGCCACTGAGCCACAGATGTTATGTGTAAAAATGTGATCTGGTATTTCCAAACAATGTACCAAAAATATTGGCAGAAGACAGGAGGCAGAGCTGGAGATAGCAGAGTTAAAGATGCTCAGATTCTCTTTAGGAGTGACAAGGATGGACAGGATCAGGAACGAGGTCATCAGAGGGACAACACAGACAGGAAGGTTTGGAGAAAAAGCTAGAGAAGCCAGATTGAGATGGTTTGGACATGTTCAGAGGAGGGACAGTGGATATATTGGTAGAAGAATGTTAGAGATGGAGCTACCAGGTAAGAGACAAAGAGGAAGACCAAAGAGGAGATTTATGGATGCAGTGAGGGAGGACATGGAGGTAGTTGGAGCTAGAGTAGAAGATACAGAAGATACAGGGCGAGATGGAAAAAGTTGATTCGCTGTGGCAAACCCTGAAAAAGGCACAAGCCGAAAGGAGTACCAAAAATATTGAAATATTTTCAACATCAACGTATTACTGAGTCTTCACTCCAGCAAACTGTACGACAATCAAAAGTATGATGTGAAAATATTCAATTCACGTTACCTTAAAAATATTTAAAGCTGAAAATATTCCGAGGCCTGATGTGCTGTTGTGTGGTTCAGGGGCTCAGGGTCTGTACTGAAGCCCTGAGGTTGTAGGTGCAAATCCAGTCTCTGACCAGGCTGAGCGACTGTGTGGGTCAGAGGATAAGACACAATCACCTATTGCTTTATTTATTTCAATGGTGAATGTTTTAGGTTTTGGTCAACCTGAGTGTTGTGAAGGGCTCTATAAATAAAGCTTGATGGGGAAAAAAAACAACAACTTGATAGCTGTAACCACAAGAGAAATGTAATTGTCTTTTTTGTATATTAAACTGACATTTCTGGAACTGACTGCTTTTTACAGCGCAAGTCAAAAGGAAGAAATGGTGATGATTGATCAAGATTTAACAGAAATGCATTGTACTGAGACGTACTGGTACTTAAAAGCTCTTAGAATATTGTACTTGAAGAGCTTTAAAGGACCTTCTAATGATTTCCCTGCATTTGGTGCTTGACCAATTTCAAGCCAAAATGGAATCATGTCTACTCCAGACCAGTGTTAAAAGGTTGTCACACACACACAAAAAACAAACTTATAAACATGAAAATCTGCCACTTGCTTTGGTATAATGCAGCTATGAAGAGGCGGGGCCAGGAGCAGAAAATCAGTCTGAATCAGAATCAGTTTTTCTTGTAGTTCAGGAGAAGGGCCTTTACACCATGCAGTGTGTTGTAAGAGTGTAGAAGCAGCTGCCTGTGACTCTCTCAGAGGGTTGTTTCTCTGTTATGGTTCAAAATCAGATACAAGAGCTGGATCTGGGCCAAACATCTTTATTTTCAGTCGTCAGCAGCAAACTCCAAAACAGAATTTAAAACACAATTTAGAACAAGAGAATTTCATGAACACAATCAATAATCCTTCAGTCACTCTGTTATGTGAGTTCTCATGTGAATATTCAAATGATATCGACGAGTAAACCCTTTATTACAGATGGAACAGCTGTAAGGTCTTTCCCCTGTGTGTGTTCTCTCATGTGCATTTAGATGACTCTTTTGAGAAAATGTCTTCTCACACACTGAACAGCTGTAAGGTCTTTCCCCTGTGTGCATTCTCTCATGTATATTTAGACTCTTCTTTACAGAAAATGTCTTCTCACATGTTGAACAGTGGTAAGGTCTTTCCCCTGTGTGCGTTCTCTCATGTATATTTAGATCACACTTTTGAGAAAATGTCTTCTCACACACTGAACAGCTGTAAGGTCTTTCCCCTGTGTGTATTCTCTCATGTATATTTAGACTCTTCTTTACAGAAAATGTCTTCTCACATGTTGAACAGCTGTAGGGTCTTTCCCCTGTGTGTGTTCTCTCATGTTTATTTAGACTGTTCTTTGCAGAAAATGTCTTCTCACATGTTGAACAGCTGTAAGGTCTTTCACCTGTGTGAATTCTCTCATGTATATTTAGATCACACTTTTGAAAAAATGTCTTCTCACACACTGAACAGCTGTAAGGTCTTTCCCCTGTGTGTGTTCTCTCATGTATATTTAGATGACTCTTTTGAGAAAATGTCTTCTCACACACTGAACAGCTGTAAGGTCTTTCCCCTGTGTGCGTTCTCTCATGTATATTTAGATCACACTTTTGAGAAAATGTCTTCTCACACACTGAACAGCTGTAAGGTCTTTCCCCTGTGTGTATTCTCTCATGTATATTTAGACTCTTCTTTACAGAAAATGTCTTCTCACATGTTGAACAGCTGTAGGGTCTTTCCCCTGTGTGTGTTCTCTCATGTTTATTTAGACTGTTCTTTGCAGAAAATGTCTTCTCACATGTTGAACAGCTGTAAGGTCTTTCACCTGTGTGAATTCTCTCATGTATATTTAGATCACACTTTTGAAAAAATGTCTTCTCACACACTGAACAGCTGTAAGGTCTTTCCCCTGTGTGTGTTCTCTCATGTATATTTAGATGACTCTTTCGAGAAAATGACTTTTCACATGTTGAACAGCTGTAGGGTCTTTCACCCAGGTGTCTCTTAACATGTACAGCTAGATTACCTTTTGTTGTAAAGATTCTGTTGCACGTTGAAGAGCTGAATGGTTTCTTTGTGTGTATCTTTTCATGTTTATCTAGATTGGCCTTTCGGTTAAATGTTTTGTCACAGGTTGAATAGCTGAGTGGAGTTCTGCAGTCTTCATCATCAGTGTCAGAGGAGTGCTCTGTGTCTCCCTCAGTCTCTGAGAGTAAATGTGTCTCTGTGCTGATGTCCTCTCCCTGTGTTTCCTCTCTGAGCTCAGTTTGTCTTGATAGACCTGAGGTTTGTGCAGTGGAGCTTCCATCTCTGATCTGGACTTGGTTGTCGTGGTCTCCAACAGCGTTTGTCTCCATCTGTGCAGCTGAACAGCTGAATGGAGCTCTCCAGTCTTCATCATCAGTGTCAGAGGAGTGCTCTGTGTCTCCCTCAGTCTCTGAGGGTAAATGTGTCTCTGTGCTGATGTCCTCTCCCTGTGTTTCCTCTCTGAGCTCAGTTTGTCTTTGTTGAAGCAGTGAGGACTCTTCTGTCTTCACACAGACACCACTGGACTCTGGGACGGCCACTGAGACCTGGGGTGGGGAAGATTGACACAAAACAATATTAATATTTCATAATATTTCTTGATTTCAATCAGAAATGTGCTAAAAGTTTCTTTCATTTTTTTGGTTGTGGTCTTATTATACATTTATCAGTCTCAAGGTGAAGGGATCACCATGAAGCACACCTTCACCATTGTCATGGTAAAGAACCTGAGATGGAAATGTTTGGAGGACGCATCCTGATGCCTCCCTACCCCCACCACACCAGACCTGAATTCATGGAGATTCATGGGTACAAGCTGTACACAGTTGAAACTTTGGATTAGACTTCTCTCAAAGAACCACAGAGTTTCTACCAGAACAAAATGACTGACAATCTCCTTCAGCAAAGAAAGAAACAATGACCAAGATACAAAGAGTAATCCCTCGTTTATCGCGGGGGTTAGGTTCCAGAAATAACCCGCAATAAGAGAAATCCGCGAAGTAGGACAACTTTATATTTTACAATTATTCTACATGTTTTAAGGCTGCAAATGCCTCACCACACACATTATACGCTTTTCTCAGACTGGAATTAACCTTTTCTCACATTTATCTCTCATTTAAACAAACTTTCATAGATTTTCAACTAAATGTATTAATAGTGACGCGTGGGGGGAGACACGGCTCCGGAAGCCCCGACGGACGCGCGAGGAGCACTGCCACGTCCCGGGACGTGATGCGCACCAACCCCTTGGCGAAGTGCGCGACACGTGCACCCCTCATCGTGGACAAATCCGTGACAGAGCAGCACGACTGGCGCAAGGCCGGGGCTGCGAGCACGAGATCGAACTGCGCCGCCTGCACCATGCCTCCCCCTTCAGGGCCGTCCTCGCAGCCCGAGCCACAAACCGAACACGCACAAACGAACGCAAGAGCTGCACGAAACCAGCAAAGAGCCGCATGGAGTGATTTAATCCTGGTTTAGACCTGGTCTACACCTGGTTTAGTTCATGTTTAGTCCTGGTCTAGTCTCTTAGCCAATCAGGGCGCAGAACACAATGTTACACTATTAAAAAAAAACAAAAAACGGAAACAGCGAGGCCGTGAACAGTGAACCGCGACAGAGCGAGGGACCACTGTAGAAAACACTGCTGTTTGATAAAACAGAGGACTTTCTCCACAGAAAGAGGAATGGTGTAAATTTTCCACGCTGTGAATTATAAGCATTTATTGAATATCAATAAATGCTCATAAACCAAAACTTGCTTTGGTGAATAGTGATGTTATTTCCAGCTACTTCCAGATATGGATCAATGATCTGGTACAAGGACGTATGAACCTTCAGAGCACGCACAAAGGCCACGAGTCCCAGTTTAAAATCAAACCTAAATGTAATTCCAAATCTTTCTATCAGTTACCCTTTAAACTCACGACAACATGAAATTTCACATCTCCATTGAACGTCTGGAGCTGCAGTACGCGGTCCACACTCTCCAGAGACACGACTCAGAGCCTGATGATCCCCACACTGTCAATGTGTCCCTTAATGAAATGATCACTGGACACACGTCTGAGCCTCTCCTACAGCCGACCCGCACGTCTGACCCGCACGTCTGACCCGCACGTCTGACCCGCACGTCTGACCCGCACGTCTGACCCGCACGTCTGACCCGCACGTCTGACCCGCACGTCTGACCCACACGTCTGACCCTGTACAACTGACTCGGAGGAAGCACGTGGCCAAAAGACAAAGTGGAGCTGCAGCACTGCCCGATCTCTCCTCACTCTCTCACACACTCTCTGTATTTTCTTTACGGCACCTGCACGAGGCTCAAATCTGTTGCAGTGTCTCGGTTCATCATCACAGAACCACAGAGAAACAGAAGATGGACCTGTTCTGTGTGGACTCATTTTAATCAGTCCCAAGTGGAGCTCACTACAGATTTACTGAAACAACTATATTATTTTACTATTAGAGGGGCCGATGGCACAGATTGCCAGCCTCGCTTCTGTCAGTCTGACCCAGGGCAGCTGTGGCTACAAAAGTAGCTTACCACCACCGAGTGTGGAGTGAATGAACAATGAACTGTAAAAGACCTTTGGGCGTCTTGAAAGGCGCTATATAAATGCAATGAATTATTATTATATTTCAATCATTTTCACAACTGTTCACCTCTTCATGTATCACGTATATGCTTACTTTATTTGATTTTCTTACTTTGATTTTCTTACTTTGATTTTCTTACTTTATTTGATTTTCTTTCTTTATTTGATTTTCTTTAATGAGACTGCATTACCTTCTGGGTCAGTTCCGTATCGGAGCATCTATGACAAATGAATGTTCACGTGTCTGAATGAACGAGTCCTGCGCTGTGTTAATGCTTCTGCATAGGAAGCAGGTCATTTTTTAAACCACCAGATGGCGCTACAGAACGCACCGACACAGTGTGGACACAGTGTGGACACAGTGTGGACACAGTGTGGACACAGTGTGGACACAGTGTGGACACAGTGTGGACACAGTGTGGACACAGTGTGGACACAGTGTGGGAAATGTGTTACACACCTTGAGGCCTCATCTACCCATCACTAGCGTTTGCATGTTCTCCCTGTGTCTGAGGTGGTCGGCACACCAGTTTCCCCCGTTAACCCAAACAGGTTCAATCGAGCGAAGGTCGTCCTGACCAAGACGAGCAACGACATCACAGACATGGGTCCCTGGATGGTGGTCCTGAGGAGATGCTCCTTGGGCATTGAAGGATGCAGAAGACAAGCTTCTTATTTTTTAATCATATTTTTCAATAATTAATTTACATCATTTACAGCATATAAAGACATTTTTGAACCAAAAATGGAATAAGATGAAGTAATCCTTATACAGTGGTACCTCACCTTACGAATGACCCAACAAACGGAAATTTCAAGTTACGAAACGCCTTCACGGTAAATTTTGGTCTCTAGATACGAAAGAAAATTCAAGTTACGAAACGCGAAATCTCAAAAATTCAAATTTTATTTTATTTATTATTTAACCTTTATTTAACCAGGTAAAAACCCATTGAGATCAAGACCTCGTTTACAAGGGTGGTCAGCAGCACACGTCCAGAGTAAAATAACAGTAAAATATCAAATGTAAAGTGCAATAGTTGTAAACAGTAAAATTAAGTGCAAATGATATTAAAAAGGTGCAAACAATTGTAAACACAAGCAATAAAATGCGCGCTCAGCCACACACATTATACGCTTTTCTCAGGCTGGATTTAAACTTTTCTCACATTTGTCTCTCGTTTAAACACTCAAAGTTTCATAGATTTTCAACAAAATTATTAATAGTGAAGTGTGGGGGGAAGGGGGAGGGGGGGGGGAACTGTGCACGGGCACGTGTGTGATAGCACAGCATGACCCGGCGCGGGGCTGCCAGCAGGTCTAGACCTGGACTAAACCAGGACTAAACCAGGACTAAACCAGGTGGATTAAAGCGCTGCGCGCGGGTCTATTTCCTGGTTTCGTTTCGAGTCACAGCTGAGGGGTGCAGCGAGGAGGGGACTGCACGCAGTCTGAGCGCATGAACGCGACCCACGAACGCCACGGTGGTCTAGACCAGCACAGGTCTCGTTCATGCGCTCAGACTGCGTGCAGTCCCCTCCTCGCTGCACCCCTCAGCTGTGACTCGAAACGAAACCAGGAAATAGACCTGCGCGCGGCGCTTTAATCCACCTGGTTTAGTCCTGGTTTAGTCCTGGTTTAGTCCTGGTTTAGTCCTGGTTTAGTCCTGGTTTAGTCCTGGTTTAGTCCTGGTCTAGTCCAGGTCTAGTCCAGGTCTAGTCCTGGTCTAGTCCAGGTCTAGTCCAGGTCTAGTCCAGGTCTAGACCTGCTGGCAGCCCCGCGCCGGGTCATGCCTATCACACGTGTCTTCTCCCCCTTCCCCCCACACTTCACTATTAATAATTTTGTTGAAAATCTATGAAAGTTTGAGTGTTTAAACGAGAGACAAATGTGAGAAAAGTTTAAATCCAGTCTGAGAAACCAATCAGGACGCAGAACACAATGTTACACTATAAAAAAGTTACACTATTAAAAAAAAAACTTGGATCGGGGCCTTGGAACGAATCAGGCTTTTTCCATTGAAATAGCTACTCAACTTACGAAACCACTTCTGGAACGAATTAATTTCGTAAGGTGAGGTACCACTGTACTAGTATATTACCTACTCTATTAACGTAACCTTACATTAGGATTTTTTTTATATCAGTATCTTTAAAAGAAGAAAATAATCATTATAATTAGAAATATATTAGTTATTAGATGTATATGATATATCGGGGTTGGAAACCACTCTAACACTGTAGTATGGGGGAGTATGTCCCCATTTTTAAAGGGTACTCATAATGTGTTTTCATACAAACTCCCTCATTTTGAGAGCTGAGGCTGATTATATTTAGTCGGTAACGCTCGACCTCCAGCACAAGCTCGGGCTCCTTCCCCCAGCGAGGTGACATTCCATGACCCCAGAGCTCGTCTCCATGTCAGGAGATCCGGTCCCTGAGGCCCCTGCCTTCAACACCCGCCCAGATCTCGAGTCTATTCCTTAGTATGGAAATTGAGTTTGAAATGTCAGTATTGTGACAACACTACTGTACAACCTTCTGAACTACACATCTGTAACCTGTGATGGACATGTGTATTTGTGTTGTGAACAAAAGATTCTTATGTCTTTGTGTAAATGCATTTGATGTTTGCAGGAGGCCAGATATGAACATTAACATGGGGAGATGAGCAGCAGACTGTCTCCACACACCAGCAGGAAGTCAGAAATGTGGTGGAGGAAAGCCAGTGTTATATGGATGAAACTCTTCAAAATATTCATGTTTCAAGTGGCCTCACCCCCGGGATTTACGGCATAAAGATGCAGAATACTTACCTGGCCAGCCAAATTATATCTCTCTGTATTTCCTATACAGCGCGATACCATTTGGACACCCTCGCTCCACCCTCGCTCCCCCGGTTAAAAACGGACTCCGCGATTCTGATTCGTTCAAAGATGGTGACGTCAGTGCACCCGCCTTTGCCCGCAAAGTCACTCTTAAGCAGCGGAAGTTCCTCCTTAGTTTTGAATCAAGATGGCGCAATCTCTGATTGGTTCACTTAGCTGTCTGTCTACGCGCAACCGCAGCGCGTTCTGGATCAAGCGTTACCAGACTCATCCGCTGGAACAGCGATGAGTCATGGATTCTTCCAGGCAAGCAGAATACAGCAAAATGCTGTGTTTATCTGATGAGGAAATCATTATGAAATCATGAGGAATTACAGAAAAAAGTAGGCGGAGTAGAGAAACTCTGGGACAGGGTCCTAAAAGAACAAAAGATTTGGTTCTTTTAAAAACTGAGGTCCAGTTCCCAACATTCACGTTAAGGAACCGTTCAAAGACTTCCGGTAATGGCGGTGAGCTAGACAGACACTGCTTTTTAGTCTCTGAATAAAGAACATACTTTACACCCTTAAAAATCCGTACAACAAACTCAAATGGAACAGACGGTCGCTTAAAAGCAAGGTGAACAATGTCAGGCACAAAAAAGACCAAAACTAAACCGGACAATCCATCCAACAAGTCAACAAAAATTTCGGTGAGTGGCAAACTTCAAGCTAGCCCCGAATTAGCAGCCTGCTCTTCAATGGAGGATAGCGAGAGGATGGAAGCAACACACTCAGGCCGAAAGGATATCCAAAATCAAGACGTTATACTAGAAGCCATCACTTGTCTTAAAACTGAAAGCTTGGCACGTCACAGGGAAGTTATCGATGACATAGCTCACATCAGATCTTATTTGGATGCTATCAAAGGCAGAATGACCGCAGCTGAACAACGTATAGGAGACACGGAGGATGCAACAGCACAGCTAACAGCGAAGGTGTCTGAGTTAGAAGCCAAAGTGAAACAACTTACTGAAAAGAATGACGACCTTGAGAATCGCTCACGCCGGTCTAATTTGCGCATCATTGGGCTGGAAGAAAAGGCGGAGGGTGACGATGCTGAATCATTTCTGGAGAATTGGCTCACCGATGTCCTGGGAGCAAAGAACTTTCCCCAACCGCTGAGGATCGAGCGAGCCCACCGCACCGCTGTCAGTCCGCCCGCTGGCTCCTCGGGCAGGCAGAAGCAGAAGCCGGCCATGAACGCCCTAGACCACTGATCGCAAAATTCCTGAACTTCAAAGATAAAGCACGTGTAATGAACGCAGCACGGAAGAAGGGGGCGATTATGTACAACAACCGAAAAGTGAAGCTTTTCTCAGACTTTCCGTCGAGGTGCAACGCCAGAGGAACGCATACTATGCAGTAAAACAGACACTATACTCCAAGGGAATCAAATATGGTCTTCAGTATTCCGCCAAGCTCCGAGTCACTTATGAGGGCAAAGATACCGTCTTCCAGACGCCCGGAGAAGTGGATAAGTTTCTTCACAGCATTGATAATGAATCTACTTCGGAGTCAGGGTGATGTATTGCTATATGTGCAAATGCAAACTTGCAACAGAAATACAGAAGAAATGGTTATTTAATATGACAGCACTTGGGGCTGATTTGATTTACAAGTTGATAAAGGTTCAGCTACAGGTTCAAGCTAAAAAAAAAAAAAAAAAAAAAAAAAAAAAAAAAAAAAGAATGGCTACTAACCGGTTCTAATGTTATTCTTCTGTTTTTCAGTTATTAAGTTGTACCTATGTAGCCAACAGAGTCATGATGAGTAACCTTTGCTTTTAGAACATTTTTTAAGTTTAACCTTGAAACATGTTCTAGGCTACAGCCTATTCTAAGACGTTCATTTGTCATAATATAAAGGGGTGGTATTATTACTGATATTATTTGAATACAAAGAGACTAAAGGTGGTTAATTTAGTTTATTTGGTTTACTTTTGCTCCTAGCTAGGAGCTACTGGAAGGTGGATTTACTTAACTTAGACCAGTGCTTCTCAATTATTTTCTGTGACGCCCCCCCCCTAGGAAGAAGAAAATATTTCACGCCCCCCTTCCTGCGCGCGACTATAAATAGTATTATTTGTCTAGAAAATTGTTATTAGAACACCACTGTATCCTTTTATTAACATTATAAACAAAAAAAAGAAAGAAACTTACAACAAAGACTCCACTGAGGACTCAAATATTAATGTGTTTTTAATGCAGCTTTGCGCACATTTGTTTACGTTTTACAGAAATGAAACTTAAATTAAGCTTAAGCCTTTATTGGTCTCACACACAATGACACACAGTGACACACGGGAGAAATTTGACTTCTGCATTTGACCCATCCTTTTCAGAAGCAGTGAGCAGCCATCTTTTTTCGGCGCCCGGGGGGCAGTACCGTGAAGGGTCTTGCCCAAGGACCCACACTGGTTAGCTCATTGCCCGGGGGGGATTTGAACCCACAACCCCCAGGGGGAAGGTCCATGACTTACCAGTTGAGGTAACCAGCCGGCCACCTCATTTGCATAAGCTAAAAGCACTGAAAAAAAAAAAACGCTCTCTCCTTGTGCCACCGATGCGTCAGCTTCTGTCGGACTAAAGGACACGACTCAGTGGAATATACGTGTTTTTTCTGTGACAGAGGATGTTCTGTTAATGGTGAGACTGTGCGTAAATCGCATGTGAGAATGCCACTGCCAACTACTGTTGTTGATGTGCAATTACACTTAGTTCTAGTACAGTACAGCAAAAAAACATGTTTCCCAGGGTCATACTCGCCCCCCCCTGGCATCACGCCACGCCCCCCCAGGGGGCCCCGCCCCACTATTTGAGAAGCACTGACTTAGACTGTAAAGCAGGCAGTCAGTAGGTGGATATGTTACTGGTTCAACATTTTGCATTTGTTCTGGCAAAATGTTTTTAGTGTGGTTCTTGTGTGGGTTTTTATTGTGTCAAGTTTATTGTAATTAAATTTTTGTATTATTTTCTGTATTTCCCTCTTCTCTTTACCCCCTCATAATACCCTACTCTACAGTACAGCTTGTGCTTTTTGCTAAGGCATCCCATAGCACCCCATAATGACAGATAACCAGATATGCAAATTAACATCATGGACCATAAGAGGCTTGGGTAGTTTGGTGAAAATAAAACAGGTTATGACTAGACTTAAACACTTAGGATCTAGAATTATATCCCTACAGGAAACACACTTAGTCTCCACTGAAGTCATCAGACTGCGTAGAAGGTGGCAGGGGCAAGTGTTTGCTGCAAACTTCTCCTCTCATGCTAGAGGAGTAGCCATCCTAATTCACAAATCTATTCCCATCCAAATAATCTCAACTATCATGGACCCTGGGGGAAGATATATAATACTACAGGGTAGTTTGTTTGGAAATTATCTTAATTTAATTAACGTCTATGGGCCGAATACGTATGATCCTGATTTTTACAGGAACATTTTTCTAACAATTTCAACTTTGAGAGGAGAAGTTATTATGGGGGGAGATTTCAATTGTGTTTTGAAACCCAGTGTGGACAGAGAGGGTTGTCAGGACTCCTCTCATAGTCATGCAAGAAAGGTAATTCACCACTTCATGGCAGAGCTGAGGCTGTGTGATATATGGAGGAAACATAACCCAGATAAGAAAGAATTCTCTTGCCACTCTACTACATACAATACCTATTCCATGCTTGACTACTTTCTCATTTCTAACACTTCACTATTCAAAATCAAGACTTGTTATTACAATAGCATAATAATATCTGATCCTGCAGCAGTATCTTTAGAGTATAATGTTTATAAAGAATAATAATAATAATAATAATAATACATTTTATTTGTAATGCACTTTACATTTGACCTCAAATCTCAAAGTGCTACAATGGGCCTCCTAGATGGAGATTTGATAACAAATGGCTCCAAGATCCTGAGTTTGTACAGTTCCTTACTGCAAATATAGACGTGTTTTTCAAGCTCAACAAGAATGAAACCTCATCGATAATCAGATGGGATGCCTTTAAGGCCTACATTAGAGGGCAAATTATAAGATATACCAGCTTTAAATCTAAACAATTTAAAAAGAAGCTGTTAGAAATCGAAAAAGAAATCAAAACACTGGAAGACCAAATTGTAACTGATACCATCTGTAGAGCATAGATTAACCACACTCAGAGGCCATTATAATGAAATATCTGTAAATAAGGCCTTAAGTAATCTGAATCAATTAAAACAACAATTCTATGACCAGGGAGAAAAGGCAGGCAAATTACTTGCCTGGCGTATTAAAACTCTACAGAACAAGAGATCAATACACGAGATAGAAAAACCAAATGGAACAATTACTGCAGACCCCAAAGAAATAAATGAAACATTTCAGAGATTCTATAAAACACTCTACGAATCTGATTGCTCAGCTAGCAAAATGTCTTTAAATTGTTTTCTTGATGCCCTATACTTCCCTACTCTTTCTCAAGAAGACATGGAAACTCTGGATAGACCATTAGAGTTAGAGGAGTTATACAAAGCCCTCATGTGTATGCAAAATGGGAAAGCTGCTGGCCCAGACAAGCTCCCCATTGAAATATATAACACCTTTAAAGATATGTTGTTACCTCACTTACTCAATATGTTTGAAGAAGCCTTCAGAACGAATTCCTTACCACCTTCTTTCTCTACAGCTCTCATTACTACAATATTGAAACCTGGCAAGCCACCTACTACATGTGAATCTTACCGACCCATATCCCTCCTAAATTCAGATACCAAACTAATTGCTAAAGTCATTGCACGGAGATTGGAGAAATGTCTACCTAGCCTGATTCATGAGAATCAAAATGGATTTGTAATAGGAAGACAGGCTTTCTACAATATTTGAAGAGATTTAAATATTATTAATATAGAAGATGGATGCCCTGACGTGGCCTTACTCTCCCTAGACGCAGAGAAGGCCTTTGACAGGCTAGAATGGCCATATCTATTTGATATACTCCCTAGATTTTGCTTAGGAGAAAACATTATAAAATGGGTGAAGTTATTATACAGTAAACCTACCGCAGCAGTCTTGACAAACTCTATGACGTCCAAACCATTCAAACTCACCAGAGGAACACGCCAAGGATGTCCACTGTCGCCCCTTTTGTTTGTATTGTCCATAGAACAATTAGATCTCACCCTCTGATAAGGGGAGTAACAATAGGAAGCTGTGAACACAGAATCAGCCTTTTTGCAGATGACATTATACTCTTTTTAAAAGATGCAATCCCTTACTGCTCTTCTTCATGTAATAGCAACCTTTGGGAAAATCTCTGGCTATAAAGTGAACAACATCAAGTCCAATATTATGTTCCTAAATGAAAAAGAAAGAAATAATCCAACAGTGGGGAAGGAATTTCATAATGCATCCAAGGGCTTTAAGTACTTGGGTATACAGATCACCCCAAAAATAGATGATATAGTCTCAGAAAATTATAACCCAATTCCATCTTCTACCAGCAATGTTCTGAAGAGATGGTCAGATCTCCCCATATCACTAATTGGCAGTGTAAACATAGTTAAAATGAATATCGTACCAAAATTCTTGTATCTTTTTCAATCTATCCCACTTAGACCCCCATCTACCCTATTTTCTAAACTGAAGGAATTAATAACAAATTTCATTTGGAATAACAGGCGCCCAAGACTCAGGATGTCCTAACTTTATTTGCCATATGATAGAGGAGACCTGCAAGTGCCAAACTTTCTATGGTATTACTGGGCAGCCCAGATCAAGGCAATTATGCATTGGTTCTCAGAGGAAATAAAAAAAATTCCTGGGTCGAAATGGAAAACCATACCACATCCCCCTTGCCAGATTTCTGTTACTTATAGCTTAATTGTGGAAAACTCCAATGAATCTTCAACTGACAAAAGAGCGAAGTGGTCCAGTGACATGAACACTGACATTTCTGAGGATGAATAGAAAATGGTGTATCATACAGCACAGACTCAGACTATCAATACCAGATTCAGACTTATACAATATAAATGGATTATGCGTACATGTATAACTCCTTCCCTTTTGCACCGCTTCAACAACAATAACCCTGACCTCTGCATTAAGTGTGGTCTAGAGGAGGGCACACTTTATCACTGTCTATGGAACTGCCCTAAAATTAGGGAATTTTGGCAAGAGGTAATAAAACGAGTCTCTGACATTAGCTCAACCAGATTGCCTGTCTGTCCTAAATTGTTCATTCTTGGACTTGTCCCAACAGATTCAACATTGTCTAGTGCAGATAAAAAGATGATCTATATGTGCTCACTACAAGCTAAACACTGTATAGCCATCTCATGAAAAGCCATGGAAGCACCTTCTGTCAATGTCTGGTTCAAGAGCCTTTCCAACACTCAGACCCCCCAGGATTTCGCAGGCATTTTTTGTGATTGTTGCGGGCTAAAATGCCTGAATTTGCGGGAGCTTTTCCAAAAAGTTGCGATGAAAGTTGCGGTGCTTTTAAGGTTTTTGTTGCGATTTTGTTGCGGGAGGAAGTGAAAGTTGCAATAAATAGTTGCGATTTTCGCTTTTTGTAATTAAAATTGAATAATATTTTGAATACTGAGTTATTACTGACAAAGAATAATACAAAGACACAGAGATCACAGATATGGTCCTAAAACAACCTTACCAACATCGAAAATAAATGACTACTAGGAGGGGAACTGTTTCGCCCGGTCTTTTGCTGTTATTTTTGTGGGCAGGTGGCTGGCCGCAGACATGTTTCTTTGCCATTAGAAGCCGTGTCTCAATTCCCAGAGCGCGCGGCTCGGAGCGTGGCCCGAAGGGCATGTGCGTCACACATTTCGCCAGAACACCGGCGCGACGACTGCTGCCACTTCTTTTTCGTCCCATGCGCAATTAACACGTGGTCCGAAGACCGCAGGCGTTAAGCGGTCCGCGGACTGCAGTCGGGGCTGAGCAAGTGTGCACCTCCTTGACTGCAGTCTGAGCCCCCTAAGGGCCGCGCTTCGAGCTGTGCGCTCTGGGTACTGGGACACGGCCACAGTTTTGTTTCGTCACATGGAAGTAAGGCAGAATGTTGCGGCTTCCAAACTCAAACCTTTTAGCCGCCGAGAATATGAGGTTGGGTCCTATAGCTCGCAGATTTGTGATGCGCAAAGAGGAGGCTATGGTGACAGATACGCTGAGATCCAGATATGCAGATATCCAGATATTTGTGCATTTATTACAAAAAGAGCGCACACAGCTATAACAGCGCAGCAGGATGAAATGGAACTCATGAAAACCAGCAGGATGAACAGATTAACGTGAAAGATGAATGAATGGTTTGCGGTCAACAAAAAATACGGCTACACCCCAACCCTGACTCTCTCCTCTGTGTGACAGGTGAGCGCGCGCTTTTACACGCACACACTTCCGTACGTGCACACACCCACACTCACGTGACCCACCGCCTCTGCCGCACACACACACACAAACGCACCGTGCACCTCATCTCAGTTATGTTTCCTACACAGAAGGAAGTTGGTCGGCGTTCAATACATCGCCGATGATTGGTCAAAATTAGTAAAAATTGCGGGAAAGTTGCGGTGATTGGTCAAAATTGCAACACCGCCCTGAATTCACAGGGATTGACTGAAGTTGCGTTGAAGTTGCAAATCGCAACATCGCGAATTCCTGGAGGGTCTGAACATTTTAGCCTTGGAAAAGCTGACGTATGCTAAAAAGGGGAAGCTTCAGAGTTTCTACAAAGTATGGGGACAATTCACAGACTTCTTAAAAAGCCAGCAAGATGAGCAAGAATCATAGGCTTACTGGGGCGGCAGTAGCTTTTCATGTTGTTCTGTTTCTGTTTAAAATTTTAAAAATGCATTTTCCTTCTATGCTACTAAATATGTGTATAAATGATCTATATTGTAAAAGTTGGAAAAACTAATAAATAAAATTGTAAAAAAAAAAAAAAAAAGGAACCGTTCAAAAATCTAACTCATTCATGAACCTCACATCACTAGATCAAACTGAGTTTCCAAATTCTCATTTACAACTTACATACTGCATCAGATTATTAATTAAAATAGCATAACAACTATAGAGCCACATCAGCCTGTTTGAGATTATAATGTGTTAAATGCAGCTTTGCGCATATTTGTGTTACAGAACCAAAACTTAAAACCGCATGGTTCATTTGCTATAAACTACTATAAGCCTAAAAAACAGCTCACTCCTTCTGCCCCTGATGCCATCAGCTGTGGAATATATTAGTTTTTTATTCACATTAATAGCAACAAACAGCAGGTCTGCGTCTTTTTAAATGAAAGTAAATTAATCAGTTTGTTACATCATTTTGTGGATCAAATATTTGCAGGACTTAAATTTTGTTTGAAACAGGCCAATGTTAGCCTGGGAATTCCCAGGCCGCTTCCGTTCTTTTCGAACTGGAAGGCGGCCTGGAAACTCGTCCAAGCGAGAGTCCCAGATTTAGGGCCCCAATCAGAGAGCGGGGGAGGTGTGGAAAGACGGTGACGCGTACTACATGACAAACGGAAGCTTGTAGTTTGAACTGACAACTGACATGATTGGCTATGGACTTACGTATACGCTCAATGATAGACATTCATAACGCCCAATAAACGGCCGTTGGCAATCGCTAACCACACCTCTGCTACGGGATTTTTCGAAGCGAGTTTCCAGACCCATATCTCACTTGTGATATGGTCAGGTGTTAACCAGACTAGGCCAATGTGGCTCTTTTGTTGTTAAAGGTTGCAGCCCCTTGAGCTCGGCCTACATGAGATGTATTAAGAACTTGATGATGATGCTAAATGTGTGAGAACGTGAACACTGAGTCTATTGTTCAGTCCCTCCCAAGGACTGGAGATGAAAATGAGACCTTCTGTGGTCCGTTTTACCGAACTTCATCCTAGACAATAATGTGGGTGATCCTCACCTGTACCAGGAGCGTGTGTTCCTCCTGTTTGACGCTCGGCTCCTCTGGCTCCTCTTTAATCCGTGGAGTCTGTGGAGGGTCCTGGTTCAGACCGGGGCCAGGACTCTTTGAGGGGCTCTGAACACCCGCCCTGAGCAGCACGACTCTCGGGCTCAGTATCGAGTCCAGGAGCTCCTGTTTCCTCTGGTTCTCCTCTTTGTAGCGACACACTTCCTCCTCATACTCCGCTATCGTTCTTTCAAACAGCGCAAAGATCTCTTCAGCAGCCGCAGTCAGCCGCTCATTCACCAAAGCTCTCAGTGTTTGGCTTTTGGACATTTTAACAAACTGTTTTTAGCTTTAGCTCCGAGCTAACCGCACACGAGGCTCCGCGGTCTGCTTCCTGCTTCCTGGGGGGATTTTCAAAATAAAAACACTGAGACAAAAACATGGGGTGGTTGGTAATAATAAAATTGTGAAACGAAGGAAAATTGTAACACACTCTGCACATTCATGACTTATTTGTGACTAATGTGAGTCAGTATAGTCACATTTTCTTTGTGTTTTGGTCATTTTAAGCAGCTCTTCTGTATTTTACCTAAACAAATGAGAAAATGAATAAGTTTTTAAAAAATGAAAAAGTTTATGCCTCTCTTCACTGTTGGCAGGTGTCAAATTGGTCAAAAATAGGGACACCTGGGATATTTCTTAAATAAAACTGGGACAGGTCAGTGGTTTTGCATAAATCTGCAGGGACAGGGGGCACAGGGCTCAAAACTGGGACTGTCCCGGGTAAACAGGGACGTCTGGTCACCCTAAGGAGAACGGGTGTGGGTGGATTCAAAGTTTTATATTTGGCAGAGCACTGAGAGTGTTGTGGGTATGAATTATCCAGATGTGTTGAGGTGGAGAATGACTTAGACTTAGACAAATATTATTGATCCACAAGGGAAATGATTTGGACACAGACGCTCACACATCACAATATAATAACAAAGAGCCAAAAATATAAATGGTAATAATAAATTCTAAATAAGTAGCCAAAAAGATAGCAAGAGACAGGTGTTAAATAAGGCATAATTATATAAATGTATATGTACAAGTCAAAATCATATAGAAAAATAAGTTATATGGTTTAGACCTGGTCTAGTCCCGGTTTAGTCCAGGTCTAGACCTGGTCCAGTCCAGGTTTAGACCTGGTTTAGTCCACGTTTAGTCCTGGACTAGTCCCGGTCACCCCTGCATTCCCCATCTATCAATCAGCAAAGGTCTACAGTCTCTTAACCAATCAGGACGCAGAACACAATGTTACACTATAAAAAAAAAAAGTTACACTATAAAAAAAATCAGCGAAACAGCGAGGCCGCAAACAGTGAACCGCGATAGAACGAGGGACCACTGTATGTCCAAGATACTTCTTTTTTTTCCCTCCTGTCCTAATGTCCTGGAGCTACTGTGGCGAGTAAATTTCTCCTGTGTGAGATCAATAAAGGCTTATCTTATCTTATCTTATCTTATCTTCAGTTCTGGCTAGAATGCCGGTGCACTCTTAAATATGAATGTGTTAAAAACACCACAACATGTGTTGAATTTCAACACATCAATGAGTTCTATTTGAGACAAAACAACTTGTGTTAATTGTGACACAGCTGATGTGTAAATATACCAGGGCTCTCAAGTCTCACACATTGAGAGTGTGACACACGCAATTCGACATGTTCACACGCTCACGCGCCACACATGGCATTTCTCACGCTGATTTTTTTTTTTTTTTTTTTTTGTGCCCAGAAAATCGGTCTGTGTGGCTCAGTTTATGCAGGCACCGCGTGTTTTCAGCAAAAAAAACTCGCCCCCTCCTCCCCGTCCCGCTCCCCGGAAAAAAAAATCAGCCAATCAGAAAATAGATTATTCTGTTGTTGGGCAGACTGTAGAGTGTAGTTTCATCTGCTAAGCGCACACTGCCCTGTCAGTGATAAGGACAGCGACTGAACACGAGGAAACGGTGATGATAAAACGAACTGAGAACCATCAGGTAATAACTTCATTTATAGAACTCTCATTAGTTGCTTTGTAGTTTAAGTTTGCTCTTTAGACAAACATTTACAGCAGGGCTCTCAAGTATTGAGCGGGGTCGTGCGTGAGACTGCGTAATTTCCGAGGAGCGGGGGGGCTTGAATTGCGTGAGAAATGCCGTGTGAGCGTGTGAACGCGTCGAATTGTCTCTCTCAATGCGTGAGACTTGAGAGCCCTGCTGTAAATGTTTGTCTAAAGAGCAAACTTAAACTACAAAGCAACTAATGAGAGTTATATAAATAAAGTTATTACCTGATGGTTCTCAGTTTGTTTTATCATCACCGCAGTGTGCGCTTAGCAGCTGAATCTACACTCTACAGTCTGCCCAACAACAGAACAGTCTCACGCACGACCCCGCTCAAAACTTGAGAGCCCTGCATACAATATGTCCGGGTGTTGAAGTAGAGCAGGCGCTGGTGGATTATATGAACTTCTATAGAGGAAGAACTCCGTGGGTGCATACTGGAACAGTGCTTGTGAAGAATGATGGATAACAGACAGGATGAACCAGCTTAGGACAAGCCGCACACAGGAGATCAACATAGCTGGGTTGGACTTTAAATGTGGAGGAAAGCAACAGGTAGCAGGTAAGCTAAACGTCGCTAACACACATCAACACTATTGACAGTTCGATCAGGTAGTGTGATGGTTAGATGTATTAACTGTCCACACGTAGACCACAAATGCAAAGTCCATAAACAATGCGGTGATCAGAAAAAATCATAATCCATACGAGCAGCGGCTGCCAAAAAACGTGCCAGCATTTGCTCTACCGGAACCGGACCCAGTGGTCTCCCATCCAAATACTACCCAGGCCCTGCGTTGCTTACCTTATGAGATCTGACGGGATCAGGCTTTGACAAGCAGGTATGGCCAGAGAGGCCTATGTGGGGGAGGGGGAGGCCTTGTATGCTCCTTTGTGTGGTGTATAAACCATGTCCAAAATGTTGTTTCCTCTGGTTGGAAAATCAACATGCTGATGCATTTGTGGAATGACAGTCCTGAGGTCTGCATGATTGAAATCTCCAACGAGGATAAAAACAATGGTTTAGCACTGAGGAAATATGCCAATTCTTGTGGATTATATGGATCTACATCATTATTTGGCGACTCTTTATGACAGGAGCACAAACAGACAACTACAGCGGGAGTAACACGTGCGTGTGGAGTTTACAAATCGCTACCTGCACCTTTGTACATTGTACCTTGTATTTTTATTACATTTTATTAGATATTTTTATTATTTTTTTTACTTCTTCCCCTGCACTTTTGCAACATTTTTTTACCATGTACTATTATTGCTGCTATTAGTACTTCTGACTATCTTAGCGAGTCAACGGTTCTTGTGATCCTAAGCATTTCATTGCATTGTTGACCCTGTGTTGATTCTGCATATGACAAATAAACAAATATTGAATCTCTTGAATTTTGAATCTAAAAAGACGTTGTGGCGATAGTGACGCTACTTATCGTACGTGCAGCTCATCTCACATCAGTTTGGCGGTTCACCTCTGGTTTTACACGTGTATAAGCGCGGTCATGTGGCGTGCACATGTTTGTAATGTTCTGACATCAGTGCGTTTGGTACATGCTGTTTGACACAGTCTGTGAGTTTTATTTCATACAGGAGGAAAGTCCTCAAATGGAGCCTCAGTGTTTCTCATTTTATCTCAGCGAGTTCAAAGTTTATATTCTTTATTAAGTGTAAACCGTCTGCATCACATCGGTCCTGGTGTTGCCATCAGAATTTAGATCTCTCTGACTCAATATAAAAAATTCTATAAATAAGACTATTTTAAAACATGATGGAGCCATATTTGACAAACCAGACTACAGAATGAGAGCTGTGCACAAAAGGGCTGCTGGATGTTTTTTTGTTTGTTTGTTTGTTTGTTTTTGAGGTAGAGGTTGAGAACATAATCATAATCACATGTAATGGATGTAAACAAAAATGTCATTGTACTAGCAAAAAATAAAACTATTTTCAGCTCTGGTTCTCTAGTAGCCGACAGAACTAATAAGACAAGTTATAAAAAAACATATTTAACTCCACCACTGACCAGGACCAAACCAGATCTAAACCAGGTCTAAACCTGGTCTAAACCAGGTCTAAACCAGGTCTAAACCAGGTCTAAACCAGGTCTAAACCAGCTCTAAATCAGGACCAAACCAGGTCTAAACCAGATATAAACAAGGACTAAACCAAGTCTAAACCAGGTCTAAACCAGGTCTAAACCAGGTCTAAACCAGGACTAAACCAGGACTAAACCAGGTCTAAACCAGGACCAAACCAGGACTAAACCAGGACCAAACCAGGTCTAAACCAGATCTAAACAATGACTAAACCAAGTCTAAACCAGATCTAAACCAGGTCTAAACCAGGTCTAAACCAAGACCAAGCCAGGACTAAACCAGGTCTAAACCAGATCTAAACCAGAATCAGAATCAGAATCAGAAAGGTTTTATTGCTTGAACATGTTCACAACATTAGGAAATTGCTTCGGTACTTGGAGCAGAATGTAAACCAACACTTAACATGCAACAAATAAAATAGAATAAAATAAAATAACAGAAAACTTAAATTTAACAAATTTACAAGAATACAAGAATGTAACAGTGCAGGTGCAGGTAATGGTCAGGTGCAAAAAGAAAAACCAGCACAGGGTCAGGACTAAACGAGGACTAAACCAGGTGTAAGCCAGATCTAAACCAGGTCTAAACCAGGACCAAACCAGGACTAAACCAGGTCTAAACCAGGTCTAAACCAGGACTAAACCAGGTCTAAACCAGGACTAAACCAAGACTAAACCAGGACCAAACCAGGTCTAAACCAGATATAAACAAGGACTAAACCAAGTCTAAACCATGTCTAAACCAGGTCTAAACCAGGTCTAAACGAGGACTAAACCAGTTCTAAACCAGGACTAAACCAGGTCTAAACCAGATCTAAACCAGGTCTAAACCAGCTCTAAACCAGGTCTAAACCAAGACCAAACCAGGTCTAAACTAGATCTAAACCAGGACTAAACCAGGACCATACCAGGTCTAAACCAGAACTAAACCAGGACTAAATCAGGACTAAACCAGATCTAAACCAGGTAAACAGTGTTCAGTCTCTTGGGTGATCCACTTTTGGCACTTTCCTTTAACCTCAGGTTTTGAACATGGCTGTTTCACGGCAGGGACAGTGGAACGGGTGTTGTCAGCTACAACAGTGGTCCCCAACCACCGGGCTGCGGACCGGTCCTGGGCCACCACGGCTCATTCCCCCCACCCCTTCATTTTGAGTGGCCCATCTGTGTTCCGAAAATAGCACGACTTCCATGTGCGCACGAGGCTTGTCTTAGGCACGTGGTACATTAACGCTAATATTAAACCCACAAGCAGCAAAATGAGTAAAAAACACACGTCTTTGGAAAGTTGCAAAGGGGAAAAGGCCCAGTGAGGAGACAGAAGAGAGCCTATGCAGAAAGCGATGACATCGCAATGCCGTAATCATCTGGCAGGACTCCCAGTCACCGTTCTACTGATACTGATGTGTTTTGTAATCCAACGTAACTTGTAGAAGTAATTTCGTCGTCGGTCCAAACGAGAGAGTCAGCTTTTGTATGTGTGTTCGCCATCATTATTATCTTCTTGTGTTTGTTTGTGGAAGAGAAAGGACTTTATGCGCATGCGCTCTTTGTAGTACAGTGAACCCTCGTTTATCGCGGGGGTTAGGTTCCAGAAATAGCCCGCAATAAGTGAAATCCGCGAAGTAGGACAATTTTATATTTTACAATTATTCTACATTCTATGTTTTAAGGCTGAAAACGCTTCACCAGACACATTATACACCTTTCTGAGACTGGTATTAACATTTTTCTCTTGTTTAAACACTCAAACTTTTGTAGATTTTCATTAAAATATATTAATAGTGGGGGGGGGCACGTGACACGCGGACACGTGCGCGCGGACACGTGCGCGCGGACACGTGCGCGGACACGTGTGTTTGTTTTGGTACGACATATCCATGCCATGTGCGAAAGTCGAGTGGAAAGCGACCTGGATATCATTTTGGGCAAGACTCAAGCCAATGCTAACAGTGCCAAACCGCTAACAGACGCCTCTGAGCACCACAAGACCAGGTAAGACTAACCTGCGCTCACAAGAGTTGGTTACATTTCACCCCGGCTCCAAAATCAGACCGCTATCAATGCGTCGCCAATACTCCACAGTTCTCTAGGACGGGGTCGGGTTCGTCCTCTCGTCCTCTCACGGGGAAGAGCCACTGTCTCCTCTGTGCGCGCGAGTGTCCTCCCCCCGCTGCGGCTCCCTCGAATGTGGCTCCCCCGGACGCCGCGCGGCCAGGCGCCAAGCCCGTCCATGTTGATTCTTGGCTCTTCCATGGTCCGGCTCGCACTCTCTTCCATGGCTCGTGCAAGTAAACAAAGGCCACACCTCCTGTCACCCAGGCGCTCTCGTGAACGAAATCAGAGACTCTGTCCCTACCATCCCTGGTCTAGACCTGGTTTAGTCCTGGTTTAGACCTGGTTTAGACCTGCTTTAGACCTGGTTTAGTCCTGGTTTAGACCTGCTTTAGACCTGGTTTAGTCCTGGTCTAGTCTCTTAGCTAATCAGGGCGCAGGACAGAATGTTACACTGTAAAAAAAAGTTACACTATAAAAAAAATTGGAAAAAAAAAAAAAAAAAAAATTGGAAAAAAAAATCCGCGAAACAGCGAGGCCGCGAAGAGTGAACCGCGATACAGCGAGGGTTCACTGTATTGCGTTTCTGGTGGCTCTGGCTGTTTTTACATATCGGTGTGGCATATGTATTACATCGTTTTCACTCAGCGCTCCGTTTTCCTCTGGACGCAAATATTTACTGACAATACCAGGAGACCTCAACGATCAAATATCAAAGTCAGCTTTATTGTCAATTCTGCCATATGTGTTCAACATACAGTGAATCAAAATTCCGTTTCTCTCTGGCCAAGTAGTGCAAAAAAGACAGTGTACAAGATACAATATGAAGACAAAACACAACAAAAACTATCTAAGACAGAAATCTAAATCTAACCTAAAGTTTAAGATCTAAAATCTGAAAGCAGTGCAACAGAATAAATAAATACCTATATACAGATGTCCAAAAATGTGCAGTCTGCATCAAAAATGTGCAATGGAAGATACAGCAGTGAAATGGTAATGTGCAATAGAATGTGCATTGAAGTTAAGATAAAAAATAAATGCGCAACAGTAGTAATTCTAGTGCAATAACAGTAGTAAACAACAGTACAACAGTAGTAAAATTCCAGTAGTATTGTGCACTACTTAAAATATGGATTTATCTCAACAGGTGATTCCCACGCACCAAGCCCGCTCTGCATAACATGCGGCGACCAGCTCTCCAATGAGGCGGCCTTAAAAGTATGTTCAAGACATCAACTAGTATTCTGGATAAAAGTTATGGAGTAGAGTGGACATAAGCACACACTTTCATTACGCCGAGATGCGACCATCTCGTAGCAGAGAAACAAGCTCAGGGCTCTCATTGATTCAGCGTTATGGTGAGTTGTATTTTTCATGTACTTTTATATTTGTTTTGTGGTCTATCGTATTTTGAAGGCATGTTTAAGCATAGCGACCAGAGCGTAGGGGCAGAGAGGATGTTGTGACTCTTGTTATGTTGTTGGTGCATGCCATGGAGAACACTTTTATTAAAGTTACATACAAGTACACAGTAGATTCACATTTATTATTATATTTACCACATACCGCAGTTCTTGTGTTGTTTGTATAATTTTATTTTGTGGTATTTATCCACCGATATCCACGTGCCCCACCCCCCTCCACCCCCCACCGGCCCGTGAAAATTTTGGGTGACATTAACCGGTCCATGGCGCAAAAAAGGTTGGGGATCACTGACTACAGCATTCACCACTGGGGTAAGAGCCTTTTCTAAACTTTTGGTCAGAGAGCACACCTGAGCTGTCAGTTCCTGTAGAGAAGCACGATTAGCTTGGACATAAGTTTGCATTTTGACAGAATTTTTGGCTTCCTCTACCTGTGCTGCATTAGCATTGAGAGTTTTTGGTTTCTGACTTTGCCCCAGTCTACTTTGTCTTTCTGCATCTTCACTAACAGCTTTTGTAATGAGCTGCAAAATGGAGTCATCTGTGACACCCAGATCTGAGATATGAGGTTTAAGGTCTCGTCTGACAAATGAACATTTCATTCAAACCTTGATACAGTGAATGAAGGAACATACCTTAGACCCATAAGCCTAAACATAAACTGCTGTGGTGTTTCTTTGTCATGTTGCTTAGCGTTGCTCGGCTCCTGAAATAATTCAGTGGTGCTTTTCTCCCTTAGATGTAAGAAACATTTTAACTCAGACACAGTAAGGATATCTTTTGTGACAAGCATGTCTTTAAAGGTACCAGGCTTGATTATCTTTAACACCATTGTAATAATCTTAGCCTCTGTGAACCCTTCATTTAGCCCCTCATCGATCTGTTTACACAACATATTGTAACTCAAAATCAGAGATTTGACCACCACGAATTTTTTACTCTCTGTCTGTCAAAAGTGACTTGAGTTCTGACAACTTGACTAAACCTGTAACTGGATCAGCTACTACTGACGGTGATGGTGACTTCATAGTGACGACTGAAGATACAGCTTCCTCACAGGTCACAGGAGCCATCACAACCACTTCACTCTCCGACATTACCACAGCGGCCTCCCCCACAGCTGGTGGCGGCGATTGCAGTTCTCCGATGAGGTCACTGAAAGCGAGCAGGTGAGACATCCCCTCGTCCTCGAGGCCCTTCAGTTGTGGACTTTTCAGAAAGTCAACAATGAAGTTGTAGAGTTCCACGTCTGTCGATTCTGTACCTGGTAATTCTTCTTCCACCTCATCTTTGAACGATTCATCCAGCTTGTAGAGCAGATCTCATTTGCAGGCTCTGATCAGCTGATGAAGTTCTTGTTGGATCTCCCATCTCGGGTCACATAGCACAGCCATATCTCTCAGGATTCAGTCGCTTGGATCGGCTCAGGAACAGGTTGTTAGCTTCCCTTGGTTCTTTAATGATTAGCAGTGGCCCCCAAAACTGTTGCTCCTCCGACAAGCAGTTCAGAGGGCATATACCTCCGTGAAGTAAGACTGTTAATAAAAGAGTAGACAGAGCACACTTTGAGATGCTTTACTTCTGAACAGAGGATTGTTTCTTCCTCTCCAGCACATAACATTATCATCCAAGTGACATGAATCTAGATAATTGACATATTGACATTTGTACATATTCACAAAATGACCGTACGCTTTTGAATCTTAATTTTACATGAAATGAATTACTGTTTTTTATCTCCTTTTATCTCTAACTTATTATAATAAATCCACCTATACCTCTGCCTCAGCCCCCCAGCCCCCAATCCACATCAAGAACTTAGCCAGACCCCAGCACATGCTTTCGCTCTTTGTCTTTCACAGCAGCTCAGCTTAGGAGAGAACTGAGCCGGATAAGGAGTAGAAAAGCTGCTGGACCAGACGGGATCAGCCCCAGGCTCCTTAAGTCCTGTGCAGATGAGCTGTGTGGAGTTATGGAGCATGTCTTCAACCTGAGCCTGAAGCTGAAGGTGGTGCCACAGCTCTTGAAGACCTCCTGTGTGGTACCTGTGCCCAAGACACCGCACGCCAAAGACCTCAACAGCTTCAGGCCAGTGGCTCTCACGTCTCATCTGATGAAGTCTCTGGAGAGGCTCATCCTGGGTCACCTCCGCTCCACGGTGAGCTCAGCGCTGGACCCGCGGCAGTTCGCGTATCAGCCCGGCATCGAAGTAGAGGACGCCATCATCTCTCTGATGCATCGCTCGCTGTCCCACTTGGAGAGGCCCGGCACCACTGTAATAATCTTTTTCTTCGACTTCTCCAGTGCTTTCAACACCATCCAGCCGCTGCTCCTGAGGGACAAGCTGGAGTGGGCAGGAGTGGACTGTAACCTGGCTGAGTGGATCCTGGACTACCTCACAAACCGGCCCCAGTTTGTGAGTGCCCGGCCCCAGTTTGTGTCTGACCTCATGACCTGCAGTGTGGGGGCGCCCCAGGGCACGGTCCTCGCGCCCTTCCTCTTCACCCTCTACACTGCAGACAGTCCAGACAGATCTGCCACCCAGATCTCACTGCACCGGCCCTCATGGATCCTCCTGCGGGTGGTGAGTCCACGGGAGGACAGCCCCACGTCGCAATCGGCCTTCATGTACTTCCGTCATGGAGGCTCTTCCAGTGTCCGCAGACACTGGGGACGAGGTGGGTTAAGTGTCTTGCCCAAGGACACAACGGCAGCACTCATCTGTGGGAGCTGGAATCGTACCACCAACCTGTGGGTCAGTGGATCCGATCGCTCAACCATCAGATCAGTGGACAAACGCCCAACCAACTGAGCTACTGCCCCTGTTTTTTTTTTTTTTTTCTCGACCAAACTTTTATGTGCTGCTGAAACTGATCAATCGAAATAGGTTGTGTTTACATCACGGGCTGTCAAAAGTATTGAGAATCTGATACTAATCAATGCTAAAACTAGTATCGAAACTAGATACACATTTGAGCAGGTATCGATACTAAAAAACACACGCAGGACAGAAACTAACCCTGACTCATAGGTTTCAGTAATGTTCTTACAGTTTTGACCTGGTTTATGATTAATATTGCTGTAATTACTGAACCTATCCATCCATCCATCCATCCATTTTCTTCAGCTTATCCGGGGCCGGGTCGCGGGGGCAACAGTCTAAGCAGGGATGCCCAGACCTCCGTCACCCCGGACACTTCCTCCAGCTCCTCCGGGGGGACCCCAAGGCGTTCCCAGGCCAGCCGGGAGACATAGTCCCTCCAGCGGGTCCTGGGTCTTCCCCAGGGCCTCCTCCCGGTGGGACATGCCCGGAACACCTCCCGAGGGAGGCGACCAGGAGGCATCCGGAACAGATGCCCGAGCCACCTCAGCTGGCTCCTCTCAACGTGGAGAAGCAGCGGCTCTACTCCGATCCCCTCCCGTGTGACCGAGCTCCTCACCCTATCTCTAAGGGTGCGCCCAGCCACTCTGCGGAGGAAACTCATTTCGGCCGCTTGTATCCGCGATCTCGTCCTTTCGGTCATTACCCAAAGCTCATGACCATAGGTGAGGGTAGGAACGTAGATTGACCAGTAAATTGAGAGCTTCGCCTTTTGGCTCAGCTCTCATCCTCCACAATTCCTCCCTCTTCACCACAATTATTGTTCCAATTTTTCTTTCACATGAACCTATCCATGTGAAAGAAAAATTGGAACAAACTTTAATTCCTTCTTTATCAGCACAAATGAACTTAAACTAAATAAATAATGACAAATAAAAAGTGAATGTAACCTATTACATTGTTGATTTTTCTGTAAATAAGACTCTATTGTAATGAACGGTGAAAAAAGACATACTTGTGACACTGTTATAAGATTCTGAAGGCACTAAGGCTCATAGTCATAGTCATAGTCATAGTTTGCTTTATTGTCGAAAACAATCGTGTACATGTACATAGAGTGAATTCAAAATTTCGTTTCCCCACTAACCAGGCAGGACAGTGATAGAGTGGGCTAGGGGAGGGGCCGCTGCGCATGCGCGCGCCGCCGACTGGGAGATGCAGAGTGGAAAAGATGCAATACAATCAGTGACAATTTAACAACATGTAATGACAAAACAATTGGAGATATAACATACAGTGATCTTTTTTTTTTTGGCAACATAAGGAAGGGGTGTGGGGGGATCAGATTGAAAATCAATGAAATTGATTGAACCGAGAGCAGAGATCAGACCTTTCTAAAAGACAGGGAACATTTTACAATCCTGTCAGTGTTGTGAATAGTCCAAAATGGTGTGTACCACTGTTTATGTAGAGTTCATGATAACAAAACCACATCTGTGGCCTTGGAGTGTTCTTGCAGGGAGGCGAAGACAAAACACAGATAACTTTTGGAGACAGATTTTCACAGGGAGACATAATTTGCAAAGGGATTAATTTAGCATGATGAAATACATTTTTAGAGACCCAGGTGAACAATTTAGATTGAGCTTGGGTTTTGCCAGACCCCCATCTTCATATCGCCATGAAGATTCATGAGAGATCTCATTAGTTCCTCTTGGCGCACAGACTGCGCTGCGTTGGGTTTACACAGTTCTGTAACCATGCCTGTGATGATATCCAAACGTCGAGATGTTTCCTTTGGTTGAAATCCGTCCAAAAAGTCCTCAACCTGTCCCACTTTCTGATGTAATCCTTTCACGAGAACTCCCACAGCTTCACAGTGGCTCGAAATTGCTGCAGACAGCTTGGGGGACCCTTTACTTGCTGCCAGCTTACAAATTTTGTGATAGATCATGGACAATCCCAGGCCAATTAACAGATGTCCAGCTATCAGAAATCCGAATACGTAAATATCCTCCACATCCTCCAGGTACATTGGTGCCAAACATACGACTTGCCACGCACGATACGAGTCCCTCGCATATCCAGCAGCAAAAGTACCATCCGGACACACCGCTTCTCCTGGAGCGGCACTCCTCCTTGAAAAAAGAGTATCAATCGTGCTGAGGGTCCAGCTGATCATATCTATATTTTAGGAATTTGGAAAATCTGCTCCAAAAACCGAGAAAATGACGAGAAACAAGAGAGGCACGCAGACAACGGAGCAATAGATAAGGAGGAAAGAGAAACACGTCTGCTCTCTCTCACGGTCAGACTTGTGGGGGCTGCGTCCCATTCCTCTGTCTTACTACTTCGTCTTACCTCTACCCCTTGGTTTTGCTCGTTCATGTGAGGGCAAGGGGTGTCTCGATTGTAATTTTGATCAAGGGCTCGGGCCACGACCTCGGGCTACATACCCCTTGAAACGAAGTAAGATCTCGACCAGACTTGAAACGAAGAGGTACGCCCAGGCCTGGACTGGCCATCTGGCATACCGAGCATTTTCCCGGTGGGCCTACAGTCCTCGGGGGCCGGTACCGGTGCTGTTTTTTTTTCTTTTTTTAAAATTTTTTTTTGTTTACTTAGAGCCCGGTCACCGGCCCATAATTTAAAGGAGGCGGCCCATTGGTCCATCTTCAATATAGACAGTGGACTAAACCAATTAGGATATAGAGAGCGGTCCCACCCCTTTCTCTGCGCTGATCCCTGCAAGTTTCATAATCATACTGTGGAGCGAATGAGCGGGCAAACACGGAAACGCGCAAGAAAGGACGTGCGGAGAATTACTGGGTGAAAATATTAAAAAGCCTCATTCTGGAGGAGCTGCTGGAGCCTCCACGTCCTCTGCAGACCAGGCTGAAGGTGGACAGGGAGAGGAGCTGCCAGAGACAGTGGACAAGGAACCCGAGGGAACCCGAAGGAGAGGAAGAGCAGCCAGAGACAGTTGACAGGACACCCGAGGGACAGAGACAGTGACCAGGGAGGTGTATCACAGCAGGTAAGCAGGTAGTAATGTTAGGATAATACCACCTTTTAGGTGATGGACAGGCATGCCACATGGATAGAAAACGGCAAATCTTCAGCAAAGTTCGCTGTTTTGAAGCCAAGATAGGTGACCTACGTGAATGTAGATTCAGTGAGAAAAACGCTTCGTTTCCGCAGGGCAAAATCCAAGTGCTAGGCAAATTTCACCTGGGGGTGTGGTCGCAAAAACAACATGAATAATAAATGAATGTTGCTATCCTGTGGTAGCAAGTGGTTGCGATGCAGTAGCCGGTCAGCTAGCGCTAAATATTGAGTGCTCAAAATATCTGCAGTGGGGTACTAGCCCGGACTATGTTGTATAAGCTCTAGTGATTATTTGCCTCTACTAAGAACATAATTCATATTAACAAGAATCCATGTTCATGGTTACAACAAGGTCACCCTAAACCTAATCATTTATTGTTTCCCTCATGATATTAGCCGACTTCAGCATACAGTAAATGGATTGGAAACGTAGTTAACTAGCTAGTGGGCAGCTAACTAAAAAAAAAAAATGTTTAGATGGCAATCTACAGAGGTCTATTTGCTTGATTATATTTACATCGAGTCTAAACAACAAACCATCTTGATTGAATAGATAATACTCCCTACAACTGTATACAGCTGGTACTGTACATCATATTTGATACTGTATTTTATATTTGACTACTACTTTTCTATTTAAATCTGATTGTACATATATATTTATTATCATTATCTTATGAATATAATCGTGTCTCATCTGACACAGGTCTATTGCTCTTTGGTTGCTTTTCCATCTATTTTTCTTCTTGTTATTTTACCCTCTGTTATATATCATATATCATATATTATATTTGATGAGTGAGCTACCGTACCCAATAAAGTTTGTCTAAGTCTAAGTCTAAGAATATACTTTAGGTTAACAAGAAACCTTTTGATGGGTGCTGGTAAACCCAACATATACTGTAAACAAGGAAAGGAAGACAAGACAGATTAGGTTTTTCACTTGCAAGCGGAGAACGGTCAGAGAGGAAAGCCCAGGTCTGCTCTGGCACAATCTGCTCTGAGCGCCCTGGTTCTCTGTGCCCTCCGCTGCGTATTTATTCAGTTTTCACAACCCTAGTTACAACAGATGCCCTGCCCTAAAAGGGGTGGGGGAAACACGTGGCAGGACAGCCGACAAAACATGATCATTAAAACAAAAACACATTCCAGATATGACATTTATCACAGTGACAATGTCACTGTGACTTAGATAGTGGAGGAGCCAAGCTGTCTGCTCACGTCTCCCCTCAGATATCTGACATTTCTGCAACTCAAAACATATGATCACAAGTCACGTACACATTTGAAACTTCATTTCTAAAGATTCAAGAATCACAAAAGTTGATAATATATATAATTATTCCATCACATTTTAATCATGTAAATGTTTCCACACTACTGACTCCACTGGTGGCATCCATATTGGTCAAACTTTTTTGATAAACAACAAATTCCATACACATCATACACTGAACAGGCTGATTTAAGAGCATCATTACTTCCGGTCAGCCATCTTGCCTTGCCTTGCCTTGTCTTGTGCTGCCTTAGTTTGAGATTTATATGATCATTATCAAAACATAAAAATGTAACCTAAAGATACTAAATGTTTTGATGGTTTAGATAGTTCCACAGTTTTTCCAGGTAGTTCCCAATATTTTTATTTTTAATTTAGGTTTTCTATTTATCACTTAATAAACTGTAATAATCTGTCCCTCCTCCTGTCTAGTCAAACCAAGCTGTTGAGGAGAGAGAAGAGAGAGTAGACTACCACCCAAAGCAAGATGCTACAAACCCTGTTGTGAAGAAGGTGTTTCCCCTCGGCCAAAACGTAACAATAGTAAAATACATTACTTTGGGGAACACAAACATAAATTAGTGCTCCGCTAATTATGAGGGGCTGTTCTGAGCCAAAAATGCCAGGGCCATTTTTTTGTCCCAGTCCAGCCCTGGGTACACCTACAAGCTCAGGCAGGTATTGGGATCAGGATGGCAGCGTCACATCGACCAGCCAAGGAGTCTCATAAATGTATTTTCAGCAGTTGTAGTTATCGATTAACAGTTTAGCACGGTTTACAATTATGTCGCTTATGTTGACGTTACATTTGGTGAACTATTGTCGCGGTGTCTGTTTAGCCGACGTTTGTTTGCGTCAGTCGTTGTCGCCTCTGTAGACGTAGCAGCTCAGATAGAGGCGAGTGGTATTTCAGTGTGGTGTCCCATTTCTTAGGGGAACATTTGTACCCCAAGCCCTCTCAGCTCGGTATCGAGGGGCAAGACAAAGACGTAGATAAAGGGGAAGAGGTAAGACAGAGGAATGGGGTGCAGCCTTAATAGAAACTAGTCTCAGGAATGATTCTGTATGTTTTTGCACTGATCTGTAGATGATTTCAGAATGGCATGTTCTCAAAACAAATGTGTGGTTTGTATTAGGCCAGAGATCCTCAAACTTCACATCCCAAGTTAAGTACCACCACAGAAAATATCTAGCTTTCAGAAAATGATCTTAAAGAGGGGATATTATTTTAAATGGACTTTTTGGAGCTTTGTGCCATGTTATAACTTTGTTCTGTCATCAAAAACCCGCCTGAAGAGGTTTGAGTCATCTAGAGATCTCTCCCAGGCACTATTCGAATCCTCCTTATAGTTAATAGTAAATCAGGACTAAACCAGGACTAAACCAGGACTAAACCAGGTCTAAACCAGGAATAAACCAGGAATAAATCAGGTCCAAACCAGGACTAAAATGATGCGTGGTGAAGAAGGAGCTGAGGCGAAAGGCAAAGCTCTTGATTTACCGTCGATCTACGTTCCTCCTCACCTATGGTCATGAGCTCTGGGTAATGACTGAAAGGATGAGATTGCGCATACAAGCGGACGAAAGAAAATGAATGGATGGAGAACCTTCAGCAACTTTTACACACACTGCTTATTATGTTTAGAATCATTTTGGTTTGTAGACATTCTAGAAAACCTTTCATGTCACACCTTTTTTTCATCTCATGAGTTAATCTCCTCAGATGTGCCAAGAATATTTACAGTCAGACTGTGCAGCGTCTTTCAGGTTTGTCTGCCTTGAAATGTACCACACCTTGAATAGTTGTAATTCCACAGGTGAATTCTGAGGTCAAACCACAGAATATATAGTGCGACTTCACCCACAGCGTTCAGCTCCACTCAAATGAAGCTCGTGGTGTTAGTGGTCACACGGGACAATTTGAAGCCAGGCTTTATATTAGGAACAGGATTTTTTTTAAATAAATAAAATAGTCTGCGGTCCATATCCCTGTCTATTTATATTGCAACAAAGATTGATTGATTGATTGATTGATTGATAAGCCGGGTCTAAACCAGGTCTAAACCAAGACTAAACCGGGTCTAAACCAGGACTGAACCAGCTCTAAACCAGGTCTGAACAAGGACTAAGGTGTGTGTATATAGTCTAAATTTGCAATATTTTCTATACTCTCTTTTTACTTATTTTATTATTATTACTATTTGTGTGCTGCACTTTCTTGTTCAAACGTTCGCTTGCACCAAACTGCCTGGAGATAATGTGACAAGTGATTTTCTCCTATGTGAGATCAATAAAGTCTTATCTTATCTTAAACCTGCTTTAGATTTCATAACTCCCAACCTCCATTTTGTCTGGGTGTCAAATGCCTTCCCGTCCTTCTATATTTGAGAATTTGGGACATTGAAAGTCACATAAAAACAGATTTGTGAATTTATTTGTGTTTTGAACATGACAGTGTAAATATGATCACAGGTTTGCCTTCAGCATTACAACAGTATCACCAGTGTTACTCATTCTGTGACTCTGCACCTTTTACAATCGTGATTCAAAGTCCACAAACACACACTGAACATCTACACACACTTTTAGATCACTTTTACACTAGAACAGAGCAAACACTCTTTATCGTATAAACTCATCACGGTGAAGAATTAGGACGCTCTGAATGCAGAAGGTAAGTGAGGAAGAACTTTGGACCACTGCAAACTGTTTACAATGAACTAGTTCTGTTTGTCACGTTTTTAAGATGTGAAAAAAACCTGCAAACATTTCAAAGGAAAAATCAGGTACAGCCTTTAGAAATAAAAATCACAAATTTGATCCAAACTGTGGAGAACAAACTTATTATTTCAGTTTAGGGAAATGTGCAGTGGTTCCATATGAGTGTAACCAGTTTAACCAGACCCCAGTGTAGAGAGGCTGAGTGAACCTGGTCTGGACTCTGTGGAGGAGACTCATGGTTCCACCAGAGACACTGTAAAACGCCAAAACCCCTGCACTGTGGTCCAGGTAAACTCCAATTCTGGACCCAACCGGACCTGAGACCTTGGACTTGACTTTGTTAAAACAAAATGAATAATCGATTTTATAACAATGTAAGGCCCAGGATTTATTGTTGTTTCCAAATACACATTCAACAGAGTCTCCTTTCCTCTGAATCTCTCTGTATGAAACTGCTACAAAAACAGAATTCCCACTCCACTCCACCTCCCAGTAACAGCGGCCCCTCAGACTCTCTCTGCTCAGGACCTGAGGCCAGTTATTGAATCTGTCTGGATGATCTGGATACTTCTGGTGTTCCATAAGTGTGACTCTTCTGTTTCCATCAGACAGAACCAGTTCTCTGTGAGCTGTGTTTGGGTTCAGAGTGATTTCTGTAGAATATTGTAAGAAGTCCTCTCTGGAGCGGGGTTCAGCTGGTGGCAGTAAAACCTGATCTGGTCTCTGGTCTCCCTTCATCTGCTCTACCAAACGTGCTAATATGATGTTTTTACCCAGGACAGGCCTGGGGCTGAAGCTCTGGCGACATTCAGGACAGCTGTAGAGCTTCTTCTCGTCCTCTTGGTCCCAGTGCTGTTGGACACAGTTCCTGCAGTAGCTGTGTCCACAGGGAACAGTCACAGGATCCTTCATTAGATCCAAACACACGGAGCAGAGCAAGGCTTGGTGGAGTTCTAAATCTTCTTGGTCGAGTTCTTTCTGCGCCATCTCTCCTTTTTTAGGTGCAGATGTACGGCAGATTGAGTTCCTTTTAGGTGGAGATGTACGGCGGACTGAGGTCCTTTTAGGTGGAGATGTGCGGACTGAGGTCCACTCTGGCTCTCCCGTCTGTGTTGGTAATAAAGACCAAAGATCAAAGATCAAAGTCAGCTTTATTGTCAATTCTGCCATATGTGTTCAACAGTGAATCAAAATTTCATTTCTCTCTGGCCAGGTAGTGCAAAAAAGACAGTGTACAAAATACAATATAAGACAAAAATCTAAATCCAAAAGCTAAAATCTAATATCTTAAAATCTGAAAGCAGTGCAACAGAATAAATACCTATTTATAGACGTCCAAAAAATGTGCTGTGTGCGTCAAAAATGTGCAATGGAAGATGCAGCAGTGAAATGGTAATGTGCAATAGAATGTGCAGTGAAAGTAAAGATAAAAATAAATGTGCAACAGTAGAAATTCCAGTGCAACAACTGTAATAAACAACAGTACAACAGTAGTAAAATTCCAGTAGTGAATGTTCAACAGTGCAACAGTCGTCCTTAGCAGCAGTTTTTAAAGTGTCCGTGCAAAGAAGCTGTTGAGGTCGTTGAGCAGGGTGATGTTGCTGTCACAGGTCTGTGGCGAGGGTTTGTAGTCCGTGATGTTCTGGATGCCCTGCCACAGACTCTGTGTGTCCCTGCTGTCTTTAAAATGTCCGGTTATTTTCTGTGTGTAATTGTGTTTTGCTTTCCTGATGCCACGGGACACGTTGGTTCTTGCTGCCTTCAGATGTGTGACATCCCCGGCTCTGAAGGCAGCGTTCCTGGCTCTCAACAGTCTGTGAACCTCCCCTGTCAGCCATGGCTTCTGGTTAGCCCTGGTGATGATGGTCCTGGTGTGTGTGACGTCATCAATGCATTTGGTGATGTAGGAGGTCACAGTGTCTGCGTACTCTTCGATGTCCGTGTGGTTGTTGTGTGTGGCGGCCTGTTTGAACACTGCCCAGTCTGTTGTGCCGAGGCAGTGCTGTAGTGCAGATGAGGCCCCCTCTGGCCACACCTGGATCTGCTTCAGAAACGGTTTGGAGACTTTCACCCGGGGTCTGTATGTCGGTCTGAGCAGAACAGAGATGTGGTCAGAGAGGCCTATGTGGGGGAGGGGGGAGGCCTTGTATGCTCCTTTGTGTGGTGTATAAACCATGTCCAAAATGTTGTTTCCTCTGGTTGGAAAATCAACATGCTGATGCATTTGTGGAATGACAGTCCTGAGGTCTGCATGATTGAAATCTCCTGCGAGGATAAAAACAACGGTTTAGCGCTGAAGAAATATGCCAATTCTTGTGGATTTTATGGATCTACATCATTATTTGGGGACTCTTTATGACAGGAGCACAAACAGACGACTACAGCGGGAGTAACACGTGCGTGTGGAGTTTACAAATCGCTAAAAAGACGTTGTGACGATAGTGACGCTACTTATCGTACGTGCAGCTCATCTCATATCAGTTTGGCGGTTCACCTCTGGTTTTACACGTGTATAAGCGCGGTCATGTGGTGTGCACATGTTTGTAATGTTCTGACATCAGTGCATTTGGTACATGCTATTTGACACAGTCTGTGAGTTTTATTTCATAGTTTTGAGCAGGGTCGTGCGTGTGACTGTAATTTCCGAGGACGGGGGGGGGGGGGGGGGGGGGCGAGTGAACAACACGTCAACACGAATTGCGTGTTGAGAGCCCTGTTTGTCTAAAGAGCAAACTTAAACTACAAACCAACTAATGACAGTTATATAAATGAAGTTATTACCTGATGGTTCTCAGTTTGTTTTATCATCACCGCACTTTGTCAGTGCGCGCTGAGAGGGGCGGGGCCGGGGGGAGCGGGACATTTTTAATGGATTCATGTAAGAGTCTGGTTAATGCACCGGGCCCGCGTCTCACTGCGGCTCACCGCATCTCACCACGGGCAGTTCCTGGCTCTGGGCCGCGTGTATTCTGCGCGTAAGCCGTTGGGGGGGACACGTTACGCACAGACGGAGACACTGGGACCGGAGTCGGTGCATCTCAGAGGAGACGTGGCACCGGGACTGAGGCTCAGGACGTGCCCGAGGGACGGCGCGTCTGCTCCAGCCTCCGCTCGGACCGCACGGTCGGGAGCAGACGCGCCGTCCCCCCTCCCCCTGCTCCCCCTGCTCCGGGGGAAGCAGGGGGAGGGGGCGGCGCTGAAAACGCGCGGAGCCTGCATAAACTAAGCCACACAGACTGATTTTCTGGGCACAAAAAATAAAAAAAAATTAAAATAAACACAAATCAGCGTGAGAAATGCCATGTGTGGCGTGTGAGCGTGTGAATACGTCGAATTGCGTGTATCACACTCTCAAGCGTGAGCCTTGAGAGCCCTGCTGTATGTGCCCCGGTGCAGAGTCACACATCGGGGCACACGAAGAAACTTCGAATATGGCAGTTCCAGCACCGTCCGGTCCTTCTGGTCTCTGGGCCGTCACCCCCGGAGACACACAGGACGACGCTCGGACTCCTCGGTGCTAACCCGTGTTCCGAGGTCGGCTGGTGTGGCTGGCGCGGCTGCCCGGCTCAACAGCACACCCGTCAAAGTCGGGCTTCTGAATGTCGGCTCCCTCACGGGCAAGGGCCAGCTTGTCCAGGACCTCCTCGCGGACCACCGGATGAACTGTTTGGCGCTGACGGAGACCTGGGAGCAGCCAAGCGATTACACCGATCTCAACGAGGCCACTCCACGAGGGTTTGTTTACCAGGCTGAACCGCGTGTGTCTGGCAGAGGAGGTGGGGTCACGCTCATCCACCGCGATGACTGGAGGGTGGTGCCTGTGAGTGTGCCTACCTGCCACTCGTTCGAAACAACTGTCTGTCAACTTTCTGGACCTATCTCCACCATCATAGCCACAGTTTACAGACCACCAAAACAGCACACGGACTTTATCACGGACATTGCAGCATTTTTATCTCACCTCATCACACTGTCACCACACGTCATACTCCTGGGAGATTTCAATATCCACATGGACAATTACAACAACCCACTCACCAAAGAATTCACCTCCTGTCTGGACAGTTCTGGTTTTAAACAATATGTTAATTTTCCCACACATAACAAAAAGCACTCCTTGGATTTAATATGCTGCACTGGAATAACCCCATTGGACCTTCAAACTCACTACATCCCCTTCTCTGATCACCTGCTAATTTCATTTGACATCAACCTGTGCTTCAAAAAATCCAACCCACCCCGCACTATACAGTTCCGTAACATCAAGGACATTAACCCGGACCATTTCTCATCACTCATCAATAACCTCCCCAGTGTTGAGGGCCTCTCTACAACAGATGAGTTTCTCACACATTACAACACACACCTCCACCACATACTCAACACCATAGCCCCACTCAAAACCCGGTCCGTCTCATTCACTCACTCTGCACCCTGGTACACCCCCTGCCATCAGACACCTCAAAACACAAGGCCGCAGACTGGAGAGACTGTACAGGAAAACTGGACTCATCATACACAAAGACATGTTCACCTCACACATCCTCCATTACAAACAGTCCATATCCACAGCAAGATCCACATACTACTCTAATTTAATCAGTTCACATGAAGGTAACTCAAAAACACTATTCTCACTCCTCTCACAGATCACAAAAGCCCCGGACTCACTTCCACTTCACCTCTATTTCTCCGAATTCTGCAATAACCTGGCTGCTTTCTTTACCACCAAAATTCAACTGATCCACCTGCAACTTAACCCCTCTGTTTCAAACCCACCTGTTTCATCTTCCGTATCCCCAACACACCTGCTTTCTTCTTTCACCCTGCCCTCCGTCTCCCAAATCTCCACTCTCATTCAGAACTCCAAATCCTCCACCTGTCAACTAGATCCTCTCCCTACTGTCCTCATCAAAACCTCCATCCCTGCACTGTCCCCCCTCATAATTAATATCATTCACTCCTCTCTCATCTCCGGTACTGTTCCCTCCACTCTCAAAACCGCTGCAGTCACTCCAATACTCAAAAAACCCGGTTCTGATCCCTCTGACCTCAATAACTTCCGTCCTATTTCAAACCTACCCTTCATTTCCAAACTTCTTGAGAAAACTGTTGCTGCCCAACTCCACACCCATCTTTCCTCCAATAACATCTACGAACAATTTCAATCTGGCTTCCGTCCCCTCCATAGCACTGAAACTGCCCTCCTGAAAATCACTAATGACCTCCTCCTCTCTGCTGACTCTGGTTCACTCTCCATCCTCCTCCTGCTAGACCTCAGTGCAGCATTTGACACCATTTCACACTCCATCCTCCTTGACAGACTTTCCTCCATTGGCATTTCTGGTACTCCCCTCTCCTGGTTCCACTCTTACCTCTCACACCGCTCCCAGTTTATTCAGCTCAAGTCATTCACCTCACACCCCTCCCCTGTCACGTCAGGTGTTCCTCAGGGTTCTGTCCTCGGTCCTCTGCTATTTTTAATCTATCTTCTCCCCCTTGGTTCCATCTTTAGAAAACACCACATCCACTTTCACTGCTATGCGGATGACACCCAGCTCTACATCTCCACTAAACCCAACTCCACACTTCCACCCTCCTCTCTGACAAACTGTCTCACTGAAATACAAACCTGGTTCACCTCAAACTTCCTCAAGCTTAACGGCAATAAAACAGAACTTCTCTTCATCGGCACCAAATCCACCCTAAGCAAAATAAATCCTTTTTCCATATCCATCGACGGCTCCTCTATCTCCCCCTCCCCTCAGGTAAAGAGTCTGGGTGTCATCCTCGACAGCACACTTTCCTTCACCTCCCATATCAACAACATCACCCGGTCCGCTTACTTCCACCTCAGAAACATCCACCGCCTCCGTCCCTCACTCACCCCACACACCACCGCCATCCTCATCCATAGCCTGGTCACTTCCCGTATAGACTACTGTAACTCTCTCCTGTTCGGTCTCCCACAAAAATCACTCCATAAACTCCAACTGGTCCAAAACACAGCCGCCCGCATTATCACACACACCCTCCCATCACCACATCACACCTGTCCTGCAACAGCTCCACTGGCTCCACATCACACACCGCATACAATACAAAATCATACTCCTCACTTACAAAGCCATCCACAACCTCGCCCCTCCATACCTGTCTAACCTCATTCAGATCTCCACACCTGCCCGCTCCCTCCGCTCCTCTTCCTCCCTGCACCTCACTGTCCCTCCTGCCCGTCTCGTCACTATGGGAAGCAGAGCCTTCAGCCGCTCTGCTCCCCAGCTCTGGAACTCCCTCCCCCATGCTCTCCGCGACACACACTCACTCTCACACTTCAAATCTAAACTCAAAACTCATCTGTTTAGAAAGGCCTTCTCACTCTGACCACTCTGACCATAACTGCACTGTCTTTTAATCTGTATCTGTTTTTTAATGTATTTTTACACTGTTTTTATTTTGTTTTATCTTGTTTTGTTATGTACTGTATTATTTAATTAATGTATTTAATATCTTGATGTACAGCGACCTTGAGAGCCTTGAAAGGCGCCTAACAAATAAAATGTATTATTATTATTATTATTATTATTATTAATTCCAAGTGCCACAGTGGTGCGCAAATCGCAAAAAAAAAAAAAACTGTCGTTGTGTCCTTAGGCAAGACACTTCACCCACATTGCCTAGTATGAAAGTCGAGTGTGCGTGACTGTTGGAGGTGGTCGGAGGGGCCGATGGCGCAGATTGGCAGCCTCGCTTCCGTCAGTCTGCCCCAGGGCAGCTGTGGCTACAGGAAGTAGCTTACCACCAAGTGTGGAGTGCAAGAACCTGTAAAGCGCTTTGGGTGTCATGAAAGGCAGTATATAACTGCTATGAAATGCTATGAATTATTATTATTATTATTAATTACATCTCTGTTCTGCTCAGACTGACATACAGACCCCAGGTGAGAGTCTCCAAACCGGTTCTGAAGCAGATCCAGGTGTGGTCAGAGGGGGCCTCGTCTGCACTACAGCACTGCCTCGGCACAACAGACTGGGCAGTGTTCAAACAGGCCGCCACACACAACAACCACACGGACATCGAGGAGTACGCAGACACTGTGACCTCCTACATCACCAAATAATAATAATAATAATAATACATTTTATTTGTTAGGCGCCTTTCAAGGCTCTCAAGGTCGCCGTACATCAAGCAATTAAATACATTAATTAAATAATACAGTACATAAAAACAAGATAAAACAAAATAAAAACAGTGTAGAAATACATTTTAAAAACAGATACAGATTAAAAGACAGTGCAGTTATGGTCAGAGTGGTCAGAGTGAGAAGGCCTCTCTAAACAGATGAGTTTTGAGTTGAGATTTGAAGTGTGAGAGTGAGTGTGTGTCGCGGAGAGCATGGGGGAGGGAGTTCCAGAGCTGGGGAGCAGAGCGGCTGAAGGCTCTGCTTCCCATAGTGACGAGACGGGCAGGAGGGACAGTGAGGTGCAGGGAGGAGGAGGAGCGGAGGGAGCGGGCAGGTGTGGAGATGTGGATGAGGTTCGACAGGTATGGAGGGGCGAGGTTGTGGATGGCTTTGTAGGTGAGGAGTATGATTTTGTAGTGTATGCGGTGTGTGATGGGGAGCCAGTGGAGCTGTTGCAGGACAGGTGTGATGTGGTGATGGGAGGGTGTGTGTGTGATAATGCGGGCGGCTGAGTTTTGGACCAGTTGGAGTTTATGGAGTGATTTTTGTGGGAGACCGAACAGGAGAGAGTTGCAGTAGTCTATACGGGAAGTGACCAGGCTATGGATGAGGATGGCGGTGGTGTGTGGGGTGAGTGAGGGACGGAGGCGGCGGATGTTTCTGAGGTGGAAGTAGGCGGACCGGGTGGTGTTGTTGATATGGGAGGTGAAGGAAAGTGTGCTGTCGAGGATGACACCCAGACTCTTTACCTGAGGGGAGGGGGAGATAGAGGAGCCGTCGATGGATATGGAGAAAGGGTTTATTTTGCTTAGGGTGGATTTGGTGCCGATGAGGAGAAGTTCTGTTTTATTGCCGTTAAGTTTGAGGAAGTTTGAGGTGAACCAGGTTTGTATTTCAGTGAGACAGTTTGTCAGAGAGGAGGGTGGAAGTGTGGAGTTGGGTTTAGTGGAGATGTAGAGCTGGGTGTCATCCGCGTAGCAGTGAAAGTGGATGTGGTGTTTTCTAAAGATGGAACCAAGGGGGAGGAGATAGATTAAAAATAGAAGAGGACCGAGGACAGAACCCTGAGGAACACCTGACGTGACAGGGGAGGGCTGTGAGGTGAATGACTTGACCTGAATAAACTGGGAGCGGTGTGAGAGGTAGGAGTGGAACCAGGAGAGGGGAGTACCAGAGATGCCGATGGAGGAAAGTCTGTCAAGGAGGGTGGAGTGTGAAATGGTGTCAAATGCTGCACTGAGGTCTAGCAGGAGGAGGATGGAGAGTGAACCAGAATCAGCAGAGAGGAGGAGGTCATTGGTGATTTTCAGAAGGGCAGTTTCAGTGCTGTGGAGGGGACGGAAGCCAGATTGAAATTGTTGCATCAAATGCATTGATGACCTCACACACACCAGGACCATCATCACCAGGGCTAACCAGAAGTCATGGCTGACAGGGGAGGTTCACAGACTGTTGAGAGCCAGGAACGCTGCCTTCAGAGCCGGGGATGTCACACATCTGAAGGCAGCAAGAACCAACCTGTCCCGTGGCATCAGGAAAGCAAAACACAATTACACACAGAAAATAACCGGACATTTTAAAGACAGCAGGGACACACGGAGTCTGTGGCAGGGCATCCAGAACATCACGGACTACAAACCCTCGCCACAGACCTGTGACAGCAACATCACCCTGTTCAATGACCTCAACAGCTTCTTTGCATGGACACTTTAAAAACTGCTGCTAAGGACGACTGTTGCACTGTTCGCTACTAGAAACTGTTGTTTCTAGTACTGTTGTTTACTACTATTATTGCACTGGAATTTCTACTGCACATTTATTTTTATCTTTACTTTCAATGCACATTCTATTGCACATTACCATTTCACTGATGCATCTTCCATTGCACATTTTTGACACACACTGCACATTTTTTGGACATCTGTATATAGGTATTTCTTTATTCCTTTGCACTGCTTTCAGATTTTAGATCTTAGATTTTAGTTTTTAGATTTAGATTTTTGTCTTAGATAGTTTTTGTTTTGTTTCGTCTTTATATTGTATTTTGTACACTTGTCTTTTTTGCTCTACCTGGCCAGAGAGAAACAAAATTTCGATTCACTGTTGAACACGGCAGAATTGACAATAAAGCTGACTTTGATCTTTGAGCTTTGATCTTTGATCTTTGTTACCAACACAGACGGGAGAGCCAGAGTGGACCTCAGTCTGCCGTACATCTGCACCTAAAAGGAACTCAGTCCGCTGTACATCTGCACCTAAAAGGAACTCAGTCCGCCGTACATCTGCACCTAAAAGGAACTCAGTCCGCCGTACATCTGCACCTAAAAAAGGAGAGATGGCACAGAAAGAACTCGACCAAGCCTTGTTCTGCTCCGTGTGTTTGGATCTACTGAAGGATCCTGTGACTGTTCCCTGTGGACACAGCTACTGCAGGAACTGTGTCCAACAGCACTGGGACCAAGAGGACAAGAAGAAGCTCTACAGCTGCCCTGAATGTCGCCAGAGCTTCAGCCCCAGGCCTGTCCTGGTTAAAAACATCATGTTAGCACGTTTGGTAGAGCAGATGAAGAGGACAGCGCCCCCTGCTGCCCGCTGCTATACCGGACCCCAGGATGTGTCCTGTGATGTGTGCACTGGGAGGAAGCTGAGAGCTTTCCAGTCCTGTCTGCAGTGTGTGGCCTCTTACTGTGAGCGCCACCTACAGCCTCATCATGAAGCTGCAGCATTTAAGAAACACCAAATGGTGGTGCCCTCCCACAGGCTCCAGGAAAACATCTGCTCTCAACACGACAAAGTGATGGATGTATTCTGCCGCAGTGACCAGCGGCTGCTCTGCTCCTTCTGTGTGGACCAGCACAAGGGCCATGACCCCGTGTCCTCTGCCTCAGAGAGGGCTCAGAGGCAGGCTGAGCTGCCAGCCAGGAGGGCCCAGAGACCAGGCCAGAGTCCAGACCAGGTTTTACTGCCACCAGCTGAACCCAGCTCCAGAGAGGACTTCTTACAATATTCTACAGAAATCACTCTGGACCCAAACACAGCTCACAGAAAACTGGTTCTGTCTGATGGAAACAGAAGAGTCACAGTTATGGAAGAACACCAGCGGTATCCAGGTCATCCCGACAGATTCAGTCACTTGTGGCAGGTCCTGAGCAGAGAGAGTCTGAGGGGCCGCTGTTACTGGGAGGTGGAGTGGAGCGGGAGGAGTGTTTCTGTAGCAGTTTCATACAGAGAGATTCAGAGGAAAGGAGGCTCTTTTAAATGTGGATTTGGATTCAATGATAAATCCTGGGCCTTAAACTGTTATAAAACCAGTTATTCATTTTGGTTTAACAAAGTCAAGTCTGAGGTCTCAGGTCCGGTCGGGTCCAGAATCGGAGTTTACCTGGACCACAGTGCAGGAGTTTTGGCGTTTTACAGTGTCTCTGGTGGAACCATGAGTCTCCTCCACAGAGTCCAGACCAGGTTCACTCAGCCTCTCTACGCTGGGGTCAGGTTATACTGGAGTATTGGAGACTCTGCACATTTCCGTCAACTGAAATAATAACTTTGTTCTCCACAGTTTGGCTCAAATTTGTGACTTTTATTTCTAAAGGCTGTACCCGATTTTTCCTTTGAAATGTTTTTTTTTTTCACATCTTAAAAACGTGACAAAGAGAACTAGTTCATTGTCAACAGTTTGCAGTGGTCCAAAGTTCTTCCTCACTTACCTTCTGCATTCAGAGCATCCTAATTCTTCACCGTGATGAGTTTATACGATAAGGAGTGTTTGCTCTGTTCTAGTGTAAAAGTGATCTAAAAGTGTGTGTAGATGTTCAGTGTGTGTTTGTGGACTTTGAATCATGATTGTAAAAGGTGCAGAGTCACAGAATGAGTAACACTGGTGATGCTGTTGTAATGCTGAAGGCAAACCTGTGATCATATTTACACTGTCATGTTCAAAACACAAATAAATTCACAAATCTGTTTTTATGTGACTTTCAATGTCCCAAATTCTCAAATATAGAAGGACGGGAGGGCATCTGACACCCAGACAAAATGGAGGTTGGGAGTTATGAAATCTAAAGCAGGGTTATTCTTTGTTGCATCATAAATAGACATACATATGGACTGTAGACAGTTTTTATTTCACAATTTTATTTATAAAAAAAAAATCTTGTTCCTAATATAAAGCTTGGCTTCAAATTGTCCCATGTGACCACTAACACCACAAGCTTAATTTGAGTGGAGCTGAACACTGTGGGTGACGTCACACTTCTTTACACAGTCTGTGCTTTGGCCTCAGGATTCACCTGTGGAATTACAACTATTCAAGGTGTGGTACATTTCAAGGCAGACAAACCTGACAAACTTAAATGGTTGGAGAGCGAGATACCACCGGGTAAGGCAGCTGTTGTGGTCCTTCATAGACTCGATCCAGGTGACAGTCCTGTGATCAGTCTCTAGGTCAAACTCTCGGCCAAGGAGATAGTACCGGAGGCTATCCAGTGCCCATCTAATGGCAAGCCCTTCCTTCTCGATGGCTGAATACCTTGTCTCTCTTGGCTGCAGCTTTCGGCTGAGGTACAGGATGGGGCGTTCCTCTCCAGGTTCTCCTTGAACCAGCACTGCTCCCAGGCCAACTGCGGAAGGATCCACTTGCTGTAAGGGTTTTCTGACAGAGACCCAAATGCAGACAGAGACCAAAAATGCAGATCAGAGTTGTGTTTTATTTTTCAAAGACAAAGTCCAAAAATGTACAACCAAAAAGTTCCAGATCAGGTTTGAAGCAACAAAAAACAATTCCTTGAGTCCACAAAAAATTCTAACAAAAAATCCAGGATCAGGTTTCAGGTACTCACAAAAACAGGTTTTCTACAGCATGCAGGTTACTCGGAAACAGGCAGGTAAATACAAACGGTCCGACACAGAACAGAAAACAAGACAGACTTAAATAGGAGCTACAATTGCCAATTGGGAAGGGAAAGGACTAATTACACGGAGTGGAAACAGGTGGGGCATAGGGGGTGTGGCAGGCAGTGAAAACAAAACAAGGAGCTGTCAAAATGAAAAAGGCTGCGGTGCAAAAGACGGCCAGCAGGGTGGAGTCAAGAGTCCAAACACCAGACCCTAACAGTACCCCCCCCCTAACGGACGCCCCCTGGCGTCCCCTTGACAGACACGGGATGTCGGCGACGAAAGTCTCTAACAAGCGCAGGGTCCAGGATATGCCGAGCCGGCACCCAGCATCTCTCTTCAGGGCCGTAACCCTCCCAGTGATACTGAGATACTGGAGCCCACGGCCCCGGCGCCGAATATCCAAGAGCCGACGCACGGTGAATCCCTCAGAGCCGTCGATGAGACGAGGGGGAGGAGGCGGCTTGGGGGCAGGGTGCATGGGGCTGCACACAAAGGGCTTAATTCTGGAAACATGAAATGTGGGGTGAATGCGGCGTAGGGGCAAAGGGAGTTTGAGCCTAACAGCTGTGGGGCTGAGAACCTTGGCAATGGGGAAAGGGCCAATGAATCTTGGGGAGAGTTTGCGGGACTCTGTTTTCAGAGGAATGTCCTGCGTCGAGAGCCACACACGCTGGCCCTGGCGATACCGTGGGGCACGGGAGCGATGCTTATCTGCCTGGGCCTTCATCTTGGCCGAGGAGCGTAGGAGGGTTGAGCGGGTGCGCTTCCATGTTCGACGACACCGCCGAACGAAAGCCTCCGCAGAAGGAACGCCAACCTCTTCCTCCTGGGCTGGAAACAGCGGCGGCGACCCCACGGAGCATTCGAAGGGCGACCGACCCGTGGCAGAGGAGACATGAGAGTTGATGGCATACTCGGCCCAGGGTAGCTGCTGGCTCCAGGTGGATGGGTTTTGGGATGCCAAGCAACGCAGTACCGTCTCCAGCAGCTGATTTGCCCTCTCGGTCTGGCCATTGCTCTGTGGATGAAACCCTGAGGACAGACAAGCAGAGGTGCCAAGCAGTTTACAAAACGCTCTCCAAAAAGCAGATGTGAACTGGGGTCCCTGTCAGATACCACCTCTGTGGGTAACCCATGTATGCGGAAGACATGCTGTATCATGAGGTTGGCAGTGTCCTTGGCAGATGGTAGGCCAGTTAGGGGAATGAAATGAACAGACTTGGAAAATCGGTCTACAACGGTAAGTATGGTATTATTACCATCAGACGGGGGCAAACCAGTCACAAAATCCAGGGATATATGAGACCATGGCCTTCGGGGGACAGACAGGGGTTGCAGAAGACCAGCAGGACATGTAGTTGAGGTCTTGTTCTGAGCGCAGATTTGGCAGGAGCGGACGAAGTTGCGGATGTCCTCAGTCATTGATGGCCACCAGAATCGCCTCTCTATAAAGGCCTGGGTGCGTCTAGATCCAGGGTGACAGGACAGCTGGCTGGAGTGGCCCCATTGCAGCACCTGGGGGGGGACAGAATTAGGTACATACAGACGGTTAGTGGGACAATGGCTAGGACCGGCCTCGCCTGCTTGGGCAGTTAAAACGGTAGACTCTATGTCTAACCGAACCGCCCCCAGAAGGCAGTGGGATGGAAGAATGGGGTCTTCTTCCGGGGCTTTCTTGGGCATGGCAAACTGCCTGGAAAGGGCGTCAGGCTTGACATTCTTGTGGCCGGGGCGATAGGACAGCGTGAAATTGAACCTGGAGAAGAACAAGGACCATCGGGCTTGACGAGGGTTAAGTCTCTTGGCCTTCTTGATGTATTCCAGGTTCTTATGGTCTGTCCAGACTAAAAACAGCTGGGGTGCGCCCTCTAGCCAATGCCGCCATTCCTCCAGAGCCAGCTTCACAGCTAATAGCTCCCTGTTACCTACATCATAATTCTGCTCAGCTGGTGACAGACGGTGGGAGAAGAAGGCACAGGGGTGTATCCGGTTATCCTTGGCAGAGCGTTGGGAGAGGACAGCACCAACCCCAACCTCAGAGGCATCAACTTCCACGATAAACTGCTTGTTGGGATCGGGTTGAGTCAGGATAGGGGCAGAGATGAATCTTTGCTTCAGGTCTTGGAAGGTCTTTTCTGCTGCTGGGGACCAGACAAACTTGATTTTAGAAGAGGTCAGAGCGCTAAGGGGGGCTGCCACAGAGCTGAAGTTCCGGATAAAGCGTCTATAGAAGTTAGCGAAGCCCAGGAAACTCTGCAGGTCCCGGCGACTGGCAGGTGTGGGCCACTCCAAGACCGCCTTGACCTTCCGTTGGTCCATTTGGATGCCTCCAGGGGTAATCACGTAGCCGAGGAATGATACGGTCTCCTGGTGGAATTCACACTTCTCCGCTTTCACGAACAGTTGGTTCTCCAGGAGACGTTGCAGGACCTTGCGGACGTGGGTGACATGCTCCTTCAGGGACTTAGAAAAGATGAGGATGTCATCTAAAAACACAAACACAAACTGGTTAAGCATGTCTCTGAGAACGTCATTGACCAAGGCTTGAAACACAGCAGGGGCGTTGGTGAGGCCGAATGGCATGACGAGATACTCATAATGTCCTGAGCTGGTGTTAAAAGCCGTTTTCCACTCGTCCCCCTCGCGTATGCGGACCAGGTGGTAAGCATTCCGGAGGTCCAGTTTTGTGAACACTGTGGCCTCCTGGAGGAGTTCGAATGCAGAAGCCATAAGGGGAAGAGGGTATCGGTTTTTGACCGTGATGTCATTTAAGTCTCTGTAGTCAATGCATGGGCGCAATGAGCCGTCTTTTTTACCCACAAAAAAGAACCCGGCTCCTGCTGGGGAGGAAGAGGGGCGAATGATACCTGCTGCAAGAGACTCCTGGATGTATTTGTCCATGGCCTCTGTTTCAGGACGGGAGAGAGAGTACAAGTGGCCTCTAGGGGGAGAAGTGCCAGGAAGAAGGTCAATAGCACAGTCATAAGGGCGATGAGGAGGAAGAGTAGCCGCTTTGGATTTACTGAACACCAGCCTCAGATCCATGTAGTCCGGAGGAATGCCGGACAAATCTGGACAGACTTCTTGGACTTCAGGGGGTGACATCAGCTGCGTCTGGGCCTGGAGGAGACAGTTGGAATGACAGAAGGGGCTCCACCCCATGATACACTTCCCCGCCCAGTCTACGTGTGGGTTATGTTTTACCAGCCAGGGATGACCAAGGACCACTGGGGCTTGTGGGGCACTTATCAAATGAAATTGCAACTGTTCATGATGATTGCCAGACTCACCGGAGCTGTGGTGTGAGTAATGTTGGCCAGTTTCATGCCAGTCAGGGGTTTCGCGAGGCTCACTGTTGGCATGTTCCACTGACTGACCAGGTTGACATCAATAAAGTTTTCCTCCGCTCCAGAATCAATGAGTGCCCCTACCTCCAGTTGCTGGTGCCCCCAGGACAGGATAGCTGGCATGATGGTGCGCTGAACAGAGGAGGGGTGTATAGGGGTCACGCTCACCAGTACCCCTCTTACTGGTGAGCGCTGGCTTTTACTGGGCAGTTGGCTACGAAGTGACCCGACTGGCCACAGTAGAGGCAGGCACGGGAGGCAATTCTTCTTTGTCGCTCGTCCGGGGTCAGATGGGTGCGGCCCACTTGCATGGGCTCAGGATTGGGTGCTGCAGGAGGTGGTGACTGTGAGTGCATGACTGGACCGATCAAGGACCTCCCAGGTGGGCCCCCAAGAGCTCTCGCTCGGCGGCGTTGCTGCAGCCTGACGTCGATGCGGATGGCTCTATTGATGAGTTCCTCACAGGTCACAGGCAGATCTTGACATGCCAGCTCGTCTTTGAGGTCCTCTGACAGGCCATTGAGGAAGGTGTCGAACAGGGCTCCCGGGCTCCATCCGGTGGTGGTTGCGAGGGTTTGGAAATCGATTGCATAATCTGACACCGACCTGCGGCCCTGGCGCATGTGAAGCAGTTCACGGGCAGCTTCATGTCCATGCTTGGAGCGATCGAAGACCCTCTTCATCTCCGCGGCAAACAGTTCGAAATCTCTGCAGACGGGCGAGGATGCATCCCACATTGCAGTTCCCCATTCCCTGGCACGCCCCGACAGCTGAGTGATCACGTAGGCCACCTTTGTGCGGTCAGTCGGGAAGGTGCCAGGTTGCAGCTCAAAGATGAGGGTGCACTGCGACAGGAAGGAGCGGCAGGTGCCAGGTTCGCCGGCGTACTTCTCTGGTGGAGGTAGTCGTGGTTCACGGGCAGGTGTGGCAGAGGTGGTGGTCCCAGCAGAAGCATCCGGCTGGTTGGACTGGGCAGGTTGGGTGGACACTGAAGCAGAGTGGGAAAGCTGGAGTGGTTGGATCTGGGCTGCCAGATCTCTGATGCTGACAGCGACTGCGTCTAGTTGTGCTTGTTGACGTCCTAGGAGTACGCCCTGTTGTTCCATACAAGCTCTGAGGTGCTCTGTATCTGCTGGGTCTGTCATGGTCGGACCGTACTGTAAGGGTTTTCTGACAGAGACCCAAATGCAGACAGAGACCAAAAATGCAGATCAGAGTTGTGTTTTATTTTTCAAAGACAAAGTCCAAAAATGTACAGCCAAAAAGTTCCAGATCAGGTTTGAAGCAACAAAAAACAATTCCTTGAGTCCACAAAAAATTCTAACAAAAATCCAGGATCAGGTTTCAGGTACTCACAAAAACAGGTTTTCTACAGCATGCAGGTTACTCGGAAACAGGCAGGTAAATACAGACGGTCCGACACAGAACAGAAAACAAGACAGACTTAAATAGGAGCTACAATTCACACCTGAGCCAATTGGGAAGGGAATGGACTAATTACACGGAGTGGAAACAGGTGGGGCATAGGGGGTGTGGCAGGCAGTGAAAAGAAAACAAGGAGCTGTCAAAATGAAAAAGGCTGCGGTGCAAAAGACGGCCAGCAGGGTGGAGTCAAGAGTCCAAACACCAGACCCTAACACTTCCAGCAGAAATCTTTCCTTGAAATCTGGGCTCTTCAAGACTGGGGAAGAACACAGCATGTCCTTAAGAATGCTGAAAGCCTGCTCGCATTCCTCTGTCCAGTTCACAGGATTTCGCTGGTACTTCATGGTGAGGGCTGTGACAGGGGCAGCAATCGTGGCGTACTGGGGCACGAACCGCCGATACTATCCAGTGAGGCCAAGAAAGGAACAAACTTGTTTTTTGGTGCGTGGTCGTGGACAGTTCATGATGGCCTCAACTTTGTCCATCTGGGGTCAAACTTCTCCCCGTCCCATCTGGTACCCAAGGTATCGTGTCTCCGCTCGGGCCCACTCGCATTTGGACGGGTTTAGAGTAAGTCCGGCTTGTGCAATCTTCCCCAGTACCAAGGATAGGTGTTGTAAATGCTCCTCCCACGTGGAACTGAACACCACAACATCATCCAGGTAAGCTGCACTACACTCCTCACACCCGGCCAGGATCTTATCCATCAAACGGTGTAATGTTGCCGGAGCCCCATGCAGCCCGAACGGCATGACTGTAAACTGGAAAAGTCCTGCTGGGGTCCGGAAGGTGGGTGTATGGACGGGACGACTCCTGCAGCAGGACTTGCCAGTACCCCTTGCAAAGATCCAGCGTGGTGATATAACGTGCTGCTCCAATACGTTCCAGTAGGTCATCAATCCTGGGCATTGGATATGCATCAAATTCTGAGACAGAGTTCAGTTTGCGGAAGTCAATGCATATCCGTAAGGAGCCATCCTTCTTGAACACAATCACCACTGGACTGCACCATTCTGAATTGGATGGTTCAATCACACCCAACTTCAGCATCTCCTGCACCTGGTGCAACTTAGCGACCAACTGCTGAGGTACTCTGTAGGGTCTCTGTCAGATTGGTTTAGAGTCCTTCAGGCGAATCACATATTCCACCAAGGTGGTCTTCCCAGGTATGGGCGCAAACAGGGAGGGAACCTCCTGGAAGACACAGAGAACACTTGCAGCTTGCTCAGGTGTCAGGTGATTGAGTGATGGTGGGGCAGTGCTGGTCAGAGTCTCTAGAGTATCGTCCACCTCCTTGTCTTCCTCCTCCTTTCCCAAGTCCCCTCTCTGGACAACCAGGACTGAAGCTGGAGTGGCCCGTTCTTTCCACCCCTTCACATGGTAAGTCTGTTTTTGTCTTTTCTTCTCAGGGTGGAGAATCTCATAGGTGACTGGACCCATCTTGCGGACGACAGTATAGGGTCCCTGCCACTTGGCTAGAAGCTTGTTAGAGGAGAGTAACCACCAGCTTTGAACTCACGGTGGCGGACCTGTTGGTCGTACCATGCCTTCTGTGTTTTCTGGGCCTCCTGCAAGTTCAACTCCGCCTGGTTGAGGTAAGTCGCCAGCCTCTCCCGCATTTCCAGTACAAATTGTATAATTCCTTTATGAGTATCCGGGGTGGACAGAACCCCCCCATGTCTTGCTTAATAAATCCAGTGAGCCTTGGACATCCCACCCGTACAGCAGTTCAAAAGGTGAGAAGCCAGTGGATGCTTGTGGCACTTCTCGGTATGCGAACAGGAGGAAAGGCAGCCAGCGGTCCCAGTCCTTCCCAGTGTCATCAACGAACCGCTGTAGCATTCGCTTGAGGGTCTGGTTGAAACGCTCCACGTGACCATCAGTTTGTGGGTGGTAAGGGGTTGTTTTGAGGCTAGAGATGCCAAGCTGGTGGTAGAACAGCTGCGTCAAACAAGATGTAACGTTAGTCCCTTGATCCGTAAGGATCTCATCTGGAATGCCAACTCTCGAAAACAGCTGGACTAAAGCTCTCAAAACAGCAGGTGCAGTGATGTTACGTAGTGGAAATGCTTCTGGGAACCGGGTGGCATAGTCAGAGAGGATCAAGATGTATTGGTACCCACTGCTGCTCTTCACCAGGCCTACAATGTCCATTGCGATTCTGCGGAAAGGGGTAGAGATCACAGGCAGTGGTTGAAGGAGAGCATGATCACACTTGCGCGGTATGCACAGTTTTTGACAAGTGGGACAACTAGCACAATACTGTTGTACATCCTTGTACATTGAGGGCCAGTAAAATCGTGAGCTAATACGCAGATACGTTTTATGTAGCCCAAGGTGGCCGGTCCGCGAAAGTGAGTGCGCCAGGTGTAAAACTACCGGTCTACATTGTACAGGTACAACAAGGCGTTTACAATTACCATCAACAAAAAACAAGATCCCATCATCCATCATAAACACTTCCTTCCCCACACAGCCCCCCTTAGTACTGGCTACCACCTTAGCAAACAAACCCTTCAGTGTTTCATCCTCCCTCTGCAACACAGTTATGTTCTCAGGCACCTTCCACTCATTCAGAGATGCCAATGCACCCAGATCAGGATTCTCAGTCCACAGTTTTTTCGTCAAAGCACCTCTGACGCCTCGATTTTCTGAGCTCTTTGGTGCCTCCCTCAATCAGACTACTGTCCAAGTCAGATAGAGATTCAACACCAGCCTTAGCTTGAGCCCGAGTAACCACAGGACAAGAAACGTAACTGAAGTATCTTGCGCTGGGCAAGATACTTCAGTTACGTGTTTCCCTCTCCCCCCAGAGTCACAGTCTGTTACCGGTTCATCCCCATTTAACAGTTCCATTAGCACTGGTAAATCACTGGTAAATTGTCCACTACCCCCACAGTCAGAAGGTACTGCTGTCCATCAATATTCACCGTCACATCAATAGAAGGGTATGGGTATGTATCCCCATGAACACAGCGAATGTCAACAGTTTTGCTATAATCCAAACCACCTAGTGGCACTAGTTCGCGTTTGACCAGAGAAGTAAAGCTCCCCGTGTCCAACAGTGCGGTCACATTCTGGCCATTAATCAGCACAGTCTTGCAATGCTGCACTACATCTTCAAGATCCCTGGGAACACCTGTCTCGGGACGGGATGGATAACATGCCCCAGAAACCTTAGGTTTTCACAGTGGGCATACAGACGCTTTGTGCCCCAGCTGCTGACAATAGAAACAAACAAGTTCCTTACCCTGTCCTCATTGGTTTGGGGCAGAGGTACCTGGTTGGTGCTAGATTTCTCTCTGTGTTGGCCATGATGGTGGAGGTGGCTGGATGGGCAGGCGAGGTGTAGTTGAAGCCTGTCAAAGGGGTGGTGGTCCTCTGCAGGCGTTGACATATTGCAGAGCCAGCCTGGCAGCAGACAGACCATCCACCGGCTCATGCTCCTTGACCCATTTCCGCACATCTACCGGCAGGACGCGCAGAAGCTGCTCGAGTACGATGGTCTCTCCGATTTCCTCCTTTGAATGCTCCTCCGGATGTACCCAGCGGCGATAGAGGCCCTTGAGGTGGTGGTATGTCTCCGTGGGATTCTCACCAGGAGGCACTATGGTGGAACGAAACTTTTGCCGATAGGTTTCAGGTGAGACATCGAACTTCATCAGCAAAGCCTCCTTGAGGTCCTCATAGCAATGGGCCCTTTCTTCATCCATGGAGGTGTAGGCGTGCAGTGCCTTGCCAGTCAGCAATGGAACAAGGCGACAGGCCCACTCAATTTCTGGCCATCTCCATGTTTTGGCAATTCGTTCAAAGCGTAACAAATAGTTCTCAATGTCTTCTTCTACTTGATATTGGGGTATCTTGGGGTCACTGTAGTGTCTCCACTCCGGCCTTGGCCCATCTTCTGACTCATGATGGTAGAGGGGCACGTCATCAGCAACCGGCTCCCTGGGCCGTAACATCATCCTGGTGCCTCCAGGGGTTGGCAGTCCCAGCCTCAGACTACTACCTGTATCGGTCGGGGTGGGTGATGCTTGCCGTAGCTGAGGTGCAGTGGACAGAGAGTGCAGTGAAGAGGGCTGCACACCAGGAAGGTGCACCTTTATACCCCCATTGCCCCGCCCACATTACAAAACATTACTTTAAAAAGCTGATTTACACCATTCCACTATTAAATGGCCAACATTTCTGGTGCCAACAGGTGAGCACAGATAATAGCTTTCATGCCACCTCAATGAATCATATACAACACTCTATACAGAATAAATGAATAATTGCCCCGGCCAATTACTCCTGGCTCACATGACCACCAGAACCCGCAAAACTAGTGGATTTAAACTCCCGGTGCGGAAGTGTTCGGGTTTTGCCAGAATGCAGCATAGGAAGAGGAGAAGGCAGCAGCGCGCAGGTACGCAAATTACGCAAGTGGACAGGATGGCAAAACTGGCGCTTTTAAGTGTGCACTCCTAGATGCGACAGAGCACGCTGGAGAGGTTATGAGAATTTGTATTTGGTGGATAATAGATGAGGGTTCGCCGCGAGGAGCGCAACAGAGAAAGAAACGGGCGCGCGCGTCTTCACATGCTCTCCTCCGGGACTCTCTCCAGTGTGGGGGTTGTTTTGACATGAGGGGGCAGAGCGTTCCATAACTTAGGGCCAACCACAGAGAAAGCCCTGTCCCCCTAGGGGGAAGGTTTTAGAGTGGTTCAGGTCGTACCTGTCAGGGCGATCTTTTTCTGTTAAGCTGAGGGCTTAAGACTGAGGTGATAGTGTACGGGCCCGGTGGCAGTGCCAGCTCTTTGTCCGACTTGGGTCCTTTCAGACAGCACACAAAATCAACAGCCACCAACCTTGGCGTCATTATGGACTCTAATTTTAAACTTGATAAACAAGTTAATGCGGTCGTGAAATGTAGTTTTTATCACCTTCGTCTTTTAGCCAAAATTAAATCTTTTTTTATCCTTTTCAGATTTTGAGCATGTCATGCATGCTTTTATTTCTTCTCGTCTGGACTACTGCAACGCACTTTATTCTGGAATGAATCAAAACGCACTTTATCGACTGCAGTTTGTCCAGAATGCTGCTGCGCGCCTTTTAACAGGACAGAAGAAATATGAACACATCTCCCCTATTCTTGCGTCTTTGCACTGGCTTCCTGTTCGTTTTAGGATTGATTTTAAGATTTTATTGTTTGTTTTTAAAGCTTTGAATGGACTGGCCCCAAAATACATCTCTGACCTCATCCAAATCTACAGACCGGTCTGCCCACTGAGGTCAGAGGGGAAGCTCCAGCTCGTGGTCCATAAGACTAGACTTAAAACTCGGGGGAAGCAGCGCTTTCTCTGTGGTTGGCCCTGAGTTATGGAACGCTCTGCCCCCTCATGTCAAAACAGCCCCCACAGTGGAGACTTTTAAGTCTCGTCTTAAGACCCACTTTTATTCTCTGGCTTTTAATACCGCATGCGTTGTGTGGTCCTCTGTGTTTTTTATAAATTGCTTTTGTTTTTAGTTATTTTATTATCCATCCATTCATCCATTTTCTTCCGCTTATCTGGGGCCGGGTCGCGGGGGCAACAGTCTAAGCAGGGACGCCCAGACCTCCTTCACCCCGGACACTTCCTCCAGCTCCTCCGGGGGGACCCCAAGGCGTTCCCAGGCCAGCCGGGACACATAGTCCTGACAGCGCATCCTGGGTCTTCCCCGGGGCCTCCTCCCGGTGGGACATGTCCGGAACACCTCCCGAGGGAGGCGTCCAGGAGGCATCCGAAACAGATGCCCGAGCCACCTCAGCTGGCTCCTCTCGACGTGAAGAAGCAGCGGCTCTACTCCGAGCTCCTCCCGTGTGACTGAGCTCCTCACCCTATCTCTTAGGGTACGCCCAGCCACTCTACGGAGGAAACTCATTTCGGCCGCTTGTATCCGCGGCCCTCCTTGAGCCGCCACCTTAACGTGGTGGAGGGGTTTGAGTGCCCGAATGATCCCGGGAGCTATGTTGTCGGGGGCTTTATGCCCCTGGTAGGGTCACCCAAGGCAAACAGGTCCTGGGGGGACGGGTCAGACTAAGAGCGGTTCAGAAGCCCTTATGATGAGTTTCCAACCAAGGTCAGATACGTCGCCCGGACTGGCGTCACCAGGGCCTCACCCTGGAGCCAGACCTGGGGTGGGTGCGCGCCAGCGAGCGTCTGGTGGCCGGGCCTTCCCCCACGGGGCCCGGCCGGGCGAAGCCCGAAGAAGCAACGTGGGGCCGTCCTCCTGTGGACCCACCACCCGCAGGAGGATCCATAAGGGCCGGGTGCAGAGAGATCTGGGCGGCAGTCGAAGGCGGGGGCCTCGACGGCCGGATCTCCGGACATGGAGACTAGCTCTGGGGACATGGAATGTCACCTCGCTGGGGGGGAAGGAGCCTGAGCTTGTGCGGGAAGTTGAGCGTTACCGACTAGATATAGTCGGCCTCACCTCCACGCACAGCTTGGGCTCTGGAACCCAACTCCTTGAGGGGGGCTGGACCCTCCATTTCTCTGGCGTTGCCCGCGGGGAACAGCGGCGGGCTGGTGTGGGCCTGCTCATTGCCCCACAGTTCAGCTGCCGAGTGTTGGAGTTCACCCCAGTGAATGAGAGGGTCGCGTCCCTGCGCCTTCGGGTCGGGGACAGGTCTCTCACTGTTGTGTCGGCCTATGGGCCGAACAGCAGTGCAGAGTACCCGGCCTTCTTGGAGTGCCTGGGAGGGGTACTGAACAGTGCACCGACCGGCGACTCCGTTGTTCTCCTGGGGGACTTCAACGCCCACGTGGGCAACGACAGTGACACCTGGAGTCAAGGGTTCCATCAGTGCACGTGGCACCAGGACACCCTAGGACGGAGGTCGATGATCGACTTTGTTGTCGTGTCATCTGACCTCCGGCCGCGTGTCTTGGACACTCGGGTGAAGAGAGGAGCAGAGCTGTCAACCGATCACCACCTGGTTGTGAGTTGGGTCCGCTGGCGGGGGAGGAAGCCGGAGAGACCTGGCAGGCCCAAGCGTATCGTGAAGGTCTGTTGGGAACGTTAGCACCTTCAACTCACACCTCCGGGAGAGCTTCTCCCAGATTCCGGGGGAGGCTGGGACATAGAGTCCGAATGGGCTCTTTTCTCGGCCTCTATTGTCGATGCGGCCGCCCGTAGCTGTGGTCGTAAGGTCTGTGGTGCCTGTCGCGGCGGCAATCCCCGAACCCCTAGCCCACTCGATCACTGTCCTGCCTGGTTAGTGGGGAAACGAAATTTCGAATTCATTCTATGTACATGTACATGATTGTTTTTCGACAATAAAGCAAACTATGACTATGACTATGACCCGGTGGTGGACACCGGAAGTAAGGGATGCCGTCAGGCTGAAGGAGTCCTATCGGGCCTTGTTGGCTCATGGGACTCCTGAGGCAGCTGACGGGTACCGGCGGGCCAAGCGTGCTGCAGCCCGGGTGGTCGCAGAGGCAAAAACTCGGGCTTGGGAGGAGTTCGGAGAGGCCATGGAGGAGGACTATGGGACGGCCTCAAAGAAATTCTGGCAAACCGTTCGGCGCCTCAGGAGGGGGAAGCAGTGCTTCACCAACACTGTTTACGGTGGGGGTGGGGAGCTGTTGACCTCGACTGGGGATGTTATCGGACGGTTGAAGGAATATTTTGAGGATCTCCTCAATCCCGCCGTCACGTCTTCCGAGGAGGAAGTAGAGGCTGGAGACTTGGGGGCGGACTCGTTCATCACCCTGGCCGAAGTCACTGAGGTGGTTGGAAAGCTCCTCGGTGGCAAGGCCCCGGGGGTGGATGAGATCCGTCCTGAGTATCTTAAGTCTCTGGATGTTGTGGGGCTGTCTTGGCTGACACGTCTCTGCAGCATCGCGTGGCGGTCGGGGACAGTACCTCTGGACTGGCAGACCGGGGTGGTGGTCCCTCTGTTTAAGAAGGGGGACCGGAGGGTGTGTTCCAATTATCGGGGAATCAGACTCCTCAGCCTTCCCGGTAAGGTCTATTCCAGGGTGCTGGAGAGGAGAATTCGACCGATAGTCGAACCTTGGATTCAGGAGGAGCAGTGTGGTTTTCGTCCCGGCCGGGGAACACTGGACCAGCTCTATACTCTCCATTGGGTGCTCGAGGGTGCATGTGAGTTTGCCCAACCAGTCCACATGTGCTTTGTGGATCTGGAGAAGGCATTTGACCGTGTCCCTCGTGGGGTCCTGTGGAGAGTGCTCTGGGAGTATGGGGTTCAGGGCCCTTTGCTAAGGGCTGTTCGGTCCCTGTATGACCGGAGCAGGAGCTGTGTTCGCATTGCCGGTAGTAAGTCGGACCTGTTTCCGGTGCATGTTGGACTCCGCCAGGGCTGCCCTTTGTCACCAGTTCTGTTCATTATATTTATGGACAGAATTTCTAGGCGCAGTCAGGGGCCGGAGGGGATCCGGTTTGGGAACCACAGGATCTCATCTCTGCTGTTTGCAGATGATGTTGTCCTGATGGCTTCATCGAACCGGGACCTCCAATGTGCACTGGGGCGGTTCGCAGCCAAGTGTGAAGTGGCTGGGATGAGGATCAGCTCCTCCAAATCCGAGGCCATGGTTCTCGACCAGAAAAAGGTGGCTTGCCCTCTCTGGGTGGGTGGGGAGTCCTTGCCTCAAGTGGAGGAGTTCAAGTATTTTATTATTATCACTGTATTTATTGCTATTTCAGTTATGTTTTTATAATTGCTTTTGTATTTAGTTATTTTATTATTATCACTTTGTTTATTGCTATTTTAGTAATGTTTTTATTAAGTTCTATTGATTTTTATGTGCAGCACTTTGGAAACTGTCTCTGTTTATAAAATGTGCTATAAAAATAAAGTTGGATTGGATTGGATAGTAGTTATGTAAAGTTGAATATCGTCAGCGTAGCAGTGGAAATGAAGGCCGTGGTGGCGAATGATGGTTCCTAGGGGGAGAAGGTAGAGGATGAACAGGAGGGGACCAAGCACCGAACCTTGGGGGACACCTTGCAATAGGGGAGTGGTGGAGGAGCAGTTGTTGATATGGATGAATTGTTGATGGTTAGTGAGGTAAGAATTGATCCAGGATAGTGCTGAGCCGGTGATGTTGAAAGAGTTCTTGAGCTGGGAGATGAGGGTGGAGTGGCTGATGGTGTCAAATGCTGCTGTAAGGTCCAGGAGGATGAGGATACTGAAGTGGCCGTAGTCAGAGGAGATGAGGAGATCATTGGTGACTTTGAGAAGGGCTGTTTCTGTACTGTGTTGTGGATGGAAACCAGACTTGAATGGTTCAAACAGGCTATTGGATTTGAGATGGGCTTTGAGTTGGGTGGCTATAATTCGTTCCAGGATTTTGGACAGATATGGAAGGTTTGAAATGGGGCGGAAATTTGCAATGTTGTCAGGGACAAGACCGGGTTTTTTGGGATAGGGGTGATGGCAGCCAGCTTGAGAGACTGTGGGACAGAACCAGTGGTGAGTGAGGAGTTGATGATTGGAAGGCAGTCTTTGATGAGTGCAGAGGGGATGGGGTCGAGTGAACAGGTGGGGGTTTTCATGGTGGAAAGAAGTTTAGAAAATTCATCTGGACAGATAGGGAGAAATGGTTGCTGAGTCCAGTTTGGGGGAGGGGAATCAGAAGGGAGGGCTGGAGAGTGAATGAGGTTGGAGTAGAAATTTGCCCGGGCTGCGTTGAGGGCATCTTTATATTGACGGAGGTGATCTATGTAGGCTTGGAGATGGATGGTTAGACCAGATTTTCTAAGCAGTCTCTCAAGCTGGTGCTTTCGGGATTTCATTTAATGGAGTTCAGGAGTGTACCAGGGTGCTGTGTGGGTGAAAGAAACAGATTTGGTTATTACGTGAGCAAGTTGGTCAAGGCAGGAGGAAAGTGTGTTGTTGTATTAATTAACAAGTTCAGAGGAGTTATCAGACTGTGGGGGAGGGCAGGTGGACAGTTTTGTGGCAAGGGAATTTGAAAGAGCAGAAGGGGAGAGGGATTTGAGGTTCCGGAATGAACGAATGTACGTTTGGTTTTTGGGATGGGAAGAGGCAAGTCAATGTCTAGGGTGAGAGCCAGGTGGTCACATGAAGGTTGTGGCTGAAGATTTGAGATTTTGGCACAGGTAGTGCAGACCAGGTTCAGGATATGACCACGGGTATGAGTGGGGAAATTGTTGGTTGATTTTAAAACATTTTAAAAGGTCCAAAAAATCAGCTGCAGGTTTTGAATCAGGGTTGTCGATGTGAAGGTTGAAGTCACCAAGGATGAAGAGGGAAGGTGAGATTGCAGAGATAGTTGAGAAAATCTGTGAAATCAGAAAGGAAAAAGGGGTTAGGCTTGAGGGGGCGATAAATGACAGCAGTAACCAATGGAGTAGGACCAGACAGTTTAAAAACAGTGTGTTCAAATGAGTTAGTGTGTAAAGATGTGATGGAAGTGATTTTAATGTCCTTTCTGTATATGACTGTGGTCCCCCCTCCCTGCCCCTCAGTGCGTGGAGTTTCAAGGGACAATTCATGGGGCCCCAGCTGCACAGCCAGGTGGTAACGACAAAACACCGCTTGGAAAGTTGGAGAAGACAAGCACACCGGGGACTCAACAGCAGAACGCCCCCATGCAGTTAAGATGCCGATCAGAGTCACAGGGCCAGAAAAGAGGTGATCTTGATGTTTACAGAAAAAAGTATCCAAGTAATGTGTCGTGTGGATGCAGTTGTAGAAGCGGATGCTCATTAAGATACATTAAAATCCATAGTAGAAACACCTTTTCAGGGACGGAGCGGCAGCCAGTGTGCGCCAGCATCCATCCATCTTGCCATAATGCATAAAGGTATACAAAGAGAAGCTTCAGAACATAAAATATCCCTCTATGTATATCCCTGTAAAACCTGCAGCTCGACAAAGTGTGCTAAACTCATTACCATTCAAATTAAGTAAAGACAAATTTAAATATCTAGGTATATGGATAACTAAAACTTATAAAGAAATGTATAAGGCAAAATTTATGCCATTACTAGACTCTATAAAAAAGGACTTTAAACGTTGGAATACATTACCATTATCACTCGGGGGCAGAATAAATATTATAAAAATGAATATTTTACCCAAACTTTTATATACTTCTCAATCAATACCTATATATTTAACAAAATCTCTCTTCTCACTTATAGATAAGCTAGTGTTGTCATTTATATGGAATGGGAAAACTTCACAGATTTCCAAAAATTTTTTACAAGAACACAGAGAAGATGGAGGATTCTCACTTCCCAATTTCCAGTATTATTATTTGGCGTCCAATATCCGTGCAGTGTTATATTGGACTCATGTTTCCCATAACAAAGGTCCTAAATGGTTAGTACTTTTTTTTTTTTTACTTGATTTTCAATAAAAACACTTTGAATAAATAAATAAATAAATAAATAAATACAAATAAATGATAAATATGTTCCAGATCTGAGCTTTACTACAGATATTTGGACATTGGATGTCTGCCCAATGTCACTGATAAGCCTCACTGGATTGACAGTGATTCACACAGGCTCTGTTGTGCAGCGCTCCAGGTAAAAAAGTGTAGAGGCTCACCGAGCTACAATCGCAGCATTCATTAAAGAGATGTTAAACCACTGTTAGATCCCGCTAGAAAAAGTGCATGTAATTCTACGGGACAATGCAAGTAACATGAAGGTGCGATGGAAGACATGGCAGTTTCTAGTCTGGGCTGTTTTGCTCACACGCTGCAGCTCGTTGTGCACGAGGGGCTAATATCACAGGATTTCCTGTTCTTCTGACGTCCTTTTATGACCTATACTCAAGTTGCCTTTTGGGACACATGCATACATTTGTTCATATCATAGGCCTACTTGCTTGTAGTAAACAATAATGATGGTAATATTGAAAACAAACAGTTTTGGTGTCAGAATAGCATCGGTATCGGCCAACATCCAAATTCATGTATCGGGATCGGATTGGATGTGAAAAAATGTGGATCGGTGCATCCCTAGATCACGTGCAGCAAGCGTGCTCAGTGTTTACGGAAGTCGCCTAAACATGGACACTAGCATTGAGCGTCTGGAGATTTTAAAGTTGTTGTCGTACCAGAGCCAGAACATGAACAACTTATTTCTTTAAAGGAGAAGATTGAGAAGGAGAAGGTTTTTGGCCTTGGCGTTTTGTGGGGCAGTGGCATCAACGTCCGTAGAAACGAACGTGAAGGAACTAAAGTCACATTTCAAAAGATCGGATATGTATCGGTTTTAGGACCACATATCCATGTGGCCTGGGTCGCATTTGAAAAAAAATCGGGTCTGTGTCGTTCAGACTGTCATTAAGGCTACGTTCACACTGCAGCCTGAAGTGACCCAAATTTGATTTTAGTGCCTTTATGCGACCTGTATCTGATCTTTTAATGACAGTCTGAACGACATTTTTTAAATGCGACCCAGGACACTTGGATATGTGGTGCTAAAACCGATACATATCCGATCTTTTGGCATGCGACTTCAGTCTGAAAGCCCACGTTTCATTCATCCTACCTGTCTGTGTTTCCTCCAGCGAGAGTGGTACAAGTAGGCGCTCAAAAATGTACACAAACCTTCTTCTCGTCATGTGAAAATAGTACATGAACTCCCTATCAGTGAAGCGGCGAAGCACGTAGCAATCCCACCACTCTTGTCTGCAACTCTGCACCAACACGTTCATTTCTACGGACGTTGCTGCCACTGCCCCACAAAACGCCGTGGCCAAAAACCTTCTCCTTCTCCGTTTCCTCCTTAAAACAAATAAGCTGTACATGTTCTGGCTCCGGTACAACAGCAACTTTAGGCGACTTCCGTAAACACTGACCATGCTCGCTGCATGTGACCTCGTCATGTCCTCCAAGGCACATGCCACTTTTGTGGCATTTGAAATTCACACTGGAGATCCCATACAATTCGCATTTAAATGGAAATGTGAATGGCCTCACAAAAATATCGGATTTCACAAAAAAATTGGAATTGAGCTTCAAGCCCTGCAGTGTGAACGTAGCCTAAAAGATCAGATACAAGTCGCATAGAGGCAAAAAAAAATTGGATTTGGGTCACTTCAGGCAGCAGTCTAAACATAGCCTAAGACGCATGAAACAGTAAGACAGATCACAAACATCAAGTGTCCTCTTACGGAAGTCCCAGGCTTTCAACACAGACTAAAAACATAAAATTTAAACAAATACTCAGCTCTCTCCTCATCAGACACAACAAACAAACAGTGAGGCACATTAGACAACAGCGCAGGTCATGACACAAAGGACAGAAGTACAGATGTCCTTTAGGTCGCACAGAGGACATGTGTGTCCCGTCTCCAGAGCCAGAGTCCCACACCTCAGCTGGACACATACTGACCTCTGCTCAGGTTCAGAGGGACATAAGGCTCAGCACAAAAGCCATCTTTAATCAAAATCTATGTTCTTCATTTTGATTTACGGAAGATTTCACTTTTAAAAGGAGAAATTCAATGTGTCAACGGGACAAAAGTTTATTTGGTCAAATCCGTTTCTCAGCTCATCCAAGCTGCTTCTTCAGTTCTGGTCAGACGCTGGTGGACACTGCCTATATCTGCCTGAAGGGGGCGCTAACTACACTGCCACTTCTGTTTATACCCGTCAAAGTAAATGTTCCCAGTCTGTCTGAAACTACAGATGAACTTATTTTATAAATAAACTTGAGATCTGCATCCTCAGACATTTCCTCAACCCATCTGGCAGCACGGTGGCTGAGTGGCTAGCACTCACGCTTCACAGCAAGAAGGCTCTGGGTTCGATCCCCGTGTGGCACGTTGGTATGGCCGTAAGATTTGGATTGCCCGAGCCTTTCTGTGTGGAGTTTGCATGTTCTCCCCGTGTCTGGGTGGGTTTTCTCCGGGCACTCCAGTTTCCCCCACCAACCCAAAACATGCACCATAGGTAAAAATGAAGCTGAGGTCCTGACCAAACTGAAGCAAGATCATGGAGATGGTCCCTGGGTGCAGTAATGTGCTGCCCACTGCTCCTGATAACAGGATGGGTTAAATGCAGAGAAGAATTTCTTCTGTGTGAGATCAATAAAGTCTCTACTTCTTCTTCATCTAGTCCAGGACGATTTATCTAACAGACTCCAGTTAAATTCATGTTCGGTCACCCACTCACTTCTTCTGCTGTCGTCCCATAGGAATCCTAATAAATAAATAAAGAGAAATCATCATTATTCGACTAAACGACTAAACAACTAAAGGACAGCTCATGAATATCCTTTTATAGCCGTGTTTGAAAGCTTATGCCACAAGTTGGATTTATTTTCATTTTTAATCTGCTCTTAATGCAACATTTGATATCCTTTACAGTGTTTTTCATTCATAGAGGAGACTGTAGCGCGCATTTTGTTGCCATTGTCTTGTCATGAACATTTAAAAGAACTAAACTGGGCAAACACAACCGCTTTAAGGTTAAATATTAGGGATGGGAGAAGATCTCGTGCCACAAGATGCACGGACGAGGAAAAAGATCTCGTGAGATTGTTTTTCCGTTTAGTTTACATCTCGAATTAACAAAAAGAGTTCCGGGTTCGTAAATGGCATCTCTACTACAACAACAAAAATATTAAATTGGAAAATGGGATTGCACATTATTTTATTGTACATTATTTCAAAATCTTGTCTCGTCTTTGTGGACCTAATCTCGTGTCTCGTCCCATCCCTATTAAATGAAAGACAATATAGCCTAACTGATTCATACTCCATAAATTGTATGAAATTATTAATAAACTTTTTTATGCCACCATAGTCTCCTCAGAACATATGGTTAACACTAGTTTACAACAGATTACGGAATATTATCATTTTGATGGGAATAAAAATAAATGGATTACTCAGTACGCTTTTGAATCATCTGATTTGCCAAACAGTACACATTACCTCTATTTATTTTAATCAGATCTGTACCTTTTTACTTTTAATCCGGCTTGTAATTCCACAAAAACAAATGGCACGGTTTTACGCATGGCTCCTTCATTTAGAAAACGCGATGTGCCACCCATCAAATATTAAATAATCCACATACAAAATACTAAAACATACAGTTTCTGGGTGAATTTATTTGTCCTGAGACCAAATTTAAAAAAAAAAACTAAGAGAAAAGAATGCTTGAAAATAGTTTTTCAAATAAGTCTGGAGTACCCTCCAAAATGCCATTTTCCTCTTGTCCCACCCCTCTAATAACCAAACTGAATCTCTAATAAACCAGTTAAAATTCAATTGAAATTTCTTGTTTTTTGTATTATTTGTTTCATTGCCATCTCTTGTAACTGTGGGAACATTTGTTTTAATAGACATAATATTTCAAATAATAATTATTATTCATGGAACATGTGTCCCACAACCTGCACCAACCCTGTTACCAGAACATTTTTAGCCTGGTAGAAGAAGAAGAAAGCAGAACCACATGATCCCCTGGACTCGACATCATCAAACAGTTTTCCAAAAGAATGGGGAGAGCAAAGGTTTATCTTCTCTTCTATTTTTCATATTTTTATAACATAGTTAGCCTTGATTGAATGTCTCACTCTACCTCATGCAACCCTGTTATGCAAATGATCAGAATAAGACAATCATTATTATTTGTTCCTTTATTTATTTGCATAAATAAGTTTTTACTCTTGATTAGCAGTAACAGCTAAACAGCTTCTACTCCTGAGATAAAGCGAACATTAGTGTGGATTTGCAACCCTGTTACGTGTATTCCCTTTTTATTTGCACCACAATCCAGTGTACACAGTGCAAATATTTACAGTGAAAAACAAGTCCCAAAAACAGTAGTATTTACAAAAGTATTTACAAAAGGTATTTACAGACGTTTCCACAGACGTTATCACAGCAGCTAGCATCCACATAGTCATGCCAAGGACCAACCACCAACTGAGCAAAGCTCCCCCCTTATATACCCCCTTAGCCCCTCCCCTTGGGCTAACCAATTAACCCAATAAAGATTTAAGGGTGGAACAAAGGTCAAACGGTACCAACAATGATAAAAAACCTAAAGTTCCTCATAATAAAGAAAACCCCTCAATAACCCCCCATATGGCATCATTTATTAACTAAGAAACTTAGGAAAACAAAATAAACCCACAAACTAACATAAATGGTTCAGTCCAGGTCATGTGGCCCCCCCTTAGCGCGCCACTATGCGCTATTTAGCGGAGGACCAGGAAGTGCCCCGGTTTGGCCCCCTGAGCCGGTGAACGACGCAGAGACACGGAAGGTAGGAGGAGAGCATGTGGCTCCCTAGGCGTCCAAGTGTGCACCCTCGTACGCCCCAGGGAGGGAAACAGAGTCCAGATCACGGGGAACAGTTTATAGGCAGGGAACAGTTGAATCAGTCTGGTTACGCAAACCCGGAGAGCGCTCCGTGCTCTGCCGTCTAGGCGCGCTCTGGGGCCAGTGAGAGAAAGAGGCGCGGGTCGGGGAATGATGGACAGCTACAGGCGCTCCGTCACACCCTGTTACTGTGATTAGAGGAAATAAATAAATAAACCAAATAAATCATGTAATAAAAATTATAACATTGATCCGTATTCTGAGCTAATCAAGCATTTGATAGTTTATCACCCATTATTGATGAATATGAAGCAGAAAATCAGAAAAGTGAAGGTTTATTTTTCAAGAATTTTAAAGCCAAAATGTCCTCCAATTCTGGAATGACCCTTGAAGCTTACGATTAATAAAACTACTTAAAAACTGCTCTGCATCTTTCGGGATTCATTGTTTTGGGTTTAAAAGGTGCGACGTGGACATACATTTGGCTCGTCCATTGAAAGAGCTGCAGTCGTGATGGCAAAGCTAAGAGGCTAAGCCAACACGGCACTACTCACCAAAATGTGCACGCCGCATTAGAACATTCACGTTTTCCGCACCAGAATGTTTCCCAAAACAATATCCGGCACGTTTTGACCTGTTCTTAATATTGTTTTCACGCTTGTGTCGCAGTGTGCACCCATTTCCTTTGTTAAATCCACTCTGGCGAGGCTCGGGCCTGTTATTCATGGAACATGTGTCCCACAACATTTTTAGCCTGGTAGAAGAAGAAGAAAGCAGAACCACATGATCCCCTGGACTCGACACCATCAAACAGTTTTCCAAAAGAATGGGGAGAGCAAAGGTTTGTCTTCTCCCTTTCATATTTTTATTTATTAACTCATTGAGTGCCGGTGACGAGTTTTCTCGTCATGTTGAAACCAAACGTTGAGTGCCGTGACGAATATATTCGTCAAGGACGTTTTTCAGCGGGGATCGCTAGAATACGACCTGGAGTAACTTTGAAGGTGTAATTCATGTCTCCCAACCTGTAGGTAGCGATTTTGTATCATTATTTGCCGATCGGAGACGCGGAAGAGAGGAGTGTAGCGTGTGTACTGTGTATTGGCGAGAGGAGCAAGATGGCGAGGCGAGGGGAATCCGGAAAAGCAGAGGACTGTTGATCAGCACCTATGGAGCGATATGATCGCTCTTGGGACCCAGGATCCTGGATCAGAGGATCGCAGAGACACGCCGGATCAGGCAGCGAGGTCGGAGCAGAGATCTGCTGTGCCCGAGGCAGGGGGCGTGTCATGTGTGCGCTGCGCGGAGCAGGGACTCTGATCAGAACTATGACAGCACCAAAGAAGAAGTTTACTGACTTGGAGCAGTAGATCCTGGTCTCCAAAGAGGCATGAGATGAGAAGAATTAACTTTACATGATGCTGCTGTGTGGTAATTGTAATGAATGAAGTTATATGTGTGTGTGTGTGTGTAGCTGTGTGTGTGTGTGTGTGTGTGTGTGTATTAGTTTTTATTATGGGTCTGTACTCTGAGCCTCAATATTGTTGTGAAGTGACAAAGTTCTATTTTATAGGAAAAGATATTATTATATCCTGTAAACATCTCTTGGCACAATTGATTTGAAGGAATTTTCAATTCACAGAGCCTTATATTCTTATATTTGTAAATAAAAAATGTACTTTGTCATCAAAAATCTCATTCTCTGTTGTTTTAGATGTTTGAGGTGTCACTAAATCCATAAATATTGACGTCAAAATCACCGATCTGCTCAAAATGACTCTTTGTACAAAATGCTTGTTTTCTCCACTTTCTCCACAAAACTGTGTTTTTGCTGAAACTTCCCTATGTTCTACTATCAATTACTTGAGAACTGAAAAGGTTAGAAACATATTTTTTTCTAGGTGAAAGAAGAGAGTCAACACTTTATTTTGATGTGTGCCATGTTTATATAGTCAAAGAACTCAGTATTCTGTGGGTCTTGGAAAATCAGTAAAAATACACTAAAACGTCCGGCACTCTGGGGGATAGAATTCTGAAAACAGGTCAGCACTCAATGAGTTAATATATAAATAAAATATATATATAATTAGGGGCCAAGCACCGTAGGTGCTAGGCACCCTATAGTGTTTGCGGAGGGAGCAGCGCCGCTTGAGGTCCAGACCCCCGGGCCTTGCGGCTCCGGGACCGCCCAGGAAGAAGCTCAAATCTCGGGCCGGGAGGGACGGGTCCCCTCGGGACGGGCGGACCACTGAGCCCGCCCGGCCCTCGTCCGCTCCGGCCCCGTGTGGTCCGGTCCCCGCGGGCCCCTCGGCCCGCTACCACGGGTGCAAACGCGGTTGGATGGACTTCAGCAGTGGCGATATTGAGGCGGACCTTGATGAGGTTACAAGACGCGTTTAAAGGCTCCGGGGGCTCCCCAAGGCGCGTTTCATAAGTCCCTTCCCCTCATCTTTTCTTTATGACGCTCTCCCTGGTCTCACTCAGCGCATGTGGTCTGAGAAGCAGAGTCCGGATGCCTGCATCCGGACTCTCACCACCAGGTTGCACGCAATACACCCTGACAGGTACGGCTGTGACTGTCTGGTACGCGGTAAGGCGCATGAAGACCTCCTCCATCTGGCCACCCGGTGTCCTGTCGCGGTTCTGGACTCGAACACTGAACCTTCTCGCTCGGTGGCCGGCGTTGAGGCTCCCACCACTCCATACATCCTGTCCCCCCTGGACCCTGTCGTCTGGACCTTCCCTGGACACTGCATCGCCCTTGCTCTCCCCCAGGCCCCCTTCCTTCACCTGGGGCAATCCCTTTGGTCCTCTACATCCCCCCTGTTTCTCTTAGCCCTTGTGCCCAGTGGTGTTTGTTCCCGTGCTCACGTCCCCCGATGTGTCTTCTGAGTGCTCTGCGAATGTTATTGTGGTGTTAAAATATGTATTATTATGTACCTGAAGTGTGTATTATTGTGCACCTTGTAATAATAAAAGATAAAAAAAAAAAAAAGTGTTTGTACTGCGTTGCCTAGCGACGTTGCCTAGCAACCCTTTGATCTTTCCTTTGATGTGTCTGGTCTCCTGATTCTTATTATTCTATATTCTTTTCTCAATGGGAGTCTATGGCAACCCCTAGAACCGTCTGGTAAAAAGTTGTGAAATTTTGCATGCACATTCCAGCCAATCTCCTCATTATCCACAGTGATTTATAGGCCCCCAGCCCCAACCGTCTAGTGGCACCAGCAGGTCAAAGTTGCAGGAATTGGTCAATTGCCTAGCAACGCACCTAGCAACCTTTGATCTGTCTTTGATGTGTGACCCTGTCAGACCCTATCAGACTCTGTTAGACCCTGTCAGACCCTGTTAGACCCTGTTAGACCCTGTCAGACTCTGTTAAACACTGTTAGACCCTGTCAGACTCTGTTAGACCCTGTCAGACCCTGCATGCGGCCTACATGCTGAGGCCTACATGAACCTTCGGTGCTTGGCCCCACATTGCTGCTTGCAGCTATATTATATATATTTTTTTATTATTTTTATTTTTATCGTTAACCTTGATTGAATGTCTCACTCTACCTCATGCAACCCTGTTATACATATTTTCAGAATAAGACAATTATTATTTGTTTCTTTACTTAGTTGTATGAAAACGGTTTTCCTCTTGATTAGCAGTAACAGCGAAACAGCTTCTACTCCTGAGATAAAGTGAACATTAGTGCGGATTGTGCAACCCTGTTACTGTGATCAGAGTAAATAAATAAATAAACTAAATAAATCATGTTATAAAAATTGTACCATTGATCAATTAGCTGAGCTAATCAAGCAGTTGATAGTTTATTACCCATTGTTGATGAATATGTAGCAGAAAATCAGAAAAGTGAAGGTTTATTTTTCAAGAATTTTAAAGCCAAAATGTCCTCCAATTCTGGAATGACCCTTGAAGCTTACGACGAATAAAACTACTTAAAAACTACTTTGCATCTTTCGGGATTCATTGTTTTGGGTTTAAAAGGTGCGACGTGGACATACATTTGGCTCGTTCATTGAAAGAGCTGCTGTTTTCTTCTTCTTGTTGTTGTTTTTTTAGTCATCTTATTTTATTTAATTATTTTGGTGAAAACGAAAAGACAGAAATGTTCTAATGATGCAACTTTTTCTTTTTTTCATCGTTTTATTTTGTTTTTGGTGAAAAAAAACACTTTTAGATCACTTTTACACTAGAACAGAGCAAACATTCCTTATCGTATAAACTCATCACGGTGAAGAATTAGGACGCTCTGAATGCAGAAGGTAAGTGAGGAAGAACTTTGGACCACTGCAAACTGTTTACAATGAACTAGTTCTCTTTGTCACGTTTTTAAGATGTGAAAAACACCTGCAAACATTTCAAAGGAAAAATCAGGTATAGCCTTTAGAAATGAAAGTCACAAATTTGATCCAAACTGTGGAGAACAAAGTTATTATTTCAGTTGAGGGAAATGTGCAGAGTCTCCAGTACTCCAGTATAACCAGACCCCAGCGTAGAGAGGCTGAGAGAACCTGGTCTGGACTCTGCGGAGGAGACTCATGGTTCCACCAGAGACACTGTAAAACGCCAAAACTCCTGCACTGTGGTCCAGGTAAACCCCGATTCTGGACCCAGTCGGACTTGAGACCTCGGACTTGACTTTGTTAAACCAACAGTCTAAGGCCCAGGATTTATTGTTGTTTCCAAATACACATTCACCAGAGCCGCCTTTCCTCTGAATCTCTCTGTATGAAACTGCTACAGAAACAACCCTCCCGCTCCACTCCACCTCCCAGTAACAGCGGCCCCTCAGACTCTCTCTGCTCAGGACCTGAGGCCAGTTACTGAATCTGTCTGGATGATCTGGATACCTCTGGTGTTCTTCCATAAGTGTGACTCTTCTGTTTCCATCAGACAGAACCAGTCGGCTGTGAGCTGTGTTTGGGTCCAGAGTGATTTCTGTAGAATATTGTAAGAAGTCCTCTCTGGAGCTGGGTTCAGCTGGTGGCAGTAAAACCTGGTCTGGACTCGGGCCTGGTCTCTGGGCCCTCCTGGCCGGCAGCTCAGCCTGCCTCTGAGCCCTCTCTGAGGCAGAGGACACGAGGTCATGGCCCTTGTGCTGGTCCACAGAGCACAGGGAGCAGAGCAGCCGCTGGTCACTGCGGCAGAATAGATCCATCACTTTGTCGTGTTGAGAGCAGATGTTTTCCTGGAGCCTGTGGGAGGGCGCCACCAGCTGGTGTTCTTGGTGTTCTTGGTCGAGTTCTTTCTGCGCCATCTCTCCTTCTTTAGGTGCAGATGTATGGCAGACTGAGGTCCACTCTGGCTCTCCCGTCTGTGTTGGTAACAAAGATCAAAGATCAAAGATCAAAGTCAGCTTGATTGTCAATTCTGCCATATGTGTTCAACAGTGAATCGAAATTTCGTTTCTCTCTGGTCAGGTAGTGCAAAAAAGACAGTGTACAAAATACAATACAAAGACGAAACTAAACAAAAACTATCTAAGACAAAAATCTAAATCTAAAAACTAAAATCTAACATCTAAAATCTGAAAGCAGTGCAACAGAATAAATAAATACCTATTTTCAGATGTCCAAAAAATGTGCAGTGTGTGTCAAAAATGTGCAATGGAAGATGCATCAGTGAAATGGTAATGTGCAATAGAATGTGCATTGAAAGTAAAGATAAAAATAAATGTGCAACAGTAGAAATTCAAGTGCAATAACAGGAGTAAATAACCGTACAACAGTAGTAAAATTCCAGTAGTGAATGTGCAACAGCGCAACAGTCGTCCTTAGCAGCAGTTTTTAAAGTGTCTAGAGTGATACGTCTTTTTATGGAATACAGGTTATGCCAGTATGGCGGATGTTGTCCGGGCCTGCAGCCTTGCGGGTGTTGATCCTGGAGAGTGTTCTCTTCACTCTGGCTGCAGACACACACAGGGGCTGGTCGTGGGGAGGTGGTGGAGTTTTCTGTGGCCGGGTGTCGTTTTGTGCCTCAAACCGCACAAAGAAGCTGTTGAGGTCGTTGAACAGGGTGATGTTGCTGTCACAGGTCTGTGGCGAGGGTTTGTAGTCCGTGATGTTCTGGATGCCCTGCCACAGACTCCGTGTGTCCCTGCTGTCTCTAAAGTGTCCGGTTATTTTCTCTGTGTAATTGTGTTTTGCTTTCCTGATGCCACGGGGCAGAAAGATGGCTGCTCACTGCTCCTGAAAAGGATGGGTCAAATGCAGAAGTCAAATTTCTCCCGTGTGTCACTGTGTGTCATTGTGTGTGAGACCAAATAAAGGCTTAATCTTAATCACATCCTGGTCCTGGTGTTGCCATCAGAATTTAGATCTCTCTGACTCGATATCAAAAATTCTATAAATAAGACTATTTTAAAACATGATGGAGCCATATTTGACAAACCAGACTACAGAATGAGAGCTGTGCACAAAAGGGCTGCTGGATGTTTTTTTTTTTTTTTGATTTTTTGCTCCCACCAGCCTCAATGTGAAAATGCAGAAAAAAAGAGGTTGAGAACATAATCATAAAAAAAAAAACAGGTCTAAACCAGGACTAAACCAGGATTAAACCAGGTCTAAGCCAGATCTAAACCAGGTCTACACCAAGACTAATCCAGGTCTAAATCAGAACTGAACCAGGACTAAACCAGGTCTAAACCAGGACTAAACCAGGTCAAAACCAGGTCAAAACCAGGTCTGTATAACTCCACTGTCACTGCTCAGTGGGGCAGAGCTCATTCTCCGATTTGAACATCGATCTCTTCATAAACATCCTGGTAGAGCGGCCAAATCCACATATCTGAGGTTGGTGGTTTGATTCCAGCTCCACCAGATGAACAAGTGAGTGTGTGAATGGATGAGTGGCTGCATAAAAGTGGATGTATAAAAATATGAGCTTTACAAAACAGACAAAACATGGGGCAGTCAGGGGCCGGAGGGTGTCCGGTTTGGGGACCACAGGATCTCATCTCCGCTGTTTGCAGATGATGTTGGCTTCATCGAACCGGGACCTCCAACGTGCACTGGGCGGTTGCCGAGTGTGAAGCAGCTGGGATAAGGATCAGCTCCTCCAAATCCGAGGCCATGGTTCTCGACAGGAAAAAGGTGGTGCCCTCTCCGGGTGGGCAATTCAGACAGTGAATAAGGGGAGGCTACAGGTCCCTGGTCCTGGAGCTCCGGGAGAACCAACCAGGCAGGGGACATACCCAATGCCACTGCCCAGGGACACTGCAGCCTCCCTGGGATACAACACTTGGACGAGCCCCCTAGTGCTGGAGCTCTGGGAGAATCTTGGGTAAAGGTGGCACCTGATTTGTCTGTTCTTAATGTTCTTTCTTGCTTCACTGACAAAAATAACAGGTAGAGTGGGTAAGTATGAACATTTTCAGACCAAAATGACGCGGCTCACTGCTGCAGTTACAGAGAGAACAGTTTTTCCAATGAACTGGAGTCAAAAGCCCTATTCTGACGGGATTAGTTTTACAGGGGGATGTAGAGTAATGTCGGTTTATCACAGGACCTCTGTAATATAAATGACCCCATTCTCACAGGACAAGAAGTGTCCGTAATATTTATTTGACATGGGAAGAGTTTGTTTATGCTCTGCCGTCACATGTTCGTCGCCGTAAAAGCATCAGTTGAAGATAGAGAAGTCATGATTAGCCTATATGAAATATTAGCGAACTATGCAAATTATTGCCCATAATCAGGACCAAAAGAGCATCATTACCTAAAACAAGCAGAAATTTCATGCCTCTGACGACTGATTTATACCTCTTGGGCTTTTTCATTGGTCGATGGGTGCGTTTGTTTTCCTCCCGTAGAAGAAGAAGCGCGTGGTGCATGCTGGGATACATGAGCGTGCGAAGCGTGCATTTTCATGCACTTGGTCCACGCCCTGATTTCCATGGAAACGACTGCGGTCTGCGATCGCATGTTAACTGGGCATGGGACAAAAAAGAAATGACGCACATGCCCTTCAAACCACGCTCCGAACTGTGCACTCTGGGAATTGGGACACGGCTTCTAATGGCAAAGAAACATGTCTGCGGCGCCATTTGCCCACAAAAATAACAGCAAAAGACCGAGCGAAACAGTTCCCCTCCTAGTAGTAATTTATTTTTGATGTTGGTAAGGTTGTTTTAGGACCATATCTGTGATCTCTGTGTCTTTGTATTATTCTTTGTCAGTAATAACTCAGTATTCAAAATATTACTCAATTTTAATTACAAAAAGGGAAAATCACAACTATTTATCGCAACTTTCACTTCCTCCCACAACAAAATCGCAACAAAAACCTTAAAAGCACCACAACTTTCATCGCAACTTTTTTGAAAAGCTCACGCAAATTCAGGCATTTTAGCCCGCAACAATCACAAAAAATGCCCGCGAAATCCTGGGGGGTCTATCTATCGCGGTTCACTGTCCGCGGCCTCGCTGTTTCGCTGATTTTATTTTTTTTAATAGTGTAACTTTTTTTTTATAGTGTAACATTGTGTTCTGCATCCTGATTGGCTAAGAGACTGTAGATCAGGGGTGGTCATTGTGTTGATTGCAATCGACCTGTCGATCGAGGGGTTTAATGCACAATTCTGATTTTTTGTGAAATCCGATTTTTTGCGCACGACCAGGTCACACACAGCGAGCGAGCTCAATGTTTACGAAAGTAGCCTAAAGTTGCTACTTAGGAACATGTACAGCTTATTTGTTTTAAGGAGGAGACGGAGAAGGACACCGTTTTTGGCCATGGCGTTTTGTGGGGCAAATACACACTTTCAGAATGATGTCCGTCAATACTCTACAAGGAAGTATCACACAAATGCACACTTTCAGAATGATGTCCATCAAAACTCTAAAAGGAAGTATCGCAGAAATACATACTTTCAGAATGTTGTCCGTAAATACTCTATATTTATAATAAGATATTTATAATGCCATTGCTCATTTTCGCCAGAATGTCAGCCAAGGTCCTGAATATGTATGCTCGGTCTGTCATAAATTGCTCTTCAAAAGGCAGGTTATTGAATGTAAACCAGCATACTATCACAGTAAAAGAAATGATGTTGCTTCCTTGGCTATGAGATGCATAACTTTCCAGTATTTACACGTGTGCGATTCTGAATGTCAACAGGAATGTTGTATGGCTGACAGTCCCTCAAGCAAACTCTGGATTGCTACACCTGTAATAGAAAAATTCTTGGTGGTAAACTTCCTGAAGAGAGTGTTACGAACAATATGCATTTGGATGAGATTCCACCAGAACTAAAATGCTTGAATTCCTTGGAACAACATCTTATTGCACGTCATATTCCCTTCATGAAACTTTTGTGTTTGCCAAGAGGTCGTCAAAGGGCATGCCACGGCCCATGTGTCAGTGTTCCTATTAATTCTACAACTGTAACAAATATACTTCCAAGAAACCAAGTGGATGATAAGATGATACAAGTCAAGCTCAAACGCAAACTTTCTTACAAAACGCACTATGAATACCAATATGTCCACACCGACCATATCAGAAATGCAATAAGGTATTTGATAGAAAACAATAAGTGGTATACTGATGTTACTTTGAATAATGAATGGTTAAACCCTGTGGATGGCGAAGTTGGATGTGACATTGACAGCGCCGAACAGGCAACAGCTGATAACAGTGATGATGAAAATGCTGAAGAAGAACAAGCAGAAGAAGATTTGCCCTACGTACAAAACCAGCCTGGGCTTGTGTCCGACACCTCATTACAACCTGTTGATATCGGTGCAGAAATTATTGATCAAAACACATTCAACACATACTGAGCATAGCACCTGCTGAAGGCAATAGTCCAGTGACATTGCTGTCTGATAAAACCAATGAGGCGAAATGTTTTCCTGTCCTATATCCTTTGGGTGGACCTACATTCCATGATGAAAGAGAGTCAAAAATAACATTGTCACGGTACCTGAATGCGCGCATTCTCAACGCTGATGGACGTTTTGCACGCAACACAGATTTAATTTTCTACGCCCAATACATGTCAGAGGTACATCAGGTTGTGTCTGGTGTGTCAGTGGCGTTGCGCAAAGGGGATTCCTCAAAAAATGTATCAACAGACATATTATTAAATTCTAACTCACTCAATCGGATATTTCTAAATAATGAAGGATACAAGTTTCTACGTAATATTCGTGGCACACCTCCATACTGGATGGCTGTACAGAAAGATTTATTTGCCATGATAAGACAACTCTCCATACCCACATTCTTCGCATCGTTTAGTTCTGCTGATATGAGATGGCCTGAGATGTTGAACTGCATTCAAAGACTTGAAGGAAAGCCAACACCTGTTGGTGATCTTGACTGGTCAGATAAATGTGGGCTCATACGCAGAAACCCTGTTACAGCAGCACGAATGTTTGATGAGCGCTGGCATTCATTTCTTCGAGATGTAATTTTGTCACCAGCTGAACCTATAGGTAAGATAAAGGACTACTTCTATTGTGTCGAATTTCAACAACGTTTTTCTCCTCATGTCCACTGCCTTTTCTGGGTTGAAAATGCTCCAAAGATCGACAGAGACAGTGATGCCCAAGTGACCAAGTTCATTAACCGATACATCACATGTCAACTTCCACCAGAAACTGATGAAGAACTTTTTGAGACAGTGAACAGTGTTCAAAAGCACAGTAAGAGACATTCCAAAACTTGCCGCAAAAAGAACACTCCGTGCAGGTTCCATTTCCCACGACCACCATCAAACCGCACTTTCATCACAAGAGTCAATTCAGATGAGTCGAATAACAGCGATGAAATTAAACGTGCCAATGCAGTCATGAAAGAAGTTAAATCTGCATTAACTAGAACTGATTTTAATTTCAACACAACTGATGCTTAATTTGAGTCTCTGGGAATAGATCAAAATGTGTTTGAAAATGCTTACAATATATGCTCCACAAAGAAAAGCGTTGTCCTTAAGCAAAGGCCTGCAGACATGTAGGTGAACCAGTACAACAAAGACTTGCTTCGTGCTTGGCAAGGCAATATGGACATTCAATATGTCAGATGCATATTCTGTTGTTATATACTGTCATACATCACAAAGGCAGAGCAGGAAATGGGTCTATTGTTGCAACGTGCTCAAAACAAGGCGGTGAATGGCAATCTAGATGCAAAAGCAGCGTTCAAACAGCTCGGAAGCGTATACCTACACAACAGGGAGGTCTCAGCTCAAGAGGCATGCTATCGCTTAACACCGATGAGATTGAAAGAATGCTCCTGTGATGTGCAGTTCATTCCTGTTGGCGAAAATCCTATAAGAATGAGTTTACCTTTGCACGTGCTCCAAGCTACAGCTCAGCAACAGTGTGAAAACAATCCTAAGATTTGGATGACCAATATTATTGACAGATACAAAAACAGACCTCGATCGGAAGAGTTTGAAAATTTATGCTTAGCAAGTTTTGCTTCCGAGTACAGAGTTCTTTCAAAGTCTGAAGTTACAGCAAAACGACATACACACAATATAATAGAGCTCACCAATAACTGGGTTTATGACACGGAGGACTCGAACGCAGCCAGCCATTGTGCGGTATCCCAGATTCTCTCCCACCAAAGACCCCGAAAAATATTTTCATTCTTTACTGCAGCTGTTTTTGCCCCACTTCGAAGTCTGCCATCTTAAACCTCCCCTGTATACAACGTATGAAGAGTTTTAAAACAACGGAACAGTTGGATGTGGTGGCAATGTTCAAACAGTTAAGTCGATTGTGGATTACAACAGATCTCTACTTGAAAAAGAGAGCGATGAGATTGACAGAGCTAAGCAGTTGCTCGAAACCAACCCAGACTTACAATGTGCCTGGTCCAGAATTGCTCCACAAGCAGAAAAAGAGCGTCTTTGTTGTTAGGAACAGAGACAAGACAAAGTTGTAGATGATGAAGATGATGACGAGGGTGCAGAACTTATGCCTGACCTCACAGGCAACCCACAGACTGCATGCTCGTTGGAGACTAATCATGTGACTATGCCTCGACAAGATGCATTGGTTTTATTACAGTCATTAAACGAGGAACAGTCTGCTATCTTCTATGCTGTTCGCCAGTGGTGTTTGGAGAAAATTCTTGGAAAAAATCCTAAACCATTACGATTATTCATTACCGGTGGAGCAGGAACAGGTAAAAGCCATCTGATTAAAGCCATTCATTATGAATCTACAAAGCTGTTGTCAGAGATTGCTGAAAGTCCGGACGATCTCACTGTGCTTCTAACCGCACCCACGGGTGTAGCTGCATACAACATCGGCGGTGCAACAATTCATCACACATTCTCAATAGGTACACATTTGCAATTTCCCTATCAGAATCTGAGCGATGAGAAAGTCAATTCTTTACGAAGTACAATGAAGAGCTTACAAATGCTTATTATAGATGAAGTCTCTATGGTCAATCACCGCCTTTTGGAATACATTCATCGTAGATTACGTCAAATAAAACAAACTGGTGATCATTCTCTCTTTGGCAATGTTTCTGTTATCTGCGTGGGTGATTTTTACCAATTGAAACCAGTGAAAGGCAAGCCTCTTTATGCAGATTATGGACCCAACGTGTGGGACAACAACTTTGAACTTGCTCAACTAAACACAATCATCAGACAAGACAAAGTATCATTTGCCGAAATACTAAACCGCCTCAGAGTCCGTAAAAAAAAATGAACCACTCAAAAATGAAGATGTTCTCAGACTGAAGCAGTGTGAAACTGGAACTGACTCCAGTCACATTCACATCTATGCCACAAATGAAGAGGTGCGGGAATATAATGTCAAGAAATTGCATGAGACATGTCGAGATACAGTAAGAATGCTAGCTCAAGATTTTATGCGAAATCCCAGAACTGGAAGAATGGAAAAGATGGCTGGCTTCCACACTAAAGTGTTCAATTCCTCTTTGCCTAAATGTGTTCAATTGGGTATTGGAGCAAGGATCATGCTAAAGAAAAACCTAGACATGTCTGACGGTCTTGTGAACGGAGCATGTGGTACAGTTGTGAAAATCATCAGAGGTCAAGATGACGATGATGTTCCTACAGCCATTCACGTTAACTTTGAAGATCCTAATGTTGGAAAGATTCAAAGATGGAGGTCGAAAGTTGAACCTTCAACAATAGTGGAAGTACAAGAAGACCAAGTAAACAATTCAGGTGGTGTACGAAGACAACTTCCAGTTGATTTAGCGTGGTCTGTGACCGTCCACAAATGCCAGGGCCTTACAGTTGAAAGAGCTTTTGTATCACTGAAAAAGATCTTTGCTCCAGGTCAAGCCTATGTTGCACTGAGTCGTGTAAAAAGTCTGGATGGACTGGATGGAAAGCATGCCAAAGTTCAGCTGTGGAATGTCTACTTTGGCCAGTGTAAACACTGTGTGTACAATTGCACTTCATAATGTACAGAGTTTGAAAGCACATTAAGAATGTACAAGCCCATAAAGTATTAACAAAAGCAGACTGCATTTGTTTAACAGAGACGTGGCTGAACGCAGACAGCGGAGAACAACCGCTACTACCAGGATACCGTTTCGATCACAATCCAAGAGTTGAGGGTTGAGACAACAACAAAAAGGTGGTGTTGGCATATTCTATTCTAATGACATTGATGTTCAGGTGTCGATTCCAAACCAATGCAATTTGGAATGCCTATATTTTCAGATCCCCAATATCAATTTGCTTGCTGCTGTTTTATACAGGCCAAGCTCTTACAAGATCGATGCATTTCGACAACAGCTGTTACAGGTCATCAATAAACTTGACAATAACCCTGGTAGGAAACTCATAATGGCAGACTTCAACGAGGATATCTTTGTATCATCTACAATTGCTAACTTACTAAATCAGCATGGATACCGTCAATGCGTAAAAACAGCCACCACTGAAAAGGGTACGCTTATAGATCATGTATACTATAAAGGTACCGGAGATATAGCTGTAGAAGTTGTACCAACATACTTCAGTTTCCACGAAGCAATATTCATCTCACTCCAATAAATCTCACTCCGCACAAGATCAGGGCTGGGAGCCTCAGTCACTCCGAAAAAATTTATATTCCAAGGGTCTATATATGTGTATGTATATTGGTGAAGTATGAGATTCAAAAAGCATTCGACTAATAATCGTAAACACGTTTTCAACACACAAGATAGTGTTGAAAACGTGTTTACGATTATTAGTCGAATGCTTGGAACCCGTATTTCACCAATCTGTCCTCAGAATACACATTGCTTGTAACTGTGATGTTTTGTTCGTACTACTTAATAAAAAAATAAGACAAAATAAAGCACCGTAACTGTATTAACATTATCTGTTCATCTATTTTCTTTTGACTTTGTGCATCTCTCAGAACTACACTGTTAAACCAGATCTGATAACTGTCATATGAAACAAATATATCTGAACTTGAAAGAATGCTCCCGTAATATGGAGTTCATTCCCGTTGGCGAAAATCCTCTAAGAATGAGTTTGCACGTGCAATTAACACAAAACACAAAAAGACACTTTTAACAAAATTTTATTTAGTAATACAAACAAAACATCACAAATACACGCATTGTATACTTGTGATGTTTGAAATTTAAAAAACATCGGGATTTGAAAAGCATCCCACTAATAATCTAAAAGCATCGAGAACACGTCTCAACACATCTTGTTGAAAATGAGACTCTGTCAGACTCTGTTAGATCCTGTCAGACCTTGTTAGACCCTGTCAAACGGTGCTTGGCCCCCACATTGCTGCTTGCAGCTATATAGAGGTTGCAAATCTTGACTGTATCTTTTCCCAAATAATGGCTCCACTAGAGGACCTTTGTGATACTGGGGACATTGAAGACAGGACGGACAAATACAGTGGACCCTCGTTTATCGCGGGGGTTAGGTTCCAGAAATAACCCGTAATGAGTGAAATCCGCGAAGTAGGACAACTTTATATTTTACAATTATTATACATGTTTTAAGGCTGTAAACGCCTTAAAACACTGGAATTAACGTTTTCTCACATATTTCTCTTAAACACTGAAACCTTTGTAGATTTTCAACAAAATGTATTAATAGTGCAGCGTGGGGGCTCCGCCGCGAGCCCCGCTGGACGCGCGAGGGGAGCGGAGACATGAGTCCCTGGAACCGCAGGAAGCACCGCACTCATCCAGCGACACTGCCACGTCCCGGGACGCGACGCGCACCAACCCCTTGGAGAAGTGCATAACACGTGCACCTGCTCACTGTGGTCAAATCCGTGACAGAGCAGCACGACCGGTGCAAGGCCGGGGCTGCGAGCACGAGATCGAACCGCGGCGCCCGGACCATGCCTCCCCCTCAGGACCTGCGTCCTCGCAGCCCGAGCCACAAACTGAACACGCACAAACGAACGCAAGAGCCGCATGAAACCAGCAAAGAGCCAGATGGGGTGATTTAATCCTGGTTTAGACCTGGTCCAGTCCTGGTTTAGTTCTGGTCTAGACCTGGTTTAGTCCATATTTAGTCCTGGTCTAGTCCCGGTCCCCCCTGCATGCCCCATCTATCAATTCAGCAAAGGTCTACAGCAGGGGCGCTCAGTATTTTTTTGACCAGGATCTACTTTTGAGGTTGATGGTGTATTAGGGGTTAGCCCCCCCCCCCCATACACACACACACACACCTTAGTTTAGACCTGGTTTAGTCTTGGTTTAGACCTGGTTTAGTCCTGGTTTTGACCTGGTTTATTCCTGGTTTAGTCCTGGTTTAGATTTGGTTTAGTCCCGGTTCAGACCTGGTTTAGACCTGGTTTAGTCCTGGTTTAGTCTTGGTTTAGACCTGGTTTAGACCTGGTTTAGTCCCGGATTAGTCCCGGTTTAGACCTGGTTTAGTCCTGGTTTAGACCTGGTTTAGTCCGGGTTTAGTCAGAATATTACGATAATATGACTCACCCCAAAACAACGCAGTCAGCTCCGTTGTAAAAGTTTACCGTGTTGTCGATAGTTCGCGTCTCCACAGACTTTAATTATCCGGAGCTCCGGAGAAAGGGACATATCCCAAACATATCGGCATATTTCGCCGAAAGGTGAGGGATTTTCATGCCCGAAGCGGCAAAGCACGTAGCAAATCCCACCAGTTTTGTCTGTGACTCCGCACCAACACGTTCATTTCTCCGGACATTGCTGCCACTGCCACACAAAACGCCATGGCCAAAAACGGTGTCCTTCTCCGTCTCCTCCTTAAAACAAATAAGCTGTACATGTTCCTAAGTAGCAACTTTAGGCTACTTCCGTAAACATTGAGCGCGCTCGCTGTGTGTGACCTGGTCTTGTCCTCCAGGACAGGTCGATTGCAATCAACACAATGAGCACCCCTGATCTACAGTCTCTTAGCCAATCAGGACGCAGAACACAATGTTACACTATTAGTCCCTGGAACCGCAGGAAGCACCGCACTCATCCAACGACACTGCCACGTCCCGGGACGCGACGCGCACCAACCCCTTGGAGAAGTGCATAACACGTGCACCTGCTCACTGTGGTCAAATCCGTGACAGAGCAGCACGACCGGTGCAAGGCCGGGGCTGCGAGCACGAGATCGAACCGCGGCGCCCGGACCATGCCTCCCCCTCAGGACCTGCGTCCTCGCAGCCCGAGCCACAAACTGAACACGCACAAACGAACGCAAGAGCCGCATGAAACCAGCAAAGAGCCAGATGGGGTGATTTAATCCTGGTTTAGACCTGGTCCAGTCCTGGTTTAGTTCTGGTCTAGACCTGGTTTAGTCCATATTTAGTCCTGGTCTAGTCCCGGTCCCCCCTGCATGCCCCATCTATCAATTCAGCAAAGGTCTACAGCAGGGGCGCTCAGTATTTTTTTGACCAGGATCTACTTTTGAGGTTGATGGTGTATTAGGGGTTAGCCCCCCCCCCCCCATACACACACACACACACCTTAGTTTAGACCTGGTTTAGTCTTGGTTTAGACCTGGTTTAGTCCTGGTTTTGACCTGGTTTATTCCTGGTTTAGTCCTGGTTTAGATTTGGTTTAGTCCCGGTTCAGACCTGGTTTAGACCTGGTTTAGTCCTGGTTTAGTCTTGGTTTAGACCTGGTTTAGACCTGGTTTAGTCCCGGATTAGTCCCGGTTTAGACCTGGTTTAGTCCTGGTTTAGACCTGGTTTAGTCCGGGTTTAGTCAGAATATTACGATAATATGACTCACCCCAAAACAACGCAGTCAGCTCCGTTGTAAAAGTTTACCGTGTTGTCGATAGTTCGCGTCTCCACGGACTTTAATTATCCGGAGCTCCGGAGAAAGGGACATATCCCAAACATATCGGCATATTTCGCCGAAAGGTGAGGGATTTTCATGCCCGAAGCGGCAAAGCACGTAGCAAATCCCACCAGTTTTGTCTGTGACTCCGCACCAACACGTTCATTTCTCCGGACATTGCTGCCACTGCCACACAAAACGCCATGGCCAAAAACGGTGTCCTTCTCCGTCTCCTCCTTAAAACAAATAAGCTGTACATGTTCCTAAGTAGCAACTTTAGGCTACTTCCGTAAACATTGAGCGCGCTCGCTGTGTGTGACCTGGTCTTGTCCTCCAGGACAGGTCGATTGCAATCAACATAATGAGCACCCCTGATCTACAGTCTCTTAGCCAATCAGGACGCAGAACACAATGTTACACTATTAAAAAAAGTTACACTATTAAAAAAAAAAAATCAGCAAAACAGCGAGGCCGCGAACAGTGAACCGCGATAGATAGACCCCCTAGGATTTCGCGGGCATTTTTGTGTTTGTTGCGGGCTAAAATGCCTGAATTTGCGTGAGCTTTTCAAAACAGTTGCGATGAAAGTTGCAGTGCTTTTAAGGTTTTTGTTGCGATTTTGTTGTGGGAGGAAGTGAAAGTTGCGATAAATAGGTGTGATTTTCCCTTTTTGTAATTAAAATTGAGTAATATTTTGAATACTGAGTTATTACTGACAAAGAATAATACAAGGACACAGAGACTGATTTGCTGATTTGCTGAAACAAATGTGCCGATTTCTGCGTTATAAAACTGGTGTCTAATGGACCTGACGTGGTCGTAAACGTCATGAAAACAAAGCGCCACATGGGCCCCTCCTGTGGACAGAACCAAACCAGGACTAAACCAGGACTAAAGGAGGACTAAACCAGGACTAAACCAGGATTAAAGCAGGACTAAAGAAGGACTAAAGCACGACTAAACCAGGATTAAACCAGGTCTAAGCCAGGTCTATACCAGGATTAAGGTGTGTGTATAGTCTAAACGTGCAATATTTTCTATACTCTTTTTACTTATTTTATTATTATTACTGTTTGTCTGCTGCACTTTCTTGTTCAAATGGTTCCAGAAATAACCCGCAATACGTGAAATCCGCAAAGTAGGACAACTTTATATTTTACAATTATTATACATGTCTTAAGGCTGTAAACGCGTCACACACGCATTATACACTTTTCTCAGACTGGTATTAACATTTTCTCACATTTCTCTCTTGTTTAAACACTCAAACGTTCGTAGATTTTCAACAAAATGTATTAATAGTTCACTATTGCGGGGGGGGGGGGTGCACATGGATATGCATTGTTTTGGAACAACATATCCATGCGCGAAAGCCGACTGGAAAGCGACCTGGATATAATTTTGGGCAAGACTCAGGCCACCGCTAACAGTGCCGAACTGGCTGACACGGTTCACTGCTCCAAAGACACCTCTGAGCACCAGCCCTCACCACCCGACTCTGGTGCTCCAGGTACAGACGAACACCATTTGCGTCAGCGAGGGGCTAGGCCTAAAGCCCCGATCAGCTCTACTCCAGTCCGGGCAGAACCCTGGATTGTTGTAGCCTGTAATGACTGCAGACAAGGTAAGCGAAAAAAAACGCTTGTCCTGCTCCTCCTCTATGATGGCTGCAGACATGTTAAGCGCTCCTCTTCCACTATGAATGTAGCGTTGTCAAATAAATTCAATATCCTGGACCATGAGCATTTTCCCCCCACTAACCCGTGCTCACAAGGGTTGGTTGCATTTCACCTCGGCTCCAAAATCAGACCGCCCCGGAGTTCGGGGCATGGCTATCAATGCATCGCCAATAATCCACTGCTCTCTTAGGACTTCCCCAACTATGGCCCCAGCGCTGCCTGGAGATCTGGCCTTGCACGTGCCGGGTTCGTCCGCTAGGCGTGACAGGGGAAGACCCACTGTCCCCTCACCGCGCGCAAGTAACCCCCCCACATTGGCTCCCTTGGCTGCGGCTCCCCCCGCCGCTGCGGCGTCCGGGCCAGGCTCGTCCGTGTTGATTCTCGGCTTTTCCATGGTCCGGCTCGTGCAAGTTAACAAAGGTCACACCTCCTGTCACCCAGGTGCTCTCATGAAGGACATCATAGACTCTGTCCCTACCACCCTGTGTGACCATCCCTGGTTTGACCTGGTCTAGTCCTGGTTTAGTCCAGGTTTAGACCTGGTTTAGACGTGGTTTAGTCCTGGTTTAGTCCACATTTAGTCCTGGTCTAGTCCTGGTCTTGTTCCGGTCTAGTCCCGATCTGGTCCCAGTCTGGTCTTCATGTCTTAGTCCCGGTCTGGACTTCCTACGGATCCAGTGACTCATGTCTCCGCTGATACACTATAAAAAAAATAATAATAATAATAAAAAAATAAAAATAAAAAATCCGCGAAACAGCGAGGCCGCGGAAAGTGAACCGCAATAGACCGAGGGACCACTGTATTTCAGTTGAGGGAAATGTGCAGAGTCTCCAATACTCCAGATAAACCCGACTCCAGTGTAGAGAGGCTGAGTGAACCTGGTCTGGACTCTGTGGAGGAGACTCATGGTTCCACCAGAGACACTGTAAAATGCCAAAACCCCTGCACTGTGGTCCAGGTAAACCCCGATTCTGGACCCGACCGGACCCGAGACCTCGGACTGGACTTTGTTAAACCAAAATGAATAACCGGTTTTATAACAGTATAAGGCCCAGGATTTATCATTGAATCCAAATGCACATTTAAAGGAGTCTCCTTTCCTCTGAATCTCTCTGTATGAAACTGCTACAGAAACACGCCTCCCGCTCCACTCCACCTCCCAGTAACAGCGGCCCCTCAGACTCTCTCTGCTCAGGACATGATGCCAGTCACTGAATCTGTCTGGATGATCTGGATACCTCTGGTGTTTTTTCATAACTGTGACTCTTCTGTTTCCATCAGACAGAACCAGTTTTCTGTGAGCTGTGTTTGGGTCCAGAGTGATTTCTGTAGAATATTGTAAGAAGTCCTCTCTGGAGCTGGGTTCAGCTGGTGGCAGTAAAACCTGGTCTGGACTCTGGCCTGGTCTGTGGGCCCTCCTGGCCGGCAGCTCAGCCTGCCTCTGAGCCCTCTCTGAGGCAGAGGACACGAGGTCATGGCCCTTGTGCTGGTCCACACAGAAGGAGCAGAGCAGCCGCTGGTCACTGCGGCAGAATAGATCCATCACTTTGTCGTGTTGAGAGCAGATGTTTTCCTGGAGCCTGTGGGAGGGCGCCACCAGCTGGTGTTTCTTAAATGCTGCAGCTTCATGATGAGGCTGTAGGTGGCGCTCACAGTAAGAGGCCACACACTGCAGACAGGACTGGAAAGCTCTCAGCTTCCTCCCAGTGCACACATCACAGGACACATCCTGAGGTCCGGCATAGCAGCGGGCAGCAGGGGGCGCTGTACCCTTCATCTGCTCTACCAAATGTGCTAACATGATGGTTTTACCCAGGACAGGCCTGGGGCTGAAGCTCTGGCGACATTCAGGACAGCTGTAGAGCTTCTTCTCGTCCTCTTGGTCCCAGTGCTGTTGGACACAGTTCCTGCAGTAGCTGTGTCCACAGGGAACAGTCACAGGATCCTTCAGTAGATCCAAACACACGGAGCAGAGTAAGGCTTGGTGGAGTTCTAAGTCTTCTTGTTCAAGTTCTTTCTGTGCCATCTCTCCTTTTTTAGGTGGAGATGTACGACAGACTGAGGTCCACTCTGGCTCTCTCGTCTGTGTTGGTAACAAAGATCAAAGATCAAAGTCAGCTTTATTGTCAATTCTGCCATATGTGTTCAACAGTGAATCGAAATTTTGTTTCTCTCTGACTAGGTAGTGCAAAAAAGACAATGTATAGTGTACAAAATACAATATAAAGACGAAACAAAACAACAAGTATCTAAGACAAAAATCTAAATCTAAAAACTAAAATCTAATATCTAAAATCTGAAATCAGTGCAACAGAATAAATAAATACCTATTTACAGATGTCCAAAAAATGTGCAGTGTGCGTCAAAAATGTGCAATGGAAGATGCAGCAGTGAAATGGTAATGTGCAATAGAATGTGCATTGAAAGTAAAGATAAAAATAAATGTGCAACAGTAGAAATTCCAGTACAGCAACATTAGTAAACAACAGTACAACAGTAGTAAAATTCCAGTAGTGAATGTGCAACAATGCAACAGTCGTCCTTAGCAGCAGTTTTTAAAGTGTCTAGAGTAGGGGGGGAACGACAGCCTGGCTCAGAGAAACATTAAATGTGTCGGTGAAAACATCCTTGAGCTCCTCTGCACAGATGAAGTAGATGAGGCTGTTGTGTGGCTTATAACAGTAGCACATTCCAGAGTCAACCTTTCTTCTGCTTCTGCTGCTTTAGTGGGGCTAAATAAGCCTATTTTTTTGAACCTTGGATCAAGCAGAGTAGCCAGGGACATAATGCTCATTGACTGGAGGAGGTTCAGCTTCTCTCTCAGCTGTCTTCACAGATAATCAGCCATATCTCTGCTATCAGGAGTCTGAAGTAGTCCAATCTCCTCTTATTCCAAAGAATTATGTAAAATCGCCAAAAGTGGAATCACTTTTGACCCAGACACCTTCTTCTCCTCAGACAGCTCAATAGTAGCATAGTTAAAAGGTGCTAGCACTTTCAGATAGTCTGCAATAATGCTGTATTGTTCTGCCGAAAGTGGTGCAATGTCTGTACGTAAAGCTGCTCCAACAGGCTCTCTCAGGTTCCAGCGTGTATCAACCTCCTGAATAAGTTTAAGCACCGGGAGGCCCATCTGAACTTGCATTTGTGTTAATCTCTCCTATAAAAGAGCCAAAAGAAATTATTATTGCATGTGTCAGTGCAGAGGCAGAAATACTATTTTACATATTAGTAAGGATCTTACCTTTGCAGTGGTGCTGCTCTTAAAATAGCCAACTATCTTACGACAGTTAGTCCGGATATCAAACAATTCAGGACTTTGGTCAAGAGCTTTTTTATCATTAGATTTAGAGTATGAGCCACACAAATAGTGTGACACAAATGAAGCTCTCGAGCACTAGCACCCATATTGGCAGCACCATCAGTCACCAGACATGTCACCTTTTCAGCTATACCCCACTCAGACATGAGAGGTCTTCATTCTAGCCAGATTAGCTGCAGTGTGTGCCTCAGGGAAATGCTGTACCCCTAGCACAACTGACTGCAGAGAGGTACCTTCATCGATAAAGTGACATGTCACTAACATGTCGCTAAATAATAATAGACATGTCGCTAAATAATAATAGAAAGAAAAAAATAAAGCTATGCCTTTATTAGTCCCACGGTGGGGAAATTCCAGTTCTGCATTTAACCCATCCTGTTATTAGGAGCAGTGGGCAGCACATTACTGCGCCCGGGGACCATCTCCATGATCTTCTTGCTTCGGCTTGGTCAGGACCTAAGCTGGAGGTACCTATGGTGCATGTTTTGGGTTGGTGGGGGAAACAGGAGTGCCCGGAGGAAACCCACCCAGACACGGGGAGAACATGCAAACTCAGCACAGAAAGGCTCGGGTGACCCGGGGATCGAACACAGACCATGCATGCAAACTCCACACAGAACACACACAGAAAGGCCTGGACGACCCGGGGATCGAACCCGGAACCTTCTTGCTGTGAAGCATGAGTGCTACCCACTCAGCCACCATGCCGCCAATAATAATAATAATAATAATTCATAGCATCATGACACCCAAAGCGCTTTACAGTTCATTGTTCATTCACTCCACACTTGGTGGTGGTAAGCTACTTTCTGTAGCCACAGCTGCCCTGGGGCAGACTGACGGAAGCGCAAAATAAGGGTCAGTGTTTATAGAGGTCCACATATCTGCTGTCAAACTAACAGCAGATGCTTTAGCCACAATGGCTTTGGCTTTCTCCTTGGCTTCCTTGTATCTCTTCTCCGCCGTGGCTTTCAAATTCTAAAAAAAAGTACAATCTTGAAATGGCTAATATGATGAAATAGTGCAAATGATGGCTTCATGGCTTCACATACAAGTACATACCTGCCGTGTGGGGAGAACATAAGGAGCCAAAGCTTTTACAAACTTTCTGAAGCCACTGCCCTCAACAATGGAAAAGGGCTGAGAATCCTGTATCACCATATCCACCAACACCTCAGTCAAGTCAACCTTCTCAGCTGAATGAAATTACATATATACATGCTTTTTTTAAAATTCAAATATACATAAATTAAATTTGTGTGATACAAATACACAGTGTAATTATAGAGCTGTCAATTATCATCATAAAATGGCCTACCAGAGACAGGTTCACCCTGGTTGGCCTCTTCATTGCTATGCAAGGCTCGATAGTGCGTTAGCATAGATGAGGTGTTATTGTTGTACCCCAGTTCTTTAGAACACGCCACACACTTCACCTTAAAGAAAACAAGTATTCAGAAAAAGGAAATGTGAACAATAAAGTTGCTGTGTTGTCATATTTGTGTAATCTATTATTACATAATTATTGCTATTCCTTACCTTATTAGGGTAGATCAGCTCAAAATGCTCCCAAACTGGGGAAAATCTCCTCTTTCTTGCTGGTTCCATTGCAAAAAAAAAGAGTCGGATGCCCAAAGAAGCGCAATAACCCAAAAACACAAAATGTAAGGAAGAATTCATTGCATTTCACTGTCTCTTTTATTTCGAATCGTGCTCCAAATCCGCGAATCATGTCCTGAATCAGTCACGTGGTACGGCCACTTCCCGAGGCTGTGAACGTCACCGCATACGTCATCAACACACGCGTCGATACGTGCTTCAACAATAAATGCTCCTGATTACTCGGCACACGCTTTGAAGACTCAAAACGGTCAACACATCACTACGGACAGCTCTCAGCTCTTCATCTGCTCTACCAAACCTGCTAACATGATGTTTTTAACCAGGACAGGCCTGGGGCTAAAGCTCTGGCGACATTCAGGACAGCTGTAGAGCTTCTTCTCGTCCTCTTAGTCCCAGTGCTGTTGGACACAGTTCCTGCAGTAGCTGTGTCCACAGGGAACAGTCACAGGATCCTTCAGTAGATCCAAGCTGGAGTACCGCTCGATCATCATTGACTTTGTGGACTGGTGTGGGCGAAACCACCTGAGCCTTAACACCAGTAAGACAAAGGAGCTGGTGATGGACTTCAGGAGGAGACCACTACCTCACTCACCAGTGAACATCCAGGGGCAGGACATAGAGACTGTGGACAGTTTAAAGTACCTGGGTGTTCACCTCAACAATAAACTGGACTGGTCCCACAATACTGACGCCCTGTACAAGAAGGGCCAAAGTCGCCTCCACCTCCTGAGGAGGTCCTTTGGAGTGTGCAGGCCTCTGCTCAAGACTTTTTATGACTCTGTGGTGGCCTCTGCTCTCCTCTACGCTGTCGTCTGCTGGACCCCGAGCAGCACAGAGCGGGACAGAAAGACACTTAATAAGCTGGTCAGGAGGGCCAGCTCTGTCCAGGACAGACTGTCCTCTGGACTCTGTAGAGGAGGTGGCTGAGAGGAGGGTGCTGGCCAAACTCACGTCCATCATGGACGACACCTCTCACCCTCTGCACCGGACTGTAGAGGAGCTGAGCAGCTCCTTCAGCAGCCGACTGAGGCACCCCCAGTGCAAGAAGGAGCGCTACCGCAGATCCTTCATCCCCACCGCCATCAGATTTTTGTCTTAGATAGTTTTTGTTTTGTCTTTATATTGTATTTTGTAGATTGTCTTTTTGCACTACTTGGCCAGAGAGAAACCAAATTTCCATTCACTGTATGTTGAACACATATGGCAGAATTGACAATAAAGCTGACTTTGATCTTTGATCAGACTGTATAACTCCACTATATAGTCCAAATGTGCAATATTTTCTATACTCTCTTATTTACTTATTTTTATTACTATTTGTCTGCATGCACTTTTTTGTTCAAACTTTATTTTGCACTAAACTGCCTGGAGCTAATGTGGCAAGTGAATTTCTCCTATGTGAGATCAATAAAGTCCTATCTTTATTCATTCAATCGTCACTCGGCGGTGGTGAGATACTACAGGACTGCCAATCTGCACCATCAACACCACCTTCATACCAGAAAATGTGGGTGAAGTGTCTTGCCTAAGGACACAACAGAACGAGATCCGAGCAGAAATCGATCCTCTGACCTTCACCTTGAGGGACCGATGAAAGTTCGACTAACTGCTCAGCTCGAGCAGCGGCGAACAGAAGCGTTTCCTTACCATCCTGTGACTGGAGGACATAGTGGCCGTACTCTCCGGCGATGCCCAGCTGAGAGGCGTCTGTGGTGGAGTTGTCTGCGTCCATCTACTGCACAGAAACAGGTTTTAATGAGCCATTCACTAGACTTTTCAATAAATACCGAACCATGAGATGCAATCGTAAAAATATCGTATCGAGGGACTTCGATATTGTTAAATCCCAATATCTGAACCAGCTAATTTTTTCAGGATTGCGTGGATATCAGACACCCGCATCGGATCGGTGCAGCCTTACTTTTTACAGTTTAGTTTATTTTACTTATTTAGTGTCATGGACCATTTAGTTTGTGCTTAGCTGCATGGGCTTAAAGCTCAATTCAGATTTTTTTGTGAAATCCGATTTTTTTTACAAGGCTGTTACGAGGCCAATTAAAGGCGACTTGTATGTGATCTTCCGTGTGACTTCACAAGAGGATGTACCAACACAGGGGGAGAGGACGCTGGCGTTAACTGTTCGCCGCTTCTCCACCAGATCTGCCAAAACTCGCCTAAACTTATGATTCTGGTAATTTCTCTTGTGAACATGGATTACGCTGAAAGGCTGGCTGTATACTGGACGTACCTGGCTCCTCTGGGGCATCCTGGATAAGCCTTACACCTCGCTGCTGCTTGAAGTTTTCAACGGGTTCCTGAGGCGGCTTTCCCTCTGATCAACACCCTGGTTCCCGGCGGGCTTCTGCAGTTAGCAGCTATTACAGATGTCCAAAACTGTGTCCCAAGGCTGTGGCTAACGGAGACAAACACCGCCTCTCCGGCCTTGAGTGCCGCCCGGTCAAACGCAATGTTGACTTATTCGCCTACGGAGCTCTGGAAATACAACAACAACCGTCCTCCGACTGGGCTGTCCACCATCAAGGACCTGGGAATTCTACGGAGACCTCCATACATCCACAGAGGATCCCGACGCCGTTTCACAGTTTCAAACTCCAATATTCCCTCCATCTGGACTGCTGCACGTCCCGTTGCTCCACTGTCACGTCAGCTCATGCGTCATCAGAGCGCTGCCATTACAGGAGCTGATATGGCTCAGCCATGGCGACGTGGAAAACCCGGAGTGGATTACGGTGTGCTCCGGCCTCTTAATAAAGCAAGCCCTGTTCACTCTGCCACCGTGGAGCTGCTGAATACACAATCACTCACAAATAAATCTGGTCTTATCCAGGATCACATCACAGAAAAAGAAATAGACATCATGTGTCTCACAGAGACATGGCAACAGCCGGATGTCTACTTGCATCTCAATGAGGCCTGCCCCCCAGGTTACCAATACCTCAGTAAGGCCCGCACATCTGGCCGGGGGGGTGGCTTAGGTGTAATATTCCGCAATCCCATTCAAGCATCTATCCTGTCTGTGCCCAATTTTACCTCTTTTGAAAACATGGTAATCACTCTCAAACCTCCATTGTCTTTAACAATAGTGCTGATCTACCGCCCCCCTAAATCCAACTCAAGTTTCATCAGTGAAATACATGATCTCCTGGCTTCACTCTGTATCACCTCAAAAAACATTCTCATTCTGGGGGACTTTAATATTCACATGGACTCACAAACCTGTCATCTTGCGAGTGACTTTAGACAAGTCCTGGACTGTCTGAACCTCCAGCAGCTGGTTGATGGCCCCACACACACCAAAGGACATACTCTGGACTTAATCATCACAACCCTCACAACCCTCACTGATCTCCATGTGTATGACATCGGCATCTCGGATCACAATGCCATCACTGTGAAAGTACCTTCGTCAATACCCCTCTCCAAACCGCAACGACAGATAACCTTCAGGAACCTACAGAACATCAACCCTGCTTCCCTTGATCTACACCTTCAACACCTCACTCCTCCTCTGCACTCCTCCGTCAGTGACCTGGTGGAATACTACAACCACAGTCTAACCTCCATCCTGGACTCCCATGCTCCACTGAGAACCCGGTCTGTCTCTTTCAAACAGTCAGCCCCCTGGTACACAGAGGAGCTGAGGCAGATGAAGAGATCTGGGCGAGTGCTGGAGCGTGCTTTCCTAGCCTCGGGTCTGACGGTGCATAAGCTGGCCTACCGGTAACATCAGAAGGTATACTGCAGAGCACTCCATACAGCCAGGTCCAATCACTACAGCAAACTCATACACAATAGCCCCGGCAACTCTAAGCAACTTTTTTCCACTGTTAGCAATCTTTTACAACCACAAATCCCCACACACATCAACAACTCAGTTCAACAATGCAATAAATTTCTTGACTCCTTCACATCCAAAATTGACAACATCCGCTCCTCTTTCTCACTCTTAAACCATCCACCTTCCACCGACATAGATCCTACTGCAAATACACACACATTCTCAAAATTCACCCTCACTACGCAGCAGGAGGTCGAGAAAATAATCCAAAAGTCCAAACCCTCCACCTGCTCCCTGGATCCCCTTCCCTCCCCTCTGCTCAAAACCCATAATACATAAATTTCCCCACTTATCACAGAAATCATTAATCTCTCTCTCCAGACTGGTCAGATTCCACCCTCCCTCAAAACTGCTCTCATCAAACCCCTCCTCAAAAAACCCACCCTAGATCCCACAGTTCTATCAAACTACAGACCCATTTCAAACCTGCCATTCATTTCCAAAATCCTAGAAAAAACTGTTTCTGCTCGTCTTCACAACCACCTCAAATCATTCAGCCTTTACGAAAAATTCCAGTCTGGTTTTCGTCCATCCCATAGCACTGAGACAGCCCTCATGAGAGTCACCAATGACCTCATGATGGCCTCAGACTCCGGTTTCACATCCCTTCTCATCCTTCTCGACCTCTCTGCTGCGTTTGACACAGTCGACCACCACATCCTCCTCCACCGTCTTCAACATTACATCGGTCTCTCTGGTACTGTCCTCCACTGGTTTCACTCCTACCTCACTGAACGCACCGAGTGTGTAGCCCTGGGGGGAGCTAAATCACGATCCCACACTGTTACTTGTGGGGTCCCCCAGGGCTCTGTACTCGGCCCAACCCTGTTCACTATTTACATGCTCCCCCTCAGTTGTGTCATCGGCAAGCATGGGGTTCAATACCACTGCTATGCCGATGACACACAACTGTACATCCAGATCACTCCATCCTGCACCCCCTCCGCTTCTGTCACCCGCCTCAGTTCCTGCCTGGAGGAGATAAAGGCATGGATGAGCCAAAACTTCCTGCAGCTGAACAGTCTCAAAACTGAAGCCATTCAGATTGGCACCCCACATCAACTCCGTTCCTCCCCCATCACCTCTGTTTCATTTGCTGGCCACACCATTTCCCTCTCTCCCTCAGTAACCAACCTGGGGGTCAAAATTGATCCTTAGCTCACATTCAATAACCACATAAATCAGATTTCCAAAACCTCCTTTTTTCACCTCCGTAATATTTCCAAATTACGCCCCTCCCTCTCTCTCCCAGCTGCAGAGAAGCTCGTCCATGCCTTTGTCTCCTCCAGGTTGGACTACTGTAATGCACTCCTCATCGGGATCTCTGGCAGGAGCCTTCAAAAGCTCCAATACATCCAAAACAGCGCTGCCAGGGTACTGATGAGGGTGCGGAAACACGAGCACATCACCCCCATCCTTCACACCCTGCACTGGCTTCCCGTTTACCTCCGTATCGAATACAAGATCCTCCTGCACACCCATCACTGTCTGCACGGTGCGGCCCCCACCTACCTCACCGAACTACTCACACCTCAGACCTCTACCAGGACCCGGTCAGGCCAGCAGCACTGTCTGATTACACCCAGGACACGGCTAAAGACCATGGGTGACAGGGCCTTTCAAGCCGCAGCTCCCCGTCTGTGGAATACCCTTCCCGACCACCTTAGGGCCCCACAGTCGGTGGATGCTTTTAAAAGTGCACTAAAGACTCACTTGTTCACAAGAGCCTATGGCTAATTGGCCCCATAATATGTTGTGTTTTTTATCTTGCTATGTTTGTATTTATTCTGTCTGTGTTTTTACCCTGTTTTTAAATGCTCTGTCTGTGTTTTTACCCTGTTTTTAAATGCTCTGTAGCACTTTGAGATTGTTTTTCAATGTAAAGTGCTTTATAAATAAAATCTATTATTAACTTTAAACTCCCCAAAAATGTACCGCATGCGGTCACGTTAGGGATGGGGCCGATCCGATCCAGTATCGGTATTGGGTTCCGATATCAATGTAATTCAAGGATCGGAAATTTCTGATCCAACCTACGAAAATTTCCAATCCATGAGCCATGTCTGTATATACATTATCTGCTGAAATGACTTCACAAGTGATTCCCTGTCGGCTGCTCTGCTCTCGAATAGACTACTTTCTCCTTGATAATAGTCTTCTTTCATCAGTTAGTAAATGTGAATATCAAGCAATAGTGATCTCAGACCACACACCACTGCTGATGACTTTGAATATGCCAACGGTAGGCAACATATATAGACCCTGGAGATTTAACACACTTCTGCTTTCTGATGTGGAGTTTCTCCAATTTATATCGAAATAAATAAATGAATACTTAATAACTAACAAAACCCCAGGGGTATCCTCTGGTTTGATTTGGGAATCACTGAAAGCCTATCTCAGAGGCCAAATTATATCTTATAGTGCAAGAGTGAAGAGAGTTCAACAAGAGCGGATCAAGCAGATCAAAAAATATATTTTACAACTCAATGAGGCTTTGGCCCTTACCTATTCACCGGAGCTATTTAAAAAAACGTCTGGCTCTCCAGAATGAGTTTAACCTGATAACTACAGGACAAACAGAGAACCTTTTAAATACATCTAAGCATAAAATACACGACCATGGTGAGAAAATTGGGAAAATATTGGCTCAACAAGTCGACAAATCTATTTTTGCAATTAATGATAAATACTGGATAAAACTAACTGAACCTTTAGAAATTCATCTTCGGTTCACTGTATATTATTCACAGTTATACAAATCCGAATCTAGTCAAAATGAATCTCAATTTGATTTATTTTTTAGTAAATTTAATCTTCCCACTATTAGTGACTAACTAGCTCAAGATGTGGACAAACCCTTCTCTAAAGAAGAAGTTATGAAAGCTGTTGCCTCTCTACAGTGTGGAAAAGCTCCAGGACCAGATGGCTTTCCAAGCGAGTTTTTTAAAACAACTATCCCCCATTCTGTTATCTGTATATGAAGAGACCTCTATTTCCGGGGTACTTCCTGAAACTATGAGACAGGCTGTTATATCTTTGATTAATAAAAAAGACAAAAATAAATTAGAATGTAATTTATATCAGCCCATTTCATTGTTACATGTTGACAGTAAAATGTATGCCAAAATATTAGCATTAGAATCTGCTGTGCCTTTAGTCGTATCCGATGATCAAACAGGATTTATTAAGAATCGACATTAATTTTCTAATATCCATAGACTTTTAAATATCCTTCATCATCCCACTCCACCCGACTCACCAGAAGTGATTCTTTCATTGGATGCAGAGAAAGCACTTGATCGGGTGGAAAAAATTTGGATTAGGTTTAAAATGTATATCTTGGATTCGTACTTTATACTCTTTACCTATTGCTGCAGTTTGCACAAATAACAATATTTCTCAGTGTTTTACATTAGAGCATGGTACCCGGCAGGGATGTCCCCTACCCCCCCTTTTATTAGGGCCCGAGCACTGAAGGTGCGTAGGACCCTATTGTTCTTGCTCCGTTTCCGTATTATTAGGGCCCGAGCACTGAAGGTGCGTAGGACCCTATTGTTCTTGCTCCGTTTCCGTATTATTATTAGGGACCGAGCCCGAAGGGGGACGAGGTCCCTATTGAAGTTGCTCTGTTTCTCTATTATTATTATTCTTGGGACATTTTTTTTTAACACGCTTTTGGGCAATTTTGAACATGTTCCCATGCTTCAAAACGAACAAAACTTTGCACGGGCATCACATAGGGCGGCAGCTACGCCTCCAAAAAGACCCGTCCCCCGGTGACCCCCAGGAGCTTGATAGCACCCCCTAGCGCGTTGCTTTTCGGAGCTGGCGCGTTGTCTTTCGGGGCTGGCATACCGTTTAAGATAGGCGCACGAAATTTGGTAGGGACGTGTATCTCAATAAGACGAACAAACGCCTCACTGCAATGTCATGGCCACGCCCAACAGGAAGTGAGATAATTGGCCTTTTGTGTGATTTTTGTAATATTTGACATTCAATGGAATTTGAAACACTTCTCCTACAATGTACCTCAGATGGGCTTAAATTTTGGTGAACATAATCTTAAGACGTTGAAGATGTTAAATTACGAAGGATTTTCAAATAGGCGGTAATATGACGATACGGCGGATCGATAAAATTAGGTATTTATTGAATGGGAGTTATGAGTTATGAATGGGAGGTTTTTATTGAATTTGGAGTTCTTCCTCAGACTAAAACTTCACAGGGTAATGTAGATGAGGACTACCAAGATTTTCATGCCAAATAACTGGCAGTCTGACATAGCGCCCCCATATGACAGGCCAGTGAACTGTCAGAAAATGTACAGCAAATGAGCGTTTTAACACAAAGAGGATCGTGGGTGGCATACGATTTCAGCCAGACACACGAAAGTTGGTATGGGTGTGTATCTCACTAAGATGAACAAAATTGTAATTACAATGTCATGGCCACGCCCAACAGGAAGTGAGATAAGAAGACTTGTATTGCGATTTTCTGTGATATGACATAGAATAGATTTTAAAACACTCCTCCTACCCCGTACATCAGATGGGCGTAAATTTTGGTGTACATAAGCTCAAGACATTGGAGATGTTAAATTGCGAAGGGATTTTTGATATCTTGTAAGATGACAAAATGGCGGTCTGATGAATTTTGCTACCATTTGAAAGTGCCAAATGCAATAGGAGGTGTGTCACCACTTCATTTAGCAGACACTTCTCCTACACCGTACCTCAGATGGGCTTAAATTTTGGTGAACATAATCTTAATACATTGGAGATGTTAAATTGCGAAGGATTTTCAAATAGGCGGTAATATGATGATACGGCGGATCGATAAACTTAGGTATTTATTGAATGGGAGTTATGAGTTATGAATGGGAGGTTTTTATTGAATTTGGAGTTCTTCCTCAGACTACAACTTCACAGGGTAATGTACATGAGGACTACCAAAATTTTCATGCCAAATAACTGGCAGTCTGACATAGCGCCCCCATATGACAGGCCAGTGAACTGTCAGAAATCTACCGCTAGCTGAGCCCCTAACAGGAAAAATTGTCCGATATGGCTTACCATTTTTGCCAGACACACGAAATTCGGTATGGGTGTGCGTCTCAGTAAGACGAACAAACGCAGGTGCAAGGTCCCGACCAACGCCGCTTGCGGCTTTAATTATTTTTTTTGTTCTTGTTCACACGCTTTTGGGCAATTTTGAGCATGTTTCCATGCTTCAAAATGAACGTGACTTTGCAGGGGCATCACGTAGGGCGGCAGCTACGCCTCCAAAAAGACCCATCTCCTGGTGACCCCCAGGAGCTCGATAGCGCCCCCTAGCGCGTTGTCTTTCAGGGCTGGCGCGTTGTCTTTCGGGGCTGGCATACCATTTAAGATAGGCGCACGAAATTCGGTAGGGACGTGTATCTCAATAAGACGAACAAACGCCTCACTGCAATGTCATGGCCACGCCCAACAGGCAGTGAGATAATTGGCCTTTTGTGTGATTTTGTAATATTTGACATTCAATGGAATTTGAAACACTTCTCCTACAATGTACCTCAGATGGGCTTAAATTTTGGTGAACATAATCTTAAGACATTGGAGATGTTAAATTGCGAAGGATTTTCAAATAGGCAGTAATATGACGATACGGCGGATCGATAAAGTTAGGTATTTATTGAATGGGAGTTATGAGTTATGAATGGGAGGTTTTTATTGAATTTGGAGTTCTTCCTCAGACTAAAACTTCACAGGGTAATGTAGATGAGGACTACCAAGATTTTCATGCCAAATAACTGGCAGTCTGACATAGCGCCCCCATATGACAGGCCAGCGAACTGTCAGAAAATGTACAGCAAATGAGCACTTTAACACAAAGAGGATCGTGGGTGGCATACGATTTCAGCCAGACACACGAAAGTTGGTATGGGTATGTAACTCACTAAGATGAACAAAATTGTAATTACAATGTCATGGCCACGCCCAACAGGAAGTGAAATAAGAAGACTTGTATTGCGATTTTGTGTGATATGACACACAATGGATTTTAAAACACTCCTCCTACACCGTACATCAGATGGGCGTAAATTTTGGTGTACATGAGCACAAGACATTGGAGATGTTAAATTGCGAAGGGATTTTTGATATCTTGTAAGATGACAAAATGGCGGCCTGATGAATTTTGCTACCATTTGAAAGTGCCAAATTCAATAGGAGGTGTGTCACCACTTCATTTAGCAGGGGTTTAAAAGCCTGGAACCCCATAGGCTCATGTATATTGTGACTATGAACATTTTCAAGCAAATTAAATGGTAGTTTGGCATAGCGCCACCATATGGTAGGCAAGTGAACTGCAAGAAAATACAGTAGCTTAGCCCCCTTAACGCAACCACATGAAATTTGGCATAGCCTTGTATATGATGAAGAGAAACATTTTTATGCAAATGAACTGCCTGTATGTCATAGCGCCACCATGTGGTAGACAAGGGAACTGTAAAGAAAATGCACTGAAGCTGCTGCTGTGCTTTAGATTGACATGACATCTTGTGCGGCTGAAAATACTTTGTATTGCTGGCATGGAGCATGCCCCCACCCCCGTAGGCCACAGGTGCGAGGGCCCGACAACGCCGCTTGCGGCTTTAATTATTATTATTATTCTTGTTCACACACGCTGGGGCAATTTTGAACATGTTCCCATGCTTCAAAACGAATGTAACTTTGCACGGGCATCACAATGTGCGGCCAGTATGACCACAAAAAGACCCGGCCCCCGATGGGGCCCAGGAGCTCGCTAGCGCCCCTTAACGCAATTTAAGCCGGGGCTGGCATATCGTTTAAGATAGCCGCACGAAATTTGGTATGGATGTGTATCTCAGTAAGACGAACAAAAAAGTCCCTATAAAGGTAGGGCCACGCCCAACAGGAAGTGAGATAATTGGGCTTTTGTGTGATTTGACATACAATGGAATTTGAAATACTCCTCCTGAACCGTAACTCAGATGGGCGTAATTTTTGGTGTATATGAGCTCAAGACATTGGAGATGTTAAATTGCGAAGGGATTTTTGATATCTTGTAAGATGACAAAATAGCGGCCTGATGAATTTTGCTACCATTTGAAAGTGCCAAATTCAATAAGAGGTGTGTCACCACTTCATTTAGCAGGGGTTTAAAAGCCTGAAACCCCATAGGCTCATGTATATTGTGACTATGAACATTTTCAAGCAAATTAAATGGTAGTTTGGCATAGCGCCACCATATGGTAGGCAAGTGAACTGCAAGAAAATACAGTAGCTTAGCCCCCTAAACGCAACCACACGAAATTTGGTATAGCCTTGTATATGATGAAGAAGAACATTTTTATGCAAATGCCAGTATGTCATAGCACCACCATGTGGTAGACAAAGGAACTGTTGAAAAAATGTACTGAAGCTGCTACTGTGCTTTAGATTGACATGACATCTTGTGCGGTTGAAAATACTTTGTATTGCTCGCATGGAGCATGCCCCCCCCCATAGGCCGCAGCTGCGAGGGCCCGACAACGCCGCTTGCGCCTTTAATTCTCACTTGTAATTGAGCCATTAGCTGTGGCAGTGCGCAGTAATGCCTCTATCAAAGGTATACAAAGAGAAGCTTCAGAACATAAAATATCCCTCTATGCAGACAATACACTTTTATATGTATCTGATCCACTTCAAAGTCTACCAAGACTGCTTAAACTTTTGGATAACTTTGGAAGGATATTTGGATATAAAGTAAATATGCAGAAGAGTGAGCTTATGTCTGTAAATCCTGCAGCTCGACAAAGTGTGCTAAACTCATTACCATTCAAATTAAGTAAAGACAAATTTAAATATCTAGGTATATAGATAACAAAAAATTATAAAGAAATGTATAAGGCAAATTTTATGCCATTACTAGACTCTATAAAAAAGGACTTTTAACATTGGAATACTTTACCATTATCACTAGGGGGCAGAATAATTATTATAAAAATGAATATTTTATCCAAACTTTTATATACTTTTCAATCAATACCTATATATTTAACAAATTCTTTCTTCTCACTAATAGATAAGCTAGTGCTGTCATTTATATGGAATGGGAAAACTTCACAGATTTCCAAAAATATTTTACAACAACACAGAGAAGATGGAGGATTCTCACTTCCCAATTTCCAGTATTATTATTTGGCGTCTAATATCCGTGCAATGTTATATTGGACTCATGTTTCCCATAACAAAGGTCCTAAGTGGTTAGTACTTGAGAGTATGTCATGTAGGTCTGCCTCTTTACACTCTTTATTGTGTTCACAATTAGCTTTGCCTCAACCACTGTGTACATTTATCACTAATCCAGTTGTTAAATATTCATTTAAGATTTGGGTTCAGAAGACATTTCGGTCTAAATGATTTGTCAATGTATGCTCCTATTGTAAAAAATCATATGTTTGTGCCTTCCACTGCGGATGATTCTTTTGCAGTTTGGGTTGTGCATGGACTGAGGACTCTGAAAGACATGTTTGTTGAAGGAACATTTGCCTCTTTCCAACAAGCGAAAACAATCTTCAAAATTAATAACTCTCACTTCTTCAGATATTTTCAGCTTCGCAGCTTTGTATCAGCATCGCTGAACAGCTTCCCCTCACGACCACCAGATTCACTTCTTGAAACTGTTCTAGATCTGAATATTCATTCCAGAGGAACTATTGGTAACATTTATGCATTTGTTAACTCCCGCAAGAAAGACTCGAACTAAAGGAAAATGGGAGAGGGAACTTGCAGTTGTAATTTCTGAAGATGCATGGCAAACTGTGATAAATAATATTTATTCATCTCCAATATGTCTAAGACATAGAGTAATCCAATTTAAAATTGTCCATAGATTGCATTGGTCGAAAGTGAAATTGGCTAAATTTAAATCAAATTTTGAGCCTAATATTGTGATCGCTGCGAAGTTGAACCTGGAACATAAACTCATATGTTTTGGTCTTGTTCAAAGCTAACAAAGTTTTGGGAATGTATATTTAAATTTCTCTCTGACGCATTGAAGATTAATATTGAACCGGTTGCCATAACAGCAATATTCGGCATTATAGCACAATTAAATGCTAAAAAATGTAAAGATGTGATTGCCTTTACCACGCTCATTGCCCGCAGACTACATACTGCGGCACGGTGGCTTCACAGCAAGAAGGTTCCGGGTTCGATCCCCGGGTCACCCGAGCCTATCTGTGTGGAGTTTGCATGTTCTTCCCGTGTCTGGGTGGGTTTCCTCCGGGCACTCCGGTTTCCCCCATCAACCCAAAACATGCTCCAGGTAAAATCCTCCAGCTGAGGTCCTGACCAAGCCGAAGCAAGAAGATCATGGAGATGGGTCCTCGGACGCCTGAAAGACGAGCTGCCCACTGCTCTTGAAGGATGGGTCAAATGCAGAGAAATAATTTCCCTACGGGGATCAATAAAGCATGTCTTCTTCTTCTTCTTCTTAAGTGGAAAGAAAAAAAAAAATCCTCCATCTTTTAAGTTATGGTTTATTGATCTTTTCCATCATTTAATATTAGAGAAAATAAGATCGTCTAGAGGATGTGTTAACGTGTTTGTTTGTTTTTTTATCTGCCAACCTACTTTGGATCACATTAAAAAGGTAGATCCCTCACGTATACACGAATAACAATTCATGTACATCGGTACCCTTTTTTTTTTTTTTTTTTTTTGGTGCAACAGGGTTACCTGGCCAGCCAAATGATATCTCTCTGTATTTCCTATACACCGCGATACCATTTGGACACTCTCCATCCACTCTCGCTCCTCCGGTTCCAAACCGACTCCGCGATTCTGATTCGTTCAAAGATGGTGACGTCAGTGCACCCGCCTTTGCCCGCAAAGTCACTCTTAGGCAGCGGAAGTTCCGCCTCAGTTTTGAATCAAGATGGCGCAATCTCTGATTGGTTCACTTAGCTGTCTGTCTACGCGCAACCGCAGCGCATTCTGTGGATCAAACGTTACCAGACTCACTCGCTGGTACAGCGATGAGTCATGGATTCTTCCAGGCAAGCAACAGGGTGGAATTGTTCTGGGGGGGTTATATACAACAAAAATATGACTGTATTTTTTATATTTTTTTGACTTGATTTTTAATAAAAACAATTTGAACAAAAATAAATAAATTAATTAATTAATTAAAAAAAATAAATAATAATAAATGATGAATATGTTCCAGATCTGAGCTTTACTACAGATATTTGGACATCGGATGGATGTCTGTCCAATGTCACTGATAAACCTCACTGGATTGACAGCGATTCACACAGGCTCTGTGTGAAAGTGCAGAGGCTCACACAACCGAGCTACAATCACAGCATCCATTAAAGAGATGTTAAACCACTGTTAGATCCCACTAGAAAAAGTGCATGTAATTCTACGGGACAGTGTAAGTAACATGAAGGTGCGATGGAAGACATGGCAGTTTCTAGTCTGGGCTGTTTTGCTCACACGCTGCAGCTCGTTGTGCACGAGGGGCTAATATCACAGGATTTCTTGTTCTTCTGACGTCCTTTTATGACCTATACTTACCTCAAGTTGCCTTTTGGGACACATGCATACATTTGTTCATAACATAGGCCTACTTGCCTGTAGAGATGAGTTTATTTAATCCCACCTCTCTTGTCTGCAACTGTTTGTCTGCTGCATTTTCTTGTTCAAACGTTCGCTTGCACCAAACTGCCTGGAGCTAATGTGACAAGTGATTTTCTCCTATGTGAGATCAATAAAGTCTTATCTTATCTTAAACCTGCTTTAGATTTCATAACTCCCAACCTCCATTTTGTCTGGGTGTCAGATGCCCTCCCGTCCTTCTATATTTGAGAATTTGGTACATTGAAAGTCACATAAAAAACAGATTTGTGAATTTATTTGTGTTTTGAACATGACAGTGTAAATATGATCACAGGTTTGCCTTCAGCATTACAACAGCATCACCAGTGTTTCTCATTCTGTGACTGTGCACCTTTTACAATCATGATTCAAAGTCCACAAACACACACTGAACATCTACACACACTTTTAGATCACTTTTACACTAGAACAGAGCAAACACTCCTTATCGTATAAACTCATCACAGTGAAGAATTAGGACGCTCTGAATGCAGAAGGTAAGTGAGGAAGAACTTTGGACCACTGCAAACTGTTTACAATGAACTAGTTCTGTTTGTCACGTTTTTAAGATGTGAAAAACACCTGCAAACATTTCAAAGGAAAAATCAGGTACAGCCTTTAGAAATAAAAGTCACAAATTTGATCCAAACTGTGGAGAACAGTTATTTTTTCAGTTTAGGGAAATGTGCATAGTCTCCAGTAGAGAATAGATTCCAGTATAACCTGACCCCAGCGTAGAGAGGCTGAGTGAACCTGGTCTGGACTCTGTGGAGGAGACTCATGGTTCCACCAGAGACACTGTAAAACGCCAAAACCCCTGCACTGTGGTCCAGGTAAACCCCGATTCTGGACCCGACTGGACCTGAGAACTCGGACTTGACTTTGTTAAACCAAAATGAATAATCGGTTTCATGACAGTTTAAGGCCCAGGATTTATTGTTGTTTCCAAAACCACATTCAACAGAGTTTCCTTTCCTCTGAATCTCTCTGTATGAAACTGCTATAGAAACACCCCACATGCGCCACTCCACCTCCCAGTAACAGCGGCCCCTCAGACTCTCTCTGCTCAGGACCTGATGCCAGTAACTGAATCTGTCTGGATGATCTGGATACCTCTGGTGTTTCATAACTGTGACTCTTCTGTTTCCATCAGACAGAACCAGGTCTCTGTGAGCTGTGTTTGGGTCCAGAGTGATTTCTGTAGAATATTGTAAGAAGTCCTCTCTGGAGCTGGGTTCAGCTGGTGGCAGTAAAACCTGGTCTGGACTCGGGCCTGGTCTGTGGGCCCTCCTGTCCGGCAGCTCAGCCTGCCTCTGAGCCCTCTCTGAGGCAGAGGACACGGGGTCATGGCCCTTGTGCTGGTCCACACAGAGGGAGCAGAGCAGCCGCTGGTCCCTGCAGCAGAATAGATCCATCACTTTGTCGTGTTGAGAGCAGATGTTTTCCTGGAGCCTGTGGGAGGGCGCCACCAGTTGGTGTTTCTGTAGCACTGCAGCTTCATGATGAGGCTGTAGGTGGCGTTCACAGAACGACATCACACACTGCAGACAGGACTGGACAGCTCTCAGCTTCCTCCCAGTGCACACATCACAGGACACATCCTGAGGTCCGGCATAGCAGCGGGCAGCAGGGGGCGCTCTCCTCTTCATCTGCTCTACCAAACATGCTAACATGATATTTTTACCCAAGACAGGCCTGGGGCTGAAGCTCTGGTGACATTCAGGACAGCTGTAGAGCTTCTTCTCGTCCTCTTGGTCCCAGTGCTGTTGGACACAGTTCCTGCAGTAGCTGTGTCCACAGGGAACAGCCACAGGATCCTTCAGTAGATCCAAACACATGGAACAGAACAAGACTTGGTGGAGTTCTAAGTCTTCTTGGTCGAGTTCTTTCTGCGCCATCTCTCCTTTTTTAGATGCAGATGTACGGCAGACTGAGGTCCACTCTGGCTCTCCCGTCTGTTGGTAACAAAGATCAAAGATCAAAGATCAAAGATCAAAGTCAGCTTTATTGTCAATTCTGCCATATGTGTTCAACAGTGAATCGAAATTTCGTTTCTCTCTGGCCAGGTAGTGCAAAAAAGACAGTGTACAAAATACAATATAATGTATTGTATTGGAAAATGTAGCATGCAATAAAACAAGATAATCAATAATGGCTTAAAATAATTTAAAAATAGACTTAAAAATAGACTCTAGAGTATAGTTGAATATTGTAGTGTAGATAAAGTTGAATGACATGTTAACAGTGTTTGTTGTACAGTCTGACAGCAGCAGGAAGGAAAGACCTGCGAAACCTCTCCTTCACACAGCGAGGGTGAATCAGTCTGTCACTGAAACTGCTCTCCAGAGCAGACAGAGCATCCTGCAGGGGGCGAGACTCATGGTCCAGCATGGAGATGACCTTAGCCAGGACCTTCCTGTCCCCCACCTCCTGCACTGAGTCCAGAGGACTGCCCAGGATGGATGCTGGGCCCCAAGCAGCACAGAACGGGACAGGAAGAGACTTAATAAGCTGGTCAGGAGGGCCAGCTCTGCCCTGGGCTGTCCTCTGGACTCTGCCGAGGAGGTGGCTGAGAGGAGGGTACTGGCCAAATTCACGTCCATCATGGACGACACCTCTCACCCTCTGCACCGGACTGTAGAGGAGCTGAGCAGCTCCTTCAGCACCGCAGATCCTTCATCCCCACCACCATCAGACTGTACAACTCTAATATATAGGCCAGACGTGCAATATCCCTTTTTCCATGTAGATGCTTGTGTAACGCACTAAGGGGCTAATTAGGATCTGACCGCACGCTGGTTGACCAGAAGAAGGTTCGGTAAGGAGCCGAGGTGTGTGAAGAACCACAATAACAAGGAGATCTTTGTTCAAATATCATAAATGTATTAAGTACAAAATTAATTGATTCGAGCAGGTATAAAATAGTATAGCATTAGTATAGTACAGATTATAAATGGGTTATTACTTTATATATTATAAGTAGATATGATTAATATAAAACAACCATGTAACAAAACAAAAAAAAGGATAGGATATGCAATTCTCCAGTTCCAGGTTCCCATAAACAGTCCAAAGTTTGTGTTATTCCAATGATAATGTGTATGTAATCCAATAGAGGTGTTAATCCAAGAAGCGGGGGAAACTTGACTGTTCCTACCAGAGTCTGATGAAAGGGTTAGTTCGCCATCCAGTTATTGTGTTTAGTCACTGTGTCCAGTTGGTGTTGTCGGATTCAGTAGAGGGGGGAAAAAACCTGACCTAAAACAGGGTCAGTGAAAACCAAAAATTAGCATGTTACTAAATTAAATAATTATCTTAAATCGAATAGATTCATCATTTCTATAAATTAAAAAAATAACAATAAATAAATACATGCCACATATCTTAGCAGTATACATAATACATAATAATTCAATATTTCCAATAAGCTAGCTTTAAATTTCAAAGTTAAAGTAAAGTACACTTTCAAGGTTCTAATAAATAAATCAAATTGGCATCGCAGCCTAATTCATTCAAACAGTTACAAAAAGAAAACATGGAAGTTCAAATGCTGCGCATCACATTAGAACTGCCATTCCAAATCCCATGGCTAAATAAGTGCCGAGTCAAAAAAAGTTAACAAAAAATGCCAAAACGGGTTAATTTGAATCAAAATGAAGCGTCACCGTACTGCTATAGCCTAAGGCACCGTTCGGCTTTTACATAAACAAAAATAAAGTAGAAATTAACCTAAGGAGAATGGTCTTGGTCGCGCCAACCGCATTTATTTCAATGCTATCGTTAGCATTAACCTAGCCGCATTCTAAATGAAGATCCGCGGCACCACAAAACATAAATTATTGCATAATAAAATGAGCGGATCGACTCACCGTTGAGCGGATCGTTAGTTGGATAGTTGGATAATAGGTGTACCCATCCGTCGGGTCAATTTGTTCCAAAATACGTGTGTTCTCAATGCAATTGCCAAATTAATCAGCCACAGCAGGAGGAGCGCTCGGAGCAGCATGGGGAAGATTGGCGTCTGACGTCACCGCTTAAAAGGGAAATTGTCCCGCCACAATAAACTCTGCACCGGAAGTGGGACTTATTTGACACAGGTTACACTTACCTTCTGCCTACAGGAAATCAACTCTTGGTTCTCCTCCAACTCCCTAATGCTCAATAGTTCCAAAACAGAAGTCCTCCTAGTAGCACTCCATCCACACTCTCCAAATCTAACACCTTCTCCATTAACATTAACAACTCAAGTGTCCATCCCTCTCCTCAGGTCAAGAGTCTGGGTGTCATCCTCGACAGCACACTTTCATTTCATGCACACATCAATAATGTCACCCGGTTTGCATACTTCCACTTACGCAACATCTCTCGTCTCCGTCCCTCCCTCACTCCTCACACCACTGCCGTCCTAGTCCACAGCCTTGTCACCTCCTGCATCAATTACTGTAACTCTCTTCTTTTTGGACTCCTCAACAAATCCCTTCAGAAACTGCAGCTCCTACAGAACTCTGCAGCCCGGATCATCACTCGGACCCCCACTATCCATCACATCACCCCCGTACTACAACAACTCCACTGGCTCCCCATAAAACAGCGAATTCACTTCAAAATACTCATTACCACATTCAAAGCATTACACAACCTAGCCCCACCATACATATCTGACCTCATCCACATCACCACTCCATCCTCTTCAGCTCTCTGTCCCCTCTGCCCGTCTCGTCACCAGAGGGAGCAGCGCCTTCAGCCGCTCTGCTCCTCAGCTCTGGAACTCTCTCCCTCCTGACCTCCGGAATATAGACTCTCTCCCACTCTTTAAATCCAGACTCAAAACCCACCTGTTCAGACTGTCCTACCTCTCATAGCCAATCACTCCACTCTGATTTTGTTTTTACCTTGTTTTATATGTTTTATTGTATTGTTTGTTTGTGCTTTTTATTCATTTTAACCTTGTACAGTGTCCTTGGGTGTTCTGAAAGGCGCTTTTAAATAAAATGCATTAGTTATCCTGATCATCCAGACAGATTCAGTCACTATATTCAGGTCCTGAGCAGAGAGGGTCTGATGGGCCGCTGTTACTGGGAGGTGCAGTGGAGCGGGGAAGAGGTCTTTATAGCAGTTTCATATGAAGATATTCAGAGAAAAGGCTCTCGTAAATCTTTCTTTGGAAACAATGATAAATCCTGGGCCTTATACTGTGACAAAACAGGTTATTCATTTAGATTTAACTCAGTCAGGTCCAAGCTCTCAGGTCTGGTCTTGTCCAGAATCGGGGTTTACCTGGACCACAGTGCAGGGGTTTTGTCTTTTTACAGCGTCTCTGAAAGCACCATGAGCCTCCTCCACAGAGTCCAGACCACTTTCACTCAGCCTCTCTACACTGGGGTGTGTTTATACTGGTGTTCTGGAGTCACAGCACATTTCCCTAAACTTAAATAGCAGCTTTATTCTCCACAGTTTGAGATCAAATTTGTGCCTTTTATTTTTAAATAATGAGTTAAAGTTTTAAACTACTATTTATGCGGGTTGCCCAAAAATATTGATACCTGCTAATCTATCCTAAAACTACATCAGAACTAGATTCTCATTTGAACAAATGTCAATACTGGAAGAAAAAATCTTAATCTTAATCTTTGCTGAATATATATTTTAGAACTAGTCTATATCAGAACTAGTATAAGAACACATTGGATTACAAAGAAACCCGTGCAAAAACTATTGTTATTTTGTGTTAAAATTTACATTCTTTTGTCCGAGGAAATACTGTTCTTATTATTGTTATGGTATCAAAATTAATCTTGCATTGTTTTAGCATTGTTTTTAAAGAAATGTATTTTTTAGTGATGGGAATTTTGCCTCTTTTTGGAGAGCCAGTTCTTTTGGTTCTGCTTATTATAAAGAGCCGGCTCTTTCGGCTCCCAAATGGCTCCTCAGATGTTTTGCTTCTTAAATTAATTTATTACCAAAAATAATGCAAAACTTTGTGTCAAATGAATTACTAATGTTAAAAAACATACATGACATCAAATATTTATCCTGGCTTTATTTTCCGAACACACTCAACCTTGAACAGAGTGCAACAAAATGAATTATAAAGTATAAAAAGACCCATCTCAATTAGACAAACGTTTAACTATTTACATTAAAGCGCCCTGCGCAAACTCACAGAATGACGACAAAATGCAGATGCCACAACACATTTTGACCAATCATGTGCGGCTTTCACAGAAAAAACAGAGCAAAAAAAATTTATTGGCTCCCGTCATTAACTTCAAAGTATTTCACGCAGATTTTGAGATCTAATAAAGCTTCAAATGTAGTGATTTTGATCAAGATTTGTGCTGAAATTTGTTCAGCAGAATCAATAGAATCAGTCGTTTTTTCCTGGCTGTTTTTATTTGTAAATATTTGTTTGCTCAAACTCCAAACAGGTTCCGAATAAACCCTTCAGCCTTTTCAGCAGGACACAGGCAATAATAAAAAATACCTTTAGTTTGCAGTTCAGTAAAAAAAATGTAGTAGAGTAGAAAGTTCTGCTACTGCTCTGAAATGTGGTGAAGTAAAAGTAAAATGTATCCACTTTAAAATTCACTCAAGTACAGATAGATACAATTTTTACTACTTTTACTTTGTTTAGTTCCTGATTTTCAGCTTCATTATGGTAATTATTTTCTCAAACATTCATAAATGTGACGAAAGATGACATGTGGTTAATCAATATTATTAATTACTACAATGTAATGATGCACTATTACTGTCATACAATTAGTGGAAAAGTACAGACATATTCTAAACATATTTAAAATCAGACCATTTTCACTTGATTTTCAAATGTCATTCCTCATGTAATGTAACTGTGTCTCTTTTCTTAATCATCATGTAAAACTGTGATTGTCTTTTGTCAACACCAATGATACTGTTTTTGTTCTATGGATTCCTCTGTGTAGATTTGCAATGTGTTTTTGTTCAGTTTTAAAGTCAAGTTATTCAATTACAGATGTTTTATTCCTCAAAACACCTTGGAAAAACATATATTCTTACTGTAAGTTTGACAGTTGACAGAAGTTGAAGCCATGAGATCAAATATGACGTGTGTGGAGCCAATCCATAGAAGTGAGCAGCTATTTAAAGCTCATTTAGCAGAGACACACTAGAGCACACAATACAAGCTTTATGTGTGAATTGTCTATGTGTTTTTATAATGTTCTGCTCTGCTCAAAAGAACGGTTTATTTACAAAAGGAAGATTCACTGAGAATAATATTTATGTAAAAGAAGGTAAGAGGTCGTGAGTATGGAGTTATCAGTAGTGTAGTGCTGTGTGTGTCGTGAGTGCCGTGTGTAAATCTAAAAGATAAACTCAAATGTGCAGAGTCCAAAGGAGCTTGGAGACGCCCAGCAGCAGAGAGGCAGGGCGGGAGCGCTCAGGCCCAGTGGGAGAGAACTCGTCCTTTTCCTGGTTTTAGGTGCCCATGTGACCAGGAGGTGGACTGGTGGACACCCTTGTGCTCGAACATGGTGTTTGTTATGGACAAACCGTGGCTAGTACAGAAGTCCAATAACGGGACACTGCTCAGGTTCAGATCAGGGAGGCCGTTTCTCCCAGTCACCCCTCTCCAGGTGTCACTGTCGTTACCCACGTGGGCGTTGAAGTCTCCCAGTAGAACAAAGCAGTCCTCAGACGGTGGACTGTCCAGTACCCCTCCCTGTGAGGGGTACAAAACTTAATAAATGTCTAATTATTTTCCCATTCAAAATTACATTCATTTTGCTCATCTAGAAGCAGCACAGATGAAGAGAAGATTTGTTATAAGTTTAGAAAAGCTGGCTCCTCACACCAAAGCTCTGTCCCGTTACACTGATCCTTTAGATGTGCGCCTCTTTTCTTATCTCTTGTATTGTTTTACTTGTGCCCAGTGAACATGTGTCTGTTACACTGAACTGTTGGCAGAGTCTCATTTGAAACCATAATAAAACATGTGTGTGCCTTTAAGTGTAGCTGCTCGGTGCTTCCTCCTCAGATCTACACAGAGCAGTGGTGCAGTCTGGCTCCTCCCACAGCTCTCACTCCACTCTTAAGTTTCATTTGTATCAAAGTGAAAGTAGCTCTGGTTCAGGAGAGATGGCGCAGAAAGCTGTCGACACAGAAGCCTTTTCCTGCACCGTGTGTTTGGATCTACTGAAGGATCCTGTGACTATTCCCTGTGGACACAGCTACTGCAGGAACTGTGTCCAACAGCACTGGGATCAAGAGGACAAGAAGCAGCTCTACAGCTGTCCTGAATGTCGCCACACCTTCAGCCCCAGGCCTGCCCTGGTCAAACACGTCCTGTTAGCAGGTTTAGTAGAACAGCTGAAGAAGACAGGGCTCACAGCGCCCCCCGCTGACCGCTGCTATGCCGGACCTCAGGACATGTCCTGTGATGTGTGCACTGGGAGGAAGCTGAAAGCCGTCCAGTCCTGTCTGCAGTGTGTGGCCTCTTACTGTGAGTACCACCTACAGCCTCATTATGACTCTGCAGCGTTTAAGAAACATCAGCTGGTGGCACCTTCACACACACTCCAGGAAAACATCTGCTCTGAACATGACGAAGTGAAGAAGATGTTCTGCCGCACTGAGCAGCAGAGCATCTGCTACCTCTGCTCTGTGGACCAGCACAAGGGCCACGACACAGTGTCCTCTGCAGCAGAGAGGGCTCAGAGACAGGCAGAGCTGCCGGCCAGGAGGACCCTGCTGCTCCAGAGCCTCCAGCACAAAGAGACAGACCTGAAGAAGCTCCAACAGGAGGCCCAGGAGATCAGCCGCTCTGCTGAGACAGCAGTGCAGCTCAGCAAGGACAGCTTCACAGAGATGGCCCTTCTCCTGGAGAAAAGACGCTCTGAAGTGGAGCAGCAGATCCACTCCCAGGAGCAGACCCAACTGAGCCGAGTCCAAGAGCTCCAGGACCAACTGCAGCAGGACGTGAGTGAGCTGAAGAGGAGCCTCTCACAGCTGGACACACTGGCCCTCACCCAGGATCATAACCAGTTTCTACAGCTCTACACTTCACTGTCCACAGACACACAGAGCACAGAGTCAGTCAGGATTGACACAGGGCCCCGGAAATACTTTGAGGACGTGAACAGAGCTGTGTCAGCGCTCAGGGACAAAGTGCAGCTCACTCTGGAGGAGGGTCTGACCAACGTCTCACAGGCTCTGAGCCATGTGGATGTTTTACTGTCACCAGCTGAACCCACATCTAGAGAGGACTTCTTACAATACTCTACAGAACTCACTCTGGACCCAAACACAGCTCACACCAGACTGTCTCTGTCTGATGGAGACAGAAGAGCAACACTTATGAGTGAAATCCAGAGTTATCCTGATCATCCAGACAGATTTAGTTCCAATATTCAGGTCCTGAGCAGAGAGGGTCTGATGGGCCGCTGTTACTGGGAGGTGCAGTGGAGCGGGGTGGGGGTCTTTATAGCAGTTTCATATAAAGATATTCAGAGAAAAGGCTATGGTGAATCTTTGTTTGGAAGCAATGATAAATCCTGGGCCTTAGACTGTCACAAAACAGGTTATTCATTTAGATTTAACTCAGTTCAGTCCAAGCTCTCAGGTCTGGTGTCGTCCAGAATCGGGGTTTACCTGGACCACAGTGCAGGGGTTTTGTCTTTTTACAGCGTCTCTGAAAGCACCATGAGCCTCCTCCACAGAGTCCAGACCACTTTCACTCAGCCTCTCTACACTGGGGTGTGTTTATACTGGTGTTCTGGAGTCACAGCACATTTCCCTAAACTTAAATAGCAGCTTTATTCTCCACAGTTTGAGATCAAATTTGTGCCTTTTATTTTTAAATAATGAGTTAAAGTTTTAAACTACTATTTATGCGGGTTGCCCAAAAATATTGATACCTGCTAATCTATCCTAAAACTACATCAGAACTAGATTCTCATTTGAACAAATGTCAATACTGGAAGAAAAAATCTTAATCTTAATCTTTGCTGAATATATATTTTAGAACTAGTCTATATCAGAACTAGTATAAGAACACATTGGATTACAAAGAAACCCGTGGAAAAACTATTGTTATTTTGTGTTAAAATTTACATTCTTTTGTCCGAGGAAATACTGTTCTTATTATTGTTATGGTATCAAAATTAATCTTGCATTGTTTTAGCATTGTTTTTAAAGAAATGTATTTTTTAGTGATGGGAATTTTGCCTCTTTTTGGAGAGCCAGTTCTTTTGGTTCTGGTTTCATGAATCTAGAACTTACCTCGATGTGTTTCTTGAGGTTGGACGGGGAGTTTCTGTAAGATAGGATTTCCACGTTTCTTGGAAGGCACAAGAGGCACTTCATTCGATAGAACGAATCCTTCATATCAGCGTAAGAGAAAATTGTGTTTAAGTACAGCCAGGGATGCTCATCGTCAGGTCCCCCTTCATTTGTAGCCGGCGTGGATGCTGTCTCCTCTTCCATCAAGGGATGTTGATTGATTAAACGAGCTGCATGAAACCAACAGGTGTAGGCTGATTGTCATGCGCAAGTAGCAAACAAGCCCAGGCACGTCCTGACTTCCTTCAGTCAGTAGAGGGTTTTTTTGGAACGAGTAACTAAACGGCACATTGAAAATGTATCGGAGTAAAAGTATGCAATTAAATTCGGAAATTTAGTGAAGTAAAAGTAAAAGTTATCTTTTTTTTTTTAAAAACTCAAGTAAAGTACAAAGTCTCCCAAAATGTACTTAAGTACAGTAGTGAAGTATTATTACTTCGTTACTATACAACACTGGTTCTGATCTGTAACTTTAATGATAATTGTAAAAGCTGCTGGGGGTCACATAATGGGGAACACTAGTTATACAATGGTGAAGGCTTTACACTCTTTTAAATCAGCAATAAATTCATAAATCAGTTTGTTTTCCTGTGGCGTTTTCTCTCCCAAAATCTAAAATACAATGTAAAGTTCTAAAATAGGCTGTGTTCACCTGACATCACAACACTAGGAGCTTTATAGTTTAACACTGAGCTGGAGGACAGGTCAGAATTCACTGGTGGAATGTGCTGTTTACCTGTCACACTGCATATTATGGTGAATATCTGTGTCATTACTGGGCCTATCCACATGAAACACAAACAGGTTTGGCTCCTGCTCTGTACAGATGAACAAGGGTGTGTCATTATTCAAACACAAACACGTGGTTGTCGTCAGTTGACAGAACTTGAAGCCATAAGATCAAATATGACGTGTGTGGAGCCAATCCATAGAAGTGAGCAGCTATTTAAAGCTCATTTAGCAGAGACACACTAGAGCACACAATACAAGCTTTATGTGTGAATTGTCTATGTGTTTTTATAATGTTCTGCTCTGCTCAAAAGAACGGTTTATTTACAAAAGGAAGATTCACTGAGAATAATATTTATGTAAAAGAAGGTAAGAGGTCGTGAGTATGGAGTTATCAGTAGTGTAGTGCTGTGTGTGTCGTGAGTGCCGTGTGTAAATCTAAAAGATAAACTCAAATGTGCAGAGTCCAAAGGAGCTTGGAGACGCCCAGCAGCAGAGAGGCAGGGCGGGAGCGCTCAGGCCCAGTGGGAGAGAACTCGTCCTTTTCCTGGTTTTAGGTAGCCTGGGAATTCCCAGGTCGCTTCCGTTTGTTTCGAACTGGAAGGCGGCCTGGCAGCTCGTCCAAGCGAGAGTCCCAGATTTAGGTCCCCAATCAGAGAGCGGGGGAGGGGTGGAAAGACGGTGACGTGTACTACATGACAAACGGAAGCTTGTAGTTTGAAGTGACAACTGACATGATTGGCTGTGGACTTACGTATACGCTCAATGATAGACATTCATAACGCCCAATAAACGGCTGTTGGCAATCGCTAACCACACCTCCGCTACGGGATTTTTCGAAGCGAGCTCCCAGACCCATATCTCACTTGTGATATGGTCAGGTGTTAACCAGACTAGGTTTTAGGTGCCCATGTGACCAGGAGGTGGACTGGTGGACACCCTTGTGCTCGAACATGGTGTTTGTTATGGACAAACCGTGGCTAGTACAGAAGTCCAATAACGGGACACCGCTCAGGTTCAGATCAGGGAGGCCGTTTCTCCCAGTCACCCCTCTCCAGGTGTCACTGTCGTTACCCACGTGGGCGTTGAAGTCCCCCAGTAGAACAAAGCAGTCCTCAGACGGTGGACTGTCCAGTACCCCTCCCTGTGAGGGGTACAAAACTTAATAAATGTAAAAATTATTTTCCCATTCAAAATTACAGTGGTACCTCACCTTACGAAATTAATTCGTTCCACAAGTGGTTTCGTAACGTGAAAAATTCGTAAGTTGAGTAGCTATTTCAATGGAAAAAGCCTGATCCGTTCCAAGGCCCCGATCCAAGTTTTTTTTTTTTATAGTGTAACTTTTTTTATAGTGTAACATTGTGTTCTGCGTCCTGCATCCTTTTCTCACATTAGTCTCTCGTTTAAACACTCAAACTTTCATAGATTTTCAACAAAATTATTAATAGTGAAGTGTGGGGGGAAGGGGGAGGAGGGAGAAGAGTGCGCTCTGACACGTGTGATAGCGCACATGACCCGGCGCGGAGCTGACAGCAGGTTTAGACCAAGGTCTAAACCAGGTCTAGACCAAGGTCTAAACCAGGACTAAACCAGGACTAAACCAGGTGGATTAAAGCGCTGCGCGTAGGTCTATTTCCTGGTTCCGGCGCGGAGCTGACAGCAGGTCTAGACCAAGGTCTAAACCAGGACTAAACCAGGACTAAACCAGGACTAGACCAGGTGGATTAAAGCGCCGCGCGTGGCTCTATTTCCTGGTTTCGTTTCGAGTCACAGCTGAGGCGAGCCGCTGCTCTAGACCTGCCCGCGTAAGGTGCTCACAGAGCGGCATGACAGAACCATGAGTTTGGCCTCTTCAAGACCTCCAAGCCGGTGACCGGGACAATCCCCGGACCCATGCCCACTTAGGGAGCTCTTAAGGCGGGCTGGCAGTGTCCCCCTGGGTCCCTGGATGTCTGGGGCTCCGTGCCTGGAGGGGCCCTGGAGAGCAGGTCTAGACCGCGGCTCTTGCATGGGAGCAGCGGCTCGCCTCAGCTGTGACTCAAAACAAAACCAGGAAATAGACCCACGCGCGGCGCTTTAATCCACCTGGGCTAGTCCTGGTTTAGTCCTGGTGATAGGTGTTAAAAACCCAACATATTCTGTACACAGGAAAGGAAGACAAGAGATTAGATTTTTTCACTTGCAAGTGGAGAACAGTCAGAGAGAAATGACCAGGTTACAATAATGCTCTTGGCCCACATTCTGCTCTGAGCGTCCTGGCTCTCTGTGCCCCCCACTTGCATATTTATTGAGTTTTTCACATCCCTGGTTACAATGGGCTGTCTTACTCCTAAGGGGTGGGGGAACAGGTGGTAGGACAGCCGACAAAACATAATCATTAAAACCAAAGCAAAATCATTAAAACCAAAACATAATTATTAAAAGTAAAACACTTATAAGATAATTCCCAGATATGACATCTTTCACAGGGACAATGTCCCTGGGACTTAGATACTGGAGGAGCCAAGCTGTCTGCTTACGTCTCCCCTCGGATATCTGGCCTTTCTGTAACTCAAAACATATGATCACAAGTCATGCACTTTTAAAGCTTCATTTCTACAAATTAAAGAATCACAAAAGTTAATAATATATAATTATTCCATCATTTCCCTCCTGTTTATTAATTTTGTTATATCCCGTGTAACCTCTTCTTTGCAGATTTTCAGTTACCCGTTCATTGTTATTGTACACTCAGAGGGTGTCTAATTCCTTAGACTGTTTCTTGGAATAAGTCAGTCAATTCATTTTGTAAATCTGTTTCTTCGTCAATGGGTGTCGCTAGGGTGCCCTCATAACCTGCCAGTAAATGCATCATTCCTTCCGTGTCTTGTGTTAAGGGTGAGATGGCAGTTGTAATTAATCTATTAATTAATGCTCTTAGACATGGAATACAACAACACCCACATAAGGTCAAAATTGCTGCAAATACTGCTACTGACACTAGGACTGACGTTACCAGGGCTTTGTATTTTCCAAATACATCCAGCCAGCCATCCCACATGGAAGTATCTACCCCCGATTGGTCCTTCATTCGCTTGTTCATAGCTCTTAGGCCATCCAAAGCCTTAGTGAGTTTACCTTCGGGAGCGGTGTTATTCGGGATAAACGCACAACACACATCCCCAAAGATTGCACAAACTCCTCCTTTCTCGGCTAATAACATGTCGAGCGCTATGCGATTCTGGAAGGCCATGAGTGAGGTAGCTTTAAGTTGGTCGTGTACAGCAGATAGTGCAGTTTCGGTGTAGTTGCCAAGTTTTTGGACGTTATAGTGGATGTAGTTGATTCTGTCTACATTTTTGTTAGGCGTAATTGGAAAGAATGCAACAACTACTGGTATGTTTTCAAATCCTGCTGCTATTTGATTTGCTAATTTATATTCGTCAGGCACGCCCCTAGGGACGCCCACAGCGTCAATATAGGTTGGGTCATCCTCTCCTAACCACGGGGTGTGGCTAGTTCGCTTCCTTCTATTTAAATGTCCTGGACGCACAAGTTGGTAATGTGCACTTATCTCTTCTGCAGTCATTGGTTGGACTATCACTGGCATAATCAGTGTAATCAAAGCACAACGAGCTGAAGTATTGGACAGTATTTTATCATAGATCTTGTCTTCACCGCACCACCACCACACGTCTGATCTGGATATTACTTTCATGTTGTCACCTCCACTAATGTTAGTTTCACAAAATTCCTGCTGGATTCTTCCTAAGATGTTTTTTGTTCCATTGAAATTTACACACGTGAAATTTTGAAGTGCTACTTTAGCATCAAATATTGGTTTAATCTTTACAGGTTGGGTGACTGGAAAAGTTTTATCCAAGTCAGAACAGTTTGGTGGATTGGTGTGAGTCATTATAGGTATTATACATGTCTCGTTAATGGGTGCAGGGACTACTTTCAGAACTGGTCTAGGTCCCAAACATACTTAACAGCCTGATGGTGTTGAATTAGCTGCTTGTTCCGCCATTAACAACCAGTTGTTGCTGAGTCCTGATATTCCTGTAGCTATTAGAAACCAATCATCTGTTTTTTGCTCGTTGTTGTTGTTATTTATTCTAATCTTTGTACTAGTGAAAGTTTGTGGTCCTATCACTAGACTTTCCTTCTGCTGAGGCAGTTCTGTCGAGTCAGCCTGTGTTATGTTAGAACATAAAAAAAACTTTGTGCATGGGTCGTCTCCTGATTTATGAATACATAACAATAAGGTATAACCTCCTGATTTTATTCCTGCTTCTAATGGTTCTGCTGTTGTGTTAAAGAGCATTACTAAAGTTAATTTGCCATTCACTTTAATCACTTCTATCTTAAGTCTTCTAGCCCAATTTTTAGACTCCCACCCATAACTATCTTCAGCCCACGTTTTGTCTGTGGTGGCAAACACATCTCCCCATCCACCATGAGATGTAGTCATATACCATGTATAACCTTCCCATTCATCACCTTTATATCCCCCTATAGAAAGGGTATTCATTGGTATGTGAATCGTACTTATGAATTTCAATGTATTAAAACAAACATATGATACAGTAGAGTATCCTTCTTCCTTTTTACCACATGGATTTTTTGATAATGGGCGTGGAATATATTCTGGGGAAAGAAAGCCCCCCCATCCGTCTTTTTGGTCTGTGCAGGATTGCTGGGGAAATGGTGGTGATGTTTGTCTCATTTCCTTGGACGATGGGTGTCTCCCATAGATACCATACTAGTAGGAATGTCATTACAAAGAATGTCAACAATATCCAACACATTATAGCTGTCTTTAACCATTTTGGTATTCTATTCCTGTGATTTATCGGCATCTTTGTAGTTTATAACTTTTTTGCAATGACTTTGATGAATCCAAGTTGCTCTCTCAGCTATTTTTAGTGCTGTTGGGGTTGTTAACAATACTTGATAAGGACCTTCCCACTTAGGTGAATACCAGTGTTTTTTCTTAATGCTTTTCACCAAGATCCAGTCCCCTGTTTCCACTAACTCTTCTTCCTGTTGAGAACAGGGTTGTTCTACTTCAGTATGTTTGTTATTTTTGCTTTTCAAACATTTTTCTCATGTGTGAAGCTAAGTCCATATCTTCCCCATCTTCCCATATTTGTTTAAATTGTGGTATTTTATATGGTCTACCAAACAATATCTCAAATGGAGTTAGCCCTTGTATAGCTGTAGTATTTAATTCTAACTTGACTAAATCTAAACATTTAGTCCATGGTCTTTTAGTTTCTTCCATACATTTTTTAAGTCTGGTTTTTATAGTACCATTTCTTCTCTCTATTAGTCCCGCTGACTGTGGGTGATATGAACAGAAATTTTTTAGTTTTATATCAAATTTCTTTCCTATCAATTCTATGGTTTCATTAACAAAATGTTTAGCATTATCCGATCGGATCACTTCCACTAATCCATATCTAGGTATAATTTCTTTGCATAACGCTTTTGCTACTGTTAATGCATCTGGATGTCTAGTTGGAAATATCTCTGTCCATTTTGAAAACACATCTATGATTACTAAACAATATTTCATACCTTCACTTTGATTTAATTGAATAAAATCCATCTGTATTTCTTGAAATGGGTATTGTGGTTCTGGAAATTTACCTCTAGTTGGTCTAAGATTTCCTTGTGGATTATGTTTTGCACATATTAGGCATCTTCTACAAAAAAATTTTTAGTAGTTATTATTAAATACTGCGTATTTATCATAGATACCATCCCTCCTGTTGAGACATGTGATTTACCATGGCTCAATATTGCTGCGTATCTATATAAATTCTGTGGTAGTATTGGTTTATTTTCTGGTCACATATATATGTCGTTTTTTATTTGTGCTCCTTTTCTTTTCCATAAGTTTATTTCAGTTTTAGGGCTTTGTTCTTGCATGTCTTGTAGGTTTTTTTGTTTAGTTGGGTCCCTTCCATTAAAGAATATGTATTTATTTTGTATTCTGCTGCGTCTTTAGCTGTTTTATCTGCCATTGCATTTCCTCTTGTTACTTCATCTGTTCCTGATTTGTGTGCTACACATTTACAAATAGCTATTTTATTTGGTAATTGTACTGCTTTTATTAATTCTGTTAATAATTCAGCATGAGTTACTGGTTTTCCTGTAGAAGTCTTCATTCCTCTATTTTTCCAATATTGTGCAAATACGTGAGTTTCGCATATGCATATTGACTATCTGTATATATTGTTACGTTCTTGCCTTTAAATAATTTGCATGCTTCTGTTAGTGCTACTAATTCTGCTGCCTGTGCTGAATAATTTGGAGGTAATTTATTTGCTTTTAATACTTTATCTACTGTTGTTACCGCATACCCTGTCTATGTTTTTCCATAATTGTCTTTTTTAGATGATCCGTCTACAAATACAATTTCTGCTCCTTCAATTGGAGTATCTAATAAATCTTCTCTACATTTTGTTGATTGTTCTACTAATTCTTTACAATTATGTGGGATTCCGTCATCCTCAGTCGGCATTAAAGTGGCTGGATTTAATAATGTACATCTTTCTATGGTTAAATGTGGTTGTGAATATAAATTTGTCATACATGAAAGATGTCTTGCTGGTGATAAAAATTAGTGGTTGCTCTGTAATAGTAATACTGCTACAGCGTGTGGTACTTTGAGTGTTAATGGGTGAAATAACACTACTGTTGCTGAAGCTTCTACGGCTATAGACGCTGCTACTACGGCTCTAAGACAGTGGGGCATCGCTTGCGCTACACTGTCAAGTTTAGTTGAATAGTAGGCTATAGGTCTTAGTTTGGTTCCATGCAGTTGTGTGATTACTGAAGTCATGAATATGCCTTTACAATCTACCATTTGCACGAAGGGTTTTGAATAATCCGGTAAGGCTAGACTTACACTTAAGACTAAAGTTTGTTTTAGATCACAGAATGCCTTTTCCTGCTTCCTGCATCTATTTTAATTTATCTTTCATTGCTATTGGAGTCTCATATATTATCATATTGGAGTCTCATATTATTATCATTTATTATCATTATTACTATTTTCCATTATTATTATTATTATTACGTATTACTATTTATATTATTTATTACTTACTTTATCCCCTCCCTGCATGCATGCACTTTTTCCCTCTTGTCCAAATGTCCTGGAGCTACTGTGGCGAGTAAATTTCTCCTGTGTGAGATCAATATAGGCTTATCTTATCTTATATTAGTTGACTTAATGGATGTGTTAATTCTGCATAACATGGAATCCATTGTCTGCAGTAATTCATTAATCCTAAAAAGACATCATTTGTTTTTTGGTTTCTGGTTTTGGTGCATTCAGGATAGCTGCTTTTCTGTCGTTAGTAATTGTTCTGCCTCCATTACTGAGAGAATATCCTAAATATATGACTTCTTGTTTACAAAATTGTACTTTATTTTTACTTGTTTTATGTCCGTTTTCTGCTAGATATTTTAATAACGCTATTGTATCTTTTTGGCATGTTTCCTTATCTGGCGATGAAATCAAAACATCATCCACGTAAAGTAAGATCTGACTTCCTCCTGGAGGTGTGAATTTAGACAAATTCGAACTCATAGCCTGTGAGTATATTGTAGGAGATTCACCGTAACCTTGTGGTAATCTGGCATAAGTATATCTTCTATTGTTATAGGTAAATGCGAATAAAAACTGGCTATCTTCACGAATTGGAATTGAAAAGAAAGCATTTGAAATGTCTATAACCGTAAAGTATTGTGAATTTGGTTGTAATGAATTTAGAAGTGTATGTGGATCAGGAACACATGGTGCTCTCTGAATCACTGCTTGGTTTACTGCTTGTAGATCTTGTATCATTCTCCATCCTACAGATGGCGCTGCTTTTTGTACTGGAAATGACATGTATTGGCCAAAATAATGCTTGTCTAGTCCACTTGTGACATCCTGTCTCAGCTGTTGGTCTTGTAGTTATCCAGTCTGTACATTTGAGTCTTTTGAGATACACTCTAGTTTGTGGCTGCACTATGATAAATAAACTAGGACTAAACCAGAACTGAACCAGGTCTAAACTAGGACTAAAAGAGATCTAAATCAGGTCCAAACCAGATCAATGCAAAAAAAAACTAAAAAATAAAAAAAACTCTTTTTCTTCGGGTCCCAGGAGGATATTTGATATAATATAATATGAAAAGCAGAATTAGACGTATAATAGATTTGCCAGGCGGAGGCGGAGTGCAAACACGCGCCCTGGACACGGCCAAAAGGTGAGCCCGGTGCGGCCAAAAGGTGAGCTGTTGTACAGTTGTAGGGAGTATGTATGAAGGTAGTCCTGTATGTGGAGTTTGCGTGTTCTGCTTGTGTCTGGGTGGTCTTATTCCATATGGTGAACAACTCCAGAAGCATTACCATTTGAGAATCTGAATCTGATGTTTCTAGGGGCCTAAATTCCTCAGCTCAAGTAACTATTGTAAATATTTTTTACTCTAATAGTCTGCATAATAATCTGCATAGATCTTTTCTCTTAACTGTATTATCTCTACAGTGTTTAACTTCCCTTTAAAATTATATTTTGTTGTCCATAATTTCAGGTATTTTATTTTGTCTTTATTTTGTTGCGCAACAATTTTATAATCCTTACTCTGAAGTTTTGTCTGTTTGTTTCCCATTTTTTTGGTCAATTTAGTCCAACCTTTTGTCCAAAGGGGAGCCTACAGGTTGGGATGTGTTTTTGTTCAGACAGTAATAATCAGTATTGTAGTATTTTTCACTTCAACCTGTCACTGTGCAATGAGCAGGTGGAAAAATCTTGCCTTTGCATCTACAATACGTTACTGTATTATTCTGAACAGTTTATATGAATTACAGTGTTAACGGCCTGTAATTCCAGTCATACACACTTTCACACAGAACTTTTATTCCTTTGAGTACGATTTTCACGGTCTTTTATTATCTAGCCAGTAACTAACCTGTTACCCGATAAAGGGAAACCGCTTCCTTCAGTAATTTACTAACTGTATGTGACTAACCTGTCACCCGTTAGAAGGATACTACTCCACCCAGTGTTTTACTACCTGCCAGTGACTCTCCCGCCACCCGATAGAGGGACACTAGTCCACGTTTTTACCTAATAGAGCCTAGGATTTTTAGGGTTTTCTACGCGCTATGACCCTCAGTCACACACGTTTTAAACTTAGACGTACTCACTCAGTTCTTTTAGTCTGGTTGTCTTCCTCCTTCGGTATCCCGTCAACCCTCAGACTCCAAGCGATGGTTGAGAGTCGGCCGGTAAAGGTTTCAGATGCAGTGGCCACTGTCTTTCCCGAATCTCAGACACCTCCTGGAGTCTTTAGGTGTCTTGGGATCCGGCTTACGAAGGACCATTTGATGGGTGCTGGTAAAAACCCAACATATTCTGTACACAGGAAAGGAAGACAAGAGAGATTAGGTTTTTTCACTTGCAAGTGGAGAACAGTCAGAGAAATACGACCAGGTTACAACATTGCTCTCGGCCCATATTTTGCTCTGAGCGTCCTGGTTCTCTGTGCCCCCAGCTTGCTATTTATTCAGTTTTTCACATCCCTAGTTTACACGTGGTCTGTCCTGCCCATAAGGGGTGGGGGAACATGTGGCAGGACAGCCGACAAAACATAATCATTAAAACCAAAACATAATCATAACACCCAACACACTTATAAGATAAGTCCCTGGGACTTAGATACTGGAGGAGCCAAGCTGTCTGCTTACGTCTCCCCTCAGATATCTGGCCTTTCTGCAACTTAAAACATATGATCACAAGTCACGCACTTTTAAAGCTTCATTTCTACAAATTAAAGAATCACAAAAGTTAATAATATATAATTATTCCATCAAACTTAGCCGCATTCTAAATGGAGATCCGCGGCACCACAAAACATAAATTATTGCACAATAAAATGAGCGGATCGACTCACCGTTGAGCGGATCGTCAGTTGGATAGTATGTGTACCCATCCGTCGGGTCAATTTGTTCCAAAATACGTGTGTTCTCAATGCAATTGCCGAATTAATCAGCCACAGCCGGAGGAGCACTCGAAGCAGCATGAGAGAGTTTGGCGGCTGACGTCACCGCTTAAGAGGGAAATTGTCCCGCCACAATAAACTCCGCACCGGAAGTGGGACTTATTTGACACAGGTTACACTTGTGTTGCTATTATTATTATTATTACTATTTCCATTATCATTATTATAACTTATTATTATTATTATTTTTCTTATTACTTACCTTATCCCATTCTTGCATGCATGCACTTTCTTTCTTGTTCAAACTGTCCTGGAGCTACTGTGGCAAGTAAATTTCTCCTGTGTGAGATCAATAAAGTCTTATCTTATCATCTTATCTTCTTCCTCTCCCTCTCTGCGATGCTGCTGCTCCAGCAGACCACACTGTACAGGATGGCTGATGCCACCACAGAGTCACAGAAGGTCTTCAGGAGTGGCCCTCTCACTCCAAAAGACCTGAGTCTCCTCAGGAGATAGAGCATCTGTGTTGTGAGTCCAGTCCAGTTTGTTGTTCACCTGTCACTTCCGGTTCCGGTTGAGTGAACGCTGGCGCGCTGTGATGCCGCTGCTCACCGGCAAATAAAACATTGTTTTTTACAATACTGGGCCCCAGTGATTGCTTCGTGGATAAAGGATTATTTTATATCATCACTAATCTCCATTTCTCCGCCGCTGTCAGCCGAATTTGTTGGACTTTTTGGACCACTGACTTCTATCCCGTCCCGTCCCTATCCACACCTGGATCCCACCTCTTTTTTGTATCCCTTGGAACTATGTGAATTTACAATATAATGCGCTGGTTTGCACTCACCATACTCACCATACTCACCATACTAAAACTTCGGCTAGCCAGCTTCACTCCACAGCTGCCTTCCGGCCTCCGGGTGCCTCCTGACATCGCCTACCAACCCTGTCGGAGGTATATACATCATGGATCTCGCCGTAGTTTCCAATACAATGGCTCACACTCAATAAAATCCTTCTGCTCCACAACCCGTCGCCACCGCTCCCGTAACGCGGCGCGTCACGCTGACCTCAGCGTGCTCTCCACTCCCCGCTCGGCTCCAGCTCTTGTCTCCACGAATTCCACCACCTCCGTCAGCTTTGGTCTACTCAACATCCGCTCACTCAGCAGCAAGGAGCATCTAGTCCAGGATCTCCTCATGGACCAAAAGCTCGACTTTCTGTGTCTCACAGAAACATGGCAGCAGCCCGGTGATTTCGCCGCACTCAACGAGGCTACTTCTGCAGGATTCGTGTACAGCTGTCAGCCCCGCGCATGTGGCCGGGGCGGTGGTGTCGCGATGATTCACCGCGATACCTGGAAAGTCCTGCCTGTGTCTGCCCCTGTCTTTTCCTCCTTCGAGTACACTGCTTCACTTCTCCCTGGACCCGCCCCCACCGTTATCGCTACTGTTTATCACCCACCCAAATACAATAAGGATTTTCTGAACGACTTCTCTGCTCTCCTCACACATCTTTCTTCACTATCCCACAATACTATTATTCTTGGCGATTTAAATTTTCACATGGACAATTGTAATAATTCTCTTTCGAATGACTTCTCATCCTGTTTGGACAGCCTTGGTTTACAACAATATATTCATTTTCCCACTCACTGCAAAGGACACACCCTGGACTTAGTATGCTGTTCTGGTATCATTCCCTCTGACTGCAACCTCCACACACTCCCATTCACCGACCACATGCTCATCACATTCAGTCTCAAACTCACACTAGCCAAACTCCTCCTCCCTCTCATTATAGCATTTCACAAAATAAAGGACATTAACACCAATACATTTTCTTCTGATATCAATAACTTCATCAGTACAGATCCTACTACTCCACCAGTTTCCTTCTCCCGTTCTGCACCCTGGTTCACTCCCGCACTACGACAACTCAAAAGCCAAAGGCCGACAACTGGAACGGCTCAAAAATAAAACTGGTCTCACAATTCACAAGGACATGTACAATAACCACATTATTCACTACAAAGACTCAATATCCACTGCTAAATCCACCTACTACTCCGGCCTGATTCACTCCAACAAACACAACTCCAAGACCCTTTTCTCACTTTTCTCTAACATAACAAAACCCCCTGACTCTCTGCCCAACCACCTGTATTCCACTGATTTTTGCAACTCTCTCATGTTTTTCTTTGTCTCCAAGGTCACAACCATCCACCAACACCTGACAAATGGAGCTGCAGTCTCTGGAGTGGACACCTTCTTCCCGCACTCACCTCTGTCACCATTTTCAAGTTTTTCCCTTCCTTCTGTCCAAGTCGTCTCTGAGCTCATTCTTAACTCCAAACCCTCTACCTCCCAACTTGACCCTATCCCTACAACCCTTGTTAAATCCTGTCTCTCCTCTCTTGCCCCCATCATCACTAACATCATTCACTCTTCCCTGGTCTCTGGCACGGTTCCTTCATCTCTCAAAACTGCCTCTGTTACTCCCATTCTGAAAAAACCCGGTCTAGATCCCAACAACTTCAATAACCTCCGTCCTATTTCCAACCTGCTCTTCATTGCCAAAATTCTCGAAAAACGGTTGCCTCTCAACTCCACACTCATCTCACCACAAACCATATCTACGAACAATTTCAATCCGGTTTCCGCCCACTCCATAGCACAGAAACTGCACTTCTCAAAATCACCGACCTCCTGTTAGCTTCTGATTCCGGTTTACTTTCTATCCTCATCCTCCTCAATCTGACAGCAGCCTTTGACACAATCTCCCACAACATCCTCATTCACAGACTTCAGTCCATTGGTATTTCCCACATTCCTCTCTCCTGGTTCATTTCATATCTCTTTGATCGCAGTCAATTCATCCAACTCAAATCTTGCAAATCCAACACTTTCCCTGTCTCTGCTGGTGTTCCCCAAGGCTCTGTCTTAGGTCCCCTTCTTTTTATCATTTACATCCTTCCACTTGGCTTTCTGTTCCGTAAACACAACATTCTTTTTCACTGTTACGTGGATGACACCCAGCTCTACATTTCTACCAAACTTTCCTCAACCCCAACCCTCCCTCTAACCTCTCTTACCCTCTGTCTACAAGAAATCCATTCCTGGTTCTCCTCCAACTTTCTCAAACTTAACAGCTCTAAAACTGAAGTCCTCCTAGTAGGCACCCCCTCCACTATCTCCAAATCTAGCAGTTTCTCTATATCTATCCATGATTCCACTGTCCTTCCTTCCCCTCACATCAAGAGTCTGGGTGTCATCCTTGACAGCACATTTTCTTTTCAATCCCATATTAATAACATCACCCGCTCCGCCTACTTTCACCTCCGCAATATCTCTCGTCTCCACCCCTCTCACACCCCTCACACCATTGCCATACTCGTTCACACCCTTGTTACTTCCCGGATTGACTATTGCAACTCCCTCCTCTTTGGTTTCCCCAATAAATCCCGCCAGAAACTGCAGCTTCTCCAAAATTCCGCTGCCCGCATCATCACCAGGACCCCCTCCTCCCACCACATCACCCCCGTCCTCCAACAACTGCACTGGCGTCCCAAAAAACAAAGAATTCACTTTAAAATTCTCCTAACCACCTTCAAAGCGATCCATAACCTGGCCCCACCTTACATCACTGACCTCCTCCAAATCTCCGTTCCTTCTCCCTCCGCTCCTCCTCCTCTCTCCAGCTCTCTGTCCCCTCTGCTGGGGGGGCAGAGCCTTCAGCCGCTCTGCTCCCCTACTCTGAAACTCTCTCCCTCCTGACCTCCGCAATATTGGCTCTCTTCCTCTTTTCAAATCCAGACTCAAAACACACCTGTTCAGACAATCCTACACCACATAACAGTCACTTTCACCATGTTTTAACTTGTTTTGTACAGTGTCCTTGGGTGTCTTGAAAGGCGCTTTTAAATAAAATGTATTATTATTAGTTCCCTCCTCCCTTCAGGCAGATGTAGGCAGTGTCCACCAGCATCTGAAAAGAACTGAAGAAGCAGCTTGGATGAGCTGAGAATCATATTCGAGCAAATAAACTTTTGTCCAGTCGACAAATTGAATTTCTCTATGTGCCTAAGAGTCAAAGTATTTGGCGCTTTTGGTACTAGTGAAGTAAGAGTAACTGTCAGGACGTAACATCTGATCTATAATTTGATGTTAAAATAATGGTCAAAACACGACATAATACACAAAAATGAGAAAAACGACATTATATGTGAAGAAGTGAAACAACAAACATAATGTTCCAATCGTTTCATATTGTCACATAAAGCTTTTGTCACTTGTACATTTATTCACAATGGAAAGAGTAGCCACAACTTTGACTCAGGAGTACTGCTACTTCAATACAAATAATATATAAGTGGAAGTAAAAGTATGCTGCTAGAAAAGTACAATTTCTTTAAAAGTGAATAACTGTGCACTACCCACATGTGTGGATAACCTGCCCTTTTTCAATGATTCAACTGTCTGTAAATCTAAAGGAAATATTTTTGCGCATAACGTTAGTAAAGCAAATTATGTCGTTTTTATTGACGAAATATGAGCAATTAGTTCAAAACAGTAATAAAACAGTAATAAAACAGTAATAAATGACACAGCGGTACATTTTTCGATTCAAGTTTCTTTCCTGTTGCAAGAGGCGTGCGTCTGTCACTTCCTGAAACGTGAGTGAAGTTGGCCACGCATCTGTCGTCCTCCACATTTCAGAGCCCCACGGCACGATACGGAGTGTGGAAACCCTCCGAGAGAGAGAGGGAGAGAGGGAGAGGGAAAAGAGGGAGAGAGGGAGAGGGAAAAGAGGGAGGGGGGGAGAGGGAAGAGAGGGAGAGGGGGAGAGGGAAAAGAGGGAGAGAGAGAGAGGGAAAAGAGGGAGAGAGGGAGAGGGAAAAGAGGGAGAGAGAGAGAGGGAAAAGAGGGAGAGGGAAAAGAGGGAGAGAGGGAGAGGGAAAAGAGGGAGAGAGGGAGAGGGAAAAGAGAGAGAGAGGGAGAGGGAAAAGAGGGAGAGAGAGGGAGAGGGAAAAGAGGGAGAGAGGGAGAGGGAAAAGAGGGAGAGGGAGAGGGAAAAAGAGGGAGAGAGGGAGAGGGAAAAGAGGGAGAGAGGGAGAGGGAAAAGAGAGAGAGAGGGAGAGGGAAAAGAGGGAGAGAGGGAGAGGGAAAAGAGGGAGAGGGAGAGGGAAAAGAGGGAGAGAGGGAGAGGGAAAAGAGAGAGAGAGAGAGAGGAAAAGAGGGAGAGAGGGAGAGGGAAAAGAGGGAGAGAGGGAGAGGGAAAAGAGGGAGAGAGGGAGAGGGAAAAGAGGGAGAGAGGGAGAGGGAAAAGAGGGAGAGAGAGAGAGGGAAAAGAGGGAGAGAGGGAGAGGGAAAAGAGGGAGAGAGGGAGAAGAGGGAGAGAGGGAGAGGGAAAAGAGAGAGAGAGAGGGAGAGGGAAAAGAGGGAGAGAGGGAGAGGGAAAAGAGGGAGAGGGAGAGGGAAAAGAGGGAGAGAGGGAGAGGGAAAAGAGGGAGAGAGGGAGAGGGAAAAGAGGGAGAGAGGGAAAAGAGGGAGAGAGGGAGAGGGAAAAGAGGGAGAGAGGGAGAGGGAAAAGAGGGAGAGAGAGAGAGAGGGAAAGAGAGAGAGAGGGAGAGGGAAAAGAGGGAGAGGGAAAAGAGAGAGAGGGAGAGAGGGAAAAGAGGGAGAGAGGGAGAGGGAAAAGAAAGAGAGAGGGAGAGGGAAAAGAGGGAGAGAGAGAGGGAAAAGAGGGAGAGAGGGAGAGGGAAAAGAGGGAGAGAGGGAGAGGGAAAAGAGGGAGAGAGGGAAAAGAGAGAGAGAGGGAGAGAGGGAAAAGAGGGAGAGAGGGAGAGGGAAAAGAGGGAGAGAGGGAGAGGGAAAAGAGGGAGAGGGAGAGGGAAAAGAGGGAGAGAGGGAAAAGAGAGAGAAAGGGAGAGGGAAAAGAGGGAGAGACTTTACTTTGACTTTACTGTCATAAGCCATATACAGTGTCACTGTAAAAAATGGCAAGCTGCCAGTTTTTCACCGTAAATTTGACAAGATTTTTTTTACAGTGTATGATGAACACTTTATCGTAGCCTGTGTAAAGAATAGATATTACCATTCCCATAGCAGGGTGTTTTTTTTAGATTCTAGAACAGGGGAGGGCAAACTTTTTGACTCGTGGGCCACAAAGGGTTCTAAAATTTGACAGAACCAGGAGCAGGTGGATTTAGTGTTTTGGTAAAAACACTAAAAATAACATGGGATATGTAGAAAACATGTGCTTTATTTCAATTAAAAATGAACAAAAGCATTACAACAAAATGTCCATCTTTGAAGTTCCACAGTGTTTAGCGATTTATTAAAATTACTCTTAAAACACAGAAAATGTAGTTAATAAAATACAGCTTTTTTATGACTAACAGTTACTATTTTAAAGCACTGAAAGTTCTGTTCTTCTTCAGGTTCTTTCGTTCTTTCGTTGACTGCTTGTTAGCATAGTTAGTATGTTTTGTGGCAAAGTGACGGCTGATATTATATTTTTTAAAACCCGCTACAGTCTCTTGGCATATCAGGCATACAGCAGCTGATAAGTATTCGGTGAAAAAATATTTACTTGTCCACTCCTTATTAAACACTCGACATTCTCTGTCTACTTTTCTTTTCTTAGCTCCGCTCATCTTTACAGGAGGGCTGAGGGGTCAAAAGTAAAGCATAAACGTGGAGCAAAACACCTCAACAAAGGTCAATGTATCTAGTGCGTCAGCACCTGTCAGACTGCACCTGTCAGACTGAGCCTGTCAGCTACTGGAAAACGCCAGAATTGCAGGGAAATTAAAACTTTAATACGTTAACAAGGTTTATTAATATAATTTCTTCAAGTTCGGCGGGCCAGATTAAAAAGCTTAACGGGCCGCATATGGCCCCTGGGCCATAGTTTGCCCATGCCTGTTCTAGAATGTGATTATGTCATACTCCCAGATGGGAACAAGAGCCAGCTTTCTCTATTGATTACATTATACTTTTCCATGAAATATAAAAATAAAATGACAAATGCTCTGCTTAATTTCTATGACTGACAAGACGATCTGCATTATTTCTCACATTTGGCCAATAGAATGCTGTGATGCCATTTGAAACACACGTGTGCCTTTAAGATTTAAGCAGTGAAGCAACTAAAAGCATTAAAGACTGCAACTTTTCTGGTGGAGGGTCCATTACCTGCTCATCTCAGACGATGTTTAATGCTTTACCTGGGACTTTCCACAACGTGATGATAAACTTGTCTGTCTCCGTGGAGATGAGGAGCAGAAGACACCAGTCCGACTTAGACGTCAGAAACTGTAAGAATGTATGTTTTTCCAACTTCATTTCTTTCTTTCTTTTTTTTAACACAATTAAACCAATCTAGAATATATTAGTCGAATGCTAATGCAATTTTAAGAACATTTCAAACAAGGAAATGACACTTTCATGGAAGCAACCAGAGAAGTTACACAGTGCATTTTGAATAGATTAATATAAACACTCAATTTAAACCTCAACCACAAAACACATCACAGACTGACGCATCACAGACTGATTTAGCGGCTCGTCTCGGGTAAGTTAGTTTTCATAACCTGTGGCGGTGCTTTCTCCTGTGTGTGTGTGTGTGTGTGTATGTGTGTGTGTGTATGTGTGCGTGTGTGTGTGTGCGTGTATGTATGCGTGTGTGTACGTGTGTATGTGTGTGTGTACGTGTGTGTGTATGTGTATGTGTGTGTACGTGTGTGTTTGTGTGTGTGTGTGTGTGTATGTGTGTGTGTTTGTGTATGTGTGTATGTGTGTGTGCATGTGTGTGTATGTGTGTGTGTGTGTGTGTGTTGGCCCCTCATCAAACACACACCTACACAATAACTATGTCAATTGTTTGTGCTTCGTTTGTGCCGTTTTGTGCTGCAAAAAGTTTTGTTTGTGCTGCTTTAGTTTTTGAGGGGGGCTGGCTGACCCCAATTTGACCTCGTTAATAATCGTTAATAATCGTTAATAATCGTTAATATCTCAAAAACTAAAGCAGCACAAACAAAACTTTTGAATCCTGAGGCCAAACCACAGACTGTATAAAGAAGTGTGACGTCACCCACAGCGTTCAGCTCCACTCAAATGAAGCTCGTGGTGTTAGTGGTCACACGGGACAATTTGAAGCCAGGCTTTATATTAGGAACAAGATTATTTTAAATAAATAAAATTGAGAAATAAAAACTGTCTACAGTCCATATCCATGTCTGTTTATGTTGCAACAAAGAATAAACTAAGGCCGCTAAGGCCTTAAAACTGGACTAAACCAGATCTCAACCTGGACTAAACCTGGACTAAACCAGGATTAAACCAGGTCTAAAGTGTGTGTATATAGTCTAAACGTGCAATATTTTCTATACTCTCTTTTTATTACTATTTGTCTGCTGCACTTTCTTGTTCAAACGTTCGCTTGCACCAAACTGCCTGGAGCTAATGTGACAAGTGATTTTCTCCTATGTGAGATCAATAAAGTCTTATCTTATCTTAAACCTGCTTTAGATTTCATAAGTTCCAACCTCCATTTTGTCTGTGTGTCAGATGCCCTCCCGTCCTTCTATATTTGAGAATTTGGGACATTGAAAGTCACATAAAAACAGATTTGTGAATTTATTTGTGTTTTGAACATGACAGTGTAAATATGATCACAGGTTTGCCTTCAGCATTACAACAGCATCACCAGTGTTACTCATTCTGTGACTGTGCACCTTTTACAATCATGATTCAAAGTCCACAAACACACACTGAACATCTACACACACTTTTAGATCACTTTTACACTAGAACAGAGCAAACACTCCTTATCGTATAAACTCATCACGGTGAAGAATTAGGACGCTCTGAATGCAGAAGGTAAGTGAGGAAGAACTTTGGACCACTGCAAACTGTTTACAATTAACTAGTTCTGTTTGTCACGTTTTGAAGATGTGAAAAACACCTGCAAACATTTCAAAGGGAAAATCAGGTACAGACTTTAGAAATAAAAGTCACAAATTTGATCCAAACTGTGGAGAACAAACTTATTATTTCAGTTTAGGGAAATGTGCAGAGTCTCCAAGACTCCAGTATAAGCTGACCCCAGTGTAGAGAGGCTGAGTGAACCTGGTCTGGACTCTGTGGAGGAGACTCATGGTTCCACCAGAGACACTGTAAAACGCCAAAACCCCTGCACTGTGGTCCAGGTAAACCCCGATTCTGGACCCGACCGGACCTGAGACCTTGGACTTGACTAAGTTAAACCAAAATGAATAACTGTTTTTATCACAGTATAAGGCCCAGGATTTATCATTGAATCCAAATTCACATTCACCAGAGTCTCCTTTCCTCTGAATCTCTCTGTATGAAACTACTACAGAAACACTCCACCCGCTCCACTCCACCTCCCAGTAACAGCGGCCCCTCAGACTCTCTCTGCTCAGGACCTGCCACAAGATATTGAATCTGTCTGGATGATCTGGATACCTCTGGTCTTCTTCCACACATGTGACTCTTCTGTTTCCATCAGACAGAACCAGTTGGCTTTGAGCTGTGTTTGGGTCCAGAGTGATTTCTGTAGAATATTGTAAGAAGTCCTCTCTGGAGCTGGGTTCAGCTGGTGGCAGTAAAACCTGGTCTGGACTCTGGTCCGGTCTCTGGTCCGGTCTCTGGGCCGGTCTCTGGGCCGGTCTCTGGGCCGGTCTCTGGGCCGGTCTCTGGGCCGGTCTCTGGGCCGGTCTCTGGTCCGGGCTCTGGTCCGGGCTCTGGTCCGGGCTCTGGTCCGGGCTCTGGTCCGGGCTCTGGTCCGGGCTCTGGTCCGGGCTCTGGTCCGGTCTCTGGTCCGGTCTCTGGTCCGGTCTCTGGTCCGGTCTCTGGTCTGGACTCAGGGTGAGCTGGAGTGTGTCCCTGAGTTTGGACACAGCTTTGGTCACTTCCTCAAAGAATCCCCAGTCCCCTGTGTGAATGGAGTCTGGCTCTGTGCTCTGTGTGTGTGGGGACAGTGAGGCGTAGACCTTTAGAAACTGGTTATGATCCTGGGTGAGGGCCAGTGTGTCCAGCTCAGAGAGGCTCCTCTTCAGTCCCCTCACATCCTGCTGCAGATGGTCCTGGAGATCTTGGACTCGTCTCAGTTGGGTCTGCTCCTGGGAGCGGATCTGCTGCTCCACTTCAGCTCGTCTTTTCTCCAGGAGAAGGGCCATGTCTCTGAAGCTGTCCCCGCTGCGCTGCTCTGCTGTCTGGGCAGAGCGTCTGATGTCCTGGGCCTCCTGTTGGAGCCTCTGGAGGTCTGTCTCTTTGTGCTGGAGGCTCTGGAGCAGCAGGGCCCTCCTGTCCGGCAGCTCAGCCTGCCTCTGAGCCCTCTCTGAGGCAGAGGACACGAGGTCATGGCCCTTGTGCTGGTCCACAGAGCAGAGGGAGCAGAGCAGCCGCCGGTCACTGCGGCAGAATAGATCCATCACTTTGCCGTGTTGAGAGCAGATGTTTTCCTGGAGCCTGTGGGCTACCAAACGTGCTAACATGATGTTTTTACCCAGGACAGGCCTGGGGCTGAAGCTCTGGCGACATTCAGGACAGCTGTAGAGCTTCTTCTCGTCCTCTTGGTCCCAGTGCTGTTGGACACAGTTCCTGCAGTAGCTGTGTCCACAGGGAACAGTCACAGGATCCTTCAGTAGATCCAAACACACGGAGCAGAACAAGGCTTCTTGGTCGAGTTCTTTCTGCGCCATCTCTGCTGAATCACACTTTGACTTCCACACACATGAAACTTAAGAGCGCTGAGGGAGGAGTCATGTGGAGATCTGAGGAGGAAACAAGAAGCAGAACACTTAAAGTCACACACACCTTTTATTCTGTTTCACATGAGACTCTGTCAGCTGTTTACAGAGACTCACACAGCCACTGTGTCTGAAAAGCTTCAGAGGATTTTCAGAAACATGAAATCTCTTTCAGACCTACAAACACTTTAAGACAGAAACTGGATGAAATAAAAGGGCAAAACTCCCCTCCCTTTGCTCTCCGCACAAAGTCACTTTAGTTTTTATTTATCTGCAATAAAAGCGTCCACAGCTGAGTAAAAGTGAGACTGAGCTACAAGAGGAATCACAATTTGATTCTCTGCCACGGAGCTGGACACGCCTCAAGTTTGAGAAATGTGGAGTATGTGAGAACACCAGAGGGCGCTGCAGGACTAAACCAGGACTAAACCAGGACTAAACCAGGACTAAACCTGGACTAAACCTGGACTAAACCTGGACTAAACCTGGACTAAACCTGGACTAAACCTGGACTAAACCAGGTCTAAACCAGGTCTAAACCAGGTCTAACTCTAAACCAGGTCTAAAACAGGACTAAAACAGAACAAATCCAGGTATAAACCAGGTCTAAACCAGGTCTAAACTAGGACTAAACTTGGACTAAACCAGGACTAAACCAGGACTAAACCTGGACTAAGACAGGTCTAAAACAGGACTAAACCTGGACTAAGACAGGTCTAAAACAGGACTAAACCGGAACTAAGACAGGTCTAAAACAGGACTAAACCAGGTCTAAAGCAGGACTAAACCAGGACTAAACCAGGTCTAAACCAGATCTAAATCAGGAATAAACCAGGAATAAACTAGGTCTAAACCACAACAAAACCCGGTCTAAACCAGGACTAAACCAGGTCTAAACCAGATCTATACTAGGACTAAACCAGGTCTAAATAAGGACTAAAACATGACTAAACCAGAACTAAATCAGAACAAAACCCGATGTAAGCCAAGTCTAAACCAACCAGACCGAACCAGGACTAAACCAGGTCTAAACCAGATCTAAACCAGGAATAAACTAGGTCTAAACCACAACAAAACCCGGTATAAACCAGGTCTAAACCTGGACTAAACCAAATCTAAACCAGGACTAAATCAGGACTAAAACAGGACTAAACCAGGTCTAAACCAGGTCTAAACCAGGATTAAACCTGGACAAAGAGAGGTCTAAAACAGGACTAAAACAGGTCTAAAGCAGGTATAAACCAGGTCTAAACCAGATCTATACTAGGACTAAACCAGGTCTAAATAAGGACTAAAACAGGACTAAACCAGATCTAAATCAGAACAAAACCCGATCTAAGCCAAGTCTAAACCAACCAGACCGAATCTGGACTAAACCAGGAATAAACTAGGTCTAAACCACAACAAAACCCGGTATAAACCAGGTCTAAACCAGGTCTAAACCTGGACTAAACCAAATCTAAACCAGGACTAAACCAGGACTAAATCAGGACTAAACCAGGTCTAACTCTAAACCAGGTCTAAAACAGGACTAAAACAGAACAAATCCAGGTATAAACCAGGTCTAAACTAGGACTAAACTTGGACTAAACCAGGACTAAACCAGGACTAAACCTGGACTAAGACAGGTCTAAAACAGGACTAAACCTGGACTAAGACAGGTCTAAAACAGGACTAAACCGGAACTAAGACAGGTCTAAAACAGGACTAAACCAGGTCTAAAGCAGGACTAAACCAGGTCTAAACCAGATCTAAATCAGGAATAAACCAGGAATAAACTAGGTCTAAACCACAACAAAACCCGGTCTAAACCAGGACTAAACCAGGACTAATCCAGAACAAAACCAGGTATAAACCAGGTCTAAACCAGATCTATACTAGGACTAAACCAGGTCTAAATAAGGACTAAAACATGACTAAACCAGAACTAAATCAGAACAAAACCCGATGTAAGCCAAGTCTAAACCAACCAGACCGAACCAGGACTAAACCAGGTCTAAACCAGATCTAAACCAGGAATAAACTAGGTCTAAACCACAACAAAACCCGGTATAAACCAGGTCTAAACCTGGACTAAACCAAATCTAAACCAGGACTAAACCAGGTCTAAAACAGGACTAAACCAGAACAAAACCAGGTATAAACCAGGTCTAAACCTGGACTAAACCAGGTCTAAACCAGGACTAAACCAGGACTAAACCTGGACTAAGACAGGTCTAAAGCAGGACTAAACCAGGACTAATCCAGGTCTAAACCAGGACTAATCCAGGTCTAAACCAGGACTAAACCAGTTCTAAACCAGGTCTACACCAGGACGAAACCAGGTCTAAACTAGGACTAAACCAGGTCTAAATCAGGTCTAAATCAGGACTAAACCAGGACAGAACGAGGAGTAAACCAGGCCTAAAACAGGACTAAACAAAGACTAAATCGGGACTAAACCAGGTCTAAACCAGGACAAAACCCGTTCTAATGTAGATCTAAACCAGGACTGAACCAGGACTAAACCAAGACTGTATAACTCCACTGTTTAGTGGAGTGTAATTTTCTACTATTTTCTGATTTACCTGGATGCACTTTTTTGTTCAAACATTCTTTGCACTAAACTGCCTGGAGCTAATGTGGCAAGTGAATTTCTCCTGTGTGAGATCAATAAAGTCTAATCTTATCTTATTGACCCTTTGTATGTTCACGGAGACCAAATCGCCGCACCCTCTGGAACACGCCGATTGGGCAAGATGGCGCCGCTGTGCTTGGCTGGCCGTCTGCCTCTGCTTCGTGTTTTGCTACTACTATTATTAATACTCGCAATCTTTGTAAATAACGTGTCCACACTGCTTGTATATGATCGCCAGACTCTTGTGAATATTCGTGATAAAACCTGTCATTGTTGATGGACAGTCTAAGACGCTCCCTCCATTCTTGGCATGTGTACCCCACTGTCTATGGCGTTTACCTGCCCCACTGCCCCGCACAAGTCGCCAGCGAAAGCGGGGAAAACGGAGCGGGGGACTGGTGAGATTGAGAGCTTACCTGGCGCAGTCCTCAAGTTACGACCGGTGTTCTGTCGAAACGTCCTTCCTCTGAGAAACGTCCTACCCTCTCAGAAAATCCTGCCGTGTGCTTCCGATGTCATTTTTTTGGTTTTAATGTTTGTTTCTATGCAGTTAGGACATTCTGATAGGTGAAATTACACCATCAGAACACGGCTTCCACATTAGTAAGTGCAGGTATGAAGTTCTGGTAAAATTACCCCCGTTACGAGCGGTGCTGCCAAGCCGTGCGCATGCGCAGAAGATTACGTAACTTCTTGAGAGTTCGTACTACGTCACTCCTTCAGAGATATATAGACAGGACGTTCTAATATGAAGGTAGGACGTTCTGTATTGCAGGTAGGACGTTCTAATATGAAGGTAGGACGTTCTGTATTGCAGGTAGGACGTTCTAATATGAAGGTAGGACGTTCTGCAGTGCAGGTAGGACGTTCTAATATGAAGGTAGGACGTTCTGCAGTGCAGGTAGGACGTTCTGTAGTGCAGGTAGGACGTTCTAATATGAAGGTAGGACGTTCTGCAGTGCAGGTAGGACGTTCTGTAGTGCAGGTAGGACGTTCTGTATTGCAGGTAGGACGTTCTGTATTGCAGGTAGAACGTTCTGTATTGCAGGTAGGACGTTCTGTAGTGTAGGTAGGACGTTCTGTAGTGCTGGAAGGACGTTCTAATATGAAGGTAGGACGTTCTGTAGTGCAGGTAGGACGTTCTGTAGTGTAGGTAGGACGTTCTGTAGTGCTGGAAGGACGTTCTAATATGAAGGTAGGACGTTCTGTATTGCAGGTAGGACGTTCTAATATGAAGGTAGGACGTTCTGTATTGCAGGTAGGACGTTCTAATATGCAGGTAGGACGTTCTAATATGCAGGTAGGACGTTCTAATATGCAGGTAGGACGTTCTGCAGTGCAGGTAGGACGTTCTAATATGCAGGTAGGACGTTCTGCAGTGCAGGTAGGACGTTCTAATATGCAGGTAGGACGTTCTAATATGCAGGTAGGACGTTCTGCAGTGCAGGTAGGACGTTCTGCAGTGTAGGTAGGACGTTCTAATATGCAGGTAGGACGTTCTGTAGTGCAGGTAGGACGTTCTGTATTGCAGGTAGGAAGTTCTGTAGTGCAGGTAGGACGTTCTAATATGCAGGTAGGACGTTCTAATATGCAGGTAGGACGTTCTGCAGTGCAGGTAGGACGTTCTAATATGCAGGTAGGACGTTCTGCAGTGCAGGTAGGACGTTCTAATATGCAGGTAGGACGTTCTAATATGCAGGTAGGACGTTCTGCAGTGCAGGTAGGACGTTCTAATATGCAGGTAGGACGTTCTAATATGCAGGTAGGACGTTCTGCAGTGCAGGTAGGACGTTCTGCAGTGTAGGTAGGACGTTCTAATATGCAGGTAGGACGTTCTGTAGTGTAGGTAGGACGTTCTAATATGCAGGTAGGACGTTCTGTAGTGTAGGTAGGACGTTCTGCAGTGCAGGTAGGACGTTCTAATAAGCAGGTAGACTGTTCCAGACATTAGATCTGCTCCAACAATCACCACTTTTAAATCCAAACTAAAAACTCATTTGTACACTGTGGCCTTTGCCTCTTAGCTCTTTTTATCTCTATCTTTTATCCTGTCTTTTATTTCATCTGATGTGTACTTCTTGTTGCCATGTCAAATGTTCTTATGTATTTATGCTGCCGAATTATTTATTTAATTATAGCTTTTTGACATTGTACAGCACTTTGGCCAGTTCTGTTTTTAAATGTGCTGTATAAATTAAATGTACTTACTTACCTGCACTTGCTAATGTGGAAGCGTGTTCTGATGCTATGTAACCATGTTCTGTTATACAAATGAACCTCACTTGAGTAAGCTTTTACACACATGTGCTCAAATTACAAATCAAAAAACATTATAAACATTATTATAATTAAAAACAACAAAACAAACATGAAGCATTTTTTGGGTTGGTCATTAAAACATTTATTTTTATAACACAACATTTACACATTATCAAAATTTCTAAAAAAAAAAAGAAAAAAAGAAACTAATTCTAAAAAATATATCTAGTTATTACACAACATTTACACCCTGTACACTATTTAAACTATTTCTCAAAAACTAACAATCTTCTATTTCCATGTTCAAAATCTAAATATTTAAAACAAAACTACACTACTCTTTACATGAATTTACAAACTACGAACATTTACTACAAGTATAATCTGTGTGTGTATCTGTATATTTGACACATTCGAAATGGGCCCATCGAAGAGACGTCCCACACTGCACCTAGAGAAACAAACAAAATAAATATATATATATATATATATATATATATAAAAACAATACAATTTCTGCACGTGTAAATGCGAGCTTGAACACGGCGATGTAATTGCTTCTCATAAGTGGCTAAATTCGCTCACTTAAGCAGCAGAAGTTAGTTGTTTCAAATGAGTGAAAGACTGAAAAGACTGAAATACAGAAGTGTTCCAAACATAACTTAACCATAACTATCAAACGACAGCTCTAAGTCCGCAAAAATTACGCCACGTTTAGACAGTTCATACGGACAGTTTTATTATTCAAAAGAAGCCAATAAGAAGTAGTTGGGTCGGTCACAGACTCAAACAAGATTCACACAAAGGCTAGAAATCGGCATTGGGTTAGATTAAATAGAAAACGTGTAGAAAACGTGAAATACTTACTGCTTTTCTTTCAGCTTTTCTTTCAGCACAGCTGAGCGCTCAGCTGGTAATGTTCTGCGCATGCGCAGTACGGAGTGACGTAATGTTCTGCGCATGCGCAATACGAACTCTCAAGGATTACATAATGTTCGGCAGGATCTCTCGACTGGTAGGATGTTTCGTTAGAACACCGGCACCTCAAGCGGCTTCCTCGGGAGTACAATAGAATCCTCGTGCAGCACTGCTCGGCCCCCGGACACCGGCTACAAACACGCGGGGCTCCTGCAGGGGAATCTACGCCCACTGGCTCCAGGCTCCGACTCCGAGGAATCCGACCGCGCAGCGATCCGTTTCGCCCTGATTAATACGAGGTCGCTGACGGATAAAACTTTAATTTTAAAGGGTTTCTTTGCAACACGTGTGCTGGACTTTCTGTTGTTGACGGAAACGTGGACCAAGCCCGGTGACGTCAGCGCGTTCACCGAGCTCCTCCCCCCTCGGTGCTCTTTCCTCAGCTCCCCGAGAGCGTCTGGTCGAGGGGAGTCGCTACAGTTTTTAAGGACAATTACAAATGCAAGACTTTACATGTAAATGATTATACATGTTTTGAAGTACAGCTATTCACAATAGAGCTCGCCAGTCCGCTTCTTTGTGCTGTTCTCTATCGTCCACCAAAATACAATAAGAACTTTATGCAGGAGTTTTCTGAGTTTTTGGCTGAGATTGTACCAAAGTTTGATCAACTACTGATCTGCGGGGACCTTAAAGGAAAAGTAACGTTTTTTACAATTTGAGCCTTAACTTGTTTTACTCACCCATAGCACTTTGGTGTCATATGGAGCACTTCCAGAGATGTTTTAGATTAGCGTTAGCCTAGCGCAACTTCTAGCCATAGCTCGGGGCATATAATATATTCCCCGAGCATGTAATATGCCCCGTGCGGTCTCCAAATAACACAAACTTTAGCACTTTTCAAATCATAGAAGCTCAATGTCTTAGTCTACGATTTCGTTTGAGTCAAAAGTGGCCTGTAATCCGAGATTTAGCCATAATTTACAGCTTTACGTTTCATGTTTGGGTCCCGGCGTTCTCATCTACTCGAAACTATGGCTAAATCTCGGATTACAGGCCACTTTTGACCAAACGAAATCGTAGACTAAGACATTGAGCTTCTATGATTTGAAAAGTCCTAAAGTTTGTGTTATTTGGAGACCGCAAACAAGTGCCCCGAGAACTCACATGATGGAGATCGCAAATCTAAAACATCTCTGGAAGTGCTCCATATGACACCAAAGTGCTATGGGTGAGTAAAACAACTTGTTTTATTACCGAAATAAGGCTCAGATTGTAAAAAACGTTAATTCTCCTTTAACATTCATGTTTGTTGCCCATCTGATCAGCTGGCTACTGACTTCAAACGTCTTTTCTGTTGAATCACCAACACACAATGCAGGGCACACTTTAGACTTAATAATCTCTTATGGGCTCTCTCTATCACTTATTGAAATATCAGTGACACCCATCTCAGATCATTTGCCCATTATTTTTGAAGTTATGGCCCCTGCATCTGTCTGCAAGCCCCCTGCCCCTGCCTCTTGTCGTCTTGTTATGACCTCATCAACGGCTCTGGAATTTGCTGCAGCTTTTGTGGAATCAGATTTCTGTACATCTGATGGAACTGCTCTTCCAAAATGCCCTGATGGTTTTTTATCTTCTTTTTATTCAACCTGCACAGGGATCTTGGACACTATTGCTCCTTTCACGCGCAGATCCCCCAAGCCCAGGTCTGAACCTTGGGTAAATGATACCACCCGGGCTTTTAGAAGGAAACTCATACAGACTAACATAAAAAAAACGCACTATCCCTTTAAAGGAATAGTTCGGGTTTTTTTTCTGCCACAGAGCTGGACACGCCTCAAGTTTGAGAAATGTGGAGTATGTGCCGTTTGAGAACACCAGGGGGCGCTGCAGGTCTAAACCAGGACTAAACCAGGTCTAAACCTGGACTAAACCAGGACTAAACCAGGTCTAAACCAGGACTAAACCAGGACTAAACCAGGTCTAAACCTGGACTAAACCAGGACTAAACCAGGTCTAAACCAGGACTAAACCAGGACTAAACCAGGTCTAAACCTGGACTAAACCAGGACTAAACCTGGACTAAACCTGGACTAAACCTGGACTAAACCTGGACTAAACCTGGACTAAACCAGGACTAAACCAGGACTAAACCTGGACTAAACCTGGACTAAACCTGGATTAAACCTGGTCTAAACCAGGACTAAACCAGGACTAAACCAGGACTAAACCAGGTCTAAACCTGGACTAAACCAGGTCTAAACCAGGACTAAACCAGGACTAAACCTGGACTAAACCAGGACTAAACCAGGACTAAACCTGGACTAAACCTGGACTAAACCTGGACTAAACCAGGACTAAACCTGGACTAAACCTGGACTAAACCAGGACTAAACCTGGACTAAACCTGGACTAAACCTGGATTAAACCTGGACTAAACCTGGACTAAACCTGGACTAAACCTGGACTAAACCAGGTCTAAACCAGGTCTAAACCAGGACTAAACCAGGTCTAAACCAGGTCTAAACCAGGACTAAACCAGGACTAAACCAGGACTAAACCAGGTCTAAACCAGGTCTAAACCAGGTCTAAACCAGGACTAAACCAGGTCTAAACCAGGACTAAACCAGGACTAAACCAGGACTAAACCTGGACTAAACCTGGACTAAACCAGGTCTAAACCAGGTCTAAACCAGGTCTAAACCAGGTCTAAACCAGGACTAAACCAGGTCTAAACCAGGACTAAACCAGGACTAAACCAGGACTAAACCAGGACTAAACCAGGACTAAACCTGGACTAAACCAGGACTAAACCTGGACTAAACCAGGTCTAAACCAGGTCTGAACCAGGACTAAACCAGGTCTAAAACAGGACTAAATCAGGTCTAAACCTGGACTAAACCAGGTCTAAACCAGGTCTAAAACAGGACTAAACCTGGACTAAACCAGGTCTAAAACAGGACTAAACCTGGACTAAACCTGGACTAAACCAGGTCTAAACCAGGACTAAACCAGGTCTAAACCAGGACTAAACCAGGTCTAAACCAGGTCTAAACCAGGACTAAACCAGGTCTAAACCTGGACTAAACCAGGACTAAACCAGGTCTAAACCAGGACTAAAACAGGTCTAAACCTGGACTAAACCAGGACTAAACCAGGTCTAAACCAGGACTAAACCAGGTCTAAACCAGGACTAAACCAGGTCTAAACCAGGACTAAACCAGGTCTAAAGCAGGACTAAACCTGGACTAAACCAGGTCTAAACCAGGATCAAACCAGGTCTAAACCAAGTCTAAACCTGGACTAAACCAAAACTAAACCAGGTCTAAACCAGGTCTAAACCAGAACTAAACCAGGTATAAATCAGCACTAAACCAGGGCCAAACCAGTTCTAAACCAGGACCAAGCTAGGTCTAAACCAGGATTAAACCAGGACTAAACCCGGACTAAACCAGGACTAAACCAGGACCAAAACAGGTCTAAACCCGGTCTAAACCCGGTCTAAACCAGGTCTAAACCAGGACTAAACCAGGTCTAAACCAGGACTAAACCAGGACTAAACCTGGATTAAACCAGGACTAAACCAGGTCTAAACCAGGACTAAACCAGGACTAAACCAGGTCTAAACCAGGACTAAACCAGGACTAAACCAGGACTAAACCTGGACTAAACCTGGACTAAACCTGGACTAAACCAGGTCTAAACCAGGACTAAACCAGGTCTAAACCAGGTCTAAACCAGGACTAAACCAGGACTAAACCAGGACTAAACCTGGACTACACCTGGACTAAACCAGGACTAAACCTGGACTAAATCAGGACTAAACCAGGTCTAAACCAGGTCTAAACCAGGACTAAACCAGGACTAAACCTGGACTAAACCTGGACTAAACCTGGACTAAACCAGGACTAAACCAGGTCTAAACCAGGTCTAAACCAGGACTAAACCAGGTCTAAACCAGGTCTAAACCTGGACTAAACCAGGACTAAACCAGGACTAAACCTGGACTAAACCAGGTCTAAACCAGGTCTAAACCAGGTCTAAACCAGGTCTAAACCAGGACTAAACCAGGTCTAAACCAGGTCTAAACCAGGACTAAACCTGGACTAAACCTGGACTAAACCAGGTCTAAACCAGGTCTAAACCAGGACGAAACCAGGTCTAAACCAGGTCTAAACCAGGACTAAACCAGGACTAAACCAGGACTAAACCAGGACTAAACCAGGACTAAACCTGGACTAAACCAGGACTAAACCAGGACTAAACCTGGACTAAACCAGGTCTAAACCAGGTCTAAACCAGGACTAAGCCAGGTCTAAACCAGGACTAAACCAGGTCTAAACCAGGTCTAAACCAGGACTAAACCAGGTCTAAACCTGGACTAAACCAGGACTAAACCAGGTCTAAACCTGGACTAAACCAGGACTAAACCAGGTCTAAACCAGGACTAAACCAGGACTAAACCTGGACTAAACCAGGTCTAAACCAGGACTAAACCAGGTCTAAACCAGGACTAAACCAGGTCTAAACCAGGTCTAAACCAGGTCTAAACCAGGACTAAACCAGGTCTAAACCTGGACTAAACCAGGACTAAACCAGGTCTAAACCAGGACTAAACCAGGACTAAACCAGGTCTAAACCAGGACTAAACCAGGTCTAAACCAGGACTAAACCAGGTCTAAACCAGGACTAAACCAGGTCTAAAGCAGGACTAAACCTGGACTAAACCAGGTCTAAACCAGGATCAAACCAGGTCTAAACCAAGTCTAAACCTGGACTAAACCAAAACTAAACCAGGTCTAAACCAGGTCTAAACCAGAACTAAACCAGGTATAAATCAGCACTAAACCAGGGCCAAACCAGTTCTAAACCAGGACCAAGCTAGGTCTAAACCAGGATTAAACCAGGACTAAACCCGGACTAAACCAGGACTAAACCAGGACCAAAACAGGTCTAAACCCGGTCTAAACCCGGTCTAAACCAGGTCTAAACCAGGACTAAACCAGGTCTAAACCAGGACTAAACCAGGACTAAACCTGGATTAAACCAGGACTAAACCAGGTCTAAACCAGGACTAAACCAGGTCTAAACCACGACTAAACCTGGACTAAACCAGGTCTAAACCAGGACTAAACCAGGACTAAACCAGGTCTAAACCAGGACTAAACCAGGTCTAAAGCAGGACTAAACCTGGACTAAACCAGGTCTAAACCAGGACCAAACTAGGTCTAAACCAGGATTAAACCAGGACTAAAGCCGGACTAAACCAGGACCAAAACAGGTCTAAACCCGGTCTAAACCAGGTCTAAACCAGGTTTAAACCAGGATCAAGCCATGTTTAAACCAGATCTAAACCAGGACTAAATCAGGTCTAAACCAGGTCTAAACCTGGACTAAACCATGTCTAAACCAGGATTAAACGAGGTCTAAACCAGAATTAAACCAGGTCTAAACCAGGACTAAACCAGCACTAAACCAGGACTAAACCAGGTCTAAACCATGACCAAACAAGGTCTAAACCAGGTCTAAATCAGGATAACACCAGGTCTAAACCAGGTCTAAAACAGGATTAAACTAGGTCTAAAACCGATCTAAACCAGGTCTAAGCCAGGTCTAAACCAGAACTAAACCTGGACTAAAACTGGACTAAAGCAGGACTAAACCAGGACTAAAACTGGACTAAAACAAGACTAAACCTGGACTAAGACAGGTCTAAACCAGATCTAAACCAGGTCTATACCAGGACTAGTGTGTGTGTATATTCTAAACGTGCAATATTTTCTATACTCTCTTTTTACTTATTTTATTATTATTACTATTTGTCTGCTGCACTTTCTTGTTCAAACGTTCGCTTGCACCAAACTGCCTGGAGCTAATGTGACAAGTGATTTTCTCCTATGTGAGATCAATAAAGTCTTATCTTATCTTAAACCTGCTTTAGATTTCATAACTCCCAACCTCCATTTTGTCTGTGTGTCAGATGCCCTCCCGTCCTTCTATATTTGAGAATTTGGGACATTGAAAGTCACATAAAAACAGATTTGTGAATTTATTTGTGTTTTGAACATGACAGTGTAAATATGATCACAGGTTTGCCTTCAGCATTACAACAGCATCACCAGTGTTACTCATTCTGTGACTGTGCACCTTTTACAATCATGATTCAAAGTCCACAAACACACACTGAACATCTACACACACTTTTAGATCACTTTTACACTAGAACAGAGCAAACACTCCTTATCGTATAAACTCATCACGGTGAAGAATTAGGACGCTCTGAATGCAGAAGGTAAGTGAGGAAGAACTTTGGACCACTGCAAACTGTTTACAATGAACTAGTTCTGTTTGTCACGTTTTTAAGATGTGAAAAACACCTGCAAACATTTCAAAGGAAAAATCAGGTACAGACTTTAGAAATAAAAGTCACAAATTTGATCCAAACTGTGGAGAACAAAGTTATTTCAGTTTAGGGAAATGTGCAGAGTCTCCAGGATAGAACCAGTCAAACCAGACCCCAGCGTAGAGAGGCTGAGTGAACCTGGTCTGGACTCTGTGGAGGAGACTCATGGTTCCACCAGAGACACTGTAAAACGCCAAAACCCCTGCACTGTGGTCCAGGTGAACCCCGATTCTGGACCTGACCGGACCTGAGACCTTGGACTCGACTGAGTTAAACCGAAATGAATAACCGGTTTCATAACAGTCTAAGACCCAGGATTTATCGTTTAATCCAAATCCACATTCACCAGAGTCTCCTTTCCTCTGAATCTCTCTGTATGAAACTGCTACAGAAACACCAAACCCGCTCCACTCCACCTCCCAGTAACAGCGGCCCCTCAGACTCTCTCTGCTCAGGACCTGACACCAGTCATTGAATCTGTCTGGATGATCTGGATACCTCTGGTCTTCTTCCATAACTGTGACTCTTCTGTTTCCATCAGACAGAACCAGTCGGCTGTGAGCTGTGTTTGGGTCCAGAGTGATTTCTGTAGAATATTGTAAGAAGTCCTCTCTGGAGCTGGGTTCAGCTGGTGGCAGGAAAACCTGGTCTTGACTCAGGGTGAGCTGGAGTGTGTCCCTGAGTTTGGACACAGCTTTGGTCACTTCCTCAAAGAATCCCCAGTCCCCTGTGTGAATGGAGTCTGGCTCTGTGCTCTGTGTGTGTGGGGACAGTGAGGCGTAGACCTTTAGAAACTGGTTATGATCCTGGGTGAGGGCCAGTGTGTCCAGCTCAGAGAGGCTCCTCTTCAGTCCCCTCACGTCCTGCTGCAGATGGTCCTGGAGCTCTTGGACTCGTCTCAGTTGGGCCTGCTCCTGGGAGCGGATCTGCTGCTCCACTTCAGCTCGTCTTTTCTCCAGGAGAAGGGCCATGTCTCTGAAGCTGTCCCCGCTGCGCTGCGCTGCTGTCTGGGCAGAGCGTCTGATGTCCTGGGCCTCCTGTTGGAGCCTCTGGAGGTCTGTTTCTTTGTGCTGGAGGCTCTGGAGCAGCAGGGCCCTCCTGGCCGGCAGCTCAGCCTGCCTCTGAGCCCTCTCTGAGGCAGAGGACACGAGGTCATGGCCCTTGTGCTGGTCCACACAGAGGGAGCAGAGCAGCCGCTGGTCACTGCGGCAGAATAGATCCATCACTTTGTCGTGTTGAGAGCAGATGTTTTCCTGGAGCCTGTGGGAGGGCGACACCAGTTGGTGTTTCTGTAGCACTGCAGCTTCATGATGAGGCTGTAGGTGGCGCTCACAGTAAGAGGCCACACACTGCAGACAGGACTGGACAGCTGTCAGCTTCCTCCCAGTGCACACATCACAGGACACATCCTGAGGTCCGGCATAGCAGCGGGCAGCAGGGGGCGCTGTCCTCTTCATCTGCTCTACCAAACCTGCTAACATGATGTTTTTACCCAGGACAGGCCTGGGGCTGAAGCTCTGGCGACATTCAGGACAGCTGTAGAGCCTCTTCTCGTCCTCTTGGTCCCAGTGCTGTTGGACACAGTTCCTGCAGTAGCTGTGTCCACAGGGAACAGTCACAGGATCCTTCAGTAGATCCAAACACATGGAGCAGAAAAAGGTTTCTTGGTCAAGTTCTTTCTGCGCCATCTCTGCTGAATCACACTTTGACTTCCACACACATGAAACTTAAGAGCGCTGAGGGAGGAGTCATGTGGAGATCTGAGGAGGAAACAGGAAGCAGAACACTTAAAGTCACACACACCTTTTATTCTGTTTCACATGAGACTCTGTCAGCTGTTTACAGAGACTCACACAGCCACTGTGTCTGAAAAGCTTCAGAGGATTTTCAGAAACATGAAATCTGTTTCAGACCTACAAACACTTTAAGACAGAAACTGGATGAAATAAAAGGGCAAAACTCCCCTCCCTTTGCTCTCCGCTCAAAGTCACTTTAGTTTTTATTTATTTGCAATAAAAGCGACCACAGCTGAGTAAAAGTGAGACTGAGCTACAAGAGAAATCACAATTTGATTCTCTGCCACGGAGCTGGACACGCCTCAAGTTTGAGAAATGTGGAGTATGTGAGAACACCAGAGGGCGCTGCAGGACTAAACCAGGACTAAACCAGGTCTAAACCAGGTCTAAACCAGGACTAAACCAGGACTAAATCAGGATAAAGACAGGTCTAAAACAGGACTAAACCTGGACTAAGACAGGTCTAAAACAGGACTAAACCTGGACTAAACCTGGACTAAACCTGGACTAAACCTGGCCTAAGAAAGGTCTAAAACAGGACTAAACCAGGACTAAACCTGGACTAAACCAGGACTAAACCTAGGCTAAACCAGGACTAAACCAGGACTAAACCAGGACTAAATCTGGACTAAACCTGGACTAAACCTGGACTAAACCAGGATAAAGACAGTTCTAAAACAGGACTAAACCTGGACTAAGACAGGTCTAAAACAGGACTAAACCTGGACTAAACCTGGACTAAACCTGGCCTAAGAAAGGTCTAAAACAGGCCTAACCAGGACTAAACCTGGACTAAACCAGGACTAAACCTAGGCTAAACCAGGACTAAACCAGGACTAAACCAGGACTAAATCTGGACTAAACCTGGACTAAACCTGGACTAAGACAGGTCTAAGACAGGTCTAAGACAGGACTAAACCAGGACTAAACCTGGACTAAGACAGGGCTAAAACAGAACTAAACCTGGACTAAGACAGGACTAAAACCGGACTAAACCTGGACTAAACCTGGATTAAGACAGGTCTAAAACAGGACTAAACCAGGACTAAACCTGGACTAAGACAGGTCTAAAACAGGACTAAACCTGGATTAAGACAGGACTAAAACAGGACTAAACCAGGACTAAACCAGGTCTAAAACAGGACTAAACCTGGACTAAACCTGGATTAAGACAGGTCTAAAACAGGACTAAACCTGGACTAAGACAGGTCTAAGACAGGACTAAAACAGGACTAAACCTGGACTAAGACAGGTCTAAGACAAGACTAAACCAGGACTAAACCTGGACTAAGACAGGTCTAAAACAGGACTAAGCCTGGACTAAACCTGGACTAAGACAGGTCTAAACCTGGAATAAACCTGGACTAAGACACGTCTAAAACAGGACTAAATCTGGACTAAATCTGGACTAAGACAGGTCTAAAACAGGAATAAATCAGGAATAAACCAGATCTAAACCAGAACTAAACCAGGTCTAAAACAGGACTAAACCAGGACTAAACCAGGGCTAAACCAGGACTAAATCTGGACTAAACCAGGTCTAAACCTGGTCTACACCTGGACTAAACCAGGTCTAAACCAGGACTAAACCTGGACTAAGACAGGTCTAAACCTGGACTAAACCAGGGCTAAACCAGGACTAAGACAGGTCTAAAACAGGACTAAACCTGGACTAAACCTGGACTAAGACAGGTCTAAAACAGGACTAAACCTGGACTAAACCAGGACTAAACCTGGAGTAAAACAGGACTAAACTTGGACTAAACCTGGACTAAGACAGGTCTAAAACAGGACTAAACCTGGACTAAACCGGTTCCGGTTGAGTGAACGTTGGCTCGTTTTTGCTGCCGCTGCTCGCCGGTCAAATAAAACATTTTTTATACTTAATCGGACGTCGTGAATGACCTGAGAGTGTGGGATTGTCTGCCGAGCTCCTATTTCTGTGCGAGCTTTCGACTGTCAGTCGCATCTGTGCGTGTTTTGGGGCATTAGCCTACCTGAGACCCGCCTCTCATCCACATCTGGCTCCTGCTTCTCTGTGGACCCACTCCTCCAATAGACTATGTGGATTAATAAAGTAGCCCGCTGGTTTGCTGTCAGCTGGCTCCTGGTGTCCCTGGTCCACTCTCCTCCGATACTCTGCTGTGGAACTTTTAAAACTTCGGCACCACATCACCGCTTCACGGCTCCCACCTGGGCTTAACGTGCCCCCGGACATCGCCCACCAGCCCCGGCGATACGTTCACCGTGGATCTCGCCGTAACTTCGAGTACAGTGACTCACATTCAATAAAATCCATCTGGTCCACAACAAGTCGTCCATCCCATACAGTACAGAAAGTACAGCCGGTGTCTGCTCCACTCTTCTCCTCATTCGAGTGCTCTGCCTCAACACTACCTGGACCTACACCTACAACTGTCGCCACTGTTTACCGCCCTCCCAAACATAATAAGGACTTTTTGAATGAATTTGCACAACTTCTCACTCATCTCTCCTCTGTCTCCAAGCACAATAATCATGGGTGACTTTAATATACATATGGACAATAGTAACAATGCACTTTCCAAAGATTTTAAATCCTGTTTAGATAGTTTTGGCCTGCAGCAATATATTAATTTCCCAACCCACAGTAAAGGACATATTTTGGACTTGGTTTGCTGCTCTGGTGTCACCCCTACTGACTGTAATCCACATACAATCCCATTCACTGACCATATGTTAATTACCTTCAATGTAAACCTTTCACTTTCCAAAGTCACCCGTAATATCAAGGACATTAACACTGACACTTTTTCATCTGAAATTAATAACTTCCCCAGCATAAACACTACTACATCTACACAGGACTTAGTTTCCCATTATAACATCAACTTACACACCCTTCTTAACACCCACGCTCCCCTCAAAACTAGATCTGTTTCCTTCTCCCGCTCTGCACCTTGGTTCACCCCCACACACCAACAACTCAAAGCTAAAGACGACAACTGGAAAGACTCTACAATAAAACTGGACTCACTATTCACAAAGAAATGTACAATAACCATGTCATGCTATACAAGGACAGTCTATCTTCAGCCAAAACCACATACTACTCTGGACTAATTCACTCAAATCAAAATAACACCAGGACCCTGTTCTCAATCCTCAACAACATTACCAAACCCCCCGACTCACTCCCTTACCACTTACAATCCACTGACTTCTGTAACTCACTCATGTCCTTCTTTACATCTAAGATCACTAATATCCACCAACACCTGATTTCATGCGGAGCTGCAGTTTCTACAGTTTACTTTACCCCTGCCTCATACCCCGGTACCCAATTTTCCAGCTTTACCCTCCCTTCTGTCATGGACATCATAGAAATTATTAAAAAAATCAAAATCCTCCACCTGTCCCCTTGACCCACTCCCCACAGCCCTTGTTAAAACCAGCCTCCCTGTACTAGCTCCCCTCATCACCAATATTATCCACTCTTCTCTCACCTCTGGTACTGTCCCCTCATCACTCAAAACCGCCACAGTCACTCCAATTCTTAAAAAACCTGGTGTAGATCCCAACGATTTCAATAACCTCCGCCCCATTTCCACCCTACCCTTCATTTCCAAAATCCTTGAAAAGACTGTTGCCTCTCAACTTCACACCCACCTCAGTAATAACAATCTGTATGAACTGTTCCAATCAGGCTTTCGACCCCTCCACAGCACAGAAACTGCGCTCATAAAAATCACCAATGACCTCCTTATAGCAGCTGATACTGGTTTCCTTTCCATCCTCATCCTCCTTGATCTTACCGCAGCCTTCGACACTATGTCCCACAGCACCCTCCTCCATAGACTATCTTCAGTCGGCATTACTGACACCCCCCTCACCTGGTTTAGCTCATACCTCACCGACCGCACACAGTATATTCATCTCAAATCACACACATCCAACACCTTTCCTGACTGCGCGGGGGTGCCCCAGGGCTCTGTCCTGGGGCCCCTCCTCTTTATCATCTACATACTCCCTCTTGGCCATATCTTCCGTAAGCACAACATTCATTTTCACTGCTACAGCTCTACCTTTCCTCCAAACCCTCCTCATCACTCCGACCATTCTCCCTTACCCTCTGCCTACAGGAAATCAACTCTTGGTTCTCCTCCAACTCCCTAATGCTCAATAGTTCCAAAACAGAAGTCCTCCTAGTAGCACTCCATCCACACTCTCCAAATCTAACAGCTTCTCCATTAACATTAACAACTAAGGCCCTGTCCCCACGACAACGTTTTTTGGAGGAAACGGAGAAGTTTGGGTGCGTTTGGGCTTGCCGTCCAGACGGCGCCGGCGTTTTTGGGGGCGAGAACGGAGTTTTTCAAAAACGGCTTCCAGAGTGGAGAAGTCGGAGAACGCCCCCCGTTGCGTTGGAATGTGGGCGGCAAAAAAGCGCGGCAGGTGAGAAAATGATGACGTCGCGCTGCCGTAATCATCACGTGACCGGTGACCAGAGGGTGGAACCCGGCGCCTTCCGCAGGTAACAACCAGATAACAACAGCCATGGCGGACAATGGACTTCAGTATCTTTTGCAGACTTTTGGAAGTTTATTGGCAATGCTGCATCAAACTCTGTTCATATGCAATGCATTGCGACAACAGCAGAGGACCATGCACAATTACGCCTTTCACGGAACCGGAGGCAGAGGAGCTTGTTTCGGGCTTCCTCCGTGTGCATGACATGCCACAATGTTTGGGATCGATCGATGGGACACATCCCCTCAACATACAAGCGGTGTGTGACTACAGGTACCGGTTTATGGACGTTACTGTGAAGTGGCCTGGCAGTACGCACGACGCACGGGTGTTTGCCAATGCAAAGCTAAACACGTATTTTAAAACTGGAAAGATCCCATCGCTGGAAAGGCAGATAGTGGACAATGAGGAGCACATACCAATTTGAGTGTGTTGTGTGCTGTAAATAAAGAGAAAGAGCAACCATTTCTTGTCTTTTTTATTAAATGAAAATTTACCTTTTACAAACAGGCACATGCAGTATCACACACATAAATATATAGCTGCCCGTTGGTGATGGTCCCCGGTTGTATATTCTCGCCGAAAAGCCAACATAATGTCCGAGTATGTTTAACATTCCTGTAGTAAGATCCAAACAAGCATTTTGCCTAAATAACACGACCAAGGTTAACGAGAGTTCTACTTGTTAATGTCTATCTAATAAAACGATAGCAAGTAATGCTAACTATCGATTTATAGGCAAAAACTCTGCTCACGCAGCGCAAATCTTTGTTCTGTGGCGTCTGTCTATGTTAGGGACTGTCAGCATTTTCACATTACCGGAGTGAGTCGCTGCTACATTGGTGGAGCAGGGGGACAAAATATATTCGCTTGTGTTGACGGCCCCTAAAGTACACGTGTTTGCTTGTTTATGAAAGAGAAAGGACTTTCTGCGCATGTGCTCTTTGTAGTCCTGCGTTACTGGTGGCTCTGGCTCTTTCCGGTTTACAGCGCCACTTATTGGTATGACATATGTACTACATCGTTTTCACTCAGCGCTCCGTGCTCATCTTGACGCGAAGGTTTTCTGATCCAACACGTGTCTGGACGAGACTTTTTTTCACCCCGGGTAAAAAAAAAAACAGGAACGTTGTCGTGGGGACAGGGCCTAAAGTGTCCATCCCTCTCCTCAGGTCAAGAGTCTGGGTGTCATCCTCGACAGCACACTTTCATTTCATTCACACATCAATAATGTCACCCGGTCTGCATACTTCCACTTACGCAACATCTCTCGTCTCCGTCCCTCCCTCACTCCTCACACCACTGCCGTCCTAGTCCACAGCCTTGTCACCTCCCGCATCAATTACTGTAACTCTCTCCTTTTTGGTCTCCCCAACAAATCCCTTCAGAAACTGCAGCTCCCACAGAACTCTGCAGCCCGGATCATCACTCGGACCCCCACTGTCCATCACATCACCCCCGTACTACAAGAGCTCCACTGGCTCCCCATAAAACAGCGAATTCACTTCAAAATACTCATTACCACATTCAAAGCATTACACAACCTCGCCCCACCATACATATCTGACCTCGTCCACATCATCACTCCCTCCTCTTCAGCTCTCTGTCCCCTCTGCCCGTCTCGTCACCAGGGGGAGCAGAGCCTTCAGCCGCTCTGCTCCTCAGCTCTGGAACTCTCTCCCTCCTGACCTCCGGAATATAGACTCTCTCCCTCTTTAAATCCAGACTCAAAACCTGTTCAGACTGTCCTACATCTCATAGCCAATCACTCCACTCGGATTTTGTTTTTATCTTGTTTTATATGTTTTATTGTATTGTTTGTTTGTGCTTTTTATTCGTTTTTAACCTTTTTCGAGGTATTTTTGAGCTCTAAAACCACCTGTGATTGAATAAATGTAAAGTAGAGCTGTTTAAAGTCAGACTGTGGAACATTCCAGGCAGAGCAATGACGTATCCATAGAAACAAGCAGGTGACGGACCCCCTTTCCGTCACACCAGCATCTTAATTATTCACCACGATGAGTTTATAAGCACTTTTCACGACTTTCAGAGACCAAAGTGGGGTTTAACAGTGGCAGTAAGGCTAAAAACAACTTGCATGCTAATACAGACTTCCTGATTATCGGAAAATAAAACACATTTTGACCATTTTGTACTGGGCCAAGTCACGTTTTGCTCAAATACATGGGGAAAAATGTGGTACAGGCCCTTTAATGTTAAATCTGTTCTTCAAATACATTTTTTTTTTTTTTGCGTTTTGTGAAATTTTATCAGACAAAACAGTTTAGGAAAGAGAGTTCTGAGAGTACTTCATGTTTTAAAGGGATATGCCACCCCCAGGTCAAATTTGGGCATCTCCCCACAGTCCAGAGACTAAAATAAGTGGTGGAAAGCGTTTTCCTGCTCACCCAGCCATTGTCCGAGTCTGTCGCCACTGACCGCCGCGGTATCTGGTGCTCCTCCGCCTTAGAATGGAGTCTAACGTCGCCAGAGAAAGATTTCGGCCAAAAGGAATTAATTTGCTCGATGCGTTTCCCAATTACTTTGTGTGTAGTGCGCATTCATATCGAGTGCAAATAAATGTGCAAATCAACACGGAGAGCTTGCCTTGGTCATTTTGGGTGGGAACTATTTTCCAGTGCGTAAGAATACAGCCGTATCACGCACCACGTTGTGCAACAGGGGAACTCCCTTCCCGGTGCGTAACTGGGATTCCCCTGGCAGCGTGCTGCGTGATTCGGCTGTATTCTTACGCACTGGAAAATTGTTCCCACCCAAAATGACCAAGTCAAGCTCTCCGTGTTGATTTGTACATTTATTTGCACTCGATATGAATGCGCACTACACACAAAGTAATTGGGAAACGCATTGAGCAAATTAATTCCTTTTGGCCGAAATCTTTCTCTGGCGACGTTAGACTCCAGTCTAAGGCGGAGGAGCACCAGATACCGCGGCGGTCAGTGGCGACAGACTCGGACAATGGCTGGGTGAGCAGGAAAACGCTTTCCACCACTTATTTTAGTCTCTGGACTGTGGGGAGATGCCCAAATTTGACCTGGGGGTGGCATATCCCTTTAACTTGTGCTGTACTCTGCTGCCCTCTCCTGGACATTTCATTCCTCCACTCCTGTTGTAAGAGTAACGTTTTGTATCGTGTTTTTGTGGGTTTATGGAGAACTGTCTCGTAGGGCTTGTGGGCGGAGCCTTGTACAGGACCGTACTGGTAACTGTAAGGAGGGTTTGAATAGGGCCCGGGAGAGATCGCCAGATTACTCAAACACGCATGGACTTTTAAAATATACCGTTTTGAGAAATGTGGAGTATGTGCCGTTTGAGAACACCAGAGGGCGCTGCAGGACTAAACCAGGACTAAATCAGGACTAAATCAGGACTAAAGCAGGACTAAAGCAGGACTAAAGCAGGACTAAAGCAGAACTAAAGCAGGACTAAAGCAGGACTAAAGCAGAACTAAAGCAGGACTAAATCAGGACTAAACAAGGACTAAATCAGGACTAAACCAGGACTAAAGCAGGACTAAAGCGCAGGACTAAATCAGGACTAAAGCAGGACTAAATCAGGACCAAACCAGGACCAAACCAGGACCACACCAGGACTAAAGCAGGACTAAAGCAGGACTAAACCAGGACTAAAGCATGACTAAAGCAGGACTAAAGCAGGACCAAACCAGGACTAATTTCACAGACATACTCCGTTATGTTTACACATTCAGACAGGACTAAATTCCCTGGTAATTATTATTTCAGCCCATGTCACCCCATAAAACTAATCCCGTCCGAATAGGGCTAAAGTCGATGGAGCCGGATGTGCATCCATGCTCACTTCCTGTTTAAATGTTTGGACTGCGAGCCATTTTCAGAACCGTCACAGGTGTTGATTACTTCCTGTAGGTGTGATCAGCCTGACGCTCAGACTGACCACGCCTCATGTCCAGTGTTGGGAGTAACTCGTTACAAAAGTAATTACTGTAATGCATTACTTTTTGGTGTAACGCAGTAATGTAACGCATTACAGGGAAGAAAATCGGTAATATATTACTCGTTACAATGCCAGTAACGTACATTACAATGCATTTTTAACCTGCTTTGTTTTTGTGGGTTTTGCGTTTTCTTCATACAAAGTTCGCGGATCACCGCGAGATCAGCTACTGAATCTGATAAGTCCGCGCAGAACATTACATTTCCTTTTACTTCGTCTCGAACTGGCAGACTGACAAAGGATGACAGAACCAGAAGAATCGGATAGTGCTAGCTCCTTTTCAAGATGGGCATACGCCCACTACTTTCACTTCCTTCAAAATAAGGACTCCAAGAACATTTTAGTTAAATGCACACTGTGTGTGAATCCCAAACCTCTTTCCACGTCGAAATGCAGTACAAGCAATTTGACGAAGCACTTGCAGAGGTGCCATAGCACCACGAAATTAGTCAGGAAAGGAGGGGATGGGACAGGGAACGATACAACCCCAACAAAGCAGCCGAAACTGATGTTGACCCGACCAGAGAATCTCCAGCCACGAGAGGTGAGGAGGCTCGTTGCCAAGTATATTGTGGAAGACATGCTGCCACTCTCCACGGTGGAGTCGCCCGCTTTCAGAAAAATTATCTTTATTTAGATTCAGTTCAATTAATACTAATATGCAAATATGTGCAAATAAGTTATGGTGCAGAATGTATAGGTAGGGCAATGAAATAAATGGGTATAAATTATGATTAACAGAGGGCAATACAGCTGGAACTATCTTAATAGCTACACATATGGGCTATATTCACAGATGTGTATACCAAATGTGAAAATGCCATTTGCTACAGAATTGAAGAGGATGGCAGTGAACAGGTGCTGGAGTGCATGGTAAGGTGTGGCAAGAAGGGAAAGGACGATTTATCTTTTGGTATTGTAAGCGGGTAAGAAGCAATTACTGAACATGTTGGTTTTCAGTCTGCAGCTCTCAAAACCTCCTGGAGGCAGGTGAAAGTCATGACACATAAGAGATTTGCACTGTAGATGCCAAATCCTTATTTCCAGTCATTTTGGCGAGAGTAACTAAAGTAATGCAAAAGTAGTGTAATGCCTTACTTTTTACTTAGAGTAATATTGTAATGTAAGGCATTACTTTAAAATGACAGTAACAAGTAATAAGTAGTGTATTACAGTTTTTGAGTAACTTGCCCAACACGCCTCCTGTCGCCCGGTGCTCTCTGGAGGAGGGGGTTCCAGGTGTGCGGAAGCAGGAACGCTCCATCGCCCAGGTTGATGGTGTCTGTGCTCGTTTCCTGATGTCAATGGTCTTCTTGATCTAACGGTTCTTCTGATCCAAAGCCCATGGTGGTTGTTTCATTTACAGTGAACTGATACGGCTTTAGTTCTGGTGAGTCCCCCTGATGTTTCCTTCTGACATACTTTTGGTGTTTGTTTTTGTGAAAATGAAAAAAGGCCTTCCACTTTCCCTGTTTCTGTGTATGATTTATTGTATGATTTTCTCTGAATCTCGTATATTGTGCTGTAGTTTTGGTTCTTGCTGTACAAACTGTTGAAGTTTCATCTATGGTTTAACTACAGTGTTTATGTTTGTATTTTTTCACGATTCTCTGGAATTGCGGGAGCAGCCGGTCGCTTCTACATTCGGTTTGAAACCAGAAGAGTCTGGAACTGGACCGTAGAGAAAAACCTCTGTCCAAACTTGAGACGATCCAACGAAAGACACTCAAATGTAGAAGACCAAAGACTCTCCAAACCTCTTGTATCATCCAGAACAAAATCGTAACAGTTTGGTGCTTCGATTGTTATTTACTGAATTCCAAGTGTTTCAAGCCAGCGCCATCAAAGTGGAAATGGATTTTGGATGGAGCCGAAACATCTTGATCGGAAAAAAAAACATTGTCCAGATGATCTTTGGTCATTCTCCAAGTAAAGCGAGTCAGCCTCAGGACCTGCTTACACAGACATGAACCAAAAACCAAAGCAAAACCTTGAACAAAATACAATCTTTATTCTTTATGTACATTAGATACAACGGTTCATTCACTGTCTCTACAGCAGAGCTCAGACTCGGAGGGACAGAATCTCTCATCATTTCATTTAACTTCACATTTTACATCAGGAATTAAACCGAGGGAAAAAAGGACACTAAACTAAAGTGGGATTTGGCATTGGACAAAAGCGCGATCTGGCTCTGTACCGGTACAAACGTAAACTTCAGTGACATTTAGTTTTGCAATAAATTATATAAAGCAGGATTTAAATTAAGAAAAAGTTTGAAAACACATTTAAAGAGCGAATTTGACTTCTACGGGGTATTAAAGAGGGGTATTTGACTTCTACGGAGTATTAAAGAGGAGGTATTTGACTTCTACGGGGTATTAAAGAGGGGGTATTTGACTTCTACGGGGTATTAAAGAGGAGGTATTTGACTTCTACGGGGTATTAAAGAGGGGGTATTTGACTTCTACGGGGTATTAAAGAGGGGGTATTTGACTTCTACGGGGTATTAAAGAGGGGGTATTTGACTTCTACGGGGTATTAAAGAGGGGGTATTTGACTTCTACGGGGTATTAAAGAGGGGGTATTTGACTTCTACGGGGTATTAAAGAGGGGGTATTTGACTTCTACGGGGTATTAAAGAGGGGTATTTGACTTCTACGGGGTATTAAAGAGGGGGTATTTGACTTCTACGGGGTGTTAACTGCTAACTACCATATTTAGATCACCGTGTTTCCTTTTGCGTTGAAAATGTTTTATTCTCCAAAAACGTGTTAAGGTTTCAGGTTAAATTTCAGTTGAGTTTTTTGCTCTCCGCGCTGAGTCACTCCCCCTTCTGAGCACCATCGTCTGCTATGACCTACTGCACATCGCGTCAGGTTTGTGAAGTTGTAGTGTACAGTTTTGGATCACGTTTTTGTATATTTATGGAGAATTGTCGTGCGGGAGCGTGGGTGACGTAGGTTTTTGGGCGGAGCTTTGTACCAGATCGTACAGCTAACCACAAAAAGAGTTCGAATAGGGCCCGGGAGAGATCGCTAGATTACCCAAACGTACACGGATGACTCGGAAAACCTCTTCAGGCAGGTTTGTGATGAGGGAACGACGTTAGAACATGGTGGAAAGCTCAAAAATCGGTTCTGTACAACACCCCCTCTTTAATATTCAGATTTTCTATTACAATGTGTAGGATTTTGTCACCATTTTAACCCGAATAAAGTTAAAAATAAAGATTTGGGTTAAATATTTTTTCAAAATGATCATGAACAAGAAGTAGTTTCAAGGTCAGGTATAAAGTTTTAATAAAGCAAGCCTTAAAGGTGCACTGTGTAACTTTTCTAGAGGTGGATGAACTGCCATGTTTCCATAGAGATCATGAAATTCCTTAAAATATTCCAAATTACGATACACGACTTCGATAAAATGGAATAGACGCGATTTGGATTCCACGACGGAGACGGAGAAGGTGGCAGATTGTGCTCCGGAAAAGCTACGCAGTGCAGCTTTAACTATTCAGCCTTTTGCACATTTTTCAGACAAAACCATACGACAAAAATGCAAAAAAAATAAGTAAAAATAGAAATGTCAGCGGTAAAAATCTATTTGAACTTGGTCCCGCTGCTCTCAATGTCTTTGTCAGTTCTTGTGTTTCTCTGGGCTCATAAATACAGTTATTTATAGATTCTCCTGTTTATTCTACACACATTATATACAATTATTATATACGGTGGTGATTCAAAACGCAGGGGCCACAGACTGTATAAAGAAGTGAGAAGAAAGAAGAAGAAAATAGATGGATGGACCTTCAGCAACTTTTACAGGCACTGCTTATTATGTTTAGAATCATTTTGGTTTGTAGACATTCTAGAAAACCTTTTATGTCACACACCTTTTTTTCTTCATCTCATGACTTAATCTCCTCAGATGTGCCAAGAATATTTACAGTCAGACTGTGCAGCGTCTTTCAGGTTTGTCTGCCTTGAAATGTAGCACACCTTGAATAGTTGTAATTCCACAGGTGAATCCTGAGGCCAAACCACAGACTGTATAAAGAAGTGTGACGTCACCCACAGCGTTCAGCTCCACTCAAATGAAGCTCGTGGTGTTAGTGGTCACACGGGACAATTTGAAGCCAGGCTTTATATTAGGAACAGGATTTTTTAAAATAAATAAAATTGTGAAATAAAAACTGTCTACAGTCCATATCCATGTCTGTTTATGTTGCAACAAAGAATAAACTAAGGCCTTAAAACTGGACTAAACCTGGAATTAGACAGGACTAAACCTGGACTAAACTAGGTCTAAACCTGGACTAAACCAGATCTAAACCAAGACTAAACCAGGACTAAACCAGGACTAAACCTGGACTAAAACTGGACTAAAACAAGACTAAACCTGGACTAAGACAGGACTAAACCTGGACTAAACCAGGTCTAAAACTGGACTAAACCTGGACTAAGACAGGTCTAAAACAGGACTAAACCAGGTCTAAACCAGGACTAAAACAGGACTAAACCAGGACTAAACCAGGTCTAAACCAGGTCTAAGCCAGAACTAAACCTGGACTAAAACTGGACAAAAGCAAAACTAAACCTGGACTAAGACAGGATTAAACAAGATCTAAACCAGGACTAAACCAGGCCTAAAACAGGACTAAACCAGGACTAAATGTGGCCTAAACCAGGACTAAACCAGGTCTAAACCAGATCTGAACCATGTCTGAACCAGGACTAAGGTGTGTGTGTATAGTCTAAACGTGCAATATTTTCTATACTCTCTTTTTACTTATTTTATTATTATTATTATTTGTCTGCTGCACTTTCTTGTTCAAACGTTCGCTTGCACCAAACTGCCTGGAGCTAATGTGACAAGTGATTTTCTCCTATGTGAGATCAATAAAGTCTTATCTTATCTTAAACCTGCTTTAGATTTCATAACTCCCAACCTCCATTTTGTCTGTGTGTCAGATGCCCTCCCGTCCTTCTATATTTGAGAATTTGGGACATTGAAAGTCACATAAAAACAGATTTGTGAATTTATTTGTGTTTTGAACATGACAGTGTAAATATGATCACAGGTTTGCCTTCAGCATTACAACAGCATCACCAGTGTTACTCATTCTGTGACTGTGCACCTTTTACAATCATGATTCAAAGTCCACAAACACACACTGAACATCTACACACACTTTTAGATCACTTTTACACTAGAACAGAGCAAACACTCCTTATCGTATAAACTCATCAAGGTGAAGAATTAGGACGCTCTGAATGCAGAAGGTAAGTGAGGAAGAACTTTGGACCACTGCAAACTGTTTACAATGAACTAGTTCTGTTTGTCACGTTTTTAAGATGTGAAAAACACCTGCAAACATTTCAAAGGAAAAATCAGGTACAGCCTTTAGAAATAAAAGTCACAAATTTGATCCAAACTGTGGAGAACAAAGTTATTATTTCAGTTTAGGGAAATGTGCAGAGTCTCCAATACTCCAGTATAACCTGTCCCCAGCGTAGAGAGGCTGAGTGAACCTGGTCTGGACTCTGTGGAGGAGACTCATGGTTCCACCAGAGACACTGTAAAACGCCAAAACCCCTGCACTGTGGTCCAGGTAAACCCCGATTCTGGACCCGACCGGACCTGAGACCTCGGTCTGGACTTTGTTAAACCGAAATGAATAACCGGTTTTATCACAGTCTAAGGCCCAGGATTTATCGTTGTTTCCAAATTCACATTTAAAAGAGTTTCCTTTCCTCTGAATCTCTCTGTATGAAACTGCTACAAAAACACCTCTCCCGCTCCACTCCACCTCCCAGTAACAGCGGCCCCTCAGACTCTCTCTGCTCAGGACCTGATAATAGTCACTGAATCTGTCTGGATGATCTGGATACCTCTGGTCTTCTTCCATACGTGTGACTCTTCTGTTTCAATCAGACAGAACCAGTTGGCTTTGAGCTGTGTTTGGGTCCAGAGTGATTTCTGTAGAATATTGTAAGAAGTCCTCTCTGGAGCTGGGTTCAGCTGGTGGCAGTAAAACCTGGTCTGGACTCAGGGTGAGCTGGAGTGTGTCCCTGAGTTTGGACACAGCTTTGGTCACTTCCTCAAAGAATCCCCAGTCCCCTGTGTGAATGGAGTCTGGCTCTGTGCTCTGTGTGTGTGGGGACAGTGAGGCGTAGACCTTTAGAAACTGGTTATGATCCTGGGTGAGGGCAAGTCTGTCCAGCTCAGAGAGGCTCCTCTTCAGTCCCCTCACGTCCTGTTGCAGATGGTCCTGGAGCTCTTGGACTCGTCTCAGTTGGGTCTGCTCCTGGGAGCGGATCTGCTGCTCCACTTCAGTTCGTCTTTTCTCCAGGAGAAGGGCCATGTCTCTGAAGCTGTCCCCGCTGCGCTGCGCTGCTGTCTGGGCAGAGCGTCTGATGTCCTGGGCCTCCTGTTGGAGCCTCTGGAGGTCTGTCTCTTTGTGCTTGAGGCTCTGGAGCAGCAGGGCCCTCCTGTCCGGCAGCTCAGCCTGCCTCTGAGCCCTCTCTGAGGCAGAGGACACGAGGTCATGGCCCTTGTGCTGGTCCACACAGAGGGAGCAGAGCAGCCGCTGGTCACTGCGGCAGAATAGATCCATCACTTTGTCGTGTTGAGAGCAGATGTTTTCCTGGAGCCTGTGGGAGGGCGCCATCAGCTGGTGTTTCTTAAATGCTGCAGCTTCATGATGAGGCTGTAGGTGGCGCTCACAGTAAGAGGCCACACACTGCAGACAGGACTGGACAGCTCTCAGCTTCCTCCCAGTGCACACATCACAGGACACATCCTGAGGTCCGGCATAGCAGCGGGCAGCAGGGGGCGCTGTCCTCTTCATCTGCTCTACCAAACCTGCTAACATGATGTTTTTAACCAGGACAGGCCTGGGGCTGAAGCTCTGGCGACATTCAGGACAGCTGTAGAGCTTCTTCTCGTCCTCTTGGTCCCAGTGCTGTTGGACACAGTTCCTGCAGTAGCTGTGTCCACAGGGAACAGTCACAGGATCCTTCAGTAGATCCAAACACACGGAGCAGAACAAGGTTTCTTGGTCAAGTTCTTTCTGCGCCATCTCTGCTGAATCACAGTTTCACTTCCACACACATGAAACTTGAGAGCGCTGAGGGAGGAGTCATGTGGAGATCTGAGGAGGAAACAGGAAGCAGAACACTTAAAGTCACACACACCTTTTATTCTGTTTCACATGAGACTCTGTCAGCTGTTTACAGAGACTCACACAGCCACTGTGTCTGAAAAGCTTCAGAGGATTTTCAGAAACATGAAATCTGTTTCAGACCTACAAACACTTTAAGACAGAAACTGGATGAAATAAAAGGGCAAAACTCCCCTCCCTTTGCTCTCTGCACAAAGTCACTTTAGTTTTTATTTATTTGCAATAAAAGCGACCACAGCTGAGTAAAAGTGAGACTGAGCTACAAGAGGAATCACAATTTGATTCTCTGCCACGGAGCTGGACACGCCTCAAGTTTGAGAAATGTGGAGTATGTGAGAACACCAGAGGGCGCTGCAGGACTAAACCAGGACTAAACCAGGACTAAACTAGGACTAAACCAGGACTAAACCAGGTCTAAACCAGGACTAAACCAGGACTAAACCTGGACTAAACCTGGACTAAACCTGGACTAAAACTGGACTAAAACTGGACTAAACCAAGTCCAAACCAGGACTAAACCTGTTCTAAACCTGGACTAAACCAGGACTAAACCTGGTCTAAATCAGGACTAAACCTGGACTAAACCTGGACTAAACCAGGACTAAACCTGGACTAAACCTGGACTAAACCTGGACTAAACCAAGTCCAAACCAGGACTAAACCTGTTCTAAACCTGGACTAAACCTGGACTAAACCAGGACTAAACCTGGTCTAAACCAGGACTAAACCTGGACTGAACCAGGACTAAACCAGGACTAAACCTGGACTAAACCAGGACTAAACAAGGACTAAACCAGGACTAAACCTGGACTAAACCAGGACTAAACCTGGACTAAACCAGGACTAAACCTGGATTAAGACAAGTCTAAAACAGGACTAAACCAGGACTAAACCTGGACTAAGACAGGTCTAAAACAGGACTAAACCTGGACTAAACCTGTACTAAGACAATGTCTAAAACAGGACTAAACCTGGACTAAGAAAGGTCTAAAACAGGACTAAACCAGGACTAAACCAGGACTAAACCAGGACTGAACCAGGTCTAAACCAAGACTGTATAACTCCACTGTTTAGTGGAGTGTAATTTTCTACTATTTTCTGATTTACCTGGATGCACTTTTTTGTTCAAACTTTCTTTGCACTAAACTGCCTGGAGCTAATGTGGCAAGTGAATTTCTCCTGTGTGAGATCAATAAAGTCTAATCTTATCTTATTGACCCTTTGTATCTTCATGAAGACCAAACCAGACCAAGTTACAGGTCAGATCTGTGGAGAGGCGACCTCGCTCACAGTCAGAATGTCTGTTTTTTGAGCTCTAAAACCACCTGTGATTGAATAAATGTAAAGTAGAGCTGTTTAAAGTCACACTGTGGAACATTCCAGGCAGAGCAATGACGTATCCATAGAAACAAGCAGGTGACGGACCCCCTTTCCGTCACACCAGCATCTTAATTATTCACCACAATGAGTTTATAAGCACTTTTCACGACTTTCAGAGACCAGAGCGGAGTTTAACAGTGGCAGTAAGGCTAAAAACAACTTGCATGCTAACACAGACTTCCTGATTATCAGAAAATAAAACACATTTTGACCATTTTGTACTGGGCCAAGTCACGTTTTGCTCAAATACATGGGAAAAAATGTGGTACAGGCCCTTTAATGTTAAATCTGTTCTTCAAATACAGTTTTTTTTGCGTTTTGTGAAATTTTATCAGACAAAACGGTTTAGGGAAGAGAGTTCTGAGAGTACTTCATGTTTTAACTTGTACTGTACTCTGCTGCCCTCTCCTGGACATTTGATTCCCCCACTCCTGTTGTAAGAGTACCGTTTTGTATCGTGTTTTTGTGGGTTTATGGAGAACTGTCTCGTAGGGCTTGTGGGCGGAGCCTTGTACAGGACCGTACTGGTAACCGTAAGGAGGGTTTGAATAGGGCCCGGGAGAGATCGCTAGATTACTCAAACACGCATGGACTTTTAAAACATACCGTTTCATGAAAAGGCGTGAGCTGTAACACATAAATAAAAGAACGGCGCGATAATTAGTCATAGAAGTTAATTAAGTGACTCTACAGCAGTGGTCCCCAACCTGAAAAAAGCACGTCGACTTCCACGATGCTCGTCTGACGCACGTGATACATTAACGCTAATATTAAACCCACAGGATAGCAAAATGAGTAAAAAACAGATGTGTTTGGAAAGTTTCTTTGCAAAGGGGAAAAGGCCCAGTGAGGAGACAGAAGAAGAGCTACGACCACTAAGGCGACGTTCACACTGCAGCCTGAAGTGACACAAATCAGATTTTTTTCACCCCTTTGCGACCTGTATCTGATCTTTTAATGACAGTCTGAACGACACAGATCCGATTTTTTCAAATGCGATCCAGGCCACTTGGATATGTGGTCCTAAAAGCGATACATATCCGATCTTTTGACACGCGACTTCAGTCTGAACGGCCACGTCGTGTTCATCCGACCTGCCCGTGTTTCTGTTGTACCCCTGAAAATGGGGAGAATAAATCACGAGAGTGATTGTGCGTTGCTTCTCTCATGCAGACGTTTATTGCAATAATAGCATATTTGACATCAACTCATTTATTCCACTTCCATGTCGTTTTGTGTAGGATTTGACTGCTGATACTGTCCTCAAGCGGCAGCTGTCTGGATGCCATTCAGGAAGACCTTGCCTCTAAATGAGAAGCCCTACACATTTTACCAGATGAAGAGTGTTGCGTAATGTGTGAAGTAGCTGGAGCAGACATGTTTATTCCTCCGCTGTAGCTTGCGTGTAGATTCCCTGTGACGTCTTGGTAGCTGGCAGGTAATCAGATATGCGCTGCATATGCTAGTGAACTCCAGATCACTGCGCAGTGAGGACCAAGCAACATGAAGGAAGGCAATGGAGTTTCAGTGCAACTGCTACTAGCCCATTGTTTTCTGCTTCTGCTATGTTCTGCAGGCTTAGTCTACTTGGTTGGCGGCACGGTAGGCACGGTAGCTGAGTGGTTAGCGCTCTTGCTTCACAGCAAGAAGGTTCCGGGTTCGATCCCCGGGTCGCCCAGGCCTTTCTGTGTGTGTGTTCTGTGTGGAGTTTGCATGCATGGTCTGGGTTCGATCCCCGGGTCGCCGGAGCCTTTCTGTGTGGAGTTTGCATGTTCTCCCCGTGTCTGGGTGGGTTTCCTCCGGGCACTCCGGTTTCCCTCACCAACCCAAAACATGCACCATAGGTAAAAATCCTCCAGCTTAGGTCCTGACCCCGGGCGTCCTAATGTGTGTGCTGCCCACTGCTCCTAATATATGTACAGTATATATAGGATGGGTTAAAATGCAGAGAAGAATTTCTCCAGTGTGAGATCAATAAAGTTCACTTCTTCTTCTTCTTACTGCTACAAAAAAGGCAGATGAGTGAAGACCTGACCAAACTGGACGTGCAGGTGCAAGGACTGGCCCAGAAGGTATGGACGGGACTTGTAACCTTGGATCCAAAAGAGGTAGAAAAACTTAAAAAGGTCCAACGTAGTAGGAGAAGCAACCATGGAGAACCACCACCCATCACCGATAAGGATGAGAAGATGTTGATGTGTTGTACCCCTGAAAATGGGGAGAATAAATCACGAGAGTGATTGTGCGTTGCTTCTCTCATGCAGAAGTTTATTGCAATGAGGAGAAACAGCGCAAAATCCCCCATGTGGTCGGTGAAGGCATTACCAATCGCTACAATACTGGATCTCAGACTTAGTAGTCGATGACAGATATAATCATAGTTTCCTTGAACAAAATAACAGGAACATTACAGAAAAATAATAGAATAAACAGACTTTTAACCAAATTTAGCCTATTTGTCTTCAGGGCTTATGCAAATAAATATTAGAAACCTTTTTACTCTTTTTAACCTCTTGAACATGAAATCACATTATGAATTGCATCACTGTAAATAGGCACAGAGCATAGTATTAGGGGCATATAGTACCATTCTAACCTATCACATTTCCTCCCATGAGAGTGGTACAAGTAAGCGTTCACAAATGTACACAAAACGTTCTTCTCGTCATACGAAAATTTTGTATGAACTCCGCGTCAGTGAAGCGGCAAAGAACATAGTAATCCCACCACTCTTGGCTGCGACGTTCCTCTGTATGGAGGTTGCTGCCACTGCCCCACAAAACGCCACAGCCAAAAACCTCACTCTTCTCCTTAAAAGGATAGTTCGTTTTTTTTCTGCCACGGAGCCGGACACGCCTCAAGTTTGAGAAATGTGGACTATGTGCCGAGAACACCAGAGGGCGCTGCAGGACTAAACCAGGACTAAACCAGGACTAAACCAGGACTAAAGCAGGACTAAACCTGGACTAAACCAGGTCTAAACCAGGACTGAACCAGGTCTAAACCAGGATCAAACCAGGTCTAAACCTAGACCTAACCAGGTCTACTCATGGTCTAAACCAGGACTAAACCAGATCTAAACCAAAACTAAACCAGGTCTAAACCAGGTCTAAACCAGGACCAATCCAGGTCTAAACCAGGATTTAACCTGGTCTAAACCAGGACTAAATCAGGACTAAACCAGGGCCAAACCAGTTCTAAACCAGGACCAAACTAGGTCTAAACCAGGACTAAACCAGGACCAAAACAGGTCTAAACCCGGTCTAGACCAGGTCTAAACTAGGACTAAATCAGGACTAAACCAGGTCTAAACCTGGACTAAACCAGGACTAAACCAGGTCTAAACAAGGTCTAAACCAGATCTAAACCATGTCTAAACCAGGTCTAAACCAGGTCTAAACCAGGTCTAAACCAGGATTAAATGAGGTCTAAACCAGAATTAAACCAGGTCTAAACCAGATCTAATCCAGGTCTAAACCAGGTCTAAACCAGGCCTAAACCAAGACTAAACCAGGACCAAACCAGGACCAAACCAGGTCTAAACCAGGACTAAACCAGCACTAAACCAGGACTAAACCAGGTCTAAACCAGGTCTAAACCAGGCCTAAACCAGGACTAAACCAGAACCAAACCAGGACCAAACCAGGTCTAAACCAGGACTAAACCAGCACTAAACCAAGACTAAACCAGGTCTAAACCATGACCAAACAAGGTCTAAACCAAGTCTAAATCAGGATAAAACCAGGACTAAACAAAAAACAAACTAGGTCTAAACCAGGTCTAAACCAGGACTAAACCAGGTCTAAACCAGGTCTAAACCAGGACCAAACCAGGTATAAACCAGGTTTAAACCAGGATTAAACCAGGTCTAAAACAGGATTAAACTAGGTCTAAACCAGATCTAAACCAGGACCAATCCAGGTCTAAACCAGGACTAAACCTGATCTAAACCAGGTCTAAACCAGGACTAAACTAGGTTTAACCAGATCTAAACGAGGTCTAAACCAGGTCTAAACCAGGACTAAACCAGGTCTAAACCAGGTCTAAACCAGGTCTAAACCAGGACTATACCAGGTCTAAACCAGGTCTAAACCAGGACTAAACCAGATCTAAACCAGGTCTAAACCAGAACTAAACCAGGTCTAAAGCAGATCTAAACCAGGTCTAAAACAGGACTAAACCAGGACTAAACCAGGTCTAAACCAGGTCTAAACCAGGACTAAGGTGTGTGTGTAGTCTGAAAGTGCAATATTTTCTATACTCTCTTTTTACTTATTTTATTATTACTATTTGTCTGCTGCACTTTCTTGTTCAAACGTTCGCTTGCACCAAACTGCCTGGAGCTAATGTGACAAGTGATTTTCTCCTATGTGAGATCAATAAAGTCTTATCTTATCTTAAACCTGCTTTAGATTTCATAACTCCCAACCTCCATTTTGTCTGTGTGTCAGATGCCCTCCCGTCCTTCTATATTTGAGAATTTGGGACATTGAAAGTCACATAAAAACAGATTTGTGAATTTATTTGTGTTTTGAACTTGACAGTGTAAATATGATCACAGGTTTGCCTTCAGCATTACAACAGCATCACCAGTGTTACTCATTCTGTGACTGTGCACCTTTTACAATCATGATTCAAAGTCCACAAACACACACTGAACATCTACACACACTTTTAGATCACTTTTACACTAGAACAGAGCAAACACTCCTTATCGTATAAACTCATCACGGTGAAGAATTAGGACGCTCTGAATGCAGAAGGTAAGTGAGGAAGAACTTTGGACCACTGCAAACTGTTTACAATGAACTAGTTCTGTTTGTCACGGTTTTAAGATGTGAAAAACACCTGCAAACATTTCAAAGGAAAAATCAGGTACAGCCTTTAGAAATAAAAGTCACAAATTTGATCCAAACTGTGGAGAACAAAGTTATTATTTCAGTTTAGGGAAATGTGCAGAGTCTCCATTAGAGAACGCGTTTAACCTGACCCCAGCGTAGAGAGGCTGAGTGAACCTGGTCTGGACTCTGTGGAGGAGACTCATGGTTCCATCAGAGACACTGTAAAACGCCAAAACCCCTGCACTGTGGTCCAGGTAAACCCCGATTCTGGACCCGGCCGGACCTAAGACCTTGGACTGGACTTTGTTAAACCAAAACCTGGACTGGCCTGGGTTCAACGAAAATGAATTACTGGTTTCATAACAGTGTAAGGCCCAGGATTTATCGTTGAATCCAAATCTACATTCATCAGCGTTTCCTTCCCTCTGAATCTCTCTGTATGAAACTGCTACAAAAACACAACTCCCTCTCAACAGCACCTCCCAGTAACAGCGGCCCCTCAGACTCCCTCTGCTCAGGACCTGCCACCAGTTACTGAATCTGTCTGGATGATCTGGATAATTCTGTGTTGTTCTCATAACTTTGACTCTTCTGTTTTCATCAGACAGAACCAGTCGGCTGTGAGCTGTGTTTGGGTCCAGAGTGATTTCTGTAGAATATTGTAAGAAGTCCTCTCTGGAGCTGGGTTCAGCTGGTGGCAGTAAAACATGGTTCGGCAGCTCAGCCTGCCTCTGAGCCCTCTCTGAGGCAGAGGACACGAGGTCATGGCCCTTGTGCTGGTCCACACAGAGGGAGCAGAGCAGCCGCCGGTCACTGCGGCAGAATAGATCCATCACTTTGTCGTGTTGAGAGCAGATGTTTTCCTGGAGCCTGTGGGCTACCAAACCTGCTAACATGATGTTTTTACCCAGGACAGGCCTGGGGCTGAAGCTCTGGCGACATTCAGGACAGCTGTAGAGCTTCTTCTCGTCCTCTTGGTCCCAGTGCTGTTGGATACACTTCCTGCAGTAGCTGTGTCCACAGGGAACAGTCACAGGATCCTTCAGTAGATCCAAACACATGGAGCAGAACAAGGTTTCTTGGTCAAGTTCTTTCTGCGCCATCTCTGCTGAATCACACTTTGACTTCCACACACATGAAACTTAAGAGCGCTGAGGGAGGAGTCATGTGGAGATCTGAGGAGGAAACAAGAAGCAGAACACTTAAAGTCACACACACCTTTTATTCTGTTTCACATGAGACTCTGTCAGCTGTTTACAGAGACTCACACAGCCACTGTGTCTGAAAAGCTTCAGAGGATTTTCAGAAACATGAAATCTGTTTCAGACCTACAAACACTTTAAGACAGAAACTGGATGAAATAAAAGGGCAAAACTCCCCTCCCTTTGCTGTCCGCACAAAGTCACTTTAGTTTTTATTTATTTGCAATAAAAGTATAAATGTGGAGTATGTGAGAACACCAGAGGGCGCTGCAGGACTAAACCAGGACTAAACCAGGACTAAACCTGGACTAAACCAGGACTAAACCAGGACTAAACCAGGACTAAACCTGGACTAAACCTGGACTAAACCAGGACTAAACCAGGTCTAAACCAGGACTAAACCAGGTCTAAACCAGGACTAAACCAGGAATAAACCAGGAATAAACCAGGATTAAACCAGGTCTAAACGAGGACTAAACCAAGTCTAAACCAGGACTAAACCAGGACTAAACCAGGTCTAAACCAGGACTAAACCAGGACTAAACCTGGACTAAACCTGGACTAAACCTGGACTAAACCTGGACTAAAACAGGACTAAACCAGGACTAAACCAGGTCTAAACCAGAACTAAACCAGGACTAAACCAGGAATAAACCAGGACTAAACCAGGATTAAACCAGGTCTAAACGAGGACTAAACCAAGTCTAAACCAGGACTAAACCAGGACTAAACCAGGACTAAACCAGGTCTAAACCAGGACTAAACCAGGACTAAACCTGGACTAAACCTGGACTAAACCTGGACTAAAACAGGTCTAAACCAGGTCTAAACCAGAACTAAACCAGGACTAAACCAGGAATAAACCAGGAATAAACCAGGATTAAACCAGGTCTAAACGAGGACTAAACCAAGTCTAAACCAGGACTGAACCAGGACTAAACCAGGACCAAACCAGGACTAAACCAGGACTAAACGAGGACTAAAGCAGGACCAAACCAGGACTAAAGCAGGACCAAACCAGGACTAAACAAAGACTAAATCAGGACTAAATCAGGACTAAAGCAGGACTAAACCAGGACCAAACCAGGACTAAAGCAGTACTAAAGCAGGGCTAAAGCAGGACTAAACCAGGACCAGGGCTAAACCAGGTCTAAAACTAGGGCTAAAGCAGGACTAAAATGATGCGGTCGCTGTACCGGAACGTTGTGGTAAAGAAGGAGCTGAGCCGAAAGGCAAAGCTCTTGATTTACCGTCGATCTACGTTCCTCCTCACCTATGGTCATGAGCTCTGGGTAATGACCGAAAGGACCAGATCGCGGATACAAGCGGCCGAAAGAAAATAGATGGATGGACCTTCAGCAACTTTTACACACACTGCTTATTATCTTTAGAATCATTTTGGTTTTATACATTCTGGAAAACCTTTTATGTCACACCTTTTTTTCTTCATCTCGTGACTTAATCTCCTCAGATGTGCCAAGAATATTTACAGTCAGACTGTGCAGCGTCTTTCAGGTTTGTCTGCCTTGAAATGTAGCACACCTTGAATAGTTGTAATTCCACAGGTGAATCCTGAGGCCAAACCACAGACTGTATAAAGAAGTGTGACGTCACCCACAGCGTTCAGCTCCACTCAAATGAAGCTCGTGGTGTTAGTGGTCACACGGGACAATTTGAAGCCAGGCTTTATATTAGGAACAGGATTTTTTTAGGCCTTAAAACTGGACTAAAGCAGGACTAAACCTGGACTAAACCAGATCTAAACCAAGACTAAACAAGGTCTAAACCAGGACTAAACCAGGATTAAACCTGGTCTAAACCAGGACTAAACCTGGACTAAACCAGGTCTAAACCAGGACTAAACCTGGTCTAAACCAGGTCTAAACCAGGACTAAACCAGGACTAAAACTGGACTAAAGAAAGACTAAATCTGGACTAAGACAGGACTAAACCTGGACTAAACCAGGTCTAAACCTGGACCAAAATTGGACTAAAGCAGGAATAAACCTAGACTAAGACAGAACTAAACCTGGACTAAATCTGGACTAAACCAGGATTAAAACAGGTGTAAAACAGGACTAAACCAGGACAAAACCTGGTCTAAACCAGGTCTAAACCTGGACTAAATCTGGACTAAACAAGGTCTAAACCTGGTCTAAACCAGAACTAAACCAGGACTAAACCTGGACTAAGACAGGTCTAAAACAGGACTAAACCAGGTCAAAACCAGGACTAAAACAGGACTAAACCTGGACTAAACCTGATCTAAACCAAGAATAAACCAGGTCTAAACCAGGACTAAACCAGGATTAAACCTGGTCTAAACCAGGACTAAACCTGGACTAAGACAGGTCTAAAACTGGACTAAACCAGGACTAAACCTGGACTAAGACAGGACTAAACCAGGACTAAACCTGGTCTAATCCAGGACTAAACCAGGACTAAACCTGGCCTAAGACAGGTCTAAAACAGGACTAAACCAGGTCGAAACCAGGACTAAAACAGGACTAAACCTGGACTAAACCTGTACTAAGACAGGTCTAAAACTGGACTAAACCAGGACTAAACCTGGACTAAGACAGGACTAAACCAGGACTAAACCTAATCTAATCCAGGACTAAACCAGGACTAAACCTGGCCTAAGACAGGTCTAAAACAGGACTAAACCAGGACTAAAATTTGACTAAGACAGGTCTAAAACAGGACTAAACCATGACTAAACATGGACTAAACCAGTACTAAACCTGGACTAAGACAGGTCTAAAACAGGACTAAACCAGGACTAAACCTGGTCTAAACCAGGACTAAACCAGGACTAAACCTGGTCTAAACCAGGACTAAACCTGGACTAAACCAGGTCTATACCTGGTCTAAACCAGAACTAAACCAGGACTAAACCTGGACTAAGACAGGTCTAAAACAGGACTAAAACAGGACTAAACCTGGACTAAGACAGGTCTAAACCAGGACTAAACCAGGACTAAACCTGGACTAAGACAGGTCTAAACCAGGACTAAACCAGGACGAAACCTGGACTAAGACAGGACTAAACCAGGTCTAAACCTGGACTAAAATTGGACTAAAGCAGGACTAAACCTAGACTAAGACAGAACTAAACCTGGAGTAAACCTGGAATAAACCAGGACTAAACCAGGTCTAAAACAGGACTAAACCAGGACTAAACCTGGTCTAAACCAGGACTAAACCTGGACTAAATCTGGACTAAACAAGGTCTAAACCTGGTCTAAACCAGAACTAAACCAGGACTAAACCTGGACTAAGACAGGTCTAAAACAGGACTAAACCAGGACTAAACCTGGTCTAAACCAGGACTAAACCTGGTCTAAACCAGGACTAAACCTGGTCTTAACCAGGACTAAACCTGGACTAAAGTAGGACTGAACCTAGACTAAGACAGAACTAAACCCGGACTAAACCTAGGGCTGGGCGATTAATCAAGATTTGCGATATCTCGAGATGTTTTATGAAATCGAGAAAGATTGTGGCATATCGAAAAACTCGAGATGAATAAGATTTCGCCACTCTGCTTATTTTCCTTAACTGTGTTGTGGAGCTGTCCGCCCCGCCTCCTTCTTGCGTTTGTGTTTCACTGCGTCTCGTGTTTCCCCCTCCCCTCCCCTCCCCTCGCGTGTAAGCCGCGTGTGTGTGTTGATAACTTATCCAACAGACCGGGCTTCATACCAATGCTAAAAACGCTTGACCCTAGATACAATCTCCCTAGTCACCACTTTTTTGTCAGTGCGGTACAGAGCAAGGCTGCATTTGGCGATCGGTGAGTTTTAATCTCTCTCTCTGTGTGGGTGGGTGTTGCCAGTGAGTGAAATATTTGGGTGGGTCGGGTATGTGGCGTTGATTCTAAAGCACACTTGCGTTTTAATGGTTGCAATAAATTAATATAGTATTTCTAGAAAAAAAAAATGATGCAGAATAATGTGCTAAGTTAAAGCAAATACACACACAAATATAAAATGTACTACAGTCACAAAACACACGAGAATTCATGGATTGAGGCTCTATTAATCTATATTTAAAAACAATTAATTTAATATGTGCTTTTTCACTTGGCTACGAAATGAGGGATTTTTTTGTCTTTTATCTTAAATGTTAAATAAGCACTTCATAAGAACTGTCGACCCTCAGGTTTTATGTTTACAATTAAAATAAGGCAATATACTACTTCCTTGGTTTGGTAATGTTAAAAATGGTGCACAAGCACTTAGTTACTAGTACCTGTCTACCTTTAGGCACTTGGCTGCCTGTTTGCACTTCAATAAAAAAAAAAAAACCTTGCTGAATTTGGCGAGTTTGTTTGTTTTTTTTCCCCTGCATAGATATCGAGATATATATCGTATATCGAGATATAGCAAAAACATATCAAGATAATTTTTTTTCTCCATATCGCCCAGCCCTAGTCTAAACCAGGTCTAAACCAGGTCTAAACCAGGACTAAACCAGGACTAAACCAGGTCTAAAACAGGACTAAACCAGGACTAAACCAGGACTAAAACAGGACTAAACCAGGACTAAACCAGGTCTAAACCAGGACTAAACCAGGTCTAAAACAGAACTAAATCAGGACTAAACCTGGTCTAAACCAGGACTAAACCAGGACTAAACCAGGTCTAAAACAGGACTAAACCAGGACTAAACCTGGTCTAAACCAGGACTAAACCTGGACTAAACCAGGTCTAAACCTGGTCTAAACCAGAACTAAACCAGGACTAAACCTGGACTAAGACAGGTCTAAAACAGGACAAAACCAGGTCTAAACCAGGACTAAAACAGGACTAAACCTGGACTAAGACAGGTCTAAACCAGGACTAAACCAGGACGAAACCTGGACTAAGACAGGACTAAACCTGGACTAAACCAGGTCTAAACCTGGACTAAAATTGGACTAAAGCAGGACTAAACCAGGTCTAAAACAGGACTAAACCAGGATTAAACCTGGTCTAAACCACAACTAAACCTGGACTAAATCTGGACTAAACCAGGTCTAAACCAGAACTAAACCTGGACTAAGACAGGTCTAAAACAGGACTAAACCAGGACTAAACCTGGTCTAAACCAGGACTAGACCAGGTCTAAACCAGGACTAACACAGGACTAAACCTGGACTAAGACACGTCTAAACCAGGACTAAACCAGGACTAAACCAGGTCTAAACCAGTTCTAAACCAGGTCTAAGTCAGGTCTAAACCAGAAATAAACCTGGACTAAAACTGGACTAAAGCAGGACTAAACCAGGACTAAAACTGGACTAAAGTAAGACTAAACCTGGACTAAACCAGGACTAAACCAGGTCTAAACCAGGGCTAAACCAGGACTGAACCAGGACTAAACCAGGACTAAAACTGGACTAAAGTAGGACTAAACCAGGACTAAAACTGGCCTAAACCAGGACTAAACCAGGTCTAAGGTGTGTGTGTATAGTCTAAACGTGCAATATTTTCTATACTCTCTTTTTACTTATTTTATTATTATTACTATTTGTCTGCTGCACTTTCTTGTTCAAACGTTCGCTTGCACCAAACTGCCTGGAGCTAATGTGACAAGTGATTTTCTCCTATGTGAGATCAATAAAGTCTTATCTTATCCTGCTACCTGTTGCTTTCCTCCACATCTAAAGTCCAACCCAGCTATGTTGATCTCCTGTGTGCGGCTTGTCCTAACCTGGTTCATCCTGTCTGTTATCCATCATTCTTCACAAGCACTGTTCCAGTATGCACCCACGGAGTTCTTCCTCTATAAAAATTCATATAATCCACCAGCGCCTGCTCTACTCCACCACCCGGACATACTGTATGTGCCCCGGCGCAGAGTCACACATCGGGGCGCACGAAGAAACTTCGAATATGGCAGTTCCAGCACCGTCCGGTCCTTCTGGTCTCTGGCCCGTCACCCCCGGAGACACACGGGACGACGCTCGGACTCCTCGGTGCTAACCCGCGTTCCGAGGTCGGCTGGTGTGGCTGGCGCGACTGCCCGGATCAACAACACACCGGTCAAATTCGGGCTTCTGAATGTCCGCTCCCTCACGGGCAGGGCCGTATTACCGACCGGGCGAGTGGGGCTGGCGCCCCGGGGCCCATGGATCCAGGGGGCCCAGGGGGGGCCCAACAACAATCCAGATACCGATGTCGATGCTGATTGCGATAGAGGCCTCTATTCTAGGATCTTCTTTAGTTGTACTTCTTTAGTCTATAAGGGTTAACTGAAATGGGCTGGGGGGAGTGACAGCAGTCAGAGGGCCCTCGGCCACAGGACATAGGAACCAGAGGGCCCCCTGGGCCATGTCGTACAGCAACCAGAGGGCCCCTAGGCCACGGAGGACGGCAATCAGAGGGCCCCTGGGCCACGGGGGATGGCAAAGGGCCCCTGAACCACGGGATATGGCAACCAGAGGGCCCCTGGGCCACGGGGGACGGCAATCAGAGGGCCCCTGGGCCACGGGGGACGGCTATCAAAGGGCCCCTGAGCCACGGGATATGGCAACCAGAGGGCCCCTGGGCCACGGGAAACGGCAATCAAAGGGCTTCTGGGCCATACGGTACATCGACTAGTGGGCCCCTTGGCACGGCAATCAAAGGGCCCCTGTGCCACAGGGTATGGCAAGCAGAGGGCCCCTGGGCCATGGGGGACGACAACCAGAGGGCCCCTAGGCCACGGGATATGGCAACCAGAGGGCCCCTGAGCCATGCTGTATGGCAATCAGAGGGCCCCTGTGTCACGTGGTACGGCAATCAAAGGGCCCCTGGGCTATGCGGTACGACGACTAGAGCATCTAGGGGGACAGTAATCAAAGGGCCCCTGAACCACGGGATATGGCAACCATAGGGCCCCTGGGCCACAGGAAACGGCAATCAAAGGGCCCCTGGGCTATGCGGTACGGCGACTAGAGCGCCTAGGGGGACAGCAATCAAAGGGCCCCTGGGCTACAGGATATGGCAACCAGATGGTCCCTGGGCCATGCAGTACGAAAACCAGAGGGCCCCTGGGCCACAGAATATGGCAACCAGAGGGCCCCTAAGCCATGATGTATGGCAACCAGAGGGCCCCTGGGGCATGGGGGACGACAACCAGAGGATCCCTGGGCCATGAGGAACGGCAGCCATTGTAAGAGAAAAACCAATATGGATTTTCCAGTGGACTCAGTCCTGCTAAAAATCACAGAAAGTCGCAATTGGCTCTCTGAAAAGTCGCTTAAAGTCACCAGATGACATCATGACATTACGTATGATGTCACAGCACCATGCACGCAATGCCAATCTCTAGAAAACGTGTGGGGACGGTTATGTCTGTAGTAGAAGAAGACAGTGCTAGCGGATTTTTACAGATCAGAGCTAATCTGCAGCACTGATTCACCGTTAGAAATGCTTCTGACAGCGGCGCAAAGCTACAGTTATGTTGAGAACAATGATTTTTGTCACTTTAAAGACGAGCAGCCAGATTCACCAAAAGGTTGCGAAAGTTGCTAAATGTTTTTTTGTCGCTAGGGACGCCCACAAGTGCGGACGTTTTTCCTTTCCAAAACCCCGCCACTCCGAACGGGGTTAGGGTTAGGGTAAGGGGGTAGGGATATGCACCCCCGGTTTCGGGTTTCGGAGTAGCGGGGTTTCGTAATGGAGAGGTGTAACCCCCACAAGTCACTAAATCTAACGGCAAAGTTTCTCAATTGACAACACCTGCTTCGTGACCACAACGTATCCTGGGCCTAACGCTGGCCCCAGTAGAGAGCTAGTAGAACTTGTATCTATATTCTGTGGGAAGTGATTTCGCTCCTGCACAATATTGTTTGCACACAAAATGACATGGTGATTCACTTGTCATTATAACCTATTAGTTCTCTTCGGGGAGAGTAATACACCAGTAGATATTCACCTTAAGAACACAAGGTTTTGTACCTCTCAACTTTGCAGATTTCGCTTGCATATGTCCATATGAACAAATTTGGATGTCCAATATGGATTTTCCTGTGGAAATCACAGAAAGTCACTATTGGCTCTCTGAAAAATCGCCAGATGACGTCATGACGTGACATATGACGGCAAAGCGTCATACACAACGCTCATCTCTAGAAAACGTGCATGCATGGCTGCGTTCATAATGCAAAAGGGGAATGCTAGCAATTTTTAAAGATTAGAGCTAATCTGCAGCACTATTTCACCATGAGAAACACTTCTGATAGCAGCACAGAGTTACATTTATGCTGAAAAACAATGACTATGCCGGGTGCATGTCGCTATTGCCATTGATTTCTATTGTCGGCATAGCGGTATGTTTTGTTTTTGTTTATTACTGACACACTGTTTAATTAAATGTGCCTAACCCAAAACTATTCCTAACCTTAACCGTCAATAAAGGCATATGCCTTACCCTAAAACTATTCCTAACCCTAACCGTCAGTAAAGGCAAATATTTATTACATTAGTTGTCGGAATAGCGGCATGTCGGGATAGCGAGAATCAACGGACAATGCCACTGAAAAGATGAGTTGAGTCATCAGCTGACCAAAAAGTTGCCAAAGGCGCTACACGACATTTTTAGTCGCCAGGGACCATCAAAAGTCGCTGAATTGGCCACAAGTAGTGGACTGAAAGAAGGGGCGGAGACTTTGGCTCTGTCTCTATATATATAACCCCCTGCATCACTTCTGTTCACTCAGAACTTGACCTTGGCTTACTGCTTGACAAATTGCTTTGCATTCAACCTGTGCAACATCACTTGTTTAGTTGTAATAATCAACAGCCTTTTTAAAGGCTTGTATACATTTATATTTTATTATTGTGTACTATATCACATTATACTATATCACATTATACGTATATCACATTACACCTTTAAAGGTTAAAAGCCTACCTTAAAAGGCTAGTGTATTTCGTGTTTAAATATAACACCTTCCGAACTTTAAGGAGTGTTGCATTGTATTTGGCCATTCTCTGGCAACTTCATTTAGTGAATTTAGCGACATTGCCATGCCAACATTAGTTTTGATATGAAAACAACAGCTACTTTCTGCCTTTAAGCTTCACACTGCAACTTTTGGCCATCTTTAATAACTAAAAAGCTGATAAGCGACTTTTTCCCATTTTAATCATTTCATCATATTCTGTTCTGTCTTAGGAAGTCTTACACGGTTGAGATATTACCTTTATCTAGCTTCTGCCCTTAATCATATATCGTGTTGTCATCAAGTGACTTTTCACAGAGCCAGTGGCGACTTGGTTTTTTGTTTGTCTTGTTTTTTTTTTTTTTTTTTTTGCAACTGTCATTAATAGTAGGCCTATGGATTGCAAACAAAAAAGTGGCGCTTCAAAGCGAAGAGCCAAAAAAAACAGAGAGGCAAAACAGGCTGACTTCTTAAAAAATGTGCCTTCGATTTCTGGCTTTTTTGATAAGCCAAAGGATTCCAATGTTGATACCAATGTTGATAATGTCATCAGTGGTCCGAGTTGCAGCAGTGTAGAGAGCACCACTGATTTGATCATGCCGGAGCCCACACAGATCCAATCCGGTGTAGACCTGGCCTCTCAGGCTCAGGCTTCAGGGCCACACACAGAGCTCAGTTTCCACCCAGAAGCTGGGGACACCATCTCCAGTCATGGATCTTCTGCTTCATGCTCAAATACCACAGCCATTCCAGACTCGTGTACTCTTACAACAGCAGACTCACTGTCAGACCAGGAGAAGTACACTGAGACCAGTATCCCATTAGCAGCTAGGACCTCAAACTCCTGGTGTGAAACCGTTAATGACCCTGCTTTGTGGCCAAATGCCATTACTGAACAGGCTAAGTCGATTCTGGTTAGTAGAGGAGCAGTTGCTTTTCAAAATCGGAGTGAAAAGTACCCTGCCTCAATTAGAGATATGACCATGGGGGGTGGCACTAGGAGTTTCACAAATTCCTTAGTCAAATGCTGTCTACCTAATGGTCAGTCTGTGGAAAGGCAGTGGCTCCTTTACTCACCTTCCTCTGGTTGCATTTATTGTTTTGCTTGCAAACTGTTCTCAAGTAAGTGCAATGCATTTGTCAATGGGTTTTCTGATTGGAAACATTCTGAGCGTATCGGTGAGCATGAGAGGAATGAGGAGCATAGGGCTTGCATGTTAGCATTACACAGTCGTTCCAAAGACACAGGAAGAATTGATTCTGATCTTATGAAACAAATTGATGCAGAAAGGCAATACTGGCGGGACGTTTTGAGAAGAGTTGTTGCTGTAATTCAGTTTTTGGGAGAGAGGGGCCTTGCGTTCAGGGGAGATGACGAGCAGTTTGGATCACCTCACAATGGTAATTTCTTAGGCATTATCGAACTGTTGGCCAAATTTGACCCTTTTCTAGCTGACCATCTCCAAAGGTTTGGAGGCAAGGGCAAAGGCTCTGTGTCCTATCTCTCATCCACAATCTGTGGGGAATTTATCCACTTAATGGGAGAAAGAACAAAGGAAGCGATTATCAGTGAGATAAAAGAGGCCAAATACTTTTCTGTTATCATTGACTCCACTCCCGATCTTGCACATGTGGACCAACTCACTTTTATTTTCAGATTTGTTGAAGCTGGGGGAGACGTTGTTGAGCGGTTTCTGGGTTTTGAGCCTATTGAGAATCATAGCGGGAGCAATTTGGCTGAGTGTGTTGTTGCAATGGTGGAGAACCTGGGCCTAGACATAAGTAACTGTCGTGGCCAGTCTTACGACAATGCAAGTAATATGTCAGGAAAGTACAATGGAGTTCAAGCTCATCTGAAACGCATAAACCCATTGATTTGTTATGTCCCCTGTGCTGCGCATTCATTGAATTTAGTTGGTGTCAATGCTGTTGACAGTAGCCCAGAAGCTGGGCGTTTCTTTGACTTCCTGCAATCTTTGTACACATTTTGTGCCTCTTCAACACACAGGTGGGGAAAGGTTTTCAGAAATACAAATGTGAAACTCACACTGAAGTCCTTGTCAGGCACTCGCTGGAGTGCAAGAGCTGAATCAACAAATGCTCTGTGGAAATATTATGCACAACTGAGAGATTCACTGAACAATATTTCCAAAGATCCACAGGAGAAACGTGACACTAGAAGTGAGGCCTCTGCACTTTGTGGCAAGCTGGACACCCTAGAGATATAGCTGTCATGGCATACTTTTGGGATACAATACTGCAGCGGTTCCAAGCCACAAGCCTGCAGTTACAGAAGCCTAACATCAACATAAATACGGCAACACAGCTTCTCAGTTCTCTTCGTGATTTTGTGGCAGCACAGAGAGACAATTTTGCCCATTTTGAAAGATCAGCCTTAAGTGTTACTGATTCAGTCTCCCAAGACTACAGACATGATCTCCAGTGCACAAAGAAGCGCAAACATATGGCTGATGAAAGTGCAGAGCCAGATGTTAAATTAGGTGGAAAAGAAAAGTTTCTAATTGAAACGTTCAATGTTCTAATTGACAAGCTTGTGTCCTGTCTTGACCATCGGTTAACTGCATACACACACTTGACCAATCTTTTTCATGTTCTTTTCATGCCTGATAATATGTCAATCAGTGAGCTCACTTCAAGGGCCGAAGCACTTGCTGCAGCATATCCCACTGATCTAACCATGAGCCTGGCAGATGAACTTGTTCAATTCAAATCATTCATTCCAAAAGAACAAAGATGCCCAAATACAATGCTAAAGACCGTGGTAAATTTGGATTTGCAGTCCACTTTTCCAAGTCTTTACATCGCACTTCGACTGTTCTTGACTCTGCCAATTACGAACTGTGAAGGGGAACGGTCATTCTCCAGAATGGCTCGAATAAAAAATGAGCTCAGGATGAAAATGACCCAAAATCGTCTGAACTCCCTCTCACTTCTTGCAATTGAATCACAGTTTGTGCAACAGCTGAACTTTGATGAGTTGGTAGATGATTTTGCACGAAGGAAGAGCAGAAAGAGACTTTTGTAGGGGAGTGTGTGTCGGGGGGTTGGGTTGGTATGGGCTCGGAGCGGGAGGGGGGGGGGGGGGGGCCTTGCAATCTCCTTGCCCCGGGGCCCAGACCCACCTTAATCCGGGCCTGCTCACGGGCAAGGGCCAGCTTGTCCAGGACCTCCTCGCGGACCACCGGATGAACTGTTTGGCGCTGACGGAGACCTGGCAGCAGCCAAGCGACTACACCGATCTCAACGAGGCCACTCCACGAGGGTTTGTTTACCAGGCTGAACCGCGTGTGTCTGGCAGAGGAGGCGGGGTCGCGCTCATCCACCGCGATGACTGGAAGGTGGTGCCTGTGAGTGTGCCTACCTGCCACTCGTTCGAGACAACTGTCTGTCAACTGTCTGGACCTATCCCCACCATCATTGCCACAGTTTACAGACCACCGAAACAGCACACGGACTTTATCATGGACATCGCAGCATTTTTATCTCACCTCACCACACTGTCACCACACGTCATACTCCTGGGAGATTTCAATATCCACATGGACAATTATAACAACCCACTCACCAAAGAATTCACCTCCTGTCTGGACAGTTCTGGTTTTAAACAATATGTTAATTTTCCCACACATAACAAAAAGCACTCCCTGGATTTAATATGCTGCACTGGAATAACCCCATTGGACCTTCAAACTCACTACATCCCCTTCTCTGACCACCTGCTAATTTCATTTGACATCAACCTGTGCTTCAAAAAATCCAACCCACCCCGCACTATACAGTTCCGTAAAATCAAGGACATTAACCCAGACCATTTCTCATCACTCATCAATAATCTCCCCAGTGTTGAGGGCCTCTCTACAACAGATGAGTTTCTCACACATTACAACACACACCTCCACCACATACTCAACACCGTAGCCCCACTCAAAACCCGATCCGTCTCATTCACTCACTCTGCACCCTGGTACACCCCTGCCCTCAGACACCTCAAAACACAAGGCCGCAGACTGGAGAGACTGTACAGGAAAACCGGACTCATCATACACAAAGACATGTTCACCTCACACATCCTCCATTACAAACAGTCCATATCCACAGCAAGATCCACATACTACTCTAATTTAATCAGTTCACATGAAGGTAACTCAAAAACACTATTCTCACTCCTCTCACAGATCACAAAACCCCCGGACTCACTTCCACCTCACCTCTATTCCTCCGAATTCTGCAATAACCTGGCTGCTTTCTTTACCTCCAAAATTCAACTGATCCACCTGCAACTTAACCCCTCTGTTTCAAACCCACCTGTTTCATCTTCCGTATCCCCAACACACCTGCTTTCTTCTTTCACCCTGCCCTCCGTCTCCCAAATCTCCACTCTCATTCAGAACTCCAAATCCTCCACCTGTCAACTAGATCCTCTCCCTACAGTCCTCATCAAAACCTCCATCCCTGCACTGTCCCCCCTCATAACTAATATCATTCACTCCTCTCTCATTTCCGGTACTGTTCCCTCCACTCTCAAAACCGCTGCAGTCACTCCAATACTCAAAAAACCCGGTTCTGATCCCTCTGACCTCAATAACTTTCGTCCTATTTCAAACCTACCCTTCATTTCCAAACTTCTTGAGAAAACTGTTGCTGCCCAACTCCACACCCATCTTTCCTCCAATAACATCTACGAACAATTTCAATCTGGTTTCCGTCCCCTCCATAGCACTGAAACTGCCCTTCTGAAAATCACTAATGACCTCCTCCTCTCTGCTGACTCTGGTTCACTCTCCATCCTCCTCCTGCTAGACCTCAGTGCAGCATTTGACACCATTTCACACTCCATCCTCCTTGACAGACTTTCCTCCATCGGCATCTCTGGTACTCCCCTCTCCTGGTTCCACTCCTACCTCTCACACCGCTCCCAGTTTATTCAGGTCAAGTCATTCACCTCTCACCCCTCCCCTGTCACGTCAGGTGTTCCTCAGGGTTCTGTCCTCGGTCCTCTTCTATTTTTAATCTATCTTCTCCCCCTTGGTTCCATCTTTAGAAAACACCACATCCACTTTCACTGCTACGCGGATGACACCCAGCTCTACATCTCCACCAAACCCAACTCCACACTTCCACCCTCCTCTCTCACAAACTGTCTAACAGAAATACAAACCTGGTTCACCTCAAACTTCCTCAAACTTAACGGCAATAAAACAGAACTTCTCCTCATCGGCACCAAATCCACCCTAAGCAAAATAAACCCTTTCTCCATATCCATCGACGGCTCCTCTATCTCCCCCTCCCCTCAGGTAAAGAGTCTGGGTGTCATCCTCGACAGCACACTTTCCTTCACCTCCCATATCAACAACACCACCCGGTCCGCCTACTTCCACCTCAGAAACATCCACCGCCTCCGTCCCTCACTCACCCCACACACCACCGCCATCCTCATCCATAGCCTGGTCACTTCCCGTATAGACTACTGTAACTCTCTCCTGTTTGGTCTCCCACAAAAATCACTCCATAAACTCCAACTGGTCCAAAACTCAGCCGCCCGCATTATCACACACACACACCCTCCCATCACCACATCACACCTGTTCTGCAACAGCTCCACTGGCTCCCCATCACACACCGCATACAATACAAAATCATACTCCTCACCTACAAAGCCAGCCACAACCTCGCCCCTCCATACCTGTCTAACCTCATCCACATCTCCACACCTGCCCGCTCCTCCTCCTCCTCCCTGCACCTCACTGTCCCTCCTGCCCGTCTCGTCACTATGGGAAGCAGAGCCTTCAGCCGCTCTGCTCCCCAGCTCTGGAACTCCCTCCCCCATGCTCTCCGCGACACACACTCACTCTCACACTTCAAATCTAAACTCAAAACTCATCTGTTTAGAGAGGCCTTCTCACTCTGACCACTCTGACCATAACTGCACTGTCTTTTAATCTGTATTTGTTTTTTTTATAATGTATTTTTACACTGTTTTTATTTTGTTTTATCTTGTTTTTATGTACTGTATTATTTAATTAATGTATTTAATATTTTGATGTACGGCGACCTTGAGAGCCTTGAAAGGCGCCTAACAAATAAAATGTATTATTATTATTATTATTATCTTAAACCTGCTTTAGATTTCATAACTCCCAACCTCCATTTTGTCTGTGTGTCAGATGCCCTCCCGTCATTCTATATTTTGAGAATTTGGGACATTGAAAGTCACATAAAAACAGATTTGTGAATTTATTTGTGTTTTGAACATGACAGTGTAAATATGATCACAGGTTTGCCTTCAGCATTACAACAGCATCACCAGTGTTACTCATTCTGTGACTGTGCACCTTTTACAATCATGATTCAAAGTCCACAAACACACTGAACATCTACACACACTTTTAGATCACTTTTACACTAGAACAGAGCAAACACTCCTTATCGTATAAACTCATAACGGTGAAGAATTAGGACGCTCTGAATGCAGAAGGTAAGTGAGGAAGAACTTTGGACCACTGCAAACTGTTTACAATGAACTAGTTCTGTTTGTCACGTTTTTAAGATGTGAAAAACACCTGCAAACATTTCAAAGCAAAAATCAGGTACAGCCTTTAGAAATAAAAGTCACAAATTTGATCCAAACTGTGGAGAACAAAGTTATTATTTCAGTTGAGGGAAATGTGCAGAGTCTCCAATACTCCAGTATAACCAGACCCCAGTGTAGAGAGGCTGAGTGAACCTGGTCTGGACTCTGTGGAGGAGACTCATGGTTCCACCAGAGACACTGTAAAACGCCAAAACCCCTGCACTGTGGTCCAGGTAAACCCCGATTCTGGACCCGACCGGACCTGAGACCTTGGACTCGACTTTGTTAAACCGAAATGAATAACCGGTTTTATCACAGTTTAAGGCCCAGGATTTATCGTTGTTTCCAAATCCACATTCATCAGAGCCTCCTTTCCTCTGAATCTCTCTGTATGAAACTGCTACAGAAACCCCCCCCCACCCGCTCCACTCCACCTCCCAGTAACAGCGGCCCCTCAGACTCTCTCTGCTCAGGACCTGAGGCCACATACTGAATCTGTCTGGATGATCTGGATACCTCTGGTCGTCCAGAACTGTGACTCTTCTGTTTCCATTAGACAGAACCAGTCGGCTGTGAGCTGTGTTTGGGTCCAGAGTGATTTCTGTAGAATATTGTAAGAAGTCCTCTCTGGAGCTGGGTTCAGCTGGTGGCAGTAAAACCTGGTCTGGACTCAGCTCATTCACACTCCAGCTCAGGTGAGCTGGAGTGTGTCCCTGAGTTTGGACACAGCTTTGGTCACTTCCTCAAAGAATCCCCAGTCCCCTGTGTGAATGGAGTCTGGCTCTGTGCTCTGTGTGTGTGGGGACAGTGAGGCGTAGACCTTTAGAAACTGGTTATGATCCTGGGTGAGGGCCAGTGTGTCCAGCTCAGAGAGGCTCCTCTTCAGTCCCCTCACGTCCTGCTGCAGATGGTCCTGGAGCTCTTGGACTCGTCTCAGTTGGGTCTGCTCCTGGGAGAGGATCTGCTGCTCCACTTCAGCTCGTCTTTTCTCCAGGAGAAGGGCCATGTCTCTGAAGCTGTCCCTGCTGCGCTGCGCTGCTGTCTGGGCAGAGCGTCTGATGTCCTGGGCCTCCTGTTGGAGCCTCTGGAGGTCTGTCTCTTTGTGCTGGAGGCTCTGGAGCAGCAGGGCCCTCCTGTCCGGCAGCTCAGCCTGCCTCTGAGCCCTCTCTGAGGCAGAGGACACGAGGTCATGGCCCTTGTGCTGGTCCACACAGAGGGAGCAGAGCAGCCGCTGGTCACTGCGGCAGAATAGATCCATCACTTTGTTGTGTTGAGAGCAGATGTTTTCCGGGAGCCTGTGGGAGGGCGCCACCAGCTGGTGTTTCTTAAATGCTGCAGCTTCATGATGAGGCTGTAGGTGGCGCTCACAGTAAGAGGCCACACACTGCAGACAGGACTGGACAGCTCTCAGCTTCCTCCCAGTGCACACATCACAGGACACATCCTGAGGTCCGGCATAGCAGCGGGCAGCAGGGGGCGCTGTCCTCTTCATCTGCTCTACCAAACCTGGTAACATGATGTTTTTACCCAGGACAGGCCTGGGGCTGAAGCTCTGGCGACATTCAGGACAGCTGTAGAGCTTCTTCTCGTCCTCTTGGTCCCAGTGCTGTTGGACACAGTTCCTGCAGTAGCTGTGTCCACAGGGAACAGTCACAGGATCCTTCAGTAGATCCAAACACACGGAGCAGAACAAGGCTTCTTGGTCAAGTTCTTTCTGCGCCATCTCTGCTGAATCACACTTTGACTTCCACACACATGAAACTTAAGAGTGCTGAGGGAGGAGTCATGTGGAGATCTGAGGAGGAAACAGGAAGCAGAACACTTAAAGTCACACACACCTTTTATTCTGTTTCACATGAGACTCTGTCAGCTGTTTACAGAGACTCACACAGCCACTGTGTCTGAAAAGCTTCAGAGGATTTTCAGAAACATGAAATCTGTTTCAGACCTACAAACACTTTAAGACAGAAACTGGATGAAATAAAAGGGCAAAACTCCCCTCCCTTTGCTCTCTGCACAAAGTCACTTTAGTTTTTATTTATTTGCAATAAAAGCGAGCACAGCTGAGTAAAAGTGAGACTGAGCTACAAGAGGAATCACAATTTGATTCTCTGCCACGGAGCTGGACACGCCTCAAGTTTGAGAAATGTGGAGTATGTGAGAACACCAGAGGGCGCTGCAGGACTAAACCAGGACTAAACCAGGACTAAACCAGGTCTAAACCAGGTCTAAACCAGGTCTAAATCAGGTCTAAACCAAGGCTAAACCAGGACAGAACCAGGACTAAACCAGGTCTAAAACAGGACTAAAACAGGTCTAAAACAGGACTAAACCAGGACTAAACCAAGACTAAATCGGGAGTAAACCAGGTCTAAACCAGGTCTAAACTAGGCCTATATCATGTCTAAACCAGGTCTAAACCAGGTCTAAACCAGGTCTAAACCAGGACTAAACCAGGACTGAACCAGGTCTAAACCAAGACTGTATAACTCCACTGTTTAGTGGAGTGTAATTTTCTACTATTTTCTGATTTACCTGGATGCACTTTTTTGTTCAAACTTTCTTTGCACTAAACTGCCTGGAGCTAATGTGGCAAGTGAATTTCTCCTGTGTGAGATCAATAAAGTCTAATCTTATCTTATTGAACCTTTGTATCTTCACGGAGACCAAACCAGACCAAGTTACAGCCAGGTCAGATCTGTGGAGAGGTGACCTCGCTCACAGTCAGAATGTCTCTAAAATCACCTGTGATTGAATAAATGTAAAGTAGAGCTGTTTAATGTCACACTGTGGAACATTCCAAGCAGAGCAGTGATGTATCCATGGAAATGAGCAGGTGATGGACTCCCTTCCTGTCATCCCAGCATCTTAATTATTCACCACGATGAGTTTATAAGCACTTTTCACAACTTTCAGAGACCAGAGTGGGGTTTAACAATCTAAAACAGGACTAAAACAGGTCTAAAACAGGACTAAACCAGGTCTTAAACAGGACTAAACCAGGTCTACACCAGGACTAACCATGGACTAAGACAGGTCTAAACCAGGACTAACCATAAACTAAGACAGGTCTAAACCAGGAATAAACTGAGACTAAACCAGGTCTAAATCAGGCTTAAACCAGGACTAAACCAGGAATAAACCAGGAATAAACCAGGACTAAACATAAACTAAGACAGGTCTAAACCAGGAATAAACTGAGACTAAACCAGGTCTAAATCAGGTGTAAACCAGGTCTAAAATCAGGTCTAAACCAGGTCTAATCCAGGATTAAACCAGGACTAAACCAGGACTAAACTAGAACAAAACCCGGTCTAGGCTAGGTTTAAAACCAGGTCTAAACCAGGTATAAACCAGGTCTAAACCAGGTCTAAACCAGGTCTAAACCAGCTCTAAAACAGGTCTAAACCAGGTCTAAACCAGGTCTAAACCAGGTCTAAACCAGGTCTAAACCAGGACTAAACCAGGACTAAACCAGGTCTGTATAACTCCACTGTCACTGCTCAGTGGGACGGAGCTCATTCTCGGATTTGAACATCGATCTCTTCATAAACATCCTGGTAGAGCGGCCAAATCCACAGATCTGAGGTTGGTGGTTTGATCCCAGCTCCACCAGATGAACGAGTGAGTGTGTGAATGGATGAGTGGCTGCATAAAAGTGGATGTATAAAAATATGAGCTTTACAAAACAGATGACAGTTGGCTTCATCGAACCGGGACCTCCAACGTGCACTGGGCGGTTTGCAGCCGAGTGTGAAGCAGCTGGGATCAGGATCAGCTCCTCCAAATCCGAGGCCATGGTTCTCGACAGGAAAAAGGTGGTGCCCTCTCCGGGTGGGCAATTCAGACAGTAAATAAGGGGAGGCTACAGGTCCCTATACCCAGACACAGGAGCCTTTTCCGGGCATAGGATAGTTGGGCTGTGCCCCTGGTCCTGGAGCTCCGGGAGAACCTTGGGTAAAGGTGGCACCTGATTCGTCTGTTCTTAATGTTCCTATCTTGCTTTACTGACAAAAATAACAGGTAGAGCGGGTAAATACGAGCATTTTCAGACCAAAATGACGAGGCTCACAGCTGCAGTTACAGAGAGAACAGTTTTTCCAATGAACTGGAGTCAAAGTCGATGGAGCCGGATGTGCGTCCATGCTCACTTCCTGTTTAAATGTTTGGACTGCGAGCCATTTTCAGAACCGTCACAGGTGTTGATTACTTCCTGTAGGTGTGATCAGCCTGACGCTCAGACTGACCACGCCTCCTGTCGCCCGGTGCTCTCTGGAGGAGGGGGTTCCAGGTGTGCGGAAGCAGGAGCGTTCCTGCTTCATCGCCCAGGTTGACGGTGTCTGTGCTCGTTTCCTGATGTCAATGGTCTTCTTGATCTAACGCAGTGCTTCTCAAATAGTGGGGCGGGCCCCCCTGGGGGGGACGTGGCGTGATGCCAGGGGGGGCGCGTATGACCCTGGGAAACATGTTTTTTTGCTGTACTGTACTAGAACTAAGTGTAATTGCACATCAACAACAGTAGTTGGCAGTGGCGTTCTCACATGCGATTTACGCACAGTCTCACCATTAACAGAACATCCTCTGTCACAGAAAAAACACGTATATTCCACTGAGTCGTGTCCTTTAGTCCGACAGAAGCTGACGCATCAGTGGCACAAGGAGAGAGCGTTTTTTTTTCAGTGCTTTTAGCTTATGCAAATGAGGTGGTTTTACGTTTCATTTCTGTAAAACGTAAACAAATGTGCGCAAAGCATTAAAAACACATTAATACTTGAGTCTTCAGTGCAGTCTTTGTTGTAAGTTTCTTTCTTTTTTTTGTTTATAATGTTAATAAAAGGATACAGTGGTGTTCTAATAACAATTTTCTAGACAAATAATACTATTTATAGTCGCGCGCAGGAAGGGGGGCGTGAAATATTTTCTTCTTCCTAGGGGGGGCGTCACAGAAAATAATTGAGAAGCACTGAACGGTTCTTCTGATCCAAAGCCCATGGTGGTTGTTTCGTTTACAGTGAACTGATACGGCTTTAGTTCTGGTGAGTCCCCCTGATGTTTCCTTCTGACATACTTTTGGTGTTCGTTTTTGTGAAAATGAAAAAAGGCCTTCCACTTTCCCTGTTTCTGTGTATGATTTATTGTATGATTTGCTCTGAATCTCGTATATTGTGCTGTAGTTTTGGTTCTTGCTGTACAAACTGTTGAAGTTTCATCTATGGTTTAACTACAGTGTTTATGTTTGTATTTTTTCACGATCCTCTGGAATTGCGGGAGCAGCCGGTCGCTTCTACATTCGGTTTGAAACCAGAAGAGTCTGGAACTGGACCGTAGAGTGAGAAAAACCTCTGTCCAAACTTGAGACGATCCAACAAAAGACACTCAAATGTAGAAGACCAAAGACTCTCCAAAACTCTTGTATCATTCAGAACAAAATCATAACAGTTTGGTGCTTCGGTTGTTATTTACTGAATTCCAAGTGTTTCAAGCCAGCGCCATCAAAGTGGAAATGGATTTTGGATGGAGCCGAAACATCTTGATCGGAAAAAAACATTGTCCAGATGATCTTTGGTCATTCTCCAAGTAAAGCGAGTCAGCCTCAAGACCTGCTTACACAGACATGAACCAAAAACCAAAGCAAAACCTTGAACAAAATACAATCTTTATTCTTTATGTACATTAGATACAACGGTTCATTCACTGTCTCTACAGCAGAGCTCAGACTCGGAGGGACAGAATCTCTCATCATTTCATTTAACTTCACATTTTACATCAGGAATTAAACCGAGGGAAAAAAGGACACTAAACTAAAGTGGGATTTGGCATTGGACAAAAGCGCGATCTGGCTCTGCACCGGTACAAACGTAAACTTCAGTGACATTTAGTTTTGCAATAAATTATATAAAGCAGGATTTAAATTAAGAAAAAGTTTGAAAACACATTTAAAGAGCGAATTTGACTTCTACGGGGTATTAAAGAGGTGTATTTGGCTTCTACGGGGTATTAAAGAGGGGGTATTTGACTTCTACGGGGTATTAAAGAGGGGGTATTTGACTTGTACGGGGTATTAAAGAGGGGGTATTTGACTTCTACGGGGTATTAAAGAGGGGGTATTTGACATGTACGGGGTATTAAAGAGGGGGTATTTGACTTCTACGGGGTATTAAAGAGGGGGTATTTGACTTCTATGGGGTATTAAAGAGGGGGTATTTGACTTCTACGGGGTATTAAAGAGGGGGTATTTGACTTCTACGGGGTATTAACTGCTAACTACCATATTTAGATCACCCTGTTTCCTTTTGCGTTGAAAATGTTTTATTCTCCAAAAACGTGTTAAGGTTTCAGGTTAAATTTCAGTTGAGTTTTTTGCTCTCCGCGCTGAGTCACTCCCCCTTCTGAGCACCATCGTCTGCTATGACCTACTGCACATCGCGTCAGGTTTGTGAAGTTGTAGTGTACAGTTTTGTATCACGTTTTTGTATATTTATGGAGAATTGTCGTGCGGGAGCGCAGGTGACGTAGGTTTTTGGGCGGAGCTTTGTACCAGATCGTACAGCTAACCACAAAAAGAGTTCGAATAGGGCCCGGGAGAGATCGCTAGATTACCCAAACGTACACGGATGACTTGGAAAACCTCTTCAGGCAGGTTTGTGATGAGGGAACGACGTTAGAACATGGTGGAAAGCTCAAAAATCGGTTCTGTACAACACCCCCTCTTTAATATTCAGATTTTTTATTACAATGTGTAGGATTTTGTCGCCATTTGCGCTAAAGGGGGTCACATGACCTGGACTGAACCACTAATGTGAATTTGTGGGTTTATTTTGTTTTCTTAAGTCTCTTAGTTAATTGAGTCATACCATATGGGGGTTATTTAAGTATTTTCTTTATTATGTTGAATTGCAGGTCATTATGGGGACCGTTATTTGTAGTTAAACAATAATGATGATAATATTGAAAACAAACAGTTTTGGTATCGGAATAGTATCGGTATCGGCCGATATCCAAATTGAGGTATCGGGATCGGATTGGAAGTGAAAAAATGTGGATCGGTGCATCCCTAATCTAAACCAGGACTAAACCAGGACTAAACCAGGATTAAACCAGGACTAAACCAGGGCTAAACCAGGTCTAAAACTAGGGCTAAAGCAGGACTAAAATGATGCGGTCGCTGTACCGGACCGTTGTGGTGAAGAAGGAGCTGAGCCGAAAGGCAAAGCTCTTGATTTACCGTCGATCTACGTTCCTCCTCACCTATGGTCATGAGCTCTGGGTAATGACCGAAAGGACGAGATCGCGGATACAAGCGGCCGAAAGAAAATAGATGGATGAACCTTCAGCAACTTTTACAGGCACTGCTTATATCTTTAGAATCATTTTGGTTTGTAGACATTCAAGAAAACCTTTTATGTCACACCTTTTTTTCTTCATCTCGTGACTTAATCTCCTCAGATGTGCCAAGAATATTTACAGTCAGACTGTGCAGCGTCTTTCAGGTTTGTCTGCCTTGAAATGTAGCACACCTTGAATAGTTGTAATTCCACAGGTGAATCCTGAGCTGCTTAAAAAGCAACATTTTGTCTGTGAAACAGGTTCATTTTTGGTAAGAATTGACGTGTGTCTAAATTACCATCCTACCGCTGCGGACCAATCACGTGACATTTGCGCTCTTTTGTTTACTTTTTCTGCCTATCAGCCGTGCGCAGCTCCTGAATATGTAGCTGCATTTCATAGGCTGCATTTGCATTCGGAACTTAAACATTCTTAACTTTGACTGTAAATGCGACATAAGGAAATGCTGTAAACGCTCTCTTCAGTAAACATCATGAAAACAAAGAGCCACATGGGCCCGTCCTGTGGACAGAACCAAACCAGGACTAAACCAGGACTAAACCAGGACTAAAGCAGGACTAAACCAGGACTAAACCAGGACTAAACCAGGACTAAAGCAGGACTAAACCAGGACTAAATCAGGACTAAACCAGGACTAAAGCAGGACTAAACCAGGACTAAACCAGGACTAAACCAGGACTAAATCAGGACTAAACCAGGACTAAAGCAGGACTAAAGCAGGACTAAACCAGGACTAAACCAGGACTAAAGCAGGACTAAACCAGGACTAAAGAAGGACTAAAGCAGGACTAAACCAGGACTAAAGCAGGACTAAACCAGGACTAAACCAGGACTAAAGCAGGACTAAACCAGGACTAAAGCAGGACTAAAGCAGGACTAAACCAGGACTAAAGCAGGACTAAACCAGGACTAAAGCACGACTAAACCAGGACTAAACCAGGACTAAACCAGGACTAAAGCAGGACTAAAGCAGGACTAAACCAGGACTAAAGCAGGACTAAAGCAGGACCAAACCAGGACTAAAGCAGGACTAAACCAGGACTAAACCAGGACTAAACCAGGACTAAAGCAGGACTAAAGTAGGACTAAACCAGGACTAAAGCAGGACTAAAGCAGGACTAAAGCAGGACTAAACCAGGACTAAACCAGGACTAAACCAGGACTAAAGCAGGACTAAACCAGGACTAAAGCAGGACTAAAGCAGGACTAAACCAGGACTAAAGCAGGACTAAACCAGGACTAAACCAGGACTAAACCAGGACTAAAGCAGGACTAAAGTAGGACTAAACCAGGACTAAAGCAGGACTAAAGCAGGACTAAAGCAGGACTAAACCAGGACTAAACCAGGACTAAAGCAGGACTGCAGAAGCTGAGTGTGTGAATGTAAGTTGTAGTGAGTGAGTGCATGAGCACAGTCATAGGCACTTTAACTAAAAGCACCTTAGTATTAGAACTACCTCATGGCATTTTAAGTGATTGTACAGAATTGTTTTATGTCTTGTCCAACCATGTGTATAATGTTTGTTGTATTGTCTTAATCTAGAGTGTGTTTTTATTATTGTCTGTCACTGCATGTTCTGCTCTTTTATTGTATCCTGTTTTACCCCTTCCAATGGGACTACGGATGGAAATTAGCTCCTAGCTAAATCCGGTGTATTTACGGCACTAGTCGTTCATTAATACATGCTGTCCCATTTAAAAAAAAAAAAAAAAAAAAAAGACTAAAGCAGGACTAAAGCAGGACTAAAGCAGGCTGTGGGCTCCTCCTGTGGATCGCTGCCCTTCACACTAGAACAGAGCGTTCTTTTTTCTTTTTTACATTTGGACCAAACGCGATGATGCGACTCTGCACAATTTACATTGCATTTGGCAGACGCTTTTTCAACCCAAAGCGACTTAGGGTAGCTGAGTGGTTAGCGCTCTTGCTTCACAGCAAGAAGGTTCCGGGTTCGATCCCCGGGTCGCCCAGGCCTTTCTGTGTGTGTACTGTGTGGAGTTTGCATGCATGGTCTGGGTTTGATCCCCGGGTCGCCTGGGCCTTTCTGTGTGGAGTTTGCATGTTTCTCCCCGTGTCTGGATGGGTTTTCTCCGGGCACTCCGGTTTCCCCCATCAACCCAAAACATGCACCATAGGTACCTCTAGCTTAGGTCCTGACCAAACCGAAGCAAGAAGATCATGGAGATGGTCCCCGGGCGCCCTAATGTGTGTGCTGCCCACTGCTCCGAATATATGTACATATATATAGGATGGGTTAAAATGCAGAGAAGAATTTCTCCATTGTGAGATCAATAAAGTCACTTCTTCTTCTTCTTCTTCTTATTTAGCCATTTAGCGCAGGACCAGGAAGTGCCCTGGTTTGGCCCCCTGAGCCGGCGAACAGCACAGAGACAGAAGGCAAAGCTCTTGATTTACCGTCGATCTACGTTCCTCCTCACCTGTGGTCATGAGCTCTGGGTAATGACCGAAAGGACGAGATTGCGGATACAAACGGCCGAAAGAAAATAGATGGATGAACCTTCAGCAACTTTTTCAGCAACTTTTACACACACTGCTTATTATCTTGAGAATAATTTTGGTTTGTAGACATTCTAGAAAACCTTTCCTTTCACACCTTTTTTTCTTCATCTCGTGACTTAATCTCCTCAGATGTGCCAAGAATATTTACAGTCAGACTGTGGAGCGTCTTTCAGGTTTGTCTGCCTTGAAATGTACCACACCTTGAATAGTTGTAATTCCACAGGTGAATCCTGAGGCCAAACCACAGACTGTATAAAGAAGTGTGACGTCACCCACAGCGTTCAGCTCCACTCAAATGAAGCTCGTGGTGTTAGTGGTCACACGGGACAATTTGAAGCCAGGCTTTATATTAGGAACAGGATTTTAAAAACTGTCTGCAGTCCATATCCATGTCTGTTAATGTTGCAACAAAGAATAAAATAAGGCCCTAAGGCCTTAAAACTGGACTAAACCTGGAATTAGACAGGACTAAACCTGGACTAAACAAGGTCTAAACCTGGAGTAAACCAGATCTAAACCAAGACTAAACCAGGACTAAACCAGGACTAAACCTGGACTAAAACTGGACTAAAACAAGACTAAACCTGGACTAAGACAGGACTAAACCTGGACTAAACCAGGTCTAAAACTGGACTAAACCTGGACTAAGACAGGTCTAAAACAGGACTAAACCAGGTCTAAACCAGGACTAAAACAGGACTAAACCAGGTCTAAACCAGGTCTAAACCAGATCTAAGCCAGAACTAAAACTGGACTAAAACTGGACTAAAGTTTTAGTCCAGGTTTAGTCCAGGACTAAACCTGGACTAAACAAGGTCTAAACCTGGACTAAACCAGATCTAAACCAAGACTAAACCAGGACTAAACCAGGACTAAACCTGGACTAAAACTGGACTAAAACAAGACTAAACCTGGACTAAGACAGGACTAAACCTGGACTAAACCAGGTCTAAAACTGGACTAAACCTGGACTAAGACAAGTCTAAAACAGGACTAAACCAGGTCTAAAACAGGACTAAAACAGGACTAAACCAGGTCTAAACCAGGTCTAAGCCAGAACTAAACCTGGACTAAAACTGGACTAAAGCAGGACTAAACCAGGACTAAAACTGGACTAAAGCAAAACTAAACCTGGACTAAGACAGGATTAAACAAGATCTAAACCAGGACTAAACCAGGTCTAAACCTGGACTAAAATTGGACTAAACCTGGACTAAGACAGGACTAAACAAGATCTAAACCAGGACTAAACCAGGCCTAAAACAGGACTAAACCAGGACTAAATGTGGCCTAAACCAGGACTAAACCAGGTCTAAACCAGTTCTAAACCAGGTCTAAAACAGGACTAAACCAGGACTAAGGTGTGTGTGTATAGTCTAAACGTGCAATATTTTCTATACTCTCTTTTTACTTATTTTATTATTATTACTATTTGTCTGCTGCACTTTCTTGTTCAAACGTTCGCTTGCACCAAACTGCCTGGAGCTAATGTGACAAGTGATTTTCTCCTATGTGAGATCAATAAAGTCTTATCTTATCTTAAACCTGCTTTAGATTTCATAAATCCCAACCTCCATTTTGTCTGTGTGTCAGATGCCCTCCCGTCCTTCTATATTTTGAGAATTTGGGACATTGAAAGTCACATAAAAACAGATTTGTGAATTTATTTGTGTTTTGAACATGACAGTGTAAATATGATCACAGGTTTGCCTTCAGCATTACAACAGCATCACCAGTGTTACTCATTCTGTGACTCTGCACCTTTTACAATCATGATTCAAAGTCCACAAACACACACTGAACATCTACACACACTTTTAGATCACTTTTACACTAGAACAGAGCAAACACTCCTTATCGTATAAACTCATCACGGTGAAGAATTAGGACGCTCTGAATGCAGAAGGTAAGTGAGGAAGAACTTTGGACCACTGCAAACTGTTTACAATGAACTAGTTCTGTTTGTCACGTTTTTAAGATGTGAAAAAAAAACATTTCAAAGGAAAAATCGGGTACAGCCTTTAGAAATAAAAGTCACAAATTTGATCCAAACTGTGGAGAACAGTTATTTTTTCAGTTTAGGGAAATGTGCATAGTCTCCAGTAGAGAATAGATTCCAGTATAACCTGACCCCAGCGTAGAGAGGCTGAGTGAACCTGGTCTGGACTCTGTGGAGGAGACTCATGGTTCCACCAGAGACACTGTAAAATGCCAAAACCCCTGCACTGTGGTCCAGGTAAACCCCGATTCTGGACCCGACTGGACCTGAGAACTCGGACTTGACTTTGTTAAACCAAAATGAATAATCGGTTTCATGACAGTTTAAGGCCCAGGATTTATTGTTGTTTCCAAAACCACATTCAACAGAGTTTCCTTTCCTCTGAATCTCTCTGTATGAAACTGCTATAGAAACACCCCACATGCGCCACTCCACCTCCCAGTAACAGCGGCCCCTCAGACTCTCTCTGCTCAGGACCTGATGCCAGTAACTGAATCTGTCTGGATGATCTGGATACCTCTGGTGTTTCATAACTGTGACTCTTCTGTTTCCATCAGACAGAACCAGTTCTCTGTGAGCTGTGTTTGGGTCCAGAGTGATTTCTGTAGAATATTGTAAGAAGTCCTCTCTGGAGCTGGGTTCAGCTGGTGGCAGTAAAACCTGGTCTGGACTCGGGCCTGGTCTGTGGGCCCTCCTGTCCGGCAGCTCAGCCTGCCTCTGAGCCCTCTCTGAGGCAGAGGACACGGGGTCATGGCCCTTGTGCTGGTCCACAGAGCAGAGGGAGCAGAGCAGCCGCTGGTCCCTGCAGCAGAATAGATCCATCACTTTGTCGTGTTGAGAGCAGATGTTTTCCTGGAGCCTGTGGGAGGGCGCCACCAGTTGGTGTTTCTGTAGTACTGCAGCTTCATGATGAGGCTGTAGGTGGCGTTCACAGAACGACATCACACACTGCAGACAGGACTGGACAGCTCTCAGCTTCCTCCCAGTGCACACATCACAGGACACATCCTGAGGTCCGGCATAGCAGCGGGCAGCAGGGGGCGCTCTCCTCTTCATCTGCTCTACCAAACGGCGACATTCAGGACAGCTGTAGAGCTTCTTCTCATCCTCTTGGTCCCAGTGCTGTTGGACACAGTTCCTGCAGTAGCTGTGTCCACAGGGAGCAGTCACAGGATCCTTCAGTAGATCCAAACACATGGAACAGAACAAGACTTGGTGGAGTTCTAAGTCTTCTTGGTCGAGTTCTTTCTGCGCCATCTCTCCTTTTTTAGATGCAGATGTACGGCAGACTGAGGTCCACTCTGGCTCTCCCGTCTGTTGGTAACAAAGATCAAAGATCAAAGATCAAAGATCAAAGTCAGCTTTATTGTCAATTCTGCCATATGTGTTCAACAGTGAATCGAAATTTCGTTTCTCTCTGGCCAGGTAGTGCAAAAAAGACAGTGTACAAAATACAATATAATGTATTGTATTGGAAAATGTAGCATGCAATAAAACAAGATAATCAATAATGGCTTAAAATAATTTAAAAATAGACTTAAAAATTGACTCTAGAGTATAGTTGAATATTGTAGTGTAGATAAAGTTGAATGACATGTTAACAGTGTTCGTTGTACAGTCTGACAGCAGCAGGAAGGAAAGACCTGCGAAACCACTCCTTCACACAGCGAGGGTGAATCAGTCTGTCACTGAAACTGCTCTCCAGAGCAGACAGAGCATCCTGCAGGGGGCGAGACTCATGGTCCAGCATGGAGATGACCTTAGCCAGGACCTTCCTGTCCCCCACCTCCTGCACTGAGTCCAGAGGACTGCCCAGGATGGATGCTGGGCCCCGAGCAGCACAGAACGGGACAGGAAGAGACTTAATAAGCTGGTCAGGAGGGCCAGCTCTGTCCTGGGCTGTCCTCTGGACTCTGTAGAGGAGGTGGCTGAGAGGAGGGTACTGGCCAAATTCACGTCCATCATGGACGACACCTCTCACCCTCTGCACCGGACTGTAGAGGAGCTGAGCAGCTCCTTCAGCAACCGACTGAGGCACCCCCAGTGCAAGAAGGAGCGCTACCGCAGATCCTTCATCCCCACCGCCATCAGACTGTACAACTCTATTATATAGGCCAGACGTGCAATATCCCTTTTTCCATGTAGATGCTTGTGTAACGCACTAAGGGGCTAATTAGGATCTGACCGCACGCTGGTTGACCAGAAGAAGGTTCGGTAAGGAGCCGAGGTGTGTGAAGAACCACAATAACAAGGAGATCTTTGTTCAAATATCATAAATGTATTAAGTACAATATTAATTGATTCGAGCAGGTATAAAATAGTATAGCATTAGTATAGTACAGATTATAAATGGGTTATTACTTTATATATTATAAGTAGATATGACTAATATAAAACAACCATGTAACAAAACAAAAAAAAAGGATAGGATATGCAATTCTCCAGTTCCAGGTTCCCATAAACAGTCCAAAGTTTGTGTTATTCCAATGATAATGTGTATGTAATCCAATAGAGGTGTTAATCCAAGAAGCGGGGGAAACTTGACTGTTCCTACCAGAGTCTGATGAAAGGGTTAGTTCGCCATCCAGTTATTGTGTTTAGTCACTGTGTCCAGTTGGTGTTGTCGGATTCAGTAGAGGGGGGAAAAAACCTGACCTAAAACAGGGTCAGTGAAAACCAAAAATTAGCATGTTACTAAATTAAATAATTATCTTAAATCGAATAGATTCATCATTTCTATAAATTAAAAAAATAACAATAAATAAATACATGCCACATATCTTAGCAGTATACATAAGACATAATAATTCAATATTTCCAATAAGCTAGCTTTAAATTTCAAAGTTAAAGTAAAGTACACTTTCAAGGTTCTAATAAATAAATCAAATTGGCATCGCAGCCTAATTCATTCAAACAGTTACAAAAAGAAAACATGGAAGTTCAAATGCTGCGCATCACATTAGAACTGCCATTCCAAATCCCATGGCTAAATAAGTGCCGAGTCAAAAAAGTTACCAAAAATTCCAAAACGGGTAAATTTGAATCAAAATGAAGCGTTACCGTACTGCTATAGCCTAAGGCAGGCGTGGGCAAACTTGTTGACTCGTGGGCCACAAAGGGTTCTAAAATTTGACAAGAGGGCCGGACCAGGAGCAGGTGGATTTAGTGTTTGGGTAAAAACACTAAAAATAACATGGGATATGTAGAAAACGTGTGCTTTATTTCAATTAAAATTTAACAAAAGCATTACAACAAAATGTCCATCTTTCAAGTTCCACGGTATTTAGCCATTTATTAAAATGACTCTTAAAACACAGAGAATTGAATTAATAAAATACAGCTTTTTTAAAAATTATTAACAGTTACTATTTTAAAGCACTGAAAGTTCTGTTCTCCTTCAGGTTCTTTCGTTGACTGCTTTGTGGCAAAGTGACGGCTGATATTATATTCTTTAAAACCGCTACAGTCTCTTGGCATATCAGGCATACAGCAGCTGATAAGTATTCGTTGAAAAAATATTTACTTGCCCACTCCTTATTAAACACTCGACATTCTCTGTCCACTTTTCTTTTGTTAGCTCCGTTCATCTTTACAGGAGGGCTGAGGGGTTAAAGAGTAAAGCACAAACGTGGATCAAAACGCCGCACCTCAACAAAGGTCAATGTATTTAGTGCACCAGCTATTGGAAAACACCAGAATTGCAGGGAATTTAAAACATTAACAAGGTTTATTAATATAATTTCTTCAAGTTCGGCGGGCCAGACTAAGAAGCTTAACGGGCCGCATATGGCCCCCGGGCCGTAGTTTGCCCATGCCTGGCCTAAGGCAAGGTTCGGCTTTCACATAAACAAAAAGAAAGTAGAAATTAACCTAAGGAGAATGGTCTTGGTCGCGCCGACCGCATTTATTTCAATGCTATTGTTAGCATTAACTTAGCCGCATTCTAAATGGAGATCCGCGGCACCACAAAACATAAATTATTGCACAATAAAATTAGCGGATCGACTCACCGTTGAGCGGATCGTCAGTTGGATAGTATGTGTACCCACCCCCCCCTCAGGTCTCACTGTGTACACAGGGAGATTGCCGGCTTTTGTCACCACAATGTACACGTCGGGCTCCCACTTATCGGCCAGTTTGTGCTTGCCTCTTAAGCGCACGTTCCTCACCAAAACTCGGTCTCCAATGTTTAACCCTGAAGCAGTAACATGACGATCAAATCTAATTTTATTTTGGTCCATCAATTTCTGGGAGTTCTCGCTGGCCAGCTTGTAATTGTATTCCAGGTGGGACTTCAACTTCTGGATGTACTGCAGATGAGAGTCTGACTTGTCATTCAGTGACAGTCCGAAAGCCAGATCAACAGGAAGTCTTGGTTGCCGACCAAACATGAGTTCATATGGCGAGAATCCCGTAGCGTCGTTCTTTGTGCAATTGTAAGCATGCACAAGAGGTTTCACATGATCTTTCCAATGTCGTTTTTCTTGTTCACTCAGAGTTCCCAACATGTCCAATAAAGTTCTGTTGAACCGCTCCACCGGGTTGCCTCTTGGATGGTAAGACTTCGTTCTTATCTTGTGGATGCCGATCATTTCACAAAGCTCTCGGATGATGCAAGATTCAAAATCAGTGCCCTGGTCGCTGTGCAGCCTCTCTGGAATGCCGTAATGCACAAGGAAGTTGTCCCACAGACACTTGGCAACGGTGGTGGCTTTTTGGTTGGTGGTTGGTACAGCGACAGCATACTTTGTGAAATGGTTTGTTATGACCAGGATATCTTTGATTCTGGCACAGGGCTCCACAGATAGGAAATCCATGCAGACCAGCTCAAGAGGGTGCGATGTCTGGATGTTGACAAGAGGTGCAGCATGTTCAGTTAAGGACTTCCGTCTTACACATCTGTCACAGGTCCTGATTTTGTTGACCACATCAACAGACATCCGCGGCCAGTAGAAGCGGGATTGGACCAGGTCTAGAGTCCTCTCGATACCCATGTGGCCCATCTTGTTGTGGAGTTGGTGCAACACATCAGCTCGGTACTCTTCTGGCAACACAAGTTGGAAGGTATGCTCACTTCCCACCTGTCTCTTCCTGACGAGAAGGTTGTCACGGAGCTCCAATTTATTTACTTCTCTCAGTTACAGAGGCAGGTTAGGCAGCTGTTCTCTCAGCAGTGGTGGTGACTCCCCACGCTCGAGCTGTGCAATAACATGCTGGATAGTGGGATCGGCTCGCTGCTTGGTGGCAATGTCAGCGGCTGAGAGTCGAGGAAACACAGGTGAGGCGAACTGTGTGTCATCCACGAAACTGTCTGGAACACTGTCGGCATGGGTGGACATGGACAAGATGACAGCATGGTTTGGGTCAGCAGTTTTGGGTCCATAAATCAAATGACGATCAGCTATTGCTCTGATGGTGTGCTGGTCGATTCAGGCATACTCTGGATCTTGCAGATGTTGCTGGACAAATTTCAATACTCGTTCTCTTTCTTTGCGGGAGATTGGGTCATCAGACAGCTCACCATGTGGACGGCGTGACAGCCCGTCAGCATCAGCATTCTGCTTGCCTGCTCTGTAGATGAGTTTGAAGTTGAAGGTGGACAGAGCGGACAGCCATCTGTAGCTGGTGGCGTCGCGCTTGGCTGATGTCAGCAGGTAAGTTAAAGGGTTACTGTCTGTGACAACGGTGAATTGAGCGCCATAGAGATAGTCATTGAACTTTTCTGAAACTGAAACTATTTCAATGCGAGGAACTCGAGTTTATGAGCTGGATATTTTGCTTCGCTCTTGGAGAGACCTCTGCTGGCGTAAGCCACAACTCTGTTCTGGCCATCTTGTTCTTGGTAGAGCACGACTCCAAGGCCTGTGGAACTCGCATCAGTGTGGAGAGTGTAAGGGTTCTGAGGATCAGCAAATGCGAGGACAGGAGCAGAGGTGAGTTTAGCGATGACAGTTTCGAAGGCTTTTAGACACTCAGCTGACCAGCGTCCTCCGAATGGCTCTTTAGGATTCAGGTAGCATTCTTGTTTCACTTTGGATCTGAGCTTTCTCTGAGACGGAGGATAACCAGCAGTGAGATCGTGGAGCGGATTGGTGATGGCAGAGTACCCTTGGATGAATCGGCGGTAGTACCCGGCGAACCCAAGGAAGGATCGCAGTTCTTTCAGGTTTGTTGGGACTGGCCATGTGGTGAGAGTATTGATTTTATCCGGGTCGGTTTCAACACCTTGCTGAGAAACGACATGCCCAAGGTACTTGACAGAGGTTTGGAATAACACACATTTTTCAACAGATAGTTTTAATCCAAACTCTTTCAGTCTTCTCAGGACTTTCATCAGTCGTTCTTCGTGCTCCTCAAGAGTTGGCGCAAAGACAATGACATCATCGATAAAAACAAGGACCTCTTTCAGATTCAGCTCCCCCATACATTTCTCCATTAGTCTTTGAAACGTACTTGGAGCATTAGTCACACCCTGTGGCATCCTGTTAAATTCATAAAATCCCAATGGGCACACAAAAGCAGTTTTAGCTTTGTCAGACTCCTTCATTTCGATCTGGTAATAGCCAGATTTCAAATCGAGCACAAAAAAACATTTTGATCCAGATAATGCAGAGAACGTGTCTTCCAGCTTTGGGAGGGCATAAGACGCGTGCTCTTTGGAGTAGATGGTCTGGAAAACACTTAGGTCTGCGATGACTGCTTTTGCTGGGATGGTAATGGCATGATCAGACTCATTGGTGACTATGACTGGCAGATGGCATGGCCATCGTTGGGGTAGGTCAGCAAGACAAGACTTTACAATGAGTCCGCCAGGTAAAGGACAGGAGGCAGGGTGCTCACTGATTACTGCTCTCTCGCCTTGCAGCAACCGTGTGGCCAGTAATCCCTCGAGGACAGTAGTTTGGCCAGCGCAGATGGTGTATGGCTGGTCAGATCGCAGGGTGGCTGTGGCATATTGGTCATCCAAGCTCTGATTGTAACGATGCTGCAGGATCTTTAGAACAGCTTGGTAACCAGAGGCGGCAGGCTGCAAGAACTGTTCAGATTGCACATGTTTGTTGTAGGCGACGTCGTCGGTGTTAGTGCCAATGAGGATTAGTGGTTGAGACTGCTTTACATCAGGGACTACAAGAGCCAGAGTGTCGATGTTGATGTTTGTGCCGAGGAACTCAGGTGGGAAAGTCATGTTCAATTTGATGTACCCCAGGTATGGTATGGACTGTCCATTTCCACCATCGAATTCCAGTAGATCGTTCAGTGGCTTAATCTCGTGGTCTGATAGGTAAGTGTTGTAGAAGGAATGGGGGATTGTGGTGACCTGGGAACCAGTATCGAGGAGACAGTTGAAATAATTGTCTTTGATTTGGATTTGACCAGTGCTCTTCATTCCCACAAGATCTTTTGGCAGTGCTTGCATTCTATATGGTTGTTCCTTGGGACTGTTGGTGGCGGCAGCTTCTGAGTGTCCCTTTACAGAAGCTGCTTCTAGTTTGACGGAGTGTTCTTATTTGTCCAGGCTTGCTGCTTTTGGCGCAACTGCTTTTTCTTTTGCTCGACCAGTCGAGGATTGGCTGTGTTGGTGCAAGAAAAAGAAATGTGCCCATCTTCACCACAGTTAAAACAGTACCATGGGTTCGGCTTGGTAGTAGACCGAGGCTGGGAGCAGCTGGATTGGCGTGATGCTGGCTTGGACTCGACTGGACTTGTCTTTGACAGAAGAGCAGAAATTTGGCGCTGAAGTTCTTGCATTTGGTTTTTCAATTCCCTGAGCTCCTCCTTAGACGTTGAGGAGTGACCACAGGAACAGGTGCTCTGGGACTGGATGTTGGCTTTCTGCTTTGAAGAACTGGAACCGATGTGTCTTTTCATTAGCGATTCTTTGGCTTGTTGTCTGTCTTCTTCAGTACATAATGACAGCAGAAGATCTGAAAACGAAGGTGGGTTGTCTTTCTTCTGCTCAAGTTGCAGCTTTGTTATTACAGTGTTGTCCCAGCATCCACGCAAAAATTGCTTGACAAGATGTTTGTCCATGTCAACAGCTTGTATTCCTCCCCTTTTTACAACAGTGTTTAGAGTTACCTGTAGCCGTTGGAGGTAAGTAGATGGTCGCTCCCCTGGGTTCTGCAGGATGTTTAGGTACTGGGCAAACAACTCCTCTCCGTCCTGTACAGTGTCAAATGCTGAATCAAGTATGCGTAGCAAGACAGTAGGTAGTGTTTCAGGGCCTAAACCTTTGACCAGGTCAGCAGCGGGTGACAGCAAGCTCTCCATGATGCGTCTGGTCACATGCAGTAGAGACAGACTTGGGTCAGCAAGCAGTAACTCGATCTGTGAACGCCATGATTCAAAGTCCGCCTCATTGTTTGGCTTGAGACTTCGTCCGGAGAATGAGCGGAGTCTTAGCGAAGTTGGAGTAGTTAGTTCTGTGTTGCGGACCATATGCTCAACTACAACTTTTTGTATTCCCGATGGGTTGAGTTCTTCATGAGAGAGTGAAACTCTTGGCCTGGATCCAGCATCACTCCGTCTTTGTTGTGCCCCTTGCTGGTCAGTGGTGGACTGGCTAGGGGGTAGCTGAGAGGCTTGAGGCACAGACAGTGGCACGTGCGATCCAGACACAGGCTGTGTATTGGTCATGTCCACTTTGGATTCCTCGCCTTTGTTGTCATCATCATCTTCATCATTGTTATATTCATCATCGTTTTTGTCCTCGTTTGCTCTACTTGTGCTCAGATGTTGACTGATTTGTCTCATTACAGTTCTGAGCATATCTTCAAAACATCTGCCACTCTGATCGGTCATTCGTTTGAGGCCTTGCAGGTAGTCAGGGGTAGGGCTGCTGCCTCCAGCTGTGGCTGAAAGTTCATCCGCAATCAAAGTGACGCGGAACTCGCGGTTAATAAGCGTAGATGTATACGTGTACGGTAGAAGCGGCTGTAGCTCAATAAAAGCGGACGATTCGTCAAACTCAGCGATCAGGTTTTTATGAAAACTACTCGGATCATTGATAGGTAAAACGCATTTTAACGCACCATACTTGCGCAAGAAATCAAGAATTTCATTGTCAAAACTAGAATTAGTTACACCAGAAATTATCACAGACTGTGATATACTAACACCTGATTATAAGATGAATTCCATGGCTCAAAATAAATGTTCACACACCTTGGCTCCTGGCTAGTTTGCCATGTGTAAGGCACTAAGGGGCTAATTAGGATCTGACCGCACGCTGGTTGACCAGAAGAAGGTTCGGTAAGGAGCCGAGGTGTGTGAAGAACCACAATAACAAGGAGATCTTTGTTCAAATATCATAAATGTATTAAGTACAATATTAATTGATTCGAGCAGGTATAAAATAGTATAGCATTAGTATAGTACAGTTTATAAATGGGTTATTACTTTATATATTATAAGTAGATATGATTAATATAAAACAACCATGTAACAAAACAAAAAAAAGGATAGGATATGCAATTCTCCAGTTCCAGGTTCCCATAAACAGTCCAAAGTTTGTGTTATTCCAATGATAATGTGTATGTAATCCAATAGAGGTGTTAATCCAAGAAGCGGGGGAAACTTGACTGTTCCTACCAGAGTCTGATGAAAGGGTTAGTTCGCCGTCCAGTTATTGTGTTTAGTCACTGTGTCCAGTTGGTGTTGTCGGATTCAGTAGAGGGGGGAAAAAACCTGACCTAAAACAGGGTCAGTGAAAACCAAAAATTAGCATGTTACTAAATTAAATAATTATCTTAAATCGAATAGATTCATTTCTATAAATTAAAAAAATAACAATAAATAAATACATGCCACATATCTTAGCAGTATACATAATACATAATAATTCAATATTTCCAATAAGCTAGCTTTAAATTTCAAAGTTAAAGTAAAGTACACTTTCAAGGTTCTAATAAATAAATCAAATTGGCATCGCAGCCTAATTCATTCAAACAGTTACAAAAAGAAAACATGGAAGTTCAAATGCTGCGCATCACATTAGAACTGCCATTCCAAATCCCATGGCTAAATAAGTGCTGAGTCAAAAAAGTTACCAAAAATTCCAAAACGGGTCAATTTGAATCAAAATGAAGCGTTACCGTACTGCTATAGCCTAAGGCAAGGTTCGGCTTTCACATGAACAAAAAGAAAGTAGAAATTAACCTAAGGAGAATGGTCTTGGTCGCGCCGACCGCATTTATTTCAATGCTATTGTTAGCATTAACTTAGCCGCATTCTAAATGGAGATCCGCGGCACCACAAAACATAAATTATTGCATAATAAAATGAGCGGATCGACTCACCGTTGAGCGGATCGTCAGTTGGATAGTATGTGTACCCATCCGTCGGGTCAATTTGTTCCAAAATACGTGTGTTCTCAATGCAATTGCCGAATTAATCAGCCACAGCCAGAGGAGCACTCGAGGCAGCATGAGAGAGTTTGGCGTCTGACGTCACCGCTTAAAAGGGAAATTGTCCCGCCACAATAAACTCCGCACCGGAAGTGGGACTTATTTGACACAGGTTACACTTGTGTTGCTATTATTATTATTATTACTATTTCCATTATCATTATTATAACTTATTATTATTACTATTTTTCTTATTACTTACCTTATCCCATTCTTGCATGCATGCACTTTCTTTCTTGTTCAAACTGTCCTGGAGCTACTGTGGCAAGTAAATTTCTCCTGTGTGAGATCAATAAAGTCTTATCTTATCATCTTATCTTCTTCCTCTCCCTCTCTGCGATGCTGCTGCTCCAGCAGACCACACTGTACAGGATGGCTGATGCCACCACAGAGTCACAGAAGGTCTTCAGGAGTGGCCCTCTCACTCCAAAAGACCTGAGTCTCCTCAGGAGATAGAGCATCTGTGTTGTGAGTCCAGTCCAGTTTGTTGTTCACCTGTCACTTCCGGTTCCGGTTGAGTGAACGCTGGCGCGCTGTGATGCCGCTGCTCACCGGCAAATAAAACATTGTTTTTTACAATACTGGGCCCCAGTGATTGCTTCGTGGATAAAGGATTATTTTATACCATCACTAATCTCCATTTCTCCGCCGCTGTCAGCCGAATTTGTTGGACTTTTTGGACCACTGACTTCTATCCCGTCCCGTCCCTATCCACACCTGGATCCCACCTCTTTTTTGTATCCCTTGGAACTATGTGAATTTACAATATAATGCGCTGGTTTGCACTCACCATACTCACCATACTCACCATACTAAAACTTCGGCTAGCCAGCTTCACTCCACAGCTGCCCTCCGGCCTCCGGGTGCCTCCTGACATCGCCTACCAACCCCGTCGGAGGTATATACATCATGGATCTCGCCGTAGTTTCCAATACAATGGCTCACACTCAATAAAATCCTTCTGCTCCACAACCCGTCGCCACCGCTCCCGTAACGCGGCGCGTCACGCTGACCTCAACGTGCTCTCCACTCCCCGCTCGGCTCCAGCTCTTGTCTCCACGAATTCCACCACCTCCGTCAGCTTTGGTCTACTCAACATCCGCTCACTCAGCAGCAAGGGGCATCTAGTCCAGGATCTCCTCATGGACCAAAAGCTCGACTTTCTGTGTCTCACAGAAACATGGCAGCAGCCCGGTGATTTCGCCGCACTCAACGAGGCTACTCCGGCAGGATTCGTGTACAGCTGTCAGCCCCGCGCATGTGGCCGGGGCGGTGGTGTCGCGATGATTCACCGCGATACCTGGAAAGTCCTGCCTGTGTCTGCCCCTGTCTTTTCCTCCTTCGAGTACACTGCTTCACTTCTCCCTGGACCCGCCCCCACCGTTATCGCTACTGTTTATCACCCACCCAAATACAATAAGGATTTTCTGAACGACTTCTCTGCTCTCCTCACACATCTTTCTTCACTATCCCACAATACTATTATTCTTGGCGATTTTAATTTTCACATGGACAATTGTAATAATTCTCTTTCGAATGACTTCTCATCCTGTTTGGACAGCCTTGGTTTACAACAATATATTCATTTTCCCACTCACTGCAAAGGACACACCCTGGACTTAGTATGCTGTTCTGGTATCATTCCCTCTGACTGCAACCTCCACACACTCCCATTCACCGACCACATGCTCATCACATTCAGTCTCAAACTCACATTAGCCAAACTCCTCCTCCCTCTCATTATAGCATTTCGCAAAATAAAGGACATTAACACCAATACATTTTCTTCTGATATCAATAACTTCATCAGTACAGATCCTACTACTCCACCTGATGATCTAGTCGCTCACTACAACAACAGCCTACACACACTCCTGGACACTCATGCTACTCTCAAAACAATATCAGTTTTCTTCTCCCGCTCTGCACCCTGGTTCACTCCCGCACTACGACAACTCAAAGCCAAAGGCCGACAACTGGAACGACTCAAAAATAAAACTGGTCTCACAATTCACAAGGACATGCACAAAAACCACATTATTCACTACAAAGACTCAATATCCACTGCTAAATCCACCTACTACTCCGGCCTGATTCACTCCAACAAACACAACTCCAAGACCCTTTTCTCACTTCTCTCTAACATAACAAAAACCCCTGACTCTCTGCCCAACCACCTGTATTCCACTGATTTTTGCAACTCTCTCATGTTTTTCTTTGTCTCCAAGGTCACAACCATCCACCAACACCTGACAAATGGAGCTGCAGTCTCTGGAGTGGACACCTTCTTCCTGCACTCACCTCTGTCACCATTTTCAAGTTTTTCCCTTCTTTCTGTCCAAGTCGTCTCTGAGCTCATTCTTAACTCCAAACCCTCTACCTCCCAACTTGACCCTATCCCTACAACCCTTGTTAAATCCTGTCTCTCCTCTCTTGCCCCCATCATCACTAACATCATTCACTCTTCCCTGGTCTCTGGCACGGTTCCTTCATCTCTCAAAACTGCCTCTGTTACTCCCATTCTGAAAAAACCCGGTCTAGATCCCAACAACTTCAATAACCTCCGTCCTATTTCCAACCTGCCCTTCATTGCCAAAATTCTCGAAAAACGGTTGCCTCTCAACTCCACACTCATCTCACCACAAACCATATCTACGAACAATTTCAATCCGGTTTCCGCCCACTCCATAGCACAGAAACTGCACTTCTCAAAATCACCGACCTCCTGTTAGCTTCTGATTCCGGTTTATTTTCTATCCTCATCCTCCTCAATCTGACAGCAGCCTTTGACACAATCTCCCACAACATCCTCATTCACAAGACTTCAGTCCATTGGTATTTCCCACATTCCTCTCTCCTGGTTCATTTCATATCTCTTTGATCGCAGTCAATTCATCCAACTCAAATCTTGCAAATCCAACACTTTCCCTGTCTCTGCTGGTGTTCCCCAAGGCTCTGTCTTAGGTCGCCTTCTTTTTATCATTTACATCCTTCCACTTGGCTTTCTGTTCCGTAAACACAACATTCTTTTTCACTGTTACGTGGATGACACCCAGCTCTACATTTCTACCAAACTTTCCTCAACCCCAACCCTCCCTCTAACCTCTCTTACCCTCTGTCTACAAGAAATCCATTCCTGGTTCTCCTCCAACTTTCTCAAACTTAACAGCTCTAAAACTGAAGTCCTCCTAGTAGGCACCCCCTCCACTATCTCCAAATCCAGCAGTTTCTCTATATCTATCCATGATTCCACTGTCCTTCCTTCCCCTCACATCAAGAGTCTGGGTGTCATCCTTGACAGCACACTTTCTTTTCAATCCCATATTAATAACATCACCCGCTCCGCCTACTTTCACCTCCGCAATATCTCTCGTCTCCACCCCTCTCTCACTCCTCACACCACTGCCATACTCGTTCACAGCCTTGTTACTTCCCGGATTGACTATTGCAACTCCCTCCTCTTTGGTCTCCCCAATAAATCCCTCCAGAAACTGCAGCTTCTCCAAAATTCCGCTGCCCGCATCATCACCAGGACCCCCTCCTCCCACCACATCACCCCCGTCCTCCAACAACTGCACTGGCTTCCCAAAAAACAAAGAATTCACTTTAAAATTCTCCTAACCACCTTCAAAGCGATCCATAACCTGGCCCCACCTTACATCACTGACCTCCTCCAAATCTCCGTTCCTTCTCCCTCCGCTCCTCCTCCTCTCTCCAGCTCTCTGTCCCCTCTGCTGGGGGGGCAGAGCCTTCAGCCGCTCTGCTCCCCTACTCTGAAACTCTCTCCCTCCTGACCTCCGCAATATTGGCTCTCTTCCTCTTTTCAAATCCAGACTCAAAACACACCTGTTCAGACAATCCTACACCACATAACAGTCACTTTCACCATGTTTTAGCTTGTTTTGTACAGTGTCCTTGGGTGTCTTGAAAGGCGCTTTTAAATAAAATGTATTATTATTAGTTCCCTCCTCCCTTCAGGCAGATGTAGGCAGTGTCCACCAGCATCTGAAAAGAACTGAAGAAGCAGCTTGGATGAGCTGAGAATCATATTCGAGCAAATAAACTTTTGTCCAGTCGACAAATTGAATTTCTCTATGTGCCTAAGAGTCAAAGTATTTGGCGCTTTTGGTACTAGTGAAGTAAGAGTAACTGTCAGGACGTAACATCTGATCTATAATTTGATGTTAAAATAATGGTCAAAACACGACATAATACACAAAAATGAGAAAAACGACATTATATGTGAAGAAGTGAAACAACAAACATAATGTTCCAATCGTTTCATATTGTCACATAAAGCTTTTGTCACTTGTACATTTATTCACAATGGAAAGAGTAGCCACAACTTTGACTCAAGAGTACTGCTACTTCAATAAAAATAATATATAAGTGGAAGTAAAAGTATGCTGCTAGAAAAGTACAATTTCTTTAAAAGTGAATAACTGTGCACTACCCACATGTGTGGATAACCTGCCCTTTTTCAATGATCCAACTGTCTGTAAATCTAAAGGAAATATTTTTGCGCATAACGTTAGTAAAGCAAATTATGTCGTTTTTATTGACGAAATATGAGCAATTAGTTCAAAACAGTAATAAAACAGTAATAAAACAGTAATAAATGACACAGCGGTACATTTTTCGATTCAAGTTTCTTTCCTGTTGCAAGAGGCGTGCGTCTGTCACTTCCTGAAACGTGAGTGAAGTTGGCCACGCATCTGTCGTCCTCCACATTTCAGAGCCCCACGGCACGATACGGAGTGTGGAAACCCTCCGAGAGAGAGAGGGAGAGAGGGAGAGGGAAAAGAGGGAGAGAGGGAGAGGGAAAAGAGGGAGAGAGGGAGAGGGAAAAGAGGGAGAGAGGGAGAGGGAAAAGAGAGAGAGAGGGAGAGGGAAAAGAGGGAGAGGGAAAAGAGGGAGAGGGAAAAGAGGGAGAGAGGGAGAGGGAAAAGAGGGAGAGAGGGAAAAGAGGGAGAGAGGGAGAGGGAAAAGAGAGGGAGAGGGAAAAGAGAGGGAGAGGGAAAAGAGGGAGAGAGGGAGAGGGAAAAGAGGGAGAGAGAGAGAGGGAAAAGAGAGAGAGAGGGAGAGGGAAAAGAGGGAGAGGGAAAAGAGAGAGAGGGAGAGAGGGAAAAGAGGGAGAGAGGGAGAGGGAAAAGAAAGAGAGAGGGAGAGGGAAAAGAGGGAGAGAGAGAGGGAAAAGAGGGAGAGAGGGAGAGGGAAAAGAGGGAGAGAGGGAGAGGGAAAAGAGGGAGAGAGGGAAAAGAGAGAGAGAGAGGGAGAGAGGGAAAAGAGGGAGAGAGGGAGAGGGAAAAGAGGGAGAGAGGGAGAGGGAAAAGAGGGAGAGGGAGAGGGAAAAGAGGGAGAGAGGGAAAAGAGAGAGAGAGGGAGAGGGAAAAGAGGGAGAGAGGGAGAGACTTTACTTTGACTTTACTGTCATAAGCCATATACAGTGTCACTGTAAAAAATGGCAAGCTGCCAGTTTTTCACCGTAAATTTGACAAGATTTTTTTTACAGTGTATGATGAACACTTTATCGTAGCCTGTGTAAAGAATAGATATTACCATTCCCATAGCAGGGTGTTTTTTTTAGATTCTAGAACAGGGGAGGGCAAACTTTTTGACTCGTGGGCCACAAAGGGTTCTAAAATTTGACAGAACCAGGAGCAGGTGGATTTAGTGTTTTGGTAAAAACACTAAAAATAACATGGGATATGTAGAAAACATGTGCTTTATTTCAATTAAAAATGAACAAAAGCATTACAACAAAATGTCCATCTTTGAAGTTCCACAGTGTTTAGCGATTTATTAGGGACCGAGCCCGAAGGGGGACGAAGGTCCCTATTGTTGTTGCTTTGTTTCCGTATTATTATTATTATTATTATTATTATTCTTGTTCATACACGCTGGGGCAATTTTGAGCATGTTCCCATGCTTCAAAACAAACGAAACTTTGCACGGGCATCACAAAGTGCTGCCAGTACGACCACACAAAGTCTCGTCCCTGGGGGACCTGGGGGTCCCTGGGAGACCCCCCACTGGGGGACCCCCAGTGGGGGGTCTCCTAGACCGTACCTCAGATGGGCATAAATTTTGGTAAGCATAATCTTAAGACGTTGGAGATGTTAAATTGCGAAGGATTTTCAAATAGGCGGTAATATGACGATACGGCGGATCGATAAAGTTAGGTATGGAATTTGAAACACTTCTCCTACACCGTACCTCAGATAGGCTTAAATTTTGGTGAACATAATCTTAAGACGTTGGAGATGTTAAATTGCGAAGGATTTTCAAATAGGCGGTAATATGACGACACGGCGGATCGATAAAGTTAGGTATTTATTGAATGGGAGTGATGAGTTATGAATGGGAGGTATTTGTTGCTAGGCAACGCCCTGATCAAAGGTCTTTGATCTTTGTACCTTTGATCTGATATAGCTGCAAGCAGCAATGTGGGGACAAGCATCGAAGGTTCATGTAGGCCTCAGCATGGAGGCCACATGCAGGGTCTGACAGGGTCTAACAGAGTCTGACAGGGTCTGACAGGGTCTGACAGGGTCTGACAGGGTCTAACAGAGTCTGACAGGGTCTGACAGGGTCTGTTCTGACAGGGTATCTACAATGTCATGGCCACGCCCAACAGGAAGTGAGATAATTGGGGCAATTTTGAGCATGTTCCCATGCTTCAAAACAAAACTTTGCACGGGCATCACAAAGTGCTGCCAGTACGACCACACAAAGTCCCGTCCCCCAGTGACCCCCAGGAGCTCGATAGCGCCCCCCACTTCTCCTACACCGTACCTAAATTGCGAAGGATTTTCAAATAGGCGATACGGCGGATCGATAAACTTAGGTATTTATTGAATGGGAGTTATGAGTTATGAATGGGAGGTTTTCATTGAATTTGGAGTTCTTCCTCAGACTAAAACTTCACAGGGTAATGTAGATGAGAACTACCAAGATTTTCATGCCAAATAACGACAGGCCAGTGAACTGTCAGAAATCTACCGCTAGCTGAGCCCCTAACAGGAAAAATTGTCCGATATGGCTTACCATTTTTGCCAGGCACACGAAATTCAGTATGGGTGTGCGTCTCAGTAAGACGAACAAACGCAGGGGCGAGGTCCCGACCAACGCCGCTTGCGGCTTTAATTAAAATTACTCTTAAAACACAGAAAATGTAGTTAATAAAATACAGCTTTTTTATTACTAACAGTTACTATTTTAAAGCACTGAAAGTTCTGTTCTTCTTCAGGTTCTTTCGTTCTTTCGTTGACTGCTTGTTAGCATAGTTAGCATGTTTTGTGGCAAAGTGACGGCTGATATTATATTCTTTAAAAACCGCTACAGTCTCTTGGCATATCAAGCATACAGCAGCTGATAAGTATTCGGTGAAAAAATATTTACTTGTCCACTCCTTATTAAACACTCGACATTCTCTGTCTACTTTTCTTTTCTTAGCTCCGCTCATCTTTACAGGAGGGCTGAGGGGTCAAAAGTAAAGCATAAACGTGGAGCAAAACACCTCAACAAAGGTCAATGTATCTAGTGCGTCAGCACCTGTCAGACTGTACCTGTCAGACTGAGCCTGTCAGCTACTGGAAAACGCCAGAATTGCAGGGAAATTAAAACTTTAAAACGTTAACAAGGTTTATTAATATAATTTCTTCAAGTTCGGCGGGCCAGATTAAAAAGCTTAACGGGCCGCATATGGCCCCTGGGCCGTAGTTTGCCCATGCCTGTTCTAGAATGTGATTATGTCATACTCCCAGATGGGAACAAGAGCCAGCTTTCTCTATTGATTACATTATACTTTTCCATGAAATATAAAAATAAAATGACAAATGCTCTGCTTAATTTCTATGATTGACAAGACGATCTGCATTATTTCTCACATTTGGCCAATAGAATGCTGTGATGCCATTTGAAACACACGTGTGCCTTTAAGATTTAAAGGGACAGTGTGTAGGATTCGTGGCGCATAGGTGGTTACTAGCTATTCCACTTCCTCTTTTGGCTACGGCAGACCTCGAGGGTCACCCGGACGCGACGTACCGCCGACATCGCGCGTGCCCGCGCACGAACCGCGCACCGCTGTATACATAAAACGGTCCCCCGTTCACTTTTTTTTTTTCTTTTCGCATGAAAACACACAATCCCGATCATGATTCATGACAATCTACACATCAAATGAAACCTTACAGTCTCCTCTTTTTGACTATGCAATTCATTTCCCTGCAAAACAATCACTCCCCGAGCACATGGGGCTTTTATACAGAAAAGCACAAAACTTAGCTTACTTAGCTTACCTTTGAAGGCTTTGCACAGGTCAAACTCTGTATTTCATCATAAACTTGGTCTCAATCTGTCCATAAGGATCCAGCGAATAAAATCCAGTAAAACAATTTAGTCCAAAATACGTGTTATATCCATTACGATGTGTGATCCAGCAGCATGCTCCCCCTCCCCCCCCCCCCCCTTCCCCTTCTCTCCTTCGCTCCTGGCTGCATATGGGAGCAGAGGACCGAAGGAGAGAAGGGGAAGGGGAGGGGGGAAGGGGGGAGCCATCTGCAGCGCGGCTAAGCAGCTGTTAGCCGGAGCCGAGGCAAAGGATGAGCCCAAATGTCCTTCTGCGGCTCTCGTATTCAAAATGGCTGCCTCTATATGGGGAAGATCCCCCTTTTATGTGACTATATCTAAGTCCAAAAGAATACTTTGATTTCATGATGGAAGTGAAAAGGCTTGGAAAACAATGTATTTTTGAATGGGTATCTTCAATTTCAGTAATTAACAGGTAAAAATCTTACACACTGTCCCTTTAAGCAGTGAAGCAACTAAAAGCATTAAAGACTGTAACTTTTCTGGTGGAGGGTCCATTACCTGCTCATCTCAGACGATGTTTAATGCTTTACCTGGGACTTTCCACAACGTGATGATAAACTTGTCTGTCTCCATGGAGATGAGGAGCAGAAGACACCAGTCCGACTTAGACGTCAGAAACTGTAAGAATGTATGTTTTCAAGTTCATTTCTTTCTTTCTTTTTTTTAACACAATTAAACAAATCTAGAATATATTAGTCGAATGCTAATGCAATTTTAAGAACATTTCAAACAAGGAAATGACACTTTCATGGAAGCAACCAGAGAAGTTACACAGTGCATTTTGAATAGATTAATATGCACACTCAATTTAAACCTCAACCACAAAACACATCACAGACTGACGCATCACAGACTGATTTAGCAGCTCGTCTCGGGTAAGTTAGTTTTCATAACCTGTGACGGTGCTTTCTCCTGTGTGTGTGTGTGTGTGTGTGTATGTGTGTGTGTGTGTATGTGTGTGTATGTGTGTGTGTGTATGTGTATGTATGTGTATGTGTGTATGTGTGTGTACGTGTGTGTGTGTATGTGTGCGTGTGTGTGTGCGTGTATGTATGCGTGTGTGTGTACGTCTGTATGTGTGTGTACGTGTGTGTGTATGTGTATGTGTGTGTACGTGTGTGTTTGTGTGTGTGTGTGTATGTGTGTTTGTGTATGTGTGTATGTGTGTGTGTATGTGTGTGTATGTGTGTGTGTGTGTGTGTGTATGTGTGTGTGTGTATGTGTGCGTGTGTGCGTGTATGTATGCGTGTGTACGTGTGTATGTGTGTGTGTGTATGTGTATGTGTGTGTGTGTGTACGTGTGTGTTTGTGTGTGTGTATGTGTGTGTGTTTGTGTATGTGTGTATGTGTGTGTGTGCATGTGTGTGTATGTGTGTGTGTGTGTGTGTGTGTGTTGGCCCCTCATCAAACACACACCTACACAAAAACTATGTCAATTGTTTGTGCTTCGTTTGTGCCGTTTTGTGCTGCAAAAAGTTTTGTTTGTGCTGCTTTAGTTTTTGAGGGGGGCTGGCTGACCCCAATTTGACCTCGTTAATAATCGTTAATAATCGTTAATATCTCAAAAACTAAAGCAGCACAAACAAAACTTTTGAATCCTGAGGCCAAACCACAGACTGTATAAAGAAGTGTGACGTCACCCACAGCGTTCAGCTCCACTCAAATGAAGCTCGTGGTGTTAGTGGTCACACGGGACAATTTGAAGCCAGGCTTTATATTAGGAACAAGATTATTTTAAATAAATAAAATTGAGAAATAAAAACTGTCTACAGTCCATATCCATGTCTGTTTATGTTGCAACAAAGAATAAACTAAGGCCGCTAAGGCCTTAAAACTGGACTAAACCAGATCTCAACCTGGACTAAACCTGGACTAAACCAGGATTAAACCAGGTCTTAAGTGTGTGTATATAGTCTAAACGTGCAATATTTTCTATACTCTCTTTTTATTACTATTTGTCTGCTGCATTTTCTTGTTCAAACGTTCGCTTGCACCAAACTGCCTGGAGCTAATGTGACAAGTGATTTTCTCCTATGTGAGATCAATAAAGTCTTATCTTATCTTAAACCTGCTTTAGATTTCATAAGTTCCAACCTCCATTTTGTCTGTGTGTCAGATGCCCTCCCGTCCTTCTATATTTGAGAATTTGGGACATTGAAAGTCACATAAAAACAGATTTGTGAATTTATTTGTGTTTTGAACATGACAGTGTAAATATGATCACAGGTTTGCCTTCAGCATTACAATAGCATCACCAGTGTTACTCATTCTGTGACTGTGCACCTTTTACAATCATGATTCAAAGTCCACAAACACACACTGAACATCTACACACACTAGATCACTTTTACACTAGAACAGAGCAAACACTCCTTATCGTATAAACTCATCACGGTGAAGAATTAGGACGCTCTGAATGCAGAAGGTAAGTGAGGAAGAACTTTGGACCACTGCAAACTGTTTACAATTAACTAGTTCCGTTTGTCACGTTTTTAAGATGTGAAAAACACCTGCAAACATTTCAAAGGGAAAATCAGGTACAGACTTTAGAAATAAAAGTCACAAATTTGATCCAAACTGTGGAGAACAAACTTATTATTTCAGTTTAGGGAAATGTGCAGAGTCTCCAAGACTCCAGTATAAGCTGACCCCAGCGTAGAGAGGCTGAGTGAACCTGGTCTGGACTCTGTGGAGGAGACTCATGGTTCCACCAGAGACACTGTAAAATGCCAAAACCCCTGCACTGTGGTCCAGGTAAACCCCGATTCTGGACCCGACCGGACCTGAGACCTTGGACTTGACTAAGTTAAACCAAAATGAATAACTGTTTTTATCACAGTATAAGGCCCAGGATTTATCATTGAATCCAAATTCACATTCACCAGAGTCTCCTTTCCTCTGAATCTCTCTGTATGAAACTACTACAGAAACACTCCACCCGCTCCACTCCACCTCCCAGTAACAGCGGCCCCTCAGACTCTCTCTGCTCAGGACCTGCCACAAGATATTGAATCTGTCTGGATGATCTGGATACCTCTGGTCTTCTTCCACACATGTGACTCTTCTGTTTCCATCAGACAGAACCAGTTGGCTTTGAGCTGTGTTTGGGTCCAGAGTGATTTCTGTAGAATATTGTAAGAAGTCCTCTCTGGAGCTGGGTTCAGCTGGTGGCAGTAAAACCTGGTCTGGACTCTGGTCCGGTCTCTGGGCCGGTCTCTGGGCCGGTCTCTGGGCCGGTCTCTGGGCCGGTCTCTGGGCCGGTCTCTGGTCCGGGCTCTGGTCCGGGCTCTGGTCCGGGCTCTGGTCCGGGCTCTGGTCCAGTCTCTGGTCCGGTCTCTGGTCTGGACTCAGGGTGAGCTGGAGTGTGTCCCTGAGTTTGGACACAGCTTTGGTCACTTCCTCAAAGAATCCCCAGTCCCCTGTGTGAATGGAGTCTGGCTCTGTGCTCTGTGTGTGTGGGGACAGTGAGGCGTAGACCTTTAGAAACTGGTTATGATCCTGGGTGAGGGCCAGTGTGTCCAGCTCAGAGAGGCTCCTCTTCAGTCCCCTCACATCCTGCTGCAGATGGTCCTGGAGATCTTGGACTCGTCTCAGTTGGGTCTGTTCCTGGGAGCGGATCTGCTGCTCCACTTCAGCTCGTCTTTTCTCCAGGAGAAGGGCCATGTCTCTGAAGCTGTCCCCGCTGCGCTGCGCTGCTGTCTGGGCAGAGCTTCTGATGTCCTGGGCCTCCTGTTGGAGCCTCTGGAGGTCTGTCTCTTTGTGCTGGAGGCTCTGGAGCAGCAGGGCCCTCCTGGCCGGCAGCTCAGCCTGCCTCTGAGCCCTCTCTGAGGCAGAGGACACGAGGTCATGGCCCTTGTGCTGGTCCACAGAGCAGAGGGAGCAGAGCAGCCGCCGGTCACTGCGGCAGAATAGATCCATCACTTTGCCGTGTTGAGAGCAGATGTTTTCCTGGAGCCTGTGGGCTACCAAACGTGCTAACATGATGTTTTTACCCAGGACAGGCCTGGGGCTGAAGCTCTGGCGACATTCAGGACAGCTGTAGAGCTTCTTCTCGTCCTCTTGGTCCCAGTGCTGTTGGACACAGTTCCTGCAGTAGCTGTGTCCACAGGGAACAGTCACAGGATCCTTCAGTAGATCCAAACACACGGAGCAGAACAAGGCTTCTTGGTCGAGTTCTTTCTGCGCCATCTCTGCTGAATCACACTTTGACTTCCACACACATGAAACTTAAGAGCGCTGAGGGAGGAGTCATGTGGAGATCTGAGGAGGAAACAAGAAGCAGAACACTTAAAGTCACACACACCTTTTATTCTGTTTCACATGAGACTCTGTCAGCTGTTTACAGAGACTCACACAGCCACTGTGTCTGAAAAGCTTCAGAGGATTTTCAGAAACATGAAATCTCTTTCAGACCTACAAACACTTTAAGACAGAAACTGGATGAAATAAAAGGGCAAAACTCCCCTCCCTTTGCTCTCCGCACAAAGTCACTTTAGTTTTTATTTATTTGCAATAAAAGCGACCACAGCTGAGTAAAAGTGAGACTGAGCTACAAGAGGAATCACAATTTGATTCTCTGCCACGGAGCTGGACACGCCTCAAGTTTGAGAAATGTGGAGTATGTGAGAACACCAGAGGGCGCTGCAGGACTAAACCAGGACTAAACCAGGACTAAACCAGGACTAAACCTGGACTAAACCTGGACTAAACCAGGACTAAACCTGGACTAAACCTGGACTAAACCTGGACTAAACCGGGACTAAACCGGGACTAAACCTGGACTAAACCTGGACTAAACCTGGACTAAACCTGGACTAAACCTGGATTAAACCAGGTCTAAACCAGGTCTAACTCTAAACCAGGTCCAAAACAGGACTAAAACAGAACAAATCCAGGTATAAACCAGGTCTAGACCAGGTCTAAACTAGGACTAAACTTGGACTAAACCAGGACTAAACCAGGACTAAACCAGGACTAAACCTGGACTAAGACAGGACCGGCTGGTTAGCTCAACTGGTAAGTCATGGACTTTCCCCCTGGAGGTTGTAGGTTCAAACCCCCCCCCCCCGGGCAATGAGCTAACCAGTGTGGGTCCTTGGGCAAGACCCTTCACGGTACTGCCCCCCGGGCGCCGAAAAAGATGGCTGCTCACTGCTCCTGAAAAAGGATGGGTCAAATGCAGAAGTCAAATTTCTCCCGTGTGTCACTGTGTGTCATTGTGTGTGAGACCAATAAAGGCTAAAAGCCTAAGCTTAAAAAGCCTAAGCTTAAAACAGGACTAAACCAGGACTAAGACAGGTCTAAATCAGGAATAAACCAGGAATAAACTAGGTCTAAACCACAACAAAACCCGGTCTAAACCAGGTCTAAACCAGATCTATACTAGGACTAAACCAGGTCTAAATAAGGACTAAAACATGACTAAACCAGAACTAAATCAGAACAAAACCCGATGTAAGCCAAGTCTAAACCAACCAGACCGAACCAGGACTAAACCAGGTCTAAACCACAACAAAACCCGGTATAAACCAGGTCTAAACCTGGACTAAACCAAATCTAAACCAGGACTAAACCAGGTCTAAACCAGGTCTAAACCAGGATTAAACCTGGACAAAGAGAGGTCTAAAACAGGACTAAAACAGGTCTAAAGCAGGTATAAACCAGGTCTAAACCAGGTCTAAACCAGATCTATACTAGGACTAAACCAGGTCTAAATAAGGACTAAAACAGGACTAAACCAGATCTAAATCAGAACAAAACCCGATCTAAGCCAAGTCTAAACCAACCAGACCGAATCTGGACTAAACCAGGAATAAACTAGGTCTAAACCACAACAAAACCCGGTCTAAACCTGGACTAAACCAGGACTAAACCAGGACTAAACCAGGACTAAACCAGGTCTAACTCTAAACCAGGTCTAAAACAGGACTAAAACAGAACAAATCCAGGTATAAACCAGGTCTAAACTAGGACTAAACTTCGACTAAACCAGGACTAAACCAGGTCTAAAACAGGACTAAACCTGGACTAAGACAGGTCTAAAACAGGACTAAAACAGGACTAAACCAGGACTAAATCAGGACTAAACCAGGTCTAACTCTAAACCAGGTCTAAAACAGGACTAAAACAGAACAAATCCAGGTATAAACCAGGTCTAAACTAGGACTAAACTTCGACTAAACCAGGACTAAACCAGGACTAAACCTGGACTAAGACAGGTCTAAAACAGGACTAAACCGGAACTAAGACAGGTCTAAAACAGGACTAAACCAGGTCTAAAGCAGGACTAAACCAGGTCTAAACCAGATCTAAATCAGGAATAAACCAGGAATAAACTAGGTCTAAACCACAACAAAACCCGGTCTAAACCAGGACTAATCCAGAACAAAACCAGGTATAAACCAGGTCTAAACCAGATCTATACTAGGACTAAACCAGGTCTAAATAAGGACTAAAACATGACTAAACCAGAACTAAATCAGAACAAAACCCGATGTAAGCCAAGTCTAAACCAACCAGACCGAACCAGGACTAAACCAGATCTAAACCAGGAATAAACCAGGAATAAACTAGGTCTAAACCACAACAAAACCCGGTATAAACCAGGTCTAAACCTGGACTAAACCAAATCTAAACCAGGTCTAAAACAGGACTAAACCAGAACAAAACCAGGTATAAACCTGGACTAAACCAGGTCTAAACCAGGACTAAACCAGGACTAAACCTGGACTAAGACAGGTCTAAAGCAGGACTAAACCAGGACTAATCCAGGTCTAAACCAGGTCTAAACCAGGACTAAACCAGTTCTAAACCAGGACGAAACCAGGACGAAACCAGGTCTAAACTAGGACTAAATCAGGTCTAAATCAGGACTAAACCAGGACAGAACGAGGAGTAAACCAGGTCTAAAACAGTACTAAAACAGGACTAAACAAAGACTAAATCGGGACTAAACCAGGTCTAAACCAGAACTAAACCAGGTATAAACCAGGTCTAAACCGGGTCTAAACCAGGACAAAACCCGTTCTAATGTAGATCTAAACCAGGACTGAATCAGGTCTAAACCAAGACTGTATAACTCCACTGTTTAGTGGAGTGTAATTTTCTACTATTTTCTGATTTACCTGGATGCACTTTTTTGTTCAAACTTTCTTTGCACTAAACTGCCTGGAGCTAATGTGGCAAGTGAATTTCTCCTGTGTGAGATCAATAAAGTCTAATCTTATCTTATTGACCCTTTGTATGTTCACGGAGACCAAATCGCCGCACCCTCTGGAACACGCCGATTGGGCAAGATGGCGCCGCTGTGCTTGGCTGGCCGTCTGCCTCTGCTTCGTGTTTTGCTACTACTATTATTAATACTCGCCATCTTTGTAAATAACGTGTCCACACTGCTTGTATATGATCGCCAGACTCTTGTGAATATTCGTGATCAAACCTGTCATTGTTGATGGACAGTCTAAGACGCTCCCTCCATTCTTGGCATGTGTACCCCACTGTCTATGGCGTTTACCTGCCCCACTGCCCCGCACAAGTCGCCAGCGAAAGCGGGGAAAACGGAGCGGGGGACTGGTGAGATTGAGAGCTTACCTGGCGCAGTCCTCAAGTTACGACCGGCACCTCAAGCGGCTTCCTCGGGAGTACAATAGAATCCTCGTGCAGCACTGCTCGGCCCCCGGACACCGGCTACAAACACGCGGGGCTCCTGCAGGGGAATCTACGCCCACTGGCTCCAGGCTCCGACTCCGAGGAATCCGACCGCGCAGCGATCCGTTTCGCCCTGATTAATACGAGGTCGCTGACGAATAAAACTTTAATTTTAAAGGATTTCTTTGCAACACGTGTGCGGGACTTTCTGTTGTTGACGGAAACGTGGACCAAGCGCGGTGACGTCAGCGCGTTCACTGAGCTCCTCCCCCCTCGGTGCTCTTTCCTCAGCTCCCCGAGAGCGTCTGGTGGAGGGGGCGGAGTCGCGACAGTTTTTAAGGACAATTACAAATGCAAGACTTTACATGGAAATGATTATACATGTTTTGAAGTACAGCTATTCACAATAGAGCTTGTGGGTGCCCGATGTGGGCGGAAGTACCCGATGTGGGGCTCTGTGTGTTCTGCACATGCGCACAATGACGTATCATGACGTATCATGACGTATCAGGAAGAAGGAGGGTTTATCTGCCCGATTCGGGCTTTTTAAAAAATTATTTATTTTATTTACGACAGACACGTATTTTGACAACGAAGGCAATTTTCGGCATGATAGATAGATTTATAGATAGATAGATATAAAAAATGTAATAAATCAATAAATAATAAATAAATAAATTATACATCAAAAATAAAAATAAGTATGTAAATAAATACTCAAATAAATAAATGAATATATTATATTATGTATTAAAAATACATAATATATAACAAATAAATAAGAAATTAAAAGTGAGTCTAAGAACTTTTTGAGGCAACTGTAGAACCTTAAAAAAAATGTTTTTGTTAGGTTGTTAACTTCACGTGGATTTAAAGGCAAATTAATGTTTTTTTACAATCTGAGCCTTCTTTTGGCAATAAAACAAGTAGTTTTACTCACCCATAGCATTTTTCTGTCAATTGGAGCAGTATTGCAGAACTTATGTTGAGCCGTTCTGTTCTAGTAATGATCCCGTATCCGTTAACATGGTGCTGTATCATATGCTCGGGGCATTACTTTGCGGTGTCCAAATAACACAAACTTTAGCACTTTTCAAATCATAGAAGCCCGATGTCTTTAGTCTACGATTTCGTGTGGTCAAAAGTGGCCTGTAATCCGAGATTTAGCCATAGTTTCGAGTAGATGAGGAGGCCAGTGCGCATGCGCGGACTGTGCTCTCAGCTCCCGGGACCCAAACATGAAACGCAAAGCTGAAAACTATGGATAAATCTCGGATTACAGGCCACTTTTGCTTCAAACGAAATCTTACATTAAGACATCGGGCTTCTATGATTTGAAAAGTGCTAAAGTTTGTGTTATTTGGAGACCGCAAAGTAATGCCCCGAATACAAATGCTAACGGATACGCTACAACATAACTTTCTTCAAACAGCTCCAAATGACACGAACGTGATATGGGTGAGTCAAACGACTTGTTTTATTACCGAAAGAAGGCTCAGATTGTAAAATAACGTTACTTTTCCTTTAACACCAAAATGTCCCCGACGTCCGTTACAGAGGACATGTTACAACATGAGGAATAAAAATAAAATTAACAAAATGCAAATGCTAAGGTGTTAATTTACCTCCAAATAGAAAATAATAATACTAATAATAATAATAATAATAATAATAATAATAATAATAATAATAATTTTAAAAATGTATAAAAAAAGATAGATAAAAAAACATAGATAAATCACACGAGACAACCACCCTGTAATCTGCAGACAAAGCCGTAAACCAACTGCAAGGAACGAATCAGGCACTGTCGTGAAACCCGTACAACAAAACACAAACTGCACATGTGCAAACACAGAAGCCCACATCAGGTACTTCCGCCCACATCGGGTACCGACAGAGCTCGCCAGTCCGCTTCTTTGTGCTGTTCTCTATCGTCCACCAAAATACAATAAGAACTTTATGCAGGAGTTTTCTGAGTTTTTTTGGACTTTTAATGAATCTGCGCCAGGAGGTACGCCGGGATTCACCTACAGCCATGCACAGGATTATATACACGCGTGACAAGCTCCTGGAGCTATGGGGCCCGTCTCTACTCCACGCGGGGAAACCGGAGGTCCCAGCGGAGATACGGAGAAAGAGGAGAGGCTGCAGGGGCGGACGCAGGAACCGGAGGCCGTATTCACCGAACGGACTACCCACGGTGATAACGGGGAATCTGCGTTCGCTAAACAACAAGGTGGAGGAGCTTGTTGCGCTGGCCCGACATCAGAGACAATTCCGGGACTGCAGTCTGATGTGTTTTTCCGAGACATGGCTAAATGGGAATATACCGGACAATGTAATCTCGCTGGACGGATTTACTATGAGGCGCGCGGACCGGACCGTCTTATCTTCCCTAACCCTAACCCTAACCCTAACCCTATCTTACCGACTTATCTTCTACATTAACGAACGCTGGTGCCACCCCGGGAATGTACACGTAAAACACCAGCTGTGCTCCCGGGACATTGAACTGCTCGCTGTGGGTATGCGGCCGTACTATCTGCCCAGAGAAATTGCACACATTATTGTGTTCTGTGTGTATATTCCTCCGGCGGATGGTGCGGCAGCATGCGAACAGCTCCACAGCGTCGTTAGTGATATGATGATACGTCATCCGCGCGCCTCATTTCTGATCACTGGGGATTTTAATCATACATCTATCTCCACTACTCTCCCCACTTTCAATCAATACGTGACTTTCCCCACGAGAGACAATAAGACTCTGGACTTGTTTTACACCAATATCAAAGACGCTTACACCTCCGCCCCCCTCCCCCCGCTCGGACGCTCAGATCACTGTCTGGTCTACCTGCTCCCGCAATACACACCCAGGGTGCGGAAAGAACCTGTGCGGAAGCGGTCTGTGAAGCTTTGGACTCAGGAGGCCTGTGAGAGTCTGAGAGACTGTTTCCAGAACACTGACTGGGACATTTTCACTGACTCTTATGGAAACGACATCAACGGCCTGACCCATTGCATCACAGACTATATCAACTTCTGCGTGGAGAACACTGTGCCAACCAGGAGGGTATGGTGTTTCCCCAACAACCACCCCTGGGTCACCCCTGAGCTTAAAGCCCTCCTGAACCAGAAGAAAAGGGCTTTCAACTCAGGGGACAGAGAGGAGCAGAAAAGGGTCCAGAGAGAGCTTCAGTGGAGGATCCGACGGGCCAAGAAGGACTATGGGAGGAGGATGGAGGAGCAGCTGGCCCAGAACAACGCACGGGGCGTGTGGAGAGGACTGAGGAGCATGTCTGGTGACAGAGTGGCAGAGGGACAGCTGATGGCGATCAGCGCTGGGCGGACGAATTGAACTGTTACTTTAACAGGTTTAATGCGCCCCCCACCCCCTCTGCCCCTCTGCTGACTCCCCCCTCCTCCTCTTCACACCTTCCCGGGCCAGTAGCCATACCCCCCTTCCCCCTCACATGGACTCAACCCAGCACCAGCCCCCCTCCACCCCCCCCCCCACCACCACCACCACCCCCCGCAGTCCACCCCAGCCCCTCCCCTCTCCCCCTCTCCATCACACCGGACGAGGTGAGGAGGGAGCTCAGGCGACTCAGGCAGAGGAAAGCCGCAGGACCCGATGGTATCTGCCCCAGGCTGCTGAGAACCTATGCAGACCAGCTCTGTGAGGTTCTCTGCTACATGTTCAATCTGAGCCTCAGCCTGGAGAAGGTCCCCGTCCTGTGGAAGACCTCCTGCGTGGTCCCGGTTCCCAAAACAACAAACGCCAGGGAACCGGCCCACTACAGACCAGTCGCCTTGACCTCCCACCTCATGAAGACCATGGAGAGGGTGATCCTCAGCCACCTCCGCTCTGTGGTGAGCCCCACCCTGGACCCGCTGCAGTTTGCCTACAAGCCAAACGTAGGAGTAGAGGACGCCGTCATCTACTTTCTGCAGCGGGCGCTCACCCACCTTGAGACCGCCGGGAGTGCTGTGAGAGTCATGTTCTTTGACTTCTCCAGCGCCTTCAACACCATCAGGCCGGCGCTGCTGCGGGGGAAGCTGGAGGACGCGGGAGTGGATGGACATCTCGCTGCCTGGACCATCGACTACCTCACTGACCGTCCACAGTACGTGCAGCTGCGCGGCTGTGAGTCAGAGGTGGTAGTCTGCAGCACGGGGGCCCCCCAGGGTACCGTCCTTTCACCCTTCCTCTTCACCATATACACCGCAGACTTCACATACAACACGGACAGCTGCCATCTCCAGAAGTTCTCTGACGACTCGGCCATTGTGGGCTGTGTGTCAGAGGGGAACGAGCTGGAGTACCGCTCGGTCATCAGTGACTTTGTAGACTGGTGTGGGCGCAACCACCTGTGCCTTAACACCAGTAAGACAAAGGAGCTGGTGATCGACTTCAGGAGGAGACCACTACCTCACTCACCGGTGAACATCCAGGGGCAGGACATAGAGACTGTGGACAGTTTCAAGTACCTGGGTGTTCACCTCAACAATAAACTGGACTGGTCCCACAACACCGACGCCCTGTACAAGAAGGGCCAAAGTCGCCTCCACCTCCTGAGGAGACTGAGGTCCTTTGGAGTGAGCAGGCCTCTGCTCAAGACTTTTTATGACTCTGTGGTGGCCTCTGCTCTCCTCTACGCTGTCGTCTGCTGGGCCCCGAGCAGCACAGAACGGGACAGAAAAAGACTGAATAAGCTGGTTAAGAGGGCCAGCTCTGTCCTGGGCTGTCCTTTGGACTCTGTAGAGGAGGTGGCTGAGAGGAGGGTACTGGCCAAATTCATGTCCATTAAGGACGACACCTCTCACCCTCTGCACCGGACTGTAGAGGAGCTGAGCAGTTCCTTCAGCAGCCGACTGAGGCACCCCCAGTGCAAGAAGGAGCGCTACCGCAGATCCTTCATCCCCACCACCATCAGACTGCATAATTCTAACATATAGGCCAGACGTGCAATATCCTCCTTTTCATGTTGATGCTTGTTGTTACTATTATCATTATTACCATTTTCCATTATTATTATTATTACGTATTACTATTTGCACTATTTATTACTTACTTTATCCCCTCCCTGCCTGCATGCACTTTTTTCCCTCTTGTCCAATTGTCCTGGAGCTACTGTGGCGAGTAAATTTCTCCTGTGTGAGATCAATAAAGGCTTATCTTATCTTATCTTATCTTAAGATAAGATAAGATAAGCCCCCCCCCGCGCGGCTCACACTTTACAGATATAAAAAAATGACCCCGCGGCAGAATAAAAAGCGGAGATCCGCTAAAAGCTCTTTCATCCCTGATTTACAGTGCGCTGTATAAGTTTTCTTGTGCGCTGAGAATCAGCGAACAGTGCGCAGCTTAGAGTAAACGCTGGACATGGCGACACTGTAGAATATCCAGCATTACAACAGCAAAGGAAATATAGAAGTGTAAGGGGAAAAGCATGTGAACGGTAATACAGGTGCCGTGATCTATGCCGTTACGGCTACCGTCACACATGTTTAGCGTAGTTTATGAAGCGTTTCATGTAGCATAGTTGTAGGTGAGGTGAACCAGTACGTATATTTTATAGTGACGTCGCAACTCTCACTTGTGGATGTCGCTGGCGAGTCCATCATTGTAGTCATATATCCTCCCGCGCTGTGCATGCTGGGGCTTTTAAGTGTGCGAAGCGTGCATGTTTGCACGCTTGGTCCACGCCCCGATTTCCATGGAAACGACGGCGCCGTTCAGAGCTCATCTTAACGGTGCAGGGGGAAAAAAACGAATGGAACGGCGCTTGTCGCGCCGGATATGACGCACATCCCCTTCCAAGGACGCTCACAAGTGTGCCGTCGCTGGATTGGGAAACTGCTTGTGTGTTCTGCACATGCCCAGAATGACGTATCATGACGTATCATGACGTATCATGACATATCATGACGTATCAGGAAGAAGGAGGGTTTTCCTGCCCGATTCGGGCTTTTTTTTGGATTATTTATTTTATTCACGACAGAGACGTATTATGACAACGAAGGCAATTTTCGGCATGATTGATTGATTGATAGATAGATAGATAGATAGATGGATGGATAAAGATTTTAAAAATGTAATAAATAAATCAATAAATAATAAATAAATAAATTATACATCAAAAATAAAAATAAGTATGTAAATAAATACTCAAATAAATAAATTAATGTATTATATTTATTTTTTATATATTATGTATTTTTTAATACATTAAAAAATACATAATATATAAAAAATAAATAAATAAGAAATTAAAAGGGAGTCTAAGAACTTTTTGAGGCAACTGTAGAAGCTTGTCAGAGATGTTGGTCATCAAAAAAAAAAAAAAAGTTTTTGTTAGGTTGTTAACTTCACGTGGATTTAACACCAAAATGTCCCCGACGTCCATTACAGAGGACATGTTACAACATTATGAATAAAAATAAAATTAACAAAATGTAAATGCTAAGGTGTTAATTTACCTCCAAATAGAAAATTAAAATAATAATAATATTAATAAAATCTATAATAAAATCTATAAAAAAGATAGATAAAGATAAAAAAGATAGATAAAAAAGATAGATAGAAAAGATAGATAAATCACACGAGACAACCACCCTGAGGTAATCTGCAGACAGAGCCGTAAACCAACTGCAAGGAACAAATTGGGCACTGTCGTGAAACCCGTACAACAATACACAAACTGCACATGTGCGAACAAGGAGCCCACATCAGGTACTTCCGCCCACATCGGGTACCGACAAGGGGGCAGCACAGGTCAGAACAACACCACACCACCAGGGGGCAGCACAGGTCAGAACAACACCACACCACCAGGGGGCAGCACAGGTGAGTACAACGCCGCGAATAATTAAGTAAAATAGAACGGCAGGCATTTTTACATATGTTTCATTTAAATCCGCCCTATAGCGCTTGTGTGTCTCTATAGTTCTGACCTCTGAGCCCGTGGATCATTCTGTTATAATTTGGACATTTTAAATCACAATATTGATCTAAAGCGACTTAATAAAAGAAACAAATGCGACGCATCACGGACTTTGAGGGCACAACTCGGGATTAGGCAATCTTAGATACAGTAATCCCTCATTTATCGCGGGGGTCATGATCCCTTGTTTGGTCGCAGGACCAAACCAGGACCAAACCAGGACTAAAGCAGGACTAAACCAGAACTAAACCTGACCTAAAGCAGGACTAAACAGGCTGTGGGCTCCTCCTGTGGATCGCTGCCCTTCACACTAGAGCAGAGCGTTTTTTTTTTACATTTGGACCAAACGCGATGATGCGACTCTGCCCAATCCTACGAGTATCACCCATTAAGAACATCAAACTGGAGAAGGAAGTGCGGACGTCACATTGGGCGTGTACCGGTCTTGAAAATAAGCAAATAAAGATTATTCACACATGAATCACTCCAAATGCAACTTCAGACGGTCAGTGAGAAGAAACTACTAGAACACTGTGAAAAGATCTGAAAAGTGTTTTAAATAAGTTCGATTATCACTGCTAGTGTAAAGAATACTTGTATACATTTGTACCTGTACTTCCTGATGAGGTATCTGCAGTGCCGGAGCAGGTATTCCTTTGACGGTCGGCACAGTTTCAAAGACCAGAAATCGTCCAAATGCATTTTTGGAGAACAGGACTTCCCCGGGTTTCCTCCGAACAAATAATGTCCCTAAAACACAAAACAACAACAGTTCCAACATTATTAAAATCTTTCCTCATCTAAAACAAGACTTCAGAACATCCAGACACTCCACTCCCACTGAGAAACGAAGAGGACAGTGGGAATCATTTATCGCTTCATCAATCATTTATCGGAGTTATCGCTTTGTCTGGAATGTTCCACAGTATGATATTATTATTGATGATATTATATTATTATTATTATTATTATTATTATTATTATTATTATTATTATTACAACAGGGACTTTGTGGACTGGTGTGGGCACAACCACCTGAGCCTTAACACCAGTAAGACAAAGGAGCTGGTGATCGACCTTACGACCACAGCTACGGGCGGCCGCATCGACTAGAGAACAAGAGAAAAAAGCCCACTCGGACTCTATGTCCCCAGCCTCCCCCGGAATCCGGGAGAAGCTCTCCCGGAGGTGTGAGTTGAAGGTGCCCCTGACAGAGGGCTCTGCCAGACGTTCCCAACAGACCTTCATGATACGCTTGGGCCTCCCGGCTTCCTCCCCCGCCAGCGGACCCAACTCACAACCAGGTGGTGATCGGTTGACAGCTCTGCCCCTCTCTTAACCCGAGTGTCCAAGACACGCAGCCGGAGGTCAGATGACACGACTACAAAGTCGATCATCGACCTCAGCACTGATGGACACCCTTGTACCGCGACACGGTGGCTGAGTGGCTAGCACTCACACTTCACAGCAAGAAGGCTCTGGGTTCGATCCCCCCGTGGCACATTGGTATGGCCATAAGATTTGGATTGCCCGAGCCTTTCTGTGTGGAGTTTGCATGTTCTCCCCGTGTCTGGGTGGGTTTCCTCTGGGCACTCCGGTTTCCCCCACCAACTCAAAACATGCACCATAGGTAAAATCCTCCAGCTGAAGTCCTGACCAACCCGAAGCAAGAAGATCATGGAGATGGTCCCCGGGCGCAGTAATGTGCTGCCCACTGCTCCTAATATAACAGGATGGGTTAAATGCAGAGAAGAATTTCTCCTGTGTGAGATCAATAAAGTCACTTCTTGTGCTCGAACATGGTGTTCGTTATGGACAAACTGTGGCTAGCACAGAAGTCCAATAACACCGCTCGGGTTCAGATCAGGGAGGCCGTTCCTCCCAATCACCCCTCGCCAGGTGTCACTGTCGTTGCCCACGTGGGCGTTGAATGAAGTCCCCCAGGAGAACAATGAAGTCCCCAAGTCCTCAAGAAGGCCGGGTACTCTGCACTGCTGTTTGGCCCGTAGGCCGACACAACAGTGAGAGACCTGTCCCCGACCCGAAGGTGCAGGGACGCGACCCTCTCGTTCACCGGGGGGAACTCCAACACACAGCGGCTGAGCCGTGGGGCAATAAGCAGGCCCACACCAACCCGCCGCCGCCGTTCCCCGCGGGCAACACCAGAGAAATGGAGGGTCCAGCCCCCCTCAAGGACTTGGGTTCCAGAGCCCAAGCTGTGCGTGGAGGTGAGGCCGACTATATCTAGTCGGTAACGCTGAACCTCACGCACAAGCTCGGGCTCCTTCCCCCCCAGCGAGGTGACATTCCATGTCCCCAGAGCTAGTCTCCATGTCCGGAGATCAGACCGTCGAGGCCCCTGCCTTCGGCTGCCGCCCAGATCTCTTTGCACCCGGCCATTATGGATCCTCCTGCGGGTGGTGGGTCCACAGGAGGATGGCCCCATGTCGCTCCTTCGGGCTTCACCCGGCCGCGTCCCGTGGGGAAAGGCCCGGCCACCAGACGCTCGCTGGTGAGCACCCACCCCAGGTCTGGCTCAAGGGTGGGGCCCCGGTAAGGCCAGTCCGAGCGACGTATCTGACCTTGATGTGAAACTCATCGTAAGGGCTTTATAGTCCAGACGTGCAATATTTTCTAAGGGGTTAAAGCAGGACTAAACCAGGGCTAAAGCAGATCTAAAACTAGGGCTAAAGCAGGACTAAAATGATGCGGTCGCTGTACCGGACCGTTGTGGTGAAGAAGGAGCTGAACCGAAAGACAAAGCTCTTGATTTACCGTCGATCTACGTTCCTCCTCACCTGTGGTCATGAGCTCTGGGTAATGACCGAAAGGACGAGATCGCCGATACAAGCGGCCGAAAGAAAATAGATGGATGAAGGACCTTCAGCAACTTTTACAGGCACTGCTTATTATCTTTAGAATAATTTTGGTTTGTAGACATTCTAGAAAACCTTTTATGTCACACACCTTTTTTTCTTCATCTCGTGACTTAATCTCCTCAGATGTGCCAAGAATATTTACAGTCAGACTGTGCAGCGTCTTTCAGGTTTGTCTGCCTTAAGATGTACCACACCTTGAATAGTTGTAATTCCACAGGTGAATCCTGAGGCCAAATTGTGAAATAAAAACTGTCTACAGTCCATATCCATGTCGGTTTATGTTGCAACAAAAAATAAACTAAGGCCGCTAAGGCCTTAAAACTGGACTAAAGCAGGACTAAATCTAGACTAAACCAGATCTAAACCAAGACTAAACCAGGTCTAAACCTGGACTAAGACAAGTCTAAAACAGGACTAAAACAGGACTAAACGTGGATTAAACCAGAACTAAACCTGGACTAAGACAGGTCTGAAACAGGACTAAACCAGGAATAAACCTGGACTAAGATATCACTAAACCAGGACTAAACCTGGACTAAGACAGGTCTAAAACAGCACTAAACCAGGACTAAACCTGGTCTAATCCAGGACTAAACCAGGACTGGACCTGGACTAAGACAGGTCTAAAACAGGACTAAACCAGGACTAAACTTGGACTAAACCAGTACTAAACCTGGACTAAGACAGATCTAAAACAGGACTAAACCAGGACTAAACCTGGTCTAAACCAGGACTAAACCTGGACTAAAACTGGACTAAAGCAGGAGTAAAGCAGGACTAAAACTGGACTAAAGCAGGACTAAACCTGGCCTAAGACAGGACTAAACCCGGACTAAACGTGGACTAAACCAGTACTAAACCTGGACTAAGACAGGTCTAAAACAGGACTAAACCAGGACTAAACCTGGTCTAAACCTGGTCTAAACCAGGACTAAACCTGGACTAAAACTGGACTAAAGCAGGAGTAAACCAGGACTAAAACTGGACTAAAGCAGGACTAAACCTGGCCTAAGACAGTACTAAACCCGGACTAAACCTGGATTAAACCAGGACTAAACCTGGACAAAATCTGGACTAAACCAGATCTAAACGAGGTCTAAACCAGGACTAAAACAGGACTAAACCTGGACTGAGACATGTCTAAACCAGGACTAAACCAGGACTAAACCAGGTCTAAACCAGGTCTAAACCAGGTCTAAGCCAGGTCTAAACCAGAACTAAACCTGGACTAAAACTGGACTAAAGCAGGACTAAACCAGGACTAAAACTGGACTAAAGCAAGACTAAACATGGACTAAACCAGATCTAAACCTGGACTAAAACTGAACTAAACCAGGACTAAACCAGGACTAATCCTGGACTAAGACAGGTCTAAAACAGGACTAAACCAGGACTAAAACAGCACTAAACCTGGTCTAATCCAGGACTAAACCAGGACTAAACCTCGACTAAGACAGGTCTAAAACAGGACTAAACCTGGACTAAGACAGGTCTAAAACAGGACTAAACCAGGACTAAACTTGGACTAAGACAGGTCTAAAACAGGTCTAAAACAGGACTAAACCAGGACTAAACGTGGACTAAACCAGTACTAAACCTGGACTAAGACAGGTCTAAAACAGAACTAAACTAGGACTAAACCTGGTCTAAACCAGGTCTAAACCAGGACTAAACCTGGACTAAAACTGGACAAAAGCAGGACTAAACCAGGACTAAAACTGGACTAAAGCAGGACTAAACCTGGACTAAGACAGGACTAATCCTGGACTAAACCAGGTCTAAACCAGGACTAAACCTGGACTAAAACTGGACAAAAGCATGACTAAACCAGGACTAAAATTGGACTAATGCAGGACTAAACCTGGACTAAGACAGGACTAAACCCAGACTAAACCTGGAATAAACCAGGATTAAACCTGGACTAAATCTGGACTAAACCAGGTCTAAACCAGGTCTAAACCAGGACTAAAACGGGACTAAACCTGGACTAAGACATGTCTAAACCAGGACTAAACCAGGACTAAACAAGGACTAAACCAGGTCTAAACCAGGTCTAAGCCAGGTCTAAACCAGAACTAAACCTCGACTAAAACAGGACTAAAGCAGGACTAAAACTGGACTAAAGCAAGACTAAACATGGACTAAGACAGGACTAAACCTGGACTAAATTTGGACTAAACCAGGTCTAAACCTGGACTAAACCAGGACTAAACCAGGTCTAAACCAGGACTAAACCAGGACTAAACCAGGTCTAAACCAGGTCTAAACCAGGACTGAACCAGGAATAAACCAGGTGTGTGTGTGTGTGTGTATAGTCTAAACGTGCAATATTTTCTATACTCTCTTTTTACTTATTTTATTATTATTACTATTTGTCTGCTGCACTTTCTTGTTCAAACGTTCGCTTGCACCAAACTGCCTGGAGCTAATGTGACAAGTGATTTTCTCCTATGTGAGATCAATAAAGTCTTATCTTATCTTAAACCTGCTTTAGATTTCATAACTCCCAACCTCCATTTTGTCTGTGTGTCAGATGCCCTCCCGTCCTTCTATATTTTGAGAATTTGGGACATTGAAAGTCACATAAAAACAGATTTGTGAATTTATTTGTGTTTTGAACATGACAGTGTAAATATGATCACAGGTTTGCCTTCAGCATTACAACAGCATCACCAGTGTTACTCATTCTGTGACTGTGCACCTTTTACAATCATGATTCAAAGTCCACAAACACACACTGAACATCTACACACACTTTTAGATCACTTTTACACTAGAACAGAGCAAACACTCCTTATCGTATAAACTCATCACGGTGAAGAATTAGGACGCTCTGAATGCAGAAGGTAAGTGAGGAAGAACTTTGGACCACTGCAAACTGTTTACAATGAACTAGTTCTGTTTGTCACGTTTTTAAGATGTGAAAAACACCTGCAAACATTTCAAAGGAAAAATCAGGTACAGCCTTTAGAAATAAAAGTCACAAATTTGATCCAAACTGTGGAGAACAAAGTTATTATTTCAGTTTAGGGAAATGTGCAGAGTCTCCAGTAGAGAACGCGTTTAACCTGACCCCAGCGTAGAGAGGCTGAGTGAACCTGGTCTGGACTCTGTGGAGGAGACTCATGGTTCCACCAGAGACACTGTAAAACGCCAAAACCCCTGCACTGTGGTCCAGGTAAACCCCGATTCTGGACCCGGCCGGACCTAAGACCTCGGAGTGAACTGAGTTAAACCAAAACCTGGACTGGCCTGGGTTCAACGAAAATGAATTACTGGTTTCATAACAGTGTAAGGCCCAGGATTGATCGTTGTTTCCAAATTTAGATTCATCAGCGTTTCCTTTCCTCTGAATCTCTCTGTATGAAACTGCTACAAAAACACAACTCCCTCTCAACACCACCTCCCAGTAACAGCGGCCCCTCAGACTCCCTCTGCTCAGGACCTGCCACCAGTTACTGAATCTGTCTGGATGATCTGGATACCTCTGGTCTTCTTTCATAACTGTGACTCTTCTGGTTTCATCAGACAGAGCCAGTTGGTTGTGAGCTGTGTTTGGGTCCAGAGTGATTTCTGTAGAATATTGTAAGAAGTCCTCTCTGGAGCTGCGTTCAGCTGGTGGCAGGAAAACCTGGTCTGGACTCAGGGTGAGCTGGAGTGTGTCCCTGAGTTTGGACACAGCTTTGGTCACTTCCTCAAAGAATCCCCAGTCCCCTGTGTGAATGGAGTCTGGCTCTGTGCTCTGTGTGTGTGGGGACAGTGAGGCGTAGACCTTTAGAAACTGGTTATGATCCTGGGTGAGGGCCAGTGTGTCCAGCTCAGAGAGGCTCCTCTTCAGTCCCCTCACGTCCTGCTGCAGATGGTCCTGGAGCTCTTGGACTCGTCTCAGTTGGGTCTGCTCCTGGGAGCGGATCTGCTGCTCCACTTCAGCTCGTCTTTTCTCCAGGAGAAGGGCCATGTCTCTGAAGCTGTCCCCGCTGCGCTGCTCTGCTGTCTGGGCAGAGCGTCTGATGTCCTGGGCCTCCTGTTGGAGCCTCTGGAGGTCTGTCTCTTTGTGCTGGAGGCTCTGGAGCAGCTGGGCCCTCCTGTCCGGCATCTCAGCCTGCCTCTGAGCCCTCTCTGAGGCAGAGGACACGAGGTCATGGCCCTTGTGCTGGTCCACACAGGGGGAGCAGAGCAGCCGCTGGTCACTGCGGCAGAATAGATCCATCACTTTGTTGTGTTGAGAGCAGATGTTTTCCGGGAGCCTGTGGGAGGGCGCCACCAGCTGGTGTTTCTTAAATGCTGCAGCTTCATGATGAGGCTGTAGGTGGCGCTCACAGTAAGAGGCCACACACTGCAGACAGGACTGGACAGCTCTCAGCTTCCTCCCAGTGCACACATCACAGGACACATCCTGAGGTCCGGCATAGCAGCGGGCAGCAGGGGGCGCTGTCCTCTTCATCTGCTCTACCAAACCTGCTAACATGATGTTTTTAACCAGGACAGGCCTGGGGCTGAAGCTCTGGCGACATTCAGGACAGCTGTAGAGCTTCTTCTCGTCCTCTTGGTCCCAGTGCTGTTGGACACAGTTCCTGCAGTAGCTGTGTCCACAGGGAACAGTCACAGGATCCTTCAGTAGATCCAAACACATGGAGCAGAACAAGGCTTCTTGGTCAAGTTCTTTCTGCGCCATCTCTGCTGAATCACACTTTGACTTCCACACACATGAAACTTAAGAGCGCTGAGGGAGGAGTCATGTGGAGATCTGAGGAGGAAACAGGAAGCAGAACACTTAAAGTCACACACACCTTTTATTCTGTTTCACATGAGACTCTGTCAGCTGTTTACAGAGACTCACACAGCCACTGTGTCTGAAAAGCTTCAGAGGATTTTCAGAAACATGAAATCTGTTTCAGACCTACAAACACTTTAAGACAGAAACTGGATGAAATAAAAGGGCAAAACTCCCCTCCCTTTGCTCTCCGCACAAAGTCACTTTAGTTTTTATTTATTTGCAATAAAAGTATAAATGTGGAGTATGTGAGAACACCAGAGGGCGCTGCAGGACTAAACCAGGACTAAACCAGGACTAAACCTGGACTAAACCAGGACTAAACCAGGACTAAACCAGGACTAAACCAGGACTAAACCTGGACTAAACCTGGACTAAACCAGGACTAAACCAGGTCTAAACCAGGACTAAACCAGGTCTAAACCAGGACTAAACCAGGACTAAACCAGGACTAAACCAGGTCTAAACCAGGACTAAACCAGGACTAAACCTGGACTAAACCTGGACTAAACCTGGACTAAACCTGGACTAAACCAGGTCTAAACCAGAACTAAACCAGGACTAAACCAGGAATAAACCAGGAATAAACCAGGATTAAACCAGGTCTAAACGAGGACTAAACCAAGTCTAAACCAGGACTAAACCAGGACTAAACCAGGTCTAAACCAGGACTAAACCAGGACTAAACCTGGACTAAACCTGGACTAAACCTGGACTAAACCTGGACTAAAACAGGACTAAACCAGGACTAAACCAGGTCTAAACCAGAACTAAACCAGGACTAAACCAGGAATAAACCAGGACTAAACCAGGATTAAACCAGGTCTAAACGAGGACTAAACCAAGTCTAAACCAGGACTAAACCAGGACTAAACCAGGACTAAACCAGGTCTAAACCAGGACTAAACCAGGACTAAACCTGGACTAAACCTGGACTAAACCTGGACTAAAACAGGTCTAAACCAGGTCTAAACCAGAACTAAACCAGGAATAAACCAGGAATAAACCAGGATTAAACCAGGTCTAAACGAGGACTAAACCAAGTCTAAACCAGGACTGAACCAGGACTAAACCAGGACCAAACCAGGACTAAACCAGGACTAAACGAGGACTAAAGCAGGACCAAACCAGGACTAAAGCAGGACCAAACCAGGACTAAACAAAGACTAAATCAGGACTAAATCAGGACTAAAGCAGGACTAAACCAGGACCAAACCAGGACTAAAGCAGTACTAAAGCAGGGCTAAAGCAGGACTAAACCAGGACCAGGGCTAAACCAGGTCTAAAACTACAGCTAAAGCAGGACTAAAATGATGCGGTCGCTGTACCGGAACGTTGTGGTAAAGAAGGAGCTGAGCCGAAAGGCAAAGCTCTTGATTTACCGTCGATCTACGTTCCTCCTCACCTGTGGTCATGAGCTCTGGGTAATGACCAAAAGGACCAGATCGCGGATATAAGCGGCCGAAAGAAAATAGATGGATGGACCTTCAGCAACTTTTACACACACTGCTTATTATCTTTAGAATCATTTTGGTTTTATACATTCTGGAAAACCTTTTATGTCACACCTTTTTTTCTTCATCTCGTGACTTAATCTCCTCAGATGTGCCAAGAATATTTACAGTCAGACTGTGCAGCGTCTTTCAGGTTTGTCTGCCTTGAAATGTAGCACACCTTGAATAGTTGTAATTCCACAGGTGAATCGTGAGGCCAAACCACAGACTGTATAAAGAAGTGTGACGTCACCCACAGCGTTCAGCTCCACTCAAATGAAGCTCGTGGTGTTAGTGGTCACACGGGACAATTTGAAGCCAGGCTTTATATTAGGAACAGGATTTTTTTAGGCCTTAAAACTGGACTAAAGCAGGACTAAACCTGGACTAAACCAGATCTAAACCAAGACTAAACAAGGTCTAAACCAGGACTAAACCAGGATTAAACCTGGTCTAAACCAGGACTAAACCTGGACTAAACCAGGTCTAAACCAGGACTAAACCTGGTCTAAACCAGGTCTAAACCAGGACTAAACCAGGACTAAAACTGGACTAAAGAAAGACTAAATCTGGACTAAGACAGGACTAAACCTGGACTAAACCAGGTCTAAACCTGGACCAAAATTGGACTAAAGCAGGAATAAACCTAGACTAAGACAGAACTAAACCTGGACTAAATCTGGACTAAACCAGGATTAAAACAGGTGTAAAACAGGACTAAACCAGGACAAAACCTGGTCTAAACCAGGTCTAAACCTGGACTAAATCTGGACTAAACAAGGTCTAAACCTGGTCTAAACCAGAACTAAACCAGGACTAAACCTGGACTAAGACAGGTCTAAAACAGGACTAAACCAGGTCAAAACCAGGACTAAAACAGGACTAAACCTGGACTAAACCTGATCTAAACCAAGAATAAACCAGGTCTAAACCAGGACTAAACCAGGATTAAACCTGGTCTAAACCAGGACTAAACCTGGACTAAGACAGGTCTAAAACTGGACTAAACCAGGACTAAACCTGGACTAAAACAGGACTAAACCAGGACTAAACCTGGTCTAATCCAGGACTAAACCAGGACTAAACCTGGCCTAAGACAGGTCTAAAACAGGACTAAACCAGGTCGAAACCAGGACTAAAACAGGACTAAACCTGTACTAAGACAGGTCTAAAACTGGACTAAACCAGGACTAAACCTGGACTAAGACAGGACTAAACCAGGACTAAACCTAATCTAATCCAGGACTAAACCAGGACTAAACCTGGCCTAAGACAGGTCTAAAACAGGACTAAACCAGGACTAAAATTTGACTAAGACAGGTCTAAAACAGGACTAAACCATGACTAAACATGGACTAAACCAGTACTAAACCTGGACTAAGACAGGTCTAAAACAGGACTAAACCAGGACTAAACCTGGTCTAAACCAGGACTAAACCAGGACTAAACCTGGTCTAAACCAGGACTAAACCTGGACTAAACCAGGTCTATACCTGGTCTAAACCAGAACTAAACCAGGACTAAACCTGGACTAAGACAGGTCTAAAACAGGACTAAAACAGGACTAAACCTGGACTAAGACAGGTCTAAACCAGGACTAAACCAGGACTAAACCTGGACTAAGACAGGTCTAAACCAGGACTAAACCTGGTCTAAACCAGGTCTAAACCAGGACTAAACCAGGACTAAAACTGGACTAAAGAAAGACTAAATCTGGACTAAGACAGGACTAAACCTGGACTAAACCAGGTCTAAACCTGGACCAAAATTGGACTAAAGCAGGAATAAACCTAGACTAAGACAGAACTAAACCTGGACTAAATCTGGACTAAACCAGGATTAAAACAGGTGTAAAACAGGACTAAACCAGGACAAAACCTGGTCTAAACCAGGTCTAAACCTGGACTAAATCTGGACTAAACAAGGTCTAAACCTGGTCTAAACCAGAACTAAACCAGGACTAAACCTGGACTAAGACAGGTCTAAAACAGGACTAAACCAGGTCAAAACCAGGACTAAAACAGGACTAAACCTGGACTAAACCTGATCTAAACCAAGAATAAACCAGGTCTAAACCAGGACTAAACCAGGATTAAACCTGGTCTAAACCAGGACTAAACCTGGACTAAGACAGGTCTAAAACTGGACTAAACCAGGACTAAACCTGGACTAAAACAGGACTAAACCAGGACTAAACCTGGTCTAATCCAGGACTAAACCAGGACTAAACCTGGCCTAAGACAGGTCTAAAACAGGACTAAACCAGGTCGAAACCAGGACTAAAACAGGACTAAACCTGTACTAAGACAGGTCTAAAACTGGACTAAACCAGGACTAAACCTGGACTAAGACAGGACTAAACCAGGACTAAACCTAATCTAATCCAGGACTAAACCAGGACTAAACCTGGCCTAAGACAGGTCTAAAACAGGACTAAACCAGGACTAAAATTTGACTAAGACAGGTCTAAAACAGGACTAAACCATGACTAAACATGGACTAAACCAGTACTAAACCTGGACTAAGACAGGTCTAAAACAGGACTAAACCAGGACTAAACCTGGTCTAAACCAGGACTAAACCAGGACTAAACCTGGTCTAAACCAGGACTAAACCTGGACTAAACCAGGTCTATACCTGGTCTAAACCAGAACTAAACCAGGACTAAACCTGGACTAAGACAGGTCTAAAACAGGACTAAAACAGGACTAAACCTGGACTAAGACAGGTCTAAACCAGGACTAAACCAGGACTAAACCTGGACTAAGACAGGTCTAAACCAGGACTAAACCAGGACGAAACCTGGACTAAGACAGGACTAAACCAGGTCTAAACCTGGACTAAAATTGGACTAAAGCAGGACTAAACCTAGACTAAGACAGAACTAAACCTGGAGTAAACCTGGAATAAACCAGGACTAAACCAGGTCTAAAACAGGACTAAACCAGGACTAAACCTGGTCTAAACCAGGACTAAACCTGGACTAAATCTGGACTAAACAAGGTCTAAACCTGGTCTAAACCAGAACTAAACCAGGACTAAACCTGGACTAAGACAGGTCTAAAACAGGACTAAACCAGGACTAAACCTGGTCTAAACCAGGACTAAACCTGGTCTAAACCAGGACTAAACCTGGTCTTAACCAGGACTAAACCTGGACTAAAGTAGGACTGAACCTAGACTAAGACAGAACTAAACCCGGACTAAACCTAGGGCTGGGCGATTAATCAAGATTTGCGATATCTCGAGATGTTTTATGAAATCGAGAAAGATTGTGGCATATCGAAAAACTCGAGATGAATAAGATTTCGCCACTCTGCTTATTTTCCTTAACTGTGTTGTGGAGCTGTCCGCCCCGCCTCCTTCTTGCGTTTGTGTTTCACTGCGTCTCGTGTTTCCCCCTCCCCTCCCCTCCCCTCGCGTGTAAGCCGCGTGTGTGTGTTGATAACTTATCCAACAGACCGGGCTTCATACCAATGCTAAAAACGCTTGACCCTAGATACAATCTCCCTAGTCACCACTTTCTTGTCAGTGCGGTACAGAGCAAGGCTGCATTTGGCGATTGGTGAGTTTTAATCTCTCTCTGTGTGGGTGGGTGTTGCCAGTGAGTGAAATATTTGGGTGGGTCGGGTATGTGGCGTTGATTCTAAAGCACACTTGCGTTTTAATGGTTGCAATAAATTAATATAGTATTTCTAGAAAAAAAAAATGATGCCGAATAATGTGCTAAGTTAAAGCAAATACACACACAAATATAAAATGTACTACAGTCACAAAACACACGAGAATTCATGGATTGAGGCTCTATTAATCTATATTTAAAAACAATTAATTTAATATGTGCTTTTTCACTTGGCTACGAAATGAGGGATTTTTTTGTCTTTTATCTTAAATGTTAAAGAAGCACTTCATAAGAACTGTCTACCCTCAGGTTTTATGATTACAATTAAAATAAGGCAATGTACTACTTCCTTGGATTGGTAATGTTAAAAATGGTGCACAAGCACTTTGTTACTAGTACCTGTCTACCTTTAGGCACTTGGCTGCCTGTTTGCACTTCAATAAAAAAAAAAAAACCTTGCTGAATTTGGCGAGTTTTTCGTTTTTTTTCCCCTGCATAGATATCGAGATATATATCGTATATCGAGATATAGCAAAAACATATCAAGATAATTTTTTTTCTCCATATCGCCCAGCCCTAACTAAACCTGGACTAAACCAGGACTAAACCAGGTCTAAAACAGGACTAAACCAGGACTAAACCAGGTCTAAACCAGGACTAAACCAGGACTAAACCAGGTCTAAAACAGGACTAAACCAGGACTAAACCAGGTCTAAACCAGGACTAAACCAGGTCTAAAACAGAACTAAATCAGGACTAAACCTGGTCTAAACCAGGACTAAACCAGGACTAAACCAGGTCTAAAACAGGACTAAACCAGGACTAAACCTGGTCTAAACCAGGACTAAACCTGACTAAACCAGGTCTAAACCTGGTCTAAACCAGAACTAAACCAGGACTAAACCTGGACTAAGACAGGTCTAAAACAGGACAAAACCAGGTCTAAACCAGGACTAAAACAGGACTAAACCTGGACTAAGACAGGTCTAAACCAGGACTAAACCAGGACGAAACCTGGACTAAGACAGGACTAAACCTGGACTAAACCAGGTCTAAACCTGGACTAAAATTGGACTAAAGCAGGACTAAACCAGGTCTAAAACAGGACTAAACCAGGATTAAACCTGGTCTAAACCACAACTAAACCTGGACTAAATCTGGACTAAACCAGGTCTAAACCAGAACTAAACCTGGACTAAGACAGGTCTAAAACAGGACTAAACCAGGACTAAACCTGGTCTAAACCAGGACTAGACCAGGTCTAAACCAGGACTAACACAGGACTAAACCTGGACTAAGACACGTCTAAACCAGGACTAAACCAGGACTAAACCAGGTCTAAACCAGTTCTAAACCAGGTCTAAGTCAGGTCTAAACCAGAAATAAACCTGGACTAAAACTGGACTAAAGCAGGACTAAACCAGGACTAAAACTGGACTAAAGTAAGACTAAACCTGGACTAAACCAGGACTAAACCAGGTCTAAACCAGGACTAAACCAGGACTGAACCAGGACTAAACCAGGACTAAAACTGGACTAAAGTAGGACTAAACCAGGACTAAAACTGGCCTAAACCAGGACTAAACCAGGTCTAAGGTGTGTGTGTATAGTCTAAACGTGCAATATTTTCTATACTCTCTTTTTACTTATTTTATTATTATTACTATTTGTCTGCTGCACTTTCTTGTTCAAACGTTCGCTTGCACCAAACTGCCTGGAGCTAATGTGACAAGTGATTTTCTCCTATGTGAGATCAATAAAGTCTTATCTTATCTTAAACCTGCTTTAGATTTCATAACTCCCAACCTCCATTTTGTCTGTGTGTCAGATGCCCTCCCGTCATTCTATATTTTGAGAATTTGGGACATTGAAAGTCACATAAAAACAGATTTGTGAATTTATTTGTGTTTTGAACATGACAGTGTAAATATGATCACAGGTTTGCCTTCAGCATTACAACAGCATCACCAGTGTTACTCATTCTGTGACTGTGCACCTTTTACAATCATGATTCAAAGTCCACAAACACACTGAACATCTACACACACTTTTAGATCACTTTTACACTAGAACAGAGCAAACACTCCTTATCGTATAAACTCATCACGGTGAAGAATTAGGACGCTCTGAATGCAGAAGGTAAGTGAGGAAGAACTTTGGACCACTGCAAACTGTTTACAATGAACTAGTTCTGTTTGTCACGTTTTTAAGATGTGAAAAACACCTGCAAACATTTCAAAGCAAAAATCAGGTACAGCCTTTAGAAATAAAAGTCACAAATTTGATCCAAACTGTGGAGAACAAAGTTATTATTTCAGTTGAGGGAAATGTGCAGAGCCTCCAGGACAGAGAAAGTATATAACCCCATATAACCTGACCCCAGTGTAGAGAGGCTGAGTGAACCTGGTCTGGACTCTGTGGAGGAGACTCATGGTTCCACCAGAGACACTGTAAAACGCCAAAACCCCTGCACTGTGGTCCAGGTAAACCCCGATTCTGGACCCGACCGGACCTGAGACCTTGGACTCGACTTTGTTAAACCGAAATGAATAACCGGTTTTATCACAGTTTAAGGCCCAGGATTTATCGTTGTTTCCAAATCCACATTCATCAGAGCCTCCTTTCCTCTGAATCTCTCTGTATGAAACTGCTACAGAAACCCCCCCCCACCCACTCCCGCTCCACTCCACCTCCCAGTAACAGCGGCCCCTCAGACTCTCTCTGCTCAGGACCTGAGGCCACATACTGAATCTGTCTGGATGATCTGGATACCTCTGGTCGTCCAGAACTGTGACTCTTCTGTTTCCATTAGACAGAACCAGTCGGCTGTGAGCTGTGTTTGGGTCCAGAGTGATTTCTGTAGAATATTGTAAGAAGTCCTCTCTGGAGCTGGGTTCAGCTGGTGGCAGTAAAACCTGGTCTGGACTCAGGGTGAGCTGGAGTGTGTCCCTGAGTTTGGACACAGCTTTGGTCACTTCCTCAAAGAATCCCCAGTCCCCTGTGTGAATGGAGTCTGGCTCTGTGCTCTGTGTGTGTGGGGACAGTGAGGCGTAGACCTTTAGAAACTGGTTATGATCCTGGGTGAGGGCCAGTGTGTCCAGCTCAGAGAGGCTCCTCTTCAGTCCCCTCACGTCCTGCTGCAGATGGTCCTGGAGCTCTTGGACTCGTCTCAGTTGGGTCTGCTCCTGGGAGCGGATCTGCTGCTCCACTTCAGCTCGTCTTTTCTCCAGGAGAAGGGCCATGTCTCTGAAGCTGTCCCCGCTGCGCTGCTCTGCTGTCTGGGCAGAGCGTCTGATGTCCTGGGCCTCCTGTTGGAGCCTCTGGAGGTCTGTCTCTTTGTGCTGGAGGCTCTGGAGCAGCAGGGCCCTCCTGTCCGGCAGCTCAGCCTGCCTCTGAGCCCTCTCTGAGGCAGAGGACACGAGGTCATGGCCCTTGTGCTGGTCCACACAGAGGGAGCAGAGTAGCCACTGGTCACTGCGGCAGAATAGATCCATCACTTTGTCGTGTTGAGAGCAGATGTTTTCCTGGAGCCTGTGGGAGGGCGCCACCAGCTGGTGTTTCTTAAATGCTGCAGCTTCATGATGAGGCTGTAGGTGGCGCTCACAGAACGACATCACACACTGCAGACAGGACTGGACAGCTCTCAGCTTCCTCCCAGTGCACACATCACAGGACACATCCTGAGGTCCGGCATAGCAGCGGGCAGCAGGGGGCGCTGTCCTCTTCATCTGCTCTACCAAACCTGCTAACATGATGTTTTTACCCAGGACAGGCCTGGGGCTGAAGCTCTGGCGACATTCAGGACAGCTGTAGAGCTTCTTCTCGTCCTCTTGGTCCCAGTGCTGTTGGACACAGTTCCTGCAGTAGCTGTGTCCACAGGGAACAGTCACAGGATCCTTCAGTAGATCCAAACACACGGAGCAGAACAAGGCTTCTTGGTCAAGTTGTTTCTGCGCCATCTCTGCTGAATCACAGTTTCACTTCCACACACATGAAACTTAAGAGCGCTGAGGGAGGAGTCATGTGGAGATCTGAGGAGGAAACAGGAAGCAGAACACTTAAAGTCACACACACCTTTTATTCTGTTTCACATGAGACTCTGTCAGCTGTTTACAGAGACTCACACAGCCACTGTGTCTGAAAAGCTTCAGAGGATTTTCAGAAACATGAAATCTGTTTCAGACCTACAAACACTTTAAGACAGAAACTGGATGAAATAAAAGGGCAAAACTCCCCTCCCTTTGCTCTCTGCACAAAGTCACTTTAGTTTTTATTTATTTGCAATAAAAGCGACCACAGCTGAGTAAAAGTGAGACTGAGCTACAAGAGGAATCACAATTTGATTCTCTGCCACGGAGCTGGACACGCCTCAAGTTTGATAAATGTGGAGTATGTGAGAACACCAGAGGGCGCTGCAGGACTAAACCAGGACTAAACCAGGACTAAACCTGGACTAAACCTGGACTAAACCTGGACTAAAACTGGACTAAAGCAGGACTAAAGCAGGACTAAACAAGGACTAAACAAGGACTAAAACTGGACTAAACCTGGACTAAACCAGGTCTAAACCAGGATTAAACCTGGACAAAGACAGGTCTAAAACAGGACTAAAAAAGGTCTAAAGCAGATCTAAACCAGGACCGAACCAGGACTAAACCAGGTCTAAACCAGATTTAAACCAGGAATAAACTAGGAATAAACTAGGTCTAAACCACAACAAAACCCGGTATAAACCAGGTCTAAACCAGGACTAAACCAGGACTAAACCAGAACAAAACCAGGTATAAACCAGGTCTATACTAGGACTAAACCAGGTCTAAACCAGGACTAAAACAGGACTAAACCAGATCTAAACCAGGTCTAAATCAGGTCTAAAACAGGACTAAAACAGGACTAAACCAGCACAGAACCAGGTATAAACCAGGTCTAAACCAGGTCTAAACTAGGACTAAACCTGGACTAAACCAGGTCTAAACCTGGACTAAGACGGGTCTAAAACAGGACTAAACCTGGACTAAACCTGGACTAAGACAGGTCTAAAACAGGACTAAACCTGGACTAAACCTGGACTAAACCTGAACTAAAACAGATCTAAACCAGGCATAAACCAGGTCTAAACTAGGACTAAACCAGGTCTAAACCAGGTCTAAACTAGGACTAAACCAGGTCAAAACCATGTCTAAACCAGGTCTAAACCAGGACTAAACCAGGTCTAAACCAGGCATAAACCAGGTCTAAACTAGGACTAAACCAGGAATAAGCCAGGTCTAAAGCGCAACAAAACCCGGTCTAAACCAGGACTAAACCGGAACTAAACCAGGCATAAACCAGGTCTAAACCAGGTCTAAACCAGGTCTAAACTAGGACTAAATCAGGTCTAAACCATGTCTAAACCAGGTCTAAACCAGGACTAAACCAGGTCTAAACCAGTTCTAAACCAGGTCTAAAACAGGACTAAACCAGGATTAAACCAGGATTAAACCTGGACTAACACAGGTCTAAACGAGGTCTAAACCCAGTCTAAACCAGGTCTAAACTAGGACTAAACCAGGACTAAACCAGGACTAAACCAGGCATAAACCAGGTCTAAACTAGGACTAAACCAGGCCTAAATCAGGACTAAACCAGGTCTAAAACCGGACTAAACCAGGTCTAAACCAGGTCTAAACCAGGACTAAACCAGGTCTAAACCAGGTCTAAACTAGGACTAAACCAGATCTAAACCAGGTCTAAACTAGGACTAAACCAGATCTAAATCAGGTCTAAACCAGGACGAAACCAGGACAGAACCAGGAGTAAACCAGGCCTAAAACAGGACTAAAACAGTACTAAAACAGGACTAAACCAAGACTAAATCGGGACTAAACCAGGTCTAAACCAGAACAAAACCCGATCCAAGCCAAGTCTAAATCAGGTATAAACCAGGTCTAAACCTGGACTAAACCTGTTCTAATCTAGATCTAAACCAGGTCTAAATCAGGTCTAAACCAAGACAAAACCCGTTCTAATGTAGATCTAAACCAGGACTGAACCAGGTCTAAACCAAGACTGTATAACTCCACTGTTTAGTGGAGTGTAATTTTCTACTATTTTCTGATTTACCTGGATGCACTTTTTTGTTCAAACTTTCTTTGCACTAAACTGCCTGGAGCTAATGTGGCAAGTGAATTTCTCCTGTGTGAGATCAATAAAGTCTAATCTTATCTTATTGACCCTTTGTATCTTCACGGAGACCAAATCGCCGCACCCTCTGGAATACGCCGATTGGGCAAGATGGCGCCGCTGTGCTTGGCTGGCCGTCTGCCTCTGCTTCGTGTTTTGCTACTACTATTATTAATACTCGCAATCTTTGTAAATAACGTGTCCACACTGCTTGTATATGATCGCCAGACTCTTCTGAATATTCGTGACTCTGTGATAAAACCTGTCATTGTTGATGGACAGTCTAAGACGCTCCCTCCATTCTTGGCATGTGTACCCCACTGTCTATGGCGTTTTCTGTTGCGATATCGGGTTTCAGGCGGTTTTGGAATCTACTAAAAGTAAAGTTCAGAGCGGTGTTAGCTTCTTTCGGACTAGTGGTGTTTACAAAACAGCTGAGTTCACGCATGTGCACTGTCCTCTCTGATGACGTCATCAAATGAAACTATAGCTGCATATCGGGTTTCAGGACGTTTTGGAATCCACTAAAAGTCTACACTGACACAGCGATCTTCTGTGATTTGAAAAGTGCTAAAGTTTGTGTTATTTGGACACCGCAAAGTAATGCCCCGAGCACTCACGCTAACGGATACGGGATCATTAGTAGAACAGAACGGCTCAACATAAGTTCTGTGATACTGCTCCAATTGACACCAAAGTGCTATGGGTGAGTAAAACTACTTGTTTTATTGCCGAAAGAAGGATCAGATTGTAAAAAAACGTTACTTTTCCTTTAAAGGGATAAGCCACCCCCAGGTCAAACTTGGGCATCTCCCCACAGTCCAGAGACTAAAATAAGTGGTGGAAAGCGTTTTTCTGGTCACCCAGCCATTGTCTGAGTCTGTCAGCACTGACCGCCGCGGTATCTGCTGCTCCTCCGCGTTAGACTGGAGTCTAACGGCGCCAGAGAAAGATTTTGGCCAAAAGGAATTAATTTGCTCGATGCTTTTCCCAATTACTTTCTGTGTAGTGCGCATTCATATCGAGTGCAAATAAATGTGCAAATCAACACGGAGAACTTGCCTTGGTCATTTTGGGTGGGAACTATTTTTCAGTGCGGAAAAATAAAGCCGAATCACGCACCACGCTGTGCAACAGGGGAACTCCCTTCCTGGTGCGTAACAGGGATTCCCCTGGCAGCGTGCTGTGTGCTTCGGCTTTCTTTTTCCGCACTGAAAAATAGTTCCCACCCAAAATGACCAAGTCAAGCTCTCCGTGTTGATTTGTACATTTATTTGCACTCGATATGAATGCACACTACACAGAAAGTAATTGGGAAACGCATCGAGCAAATTAATTCCTTTTGGCCGAAATCTTTCTCTGGCGCTGTTAGACTCCAGTCTAACGCGGAGTAGCTGCAGATACCGCGGCGGTCAGTGCTGACAGACCTGGACAATGGCTGCGTCACCAGAAAAATGCTTTCCACCACTTATTTTAGTCTCTGGACTGTGGGGAGATGCCCAAGTTTGACCTGGGGGTGGCATATCCCTTTAAAAGGGACATTAATACACTGTATGTGGGAATGTAACGAAGTAAAATCATTTTGGGTAGAAATAAAAAATAATAAATAATTTCAAAAAAGATCATCCTGGAAGCATCATTTTTACTGGCTCTTTACCCAAAGAAACATAACCTCAGTCAAAGTGAGTGTACCTTTATTAATGGAAAAATGTTAACAGACCAAGTGCCTTCCAATGGTTAAAGCAAATATTGTCTCGCCTGCCACTGGAGAGAATAACATATATACAAAAGGCAAAACAAAATATATTTGAAAAGATTTGGGGTCCATTCATAAAATTTGTAAAAGATCAAAACATAGAAGACGGCCTTGTTGACTTGTAAATCTCCTGCAGAAAATGCCTTAGGTGATGAGGACAGTTTTGTACATGGAGAGAGGCTGCTTTGTTCTGTTTTGCTGTTATTTGTGTTTTTATTTTAAGGTTTGTGATTTGGAAATTGACGTTTTGGGGTTTTTTTTGTTCTTCTCTTGTCTGAAATGGAAAAATAAAATAAAATATATTTGGGGGAAAAAAAGGCATCATGTATTATTTTTTTCCTTTATATTACAGCTCAATTATTTTTCTATACAGGGATTTCTTTTTTTTTTTTTTATGTCGCAGAAGCACTTTGTTCCTACATGACCTGCACTTCATTTGCACATCAATAAAAAAGGAATTTAGCATATTTGTTTTTGAAATCCACCAATCATCTGCCTCATGTTCTTGCATAGCAACAGTAAGTCTGGAGTCTATTTCCCAAATCAAGGGCCTCTATAAACCAATGAGGGTAAGTTTTTATAGGACATATTTCCAACCAAAATAAGCTAACTGGCAAAGGAAAGAAAGTAAAGTAATTTGTGTTTTCAACAGGTGCTCTTCATCACCCCGATCTGGAGGAAAGCTCTTCAGTTCTGCTGGCACCTGCCCTCATATAAACTCACCGTAAGCATGAATTTCTTTTTTCATAGTCAGTGCCATCCTCTGCACACTCACATTACGCACAGCGCGTAGGGCACCACCAAAAAGATCAGGCTTGTAAAGCCTCGCAAAAACACAAAGCATTTGTGTTTAGTGTTCAGTGTTCAGTGTTCACATCTTAAAAATGGCCTGTAAAAATGCGCTTCAATTCACTTGAACAATGAACAGTTTTAAAGTGAAGTTTTAAATGTTGTTTAACCCTCTGTCCAGTGTGGGTATGATGCATGTCCCATATGCATAGTGTATTTTAAAAAATAAACACTTAAGTGGTCTCCCGTGGTCATGCGCAGGCCCGTCTCTAAGCGCGTGCTCCCCCGGACAGAGCACGTGCAGACACGCGCGCCCGATTCCTCATCCGCTGCTCCGCGCGCCGAACCCTTTCCATGATCAACCGTAAACTAATTCCCATCACCTCCAGTGTGTTCTGCCGCCACTAAGTGCACAATAAACCACCTAAAAACGCTTATCCAGACTAAGACTGAGTTTCTTGGAGAATCCTGCCGCAATATTCTGAAATCCACCAATCGTCTCTTTCGTGTTCTTGCATAGCAACAGTAACCATGCTGTGTCATATATATACAAAACACGCAGAAGAAACAACCTTTTCTGAGTTGAGCACAAAGCACAAAGCATTTGTGCTTAGAGCACCCAGATAGCAACAGCCCTGGGCATATTTAACAGAAAAAAGTGGACAAGTGAAGACTAAAGTGTGTTTGTCCCTCAGGCTGCTGTGGTCCTACACCTGCTGAGGAAGCAGCAGAAGGGCCTGCTGTCCTCTGTGGTCACCACTGACCACATGACCAGGGCAGTGCAGGCATGGGCCAACAGGTCCATCCGTGTGAAAATGTGGGAGTTCGAAATGGAGGGGAAAGATGAAGAGGAAGCCGGACCTCTTCTGAATTTGGTAAGATGTTCAATCCTCTGTGAAGTCTTTAAGTCTGGTCCTGTGACAGTCCTGGGCTCTAATGCTGATTGTTCTCTTTGTTGCAGACTTGGGATGTTATGAACCAGCTCAAAATGAATGACGCTGTGTTTGAGGCAAGGAGACTCCTCATGTCTCCTGAAATCATCCCTGAAAACTTTCTGTAGGTCACACACACTGTTCTTTACCATGTCTGTTTGAAATGAATGTTCAGCTCATTTGACTTTGTCTCCCCAGAGACTCAAATATCCGCGGCCTGGCTGAGGAGTTTGCAGACTCCTTGTCTCAGCAGAAAGAGGACTGTCCCTGCCTGCTCCAGCCCAGAGATGTGGTACTGGCGGTTGTTCCAAGGATGTTCCACAGCCTGTGGGAGCCTCCAGTCGATGCAGAGTTCTTCAGTATGCCATCATCTGAGCTCAGCATCCCGGCCATTGGACTGACCCAGCGTGTCCTGGATAATGTCAGTGAAGATCTGGGAAATGCTCCAGAGTGTGGAGTTTTCAGACCGTCTTCGGGGCCAAATGGTCCTGAAGATTATGAAGAGCATCCATCAAATGTTTCCCCAGGATGAACTGGAGGAGCTTATGGACTCCTTCTCTCTCATCCTGCTAGAGGCCATCACTGACATTATTGTAGAAGAGATCTGCACTCTCTTCACTCCTGAACCCAAGGAGCCTGAAGACCCCGGCACAGACCTGGAGTCTGCCACCTCTGCTCTTCCTCCTGAGGAAATCAGTGAAGAAGCCTCAGAGGAACCAACAGGGGAACCCAGGGCAGACCTGCTCACGGAGACTGTAGTCTCCTCTGAAGGACTGTGTGAACCACAGCTCACTCATTCTGCTCCTGCCATGCCCCCTGTTCTTCAGGAGACCTCTGAACTTGAGAAAATCCCAGGACTCAAGGTGATCCCAGAACTCGAGCAGATTCCTGGACTCGAGCAGATCCCTGGCCTGGAGACCATCCCAGGACTTGGGCACATCCCAGGACTTGAGCGGATACCTGAACTCGAGAGAGAATGCCTGCTCTAGAGGCACTCTCTCTCACTCACACACACACACACACACACACACACACACACTGCTCCTGTGTGCCCTACGCCCAGACTGGAAGCAGGACTGGAAGCTGTGGAAAAGGTCAAGTGAGCCACAGACACAAGAACTCCTGAACTGATCCTTATATCTCCATTATAATTGTAATATTATGTATAAGTTTCATAGAAGTGAAAATAACCATCACGATTATAGAAAATGTCCCACAAACTACTGTCTACCATTTTTATCACAATAACCCTAGTCTAAATAGGGCCTCCTACACTTCCCTCACCCCAGACACTTCCTCCAGCTCCTCCTGTGGGATCCCAAAGTGTTCCCAGGCCAGCCCGGAGACACAGTCCCTCCAGCGTGTCCCGAGTATTGCTCTGGGCCTCTTTCCATTGGGACAAATGTCCATTGGGAATTGTCAAATAAAACGCGTCTTAAAACACAAGTGAAGGAACATTTAAACCTTTTTATTAAATACAACAAATTTGTTAAAAGGAATCAATTTACAACTTGGGCACTTCATCCAACTTGGGGTCTGAAAAAAGAAAATTATGAGCACTCAACACAACTTCTACACAATAATTTAAACTCAAATTAAACAGTTACAAGCTCCACTTTGTTTTTAAATGCTGGTGGATGCTTTAGTGTCATACTCCTAAACATATTTATGTAATGTCTTCTAAACTCACCTGTGAATTTGAAATCGGGGAACTTGTTGAGATCTCCACCTCCGAAAAGCCGCTGCAGTTTGGACACTTCCTCCGTCATGTTTTTCTGATAAGCAGCTTCAACTACACCACCAGCCGCTCTGAAGAGACGAAGTGTGAGGGAAATAACTTTGACATCGCACATCACATTATAATAAAGACAAAAAATATAAATGGTAATAATAAATTCTGAATAAATATAAAATAATAGACCTGCTGGTGCCTGGAGTCAGGACTTCATTGTCTGTTTTTGCATGCTTTCTTTTGCTGTCTATTGTCCTTTGCTGTTGTTGTACAGAACTTTGTAAACCTTTATAAATAAAGATGTATTATTATTAAACACAGGGAGTCAGCGTTTCCATTTTCTGCAGCTAAATCCTCAGTCTTCCTGATGATGTGAAACATTTTGCCTGATGAAGGCCTCGGGCCGAAACGTTGCATGTCTTAATAAACTTCTCATTTTGCAAGTAAGACGGAGTGCGGGATTGTTTTCTCCTTGTGTAAACAATTAAATAGTAAAAATAGCAAGAGACAAATGTCAAATAATGCATAATTATATAAATGTATATGTACAAGTAAATATAAAATAGAAATAAATCACTCAAATATATCCGCTGTATACCAGGGAAAATTCTGGATACTCAGACTAGACAATAGAATTATATAAGAAGCACTTGTTACAGTTTGAAACCTGCTGAAGTTCATAATTCAAGCAAACAAAAATAAAGCATTAAAAATATCTGCATAATTCTTAAAAAAATAAAAAAATATATATAAAAATGCTACATTTGAATACATTTATAAAGGGCCTGTGCCTATTTTCCCCAGTACAGTCTTTCTCCAGTACAGATATGTTGTACAAGCAGCTCTTGAGGTCAAAATAAGTCCCGTGTACCGTCTGTATCTGATTATTTAAAGCACTTTATTGTCCGATAATCAGGTAGTGTTCAGTTTGAATGCTAGTTGTTGCCAACTTTACCGTCATATTGAACTCCACTTTGGTGTCTGAAAGATGTAAAAATCTCATATAAACAGTGTTTATATATAAAGTACTGGAAAATCAAACTCCAGTAAAAGTATATGTTCCCCTCCCAAAAATGACTTTGGTAAAAGTCGAAGTCACTGACTGAAATGTTACTTGAGTAAAAGTCTTAAAGTATCTGGAACTTCTTGTACTTAAGTATGACAAGTAATGTCAAAATAAATGTACTCAAGTATTGTAATTAAAAGTACAAGTAAAAGTATCAAGCAAAAGCAGTCTGAAGCTAACCCTCGGTTTGTTACTTAGCACAAACACACAGCGCTTGTTTACATTTTTACATGTTAATGTTATTTTTTGTCCTTTTGAACTCGTGTGCTCTTTCTCATTCGTTACACTTCGCCTACAGATATGCCTTCCCTTGAGCCCAAAAAGCTAGGTAGCCTGTTAGCTCCAACATCGTCAAATACGCTTTGTGTAACCGAAACAATGTCACACAAAGTTAATTTCTACATGTTATGCTCAAGGTTTCACAACGGTGTCTAGAATGTCCATGCTATGGTTACTGAAATTGGAATATAGACGCTAACAATTTCATGAATCTAGAACTTACCTCGATGTGTTTCTTGAGGTTGGACGGGGAGTTTCTGTAAGATAGGATTTCCACGTTTCTTGGAAGGCACAAGAGGCACTTCATTCGATAGGATGAATCCTTCATATCAGCGTAAGAGAACATTGTGTTTAAGTACGGCCAGGGATGCTCATCGTCTCATCTATACCAACAGGTGTAGGCTGATTGTCATGCGCAAGTAGCGAACAAGCCCAGGCACGTCCTGACTTCCTTCAGTCAGTAGAGGTTTTTTTTGTAACGAGTAACTAAACGGCACATTGAAAATGTATCGGAGTAAAAGTATGCAATTAAATTCGGAAATGTAGTGAAGTAAAAGTAAAAGTTATCATTTTTTTTTAAACTCAAGTAAAGTACAAAGTCTCCCAAAATGTACTTAAGTACAGTAGTGAAGTATTATTACTTCGTTACTATACAACACTGCATATAAACTCATCATGGTGAATAATTAGGATGTTTTGAATGCATAAGGTGAGTGAGGAAGAACTGTGGACAAGCGCAAAATGTTTCAAATGGACTAGTTCTGTTTCTACTGATTCTTCTTATTATTATTATTATAAAATAATCTTCCGTCATGATCCAAAATCCAACTGCCTCTTCAGTCTGCTGCCATCAGGAAGGAGACTGAGGAGCCTCAGGGCAAAGACCAGCAGACTGAAAGACCGCTTCATCCACCAAGCTGTAAGGATGCTGAACTCTCTCCCTGCCCTTCTTCCCCAAATGACACTGCTGCTTAAATGACACATAAATGACACTGACACTGCTGCTTAAATGACACCATTTGAGTTCTATTATTATTTGTGTGTTTTACTTATTTGTGCCTTTTGTACTTTTGCTGTGGGTATATGTGATCTTTTAGTCATTGTGTTTATTGTCTTGTTTATAAGATGTTTAATGTTCACTGTGGGCCTTGGGAGTACTGCAATTTCAAATCCTGTGTGTGCAACCTTCTTTTTCGGTCGAGAACCATGGCCTCAGATTTGGAGGACTGAAAAAAGGTGGCTTGCCCTCTCTGGGTGGGTGGGGAGTCCTTGCCTCAAGTGGAGGAGTATCTCTGGTGGAGTAGACCTCTCCACAGTGATGTCACCATACTGTGGTAGAAGCTATCCCCTGGTTGGCCAAGCTCAACCCGAGTTACATTGTCATCAAGGCGAGTGATATTAGGCTCCAGACTTGAGTCATTTAACCTCTCCTCAATGTCAATATAAATGCAGGGCTGTTTTTTTTCTTTGAACAGTTTCAATAGAAGCTGTTCCCTGGACCTCTACTCCTGAGCAGCTTTTGCAAACTCCTGGTGTTTCTGTTCACAGAGGAGTTTCCAGGCATCTTTTCTCTCCTGAAAACTCCCTTTCTCCTTGGACCACTTCCTGTCCCGTTCTTCGTGGACCTAAGTGAAAATGCAATGGTTTTGTTCCATTATCCCTACTATCACAGAGATTTGTGCAAAGCAAATGCAGCTGAATTTCAAAGTCTTATCAGAATATGCATCTTGCCAGTCGACTGGTTTGGTATGATATGAAGCTGTGCACATATGACATAGGCCTACAAATGTTGTCTCAGAATGTGTTATCATGTCATCAAGCTCTTCTCATGGTTATAAGCCCTGGTGACTGTTGCTATGTTTACAAATTCCATTTCATATTCTTGGTTTTCACCTTCAGTAGAATAATTTAGATAATTTCAACCCTTGAATTGCCCATTTCTACTGAACAAAAGGATTCAGGAACCAAGGATTCTAGGGATTCCAAGTTTTTGCGAATCGGGCGTACGGAAGGAATTTCCAGGTACATTTCTGCATGTAACTTTTGAACCGTCTGTCCAATTTTCAAAAACTTGGCATCCCTGGACTCCTTGGGCCAAGACGAATCCAACGCACCATATTACATCACCCTATGTCATTTTCCGCCATTTTGAATTTTATGAAAAACACTCAAAATGCTTCTCCTCCCTCAATTTTGGACCAATTTTGCTCAAATTTGGTACATAGCATCTTTGGACTGAGCCACATCAGAAATATGCCTGGATTTTTTGATATCTCTTATCGTTTTGTCGTGACAGCCAATCAAACCTGCAACTTTGACCTGCTGTTGGCCCTAGAGGGCAACTTTGAGCTGCTCGTGGCGCTTGAGGGTTGGGGGTGGGGGCCTATAAATTGCTGTGGGTAATGAGGAGACTGGCTGGAATGTGCATGCAAAATTTCACAACTTTTTACCAGATGGTTCTAGGGGTTGCCATAGACTCCCAGAGGCGGAAGAATATTTTATAATAATAATAATAAGAAGAAGAATCAGTAGAAACACTATGGGTGCCTCGCAGCTTCGCTGCTTGGCCCCAAAAAACAGAACTAGTCCATTTGAAACATTTTGCGCTTGTCCGGAGTTCTTCCTCACTCACCTTATGCATTCAGAACATCCTAATTATTCACCATGATGAGTTTATAGGAGATTTTTGCAACTTTCAGACACCAGAGTGGAGTTCAATATGACGGTAAAGTTGGCAACAACTAGCATTCAAACTGAACACTACCTGATTATCGGACAATAAAGTGCTTTAAATAATCAGATACAGACGGTACACGGGACTTATTTTGACCTCAAGAGCTGCTTGTACAACATATCTGTACTGGGGAAAGACTTGGAAACAATGTGGAAAAATAGGCACAGGCCCTTTATAAATGTATTCAAATGTAGCATTTTTATATTTTTATTTTTTTAAGAATTATCCAGATATTTTTAATGCTTTATTTTTGTTTGCTTGAATTATGAACTTCAGCAGGTCTCAAACTGTAACAAGTGCTTCTTATATAATTCTATTGTCTAGTCTGAGTATCCAGAATTTTCCCTGGTATACAGCGGATATATTTGAGTGACTTATTTCTATTTTATATTTACTTGTACATATACATTTATATAATTATGCATTATTTGACATTTGTCTCTTGCTATTTTTACTATTTCATTGTTTCACATCTTCAGGAAGACTGAGGTTTTAGCAGCAGAAAATGGAAACGCTGACTCCCTATGTTTAATAATAATAAATCTTTATTTATAAAGGTTTACAAAGTGCTGTACAACAGCAAAGAACAATAGACAGCAAAAGAAAGCATGCAAAAACAGACAATGAAGTCCTGACTCCAGGCACCAGCAGGTCTATTATTTTATATTTATTCAGAATTTATTATTACTAGGGCTGTCAGTTTAACGCGTTAATTAGATAGATTAATTACACTGCTAATTAACGCGTTATAAAAATTAACGCAATTAATTATGAGCGGCAATTCAATGCGCGCATTTTAAATTTGGCGTGCGGGGCCTTTGAACGGCGAGTTTATTTATAAAAACGTGATGGAGCAGGTCCCTCTTGTCCCTGGACAGCAATGACGCGATGAGAAATGCCGTGCTACCATTGGTCGGCAAACAGAGACGAATGCAGTTCTAATAGGGGAGAGCATGTGAAGACGCGCGAGCCCGTCTGTATCTGCTGTGCTCCGCGCAATTCAATTCCCATAACCTCTCCAGCGTGTTCTGCCGCGACTAAGGGTGCACACTTAGAAGTTTTGACTAGTCAGTTTTGCCCATCACGCTAAATCACGCTAAACCCGATCATTTACTCACCCCGCGCTGCTGCCTCCTCCCTCCTCCCGTGGTGCGATGGTCCGGACACATCCACACCGGGAGTTTAAATCCTCCTCACGGGTTCCGGGGCTCATGTGAGCCATGAGTAATTTTCACGGGCAATTATTTGTATTCTCTGTATATTTGAAGCTGAGAGTGAGTGAAAAACTTCTGCAGTCTGAAGTCTGCAGTCTTTTCACTGTACCACTATAAATCACACGTTTGACACCTTTTTTGCACTGTGGGAGAGCACAATAAACCACCTAAAAAAAATTATTTAAAAAATGCGATTAATTACATTAATTGTTTTTAATCGCCTGACAGCACTAATTATTACCATTTATATTTTTTGTCTTTATTATAATGTGATGTGCGATGTCAAAGTTATTTCCCTCACACTTCGTCTCTTCAGGGCGGCTGGTGGTGTAGTTGAAGCTGGACCTGCTTATCAGAAAAACATGACGGAGGAAGTGTCCAAACTGCAGCGGCTTTTCAGAGGTGGAGATCTCAACAAGCTCCTCGATTTCAAATATATATATATATATATATATATATATATATATATATATATATATATATATATATATATATATATATATATATATATATATATATATATATATATATATATATATATATATATATATATACATACAGGCTTGGGGAGTAACGGATTACATGGAACGGCGTTAAGTAAAAGGATACAAAAAAAAGGTAACTGTATTCCCTGTATTCTCAGATTACAGGTACATTTAGTGAAAATGGGGATTACTTAGCAGGATTACAATTTGAAAGCATTTTATGTTATTTCATTTTTTCATTTAAAGCCGGAGGTCATATGTAGGGAAAACAGAACGTACAGACTCACAGCGCGCTCTGTGAAACAAACTTGCAGCGGCGCGCGCTGTGGAATACACCTGCAGCGGCTCGCACTGAACTTCACGCAGGTCGCGCACTACGGACTAAACTTGCAGCGGGCATGGTTTCAAAAAACGCATTTAGCGGGTGGAAATTTAGGGAGAATTTTATTTTTAAAGAAGACAAAGGGAACAACATCACAGTGCAGTGCAAATCTCAAGAAACATTTACAGGTAAGATCGCTAATATTAACGCTTTGATACTGACAGGCCCTAAATGTCCTGCTTCAGTCATGTTATGTGTGAATATGAGTCATTTCTTTGTCTTGATTCATTGGTAGGAGCCAGTTTCGAGTTAGCTATCGACTAGCAAACTATTAGCAAGCTAGCTAACGTTTGCGGTCACAAGTACACTTTGTGCATTTGTAGAACGATATTACAATATTTAAACATTATCTAGGCAACATAGTCATGTTAACTGATCCATGAAGACCCTTTAGACAATTCCGAGCAAAGCTGTCGTTAGATGTAGGCTTATAGCAGTGCTTCTCAATTATTTTCTGTAACGCCCACCCTAGGAAGAAGAAAATATTTCACGCCCCCCTTCCTGCGCGCGACTATAAATAGTATTATTTGTCTAGAAAATTGTTATTAGAACACCATTGTATCCTTTTATTAACATTATAAACAAAAAAAAAGAAAGAAACTTACAACAAAGACTGCACTGAGGACTCAAATATTAATGTGTTTTTAATGCAGCTTTGCGCACATTTGTTTACGTTTTACAGAAATGAAACTTAAAACCACCTCATTTGCATAAGCTAAAAGCATTGAAAAAATACGCTCTCTCCTTGTGCCACTGATGCGTCAGCTTCTGTCGGACTAAAGGACACGACTCAGTGGAATATACGTGTTTTTTCTGTGACAGAGGATGTTCTGTTAATTAATGGTGAGACTGTGCGTAAATCGCATGTGAGAACGCCACTGCCAACTACTGTTGTTGATGTGCAATGACACTTAGTTCTAGTACAGTACAGCAAAAAAAACATGTTTCCCAGGGTCATACGCGCCCCCCCTGGCATCACGCCACGCCCCCCCAGGGGGGCCCGCCCCACTATTTGAGAAGCACTGGCTTATAGTGATAACAGTTGTTAAAACTACACATAGAACTGTACTTGTCCTCCTAAAAACTTTTAATTGTATTGTAATTTTCTTGTTTTCTTGTTGTTATAGGATATTTGGTGTTAAAGTAATCCAAAAGTAACTGAAAGTAATCAAGTTACATTACTTTAATATTATAGTACCAACTAGTAACTGTACCGGATTACATTTCTAAAGTAACCCTCCCAACCCTGTGTGTGTGTGTGTGTGTGTATATATATATATATATTTATATATATATATATATATATATATATATATATATATATATATGAAATGTAAAAAAAGTAAAGTAGATTGGATTGTTGTTCCGTGCTGGCTGCTGGCTGCAGGCTGCATGTTCTAGATTATCCGCTGGGGGCGCTCCTGTGCCTCTGTGCGCCATTGTTTGCGGCTCAGTGTGGTTCTGCGCGGCGGGCGGAGAGAGAGCGGAGGAAAATGGCGGACGGTGTGGATCACATCGACATCTACGCCGATGTGGAGGAGGAGGAATTTAACCAGGTAAACGTTATCTATTTTGGATTCACTTCGACTAGCATATGTTCTGTCAATGTGCGCAGTTCGTTTATGTGTTTTATTTTGAGAAATGGCGCCGTCCCCGTGTCCGTGTGCGCACAGGCCCGGGCCACCACGCTGCAACCTTTAGCCTCATTAGCTCTATCAGCTTTAATTTGCTTAGACGTTACGTTATCGCATTTTATTCCTGCGCACAGGCCAAAACACGTGTATTTTCTTGTTTGTCCGGTGTAAGTTCCCTGTCCAGAGTGACGCAGAGAGCGCGGGTTCGTCACGGCCTCTGAACGCGGCTAAACTCTGTATTGTTAGCTGCGCTGTTAGCTTGATGCTCCTGCCTATGTAAATGGCTTTAATGCAGGTTTGCTCAAAGTAATCATTACTTTTGTGCAATTAAACACGGTTAACAATTTCAAATAATTTGTCATTGTGCTGTGGGAGTGTGTAATCTAATGAGGCGTACTGTTTTGCATTAGTCTACTTGTTCTTCAGCTCTTCAGTTCTGCCCCTGCTTTCTTCGTATTGCTCTTAAGGATAATACGTATATTATAAATGGTATGTGATACGTAAAGTATGTAATCAATTCTCTGGCCTTTTGCTCATTTATAATCACAGTAATATTCACGTTGTGCTCATTGTTTATTTATTTTGTACCACTTCTGCTGTGGACTTCCTCAGTTCTGTGCTAATGCCCACAATGAGTCTTCAACTTACTTTGTTGAAAAAAATATTTCTGTGTTTTAACCCTAGTCTCACGTGTTTGACAGGAGGCTGAATACCCGGTGCATGAGCAGATAGACCTGTACGATGATGTTATTTCTCCATCGGCCAATAATGGAGACGCCCCAGAAGACCGTGATTACCTGGACTCGGCACCAGGGGGAGCTGAGGGAGGGAAAAGTGCCCCAGCCAATGCAGGATACAACTACTCCGGCAAAAGAATCGCTCTGTACATTGGAAACCTCACATGGGTATGAATCAGCCCTATTTATGCAAAAGAAAAAAGTGACAACAATGTTAACTTTTTAACATGTGGCACCTGTGTGCAGTGGACCACAGATGAAGACCTCACTGAAGCCATCCGGTCGATTGGCATCACAGATGTGCTGGAAATAAAGTTTTTTGAAAACAGAGCGAATGGCCAGTCCAAAGGGTGTGGATCATGTTGTAATATTTTAGGTTTTTAATCATTATTTAGCTCTTTTCTTGTATTAATGCATTTCTTGTATTGTTTTTAGGTTTGCTTTAGTTTGTGTGGGCTCTGAGGGCTCCTCCAGGAAGCTGATGGACTTACTGGCAAAGCGTGAGCTTCATGGTCAGAATCCGATTGTCACACCGTGTAACAAACAGTCCCTGAACCAGTTTGAGATGCAGTCTCGTAAAAGTAAGGCGAAAAGTGTTATATTTGACCTACACTGTGAGCTGTCTCCCTGTGTTCATGTTGGCTATATGTAAAATGTTTTATATGAATTTCTGGCTCAGGCACTTCTTCAGGACAAATGTCTGGAGAAGGTAAGGCTGGCCCTCCTGGCGGCTCTCGTGGAGGATTCCCAATGGGCGGGAGAGGAGGCAGGGGCAGGTACCCTGGACCCCCCGGACCTGGGGACCGCTTCCCCGGCCCTCCTGGCCCCGGAGGACCTCCTCCGCACTTCCCAGGTACTTAATGCAGAAACAAATTATACAGTGCTGGTTTTCAATGTATATTTTTTTAAATTTTCATTCTTTCAGGTGGAATGCAGGGTCCCCCACGGCCTCCTCCTGGTCCCCCTGTTCATCCCGGCCCCCCTGGCCCCCTCCTCCAGGCCAAGGTCTGCACCCTCCCCTTGCTGGACCCCCAGGCCGTGGTGACAGACCTCCTCCACCGGTGCTGTTCCCTGGTCAGTTTGGGCAGCCTCCTCTGGGTCCTCTGCCTCCAGGTCCCCCTCCTCCAGGATACGGCCCTCCACCTGGACCCCCTCCTCCTCAGCAGGGACCCCCACCTGCGGGCCCATTCCCCCCGCGTCCCCCTGGTCCCATCGGCCCTCCCATGGCTTTAGGCCCCCCTCCGCACATGCCTGGACCCCCTCCAGGAGGACCACCACCTGCCCCACACGTGAACCCGGCCTTCTTCCCCCCGCCAGGCAACAGCATGCCCCCCAACGACAGAGGCCCTCCAGGACCCAATGATCCATATGGGCGCCCACCGCCATATGAGCGGGACTTTGGACATGGAGGACGGTGAGGCTAGACTCTTGTGTGCGTATAATGTGAACCATAGGTGGACTCCAGCACAGGCTGACTTTTCTGTGCTCTCTTTAGGGACATGGACTCCTCCCGGGCCCCTCTGAGCGAGGCAGAGTTTGAGGAGATCATGAACAGAAACCGCGCCATCTCCTCTAGCGCCATCTCCAGGGCAGTGTCCGATGCCAGTGCAGGTAAACGCTGTTTTTATATAACTCCACCTGATTCTTTAAAAGCATCATCTCTAATGCTGGTGTGTTATGAATCCAGCGGACTACGGTAGTGCCATTGAGACCTTGGTGACTGCCATCTCCCTGATAAAACAGTCCAAGGTTTCTGCAGATGACCGCTGTAAAGTGCTAATCAGCTCCCTGCAGGACTGTCTCCACGGCATTGAATCCAAGAGCTACGGCTCAGCCAGGTAAACCCGTTCCTTCACCACCACCCCCACCCCAAACCCCCACACTGGTTTAACCGGGCTGTCTGCCACTAGAAGAGAGCGGTCCAGAGAACGCGACCACAGCCGGTCGAGAGAAAAGAGCCGCCGCCACAAGTCTCGTAGTCGTGAACGTGATCGTCACGAGGATTATTACAGAGAGAGGAGCCGAGAAAGGGACAGGCATCGTGAGCGAGACCGAGACAGAGACAGGGAGCGGGAGAGGGAGTACAGGCACCGTTAACAGGTCAGTACCTCTGAGTTTATACTGTGTGTTTTAAAGGGCATCTGTGTTCAGAGGAGAGTGGGTCACACTACAGGAGACGAGGGCATGAGTACAGGTGAGTATGAGGTAAGTCTCATTATGACATTTATGTACTTTTCTTATTTCCTTATTTCCATTTTATTTGTGTACTTAATACTATGAGTAATTGCCATTGTCACTGAGTGCAGTTTATGACCTGATCACAGATATGACCTGTGTGTAATACTCATCATGTAAACTTGTATTGTTTTTATATTGATCTGCCCAAATGAATAATGAATTTAAACTAAATGTGAGAGTCTGGGAACAAGTCAACATAACTGTAAATGTAACTTGAGTTTGCTGGGTCTCCAAATAGATGCAGTTAAAGTATATTAAAAGTATTTTTTAATATTTTAAAATTTGAATATGAAAGTGCTGTTGCTGATTCATTGTTTTTGCTAAAACACTGCACATCCTATAAGTGATTGGCATTGGCCATACTGTGAGTGTTTTTATGAATTGTATGTTTGAGGTCTTTGAATATTCCACAGCATATTTGCTAAAAAAATATTTAGACATTTTAAATGTACAATGCAGTTGCGTTTGTAAAGCGTTAAGATCCACAATTAAAAACAGCCAGGAAACTCCTTTTGTAAATGTGTATTGTCTCTTAAGTGATAAAGGAGCACTTACAATTGTTAAATGGGTGGTTTTGAACCTGTCTTTCTGACCAGCTGTGAATGTCACTAAACGATGAAATGAGTTGGTATGCACTGAGCACAGAGCAGGTTCCATTGAAGCCAATGCTGTTGTATTGTGGTATGTGGTCTTTTGCAAACAGCCTTTGTTGATCATGTTTTTGATGTTGTACGTGATATTTCCCATGCCCTGGTTTTACCAAAGATGTTTCTATCTGACAAATTGTGACAGTCTTATAACAATCCCTGAACTAGCTAATTACAAAATCCAAAAAGACCTGAATTAGAAACATGTTTGTAACAGAAGTGTTGTATCAGAGGCTTGTCTGTGGTTATTGAACCTGTTGAAATTAAATACAAGTTTATAGTTTCTGGATCTTCCTGATATCTGATCCCTGGATTTGTGTAGGATGCTTTATAAATTTCTAAAAATGTGCCAAATTGTTACTGTCAAGAGTTTTGAAATGTCTGCTAACGTGTATTAAGAGTAGAAAAGAGTGCTACATTTATTATAATGCTAAATGATGGTTTGTTTTGAAAAAGTGTATATACAGTGTAGTCATTAATTTGATAATTAATCCAATTTGTTTATTGTTTTACCGAGTAGGCCTTTTGCTTGATTTTCTTATCGAGCATAGTAATTTAAGTGTTTGAACATGGATGTGTCAGGTTTGTGTGGAAACTGTAGGTGCTGAATATTTTTTTTAGAAAGTGTTTTACATATACTTTGAACAAAGCTTTCTTTAGGCTTTTATGATTTGTAGTGGGTAGTTTTTATACTGAAGGAGTTTGTCAAACCAGGATCAACCAGGATTTGCATGTAAACAAGATGTTCCCAATGTAACTTAACCATTGATGCCCAAATGTTTTTGTCGTTATTGAGTCTGAAATATAACGTGATCAGGGGTGTCCACACACTTATCAGAGGGCCACAGACTGGTGCGGTCACCTCCCTTTGATTCAGTTACTCAATCATTTATTATAGTTTCAACTAGGGGTGTAGATCAGACACTTCATGTCGATTCTATACGATATCGATTTCTTAAGCCAACAATTCAATTATTTTCGATTAGGGATGTCAACAATTAATCGATTAACAATTAATTGTCAATTAAGACGTTGGTCGAACAAAATGCATTAATTGTAATTAATCGCGGACATGCGCGCCCGCGTGGTCACGAAACCAGGCAACCGCGCTGCGCCTGCTCAGCAGCCCCGGTGTAAGCACGAGGTGAGATCGAACTGCGGCGCCCGGAATGCGTGCTGTGCATAGACCTGGACTAAACCAGGATTAAACCACCACGTGCCGCTGCTGGTTTCATGCGGCTAGACCTGGGTTAGTTCTGGTCTAGACCTGGTTTAGACCAAGTTCCTGGTCTAGTCTCTTAGCCAATCAGGACGCAGAACACAATGTTAACTATAAAAAAAGTTACACTATAAAATAAATTGGAAAAAAAAATCTGCGAACGGCGATAGAGCGAGGGATTACTGTATTTTGTTATTCAGCATCATTTCAGATGTCGCGCACAGGGCTCCAAGGAGCGCTCAGGGAGTTGGTGTAAAATTCAGGTGAAAAACGCCGCTCATCAGTTAATCGTTAATCGATCGATAAGGTCAATCAACCATCAATTAATGAAGTAATCGATAATTTGCATCCCTATTTTCGATACTTGAGAATTCCCCACGATCCAATGGTGCATAGTTTTCACTTTATGTATTAATGATGTTTTGAATAAATTTTAATATTACAGAAAAATTCGATTCGATTCTCTTGTGGACGCATCGATGCATTTGGATCGTTGGCTGTAGGATCGATGCATCGATACGAATCGGTTATTATTTACACAACTAGTTTCAACTATAATTCAGTCTTATACTAAAATGTTCTTAATGGAGTTAAAATCACATCACAAGCATTTTAATTAAGTTGTTAATTTATGTGGGATTCCAAAGAATCCTACATTTTATTGTCTGTTGGCTGCATTTGGCCCCCTGGCCACAGTTTGGACACCCCTGAATAGATGAAAACCAGCCTCTCCAAGGTAAGCAATAACTGACATAAGAAAAACTGTATTTGTTATTGATCACTTGTATCTGTGGAACAAGAGAGCTGAATACATGATACATCAGTACATTCAAATATTGTGGGAAAGGGTTTTATTTCAATAAGTTAAACATTACAGTCCAATTGTTATGATGGAAATAAATCTCCAACTTCATTATGTGTTTAACACATGACCTGTTTTACATGTGTGAATCTTAAAATAATGCCTCTTTTCCACCATATTTTTGTTGTGCACCTGTTTGACCCTGGTTTGGTTATTCGTGTGGATTACAATATTTGTAAGTGTAAAACTTTGGTAATGTTTTGCAACAAATGTGCATAATAGTCTGCATGCACATTCCTGGTACATGGAAAAATATTTCACTGATTTATCATTTATTATTAGATACAGTTTATTACATTTAAACTCAGAATG